>JAAGEH010000032.1:21134992-21192079 GCA_011751065.1 Lasiurus cinereus
AAACTTCCCACATCTGGTAAAAGAAATAGACTTACAAGTCCAGGAAGTACACAGAACCCCATATAAAAGGAATCCAAAGAGGACCACACCAAGACACATCATAATTAAAATACCAAGAGCAAAAGACAAAGAGAGAAAATTAAAAGCAGCAAGAGAAAAACAGTTCATTACCTACAAAGGAGCACCCATACGACGTCAGCTGATTTCTCAACAGAAACGATGCAGGCCAGATGGGAGTGGCAAGAAATATTCAACGTGATGAATAGCAAGAACCTACAACCAAGAATAATCTATCCAGCAAAGCTAACATTCAGAATTGAAGGGCAGATAAAGAGCTTCACAGAGAAGAAAAAGCTAAAGGAGTTCATCAACTCCAATCCAGTATTATATGAAATGCTGAAAGGTACTCTTTTAGAAGAGGAAGAAGAAAAAGGTAAAAGACAAAAAATTATGAACAACTAATACATATCTATCAACAAGTGAATCTAAAAATTAAGTGAATTAAAAATTTGATCAACAGAATAAACTGGTGAATATAATAGAATCAGGAGCACAGAAAGGGAGTGGACTGATAATTCTCAGGGGAAAGGCGGTGAGGGGTGTACAGGGAGAGACTGGACAAAAATCATACACCTATGGATGAGGTCAATGGGAGGGAGGTAAGGGTAGAGGGAAGGGTGGGAGTTGGGTTTGAGGGAAGATATGGAGGGGAAAGAAGAGAAACAAATGTAATAATCAGAATAATAAATATTGAATTTAAATAAATAAATAAATAATAAGTGAAAAAAGAAAAAAAAAGAAAAATGACATAGCTGCAATAAGGAACACAATGGAAGGCCTAAACAGTAGACTAGAAGAGGCTGAGGACCATATCAGCGAATTGGAAGACAAGGTAGGAAAAAACACAGAAACACAACAACAACTGGAAAAAAGACTTAAAAAACAAGAAGAGAGCTAAGGGAGCTTTGGGATAACACAAAACCAAACAACATACACTTGATTGGGATACCAGAAGGAGTGGAAGAAAAGCAAGGAATAGAAAACCTATTTGAAAAAATAATGACAGAAAATTTCCCTGATATTGGCAAGGAAAAAAATATGAAAGTCCAAGAAGTACAAAGAGTCCCAAACAAGCTGAACCCAAAAAAACCGACACTAAGACACATCATAATTAAATTGGCGAACAATAACAACAAAGCAAGAATCTTAAAGGTAGCCAGAGAGAGACAGAAAGTTACCTATAAGGGATCTCTTATTAGAATAGCAACTGATTTCTCAACAGAAACACACCAAGCCAGAAGGGAATGGAATGAAATATATAAAGTGATGCAAAACAAGGGTCTGAACCCAAGAATACTATACCCAGCAAGGCTATCATTTAAAATTGACGGTGGAATCAGGAGCTTTACAGACAAGAAAGGGCTAAGAGAGTTTATCACCACCAATCCAATAATGCAAGAAATGCTAAAGGGACTACTGTAAAAAGAAGAAAGAGAAAGGCAAAACAAAACAAAACAAAAAACACTAAGGAAATTATGACAACAAACATGAACTTGTCAATAATATTATTAAACGTAAATGGGTTAAATGCACCAGTGAAAAGACATAGGGTAGCTGAATGGTTAAGAAAACAGGACCCATACATTTGCTGTCTATAAGAAACCCACCTCAGAGAAAAGGACTCACAGCGACTGAGAGTGAAGGGATGGAAAAACATTTTTCAGGCAAATAGAAATGAGAAAAAAGCTGGGGTAGCGATACTTATATCTGATAAAACAGACCTCAAACTAAAGGCTATAACAAGAGATAAGGAAGGCCACTACATAATATTAAAAGGAGCAATTCATCAAGAAGATATAACTCTGATAAACATATACGCACCTAACACAGGAGCCCCTAAATACATAAAAAAAAAAAAAACTCCTGGAGGATTTCAAGGGAGAGATCGACAGCAATACAATTATAGTAGGGGATTTTAATACACCACTGACATCTCTGGACAAATCCTCTAAACAAAAAATCAGCAAAGAAACAGCAATTCTAAATAACTGACTAGATCAGATGGACCTAATTGACATCTTCAGAATATTTCACCCCAAAGCTACAGAATACACATTCTTCTCAAGTGCACATGGGACATTCTCAAAAATAGACCACATATTGGGTCATAAGCAAAGTCTCCCCAAATTCAAAAAGATTGAAATCATATGAAGCATTTTCTCAGACCACAATGGCATAAGATTAGAAATAAACTACAGGAGAATCCTGTAGAAGATGGCGGCATAGGTAAACACCTACACTGCTGCTTCGCACAACAATTTCAAAACTACAACTAAGACAGAACAGACATCATCCAGAACCACAGGAAAGCTGGCTGAGTGGAAGTTCTACAACTAGAAGGAAAGAGAGGGGCTCACAGAGACCCAGAGGAGCTGCAAAAAGCTGAGGTACGGAGACGCGCGCGCTGAGAGAGCGGGTGCCGGAGTACCAGGCTGGCTTTCTCTGGCGGGCGGGAAACGGAGACTCTCAAAGGCATTGAACCCCTTATCTTACAACACTAAACCCCAGATCCAGCTGAAACTCATCCGGGGGGAGTTTGGACGGTGAAAAGGGAGAAGTGCATGGAAATTTAGGGGAGTTGCAAAAGATCAGGTCCGGTCTCGCACACGCACGGTGCTGCGCGGAGGACAGATTGCTGATTGTGCTGCTGGCTTTCGCAACTGGGCGGGAGACAGACCCTCCCAACTGTGCCACTTCTGAGTCCACTGGGCCCTTGTTTCGGGCAAAACCCTGGGGACCTAGACTCGTGTGGTCCTGGTGCACAGGGGAGCTGGAAAGGCAGCAGTTAAAGGCACCGCGGGCGCGCGCACAAGGACCGCGCCAGCCATTACCCAGTCACATAAGACTCAGGGGCCGTGGAGGGCGGGGCCGACTGGAAGGCAAGGCGGTCCCTTAAGCCCTGAGACTCCACCCATCCCAAGCTCAACAGAGGCTTCTGCGGCTTTGCGTCTGCTATCATAAGGCTGCATCCAACACAGAAGTTTCTCCGGCATAGGGAAAATGCCGAGACAAGGGAAGGGATCACAAACAAAAGAAATGGAGGGAAAAAAACGACTGGATATAGAGTTCAAAACCATGCTTATAAGGTTTTTCAAGAATATGCTAGAAAAGATGGATAAATTTAGTGAGACCCAAGAGGAGATGAAAAAGGACCAACTAGAGATGGAAAAGGTCCTACTAAAGATGATAAAGGACCAAATAGAAATTAAACATACACTGACTGAAATAAAAAATATTATACAGAGTCCTAACAGCAAACTAGAGAAAGGCAAGAATCAAGTAAAAAATTTGAAATATAAAGAAGCAGACAACATTCAACTGGAAAAGCAAGAAGAGAAAAGAATCCAAAAATGTGAACATAATGTAAGGAGACTCTGGGACAGCTTTAAGCGTACCAACATCAGAATTGTGGGGGCGCCAGAAGAAGAGAGATAGCAAGATACTGAAAACCTATTTAAAGAAATAATGACTGAAAACTTCCCACATCTGGTAAAAGAAATAGACTTACAAGTCCAGGAAGCACACAGAACCCCATATAAAAGGAATCCAAAGAGGACCACAGCAAGACACATCATAATTAAAATACCAAGAGCAAAAGAGAAAGAGAGAATATTAAAAGCAGCAAGAGAAAAACAGTTTATTACCTACAAGGGAGCACCCATACAACTGTCAGCTGATTTCTCAACAAAAACTATGCAGGCCAGATGGGAGTGGCAAGAAATATTCAACGTGATGTATAGCAAGAACGTACAACCAAGAATAATCTATCCAGCAAAGCTAACATTCAGAATTGAAGGGCAGTTAAAGAGCTTCACAGATAAGAAAAAGCTAAAGGAGTTCATCAACTCCAAACCAGAATTATATGAAATGTTGAAAGGTACTCTTTTAGAAGAGGAAGAAGAAAAAGGTAAAAGCCAAAAAATTATGAACAACAAATACATATCTATCAACAAGTGAATCTAAAAATTAAGTGAATTAAAAATTTGATCAACAGAATAAACTGGTGAATATAATAGAATCAGGAGCACAGAAAGGGAGTGGACTGATAATTCTCAGTGGGGAAGGGGTGAGGCGTGTACAAGGAGAGACTGGACAAAAATCATACACCTATGGATGAGATCAATGGGAGGGAGCTAAGGGCAGAGGGAGGGGTGGGAGCTGGGTGGAGGGATGCTATGGAGAGGAAAAAAGAGAAACAAATGTAATAATCTGAATGATAAAGATTTAATTAAAATAAATAAATAAATAAATGACAATAAAAACATTCCAAAAAATTCAAACATTTGAAAGTTGAATAGCATGTTATTAAACAATGATTGGGTTATAAGTCAGATAAAAGAAGAAATTAAAAATTTTCTGGAGACTAATGATAATAAAAACACAACAATGCAAATGCTATGGTACACAATGAAAGCAGTGCTGAGAGGGAAGTTTATAGCTCTACAGGCCTACCTCAAAAAACAGGAAAAAATGGTGATGAATCACCTAACTCAACAACTCAAAGAATTAGAAAGAGAGCAACAAGAAAAGCCCACTGTGAGCAGAAGGGAGGAAATAACAAAGATCAGAGCAGAAATGAATGACATAGAGACCAAAAATATGATACAAAAAATTAACAAAACAAAGAGCTGGTTCTTCAAAAGAATAAACAAGATAGATGAACCTCTAGCTAGGCTCACCAAGAAGCAAAAAGAGAGGACCCAAATAAACAAAATCAGAAATGAGAGAGGGGAAATAACTACAGACCCCACAGAAATATAAAGGATTGTTAAAAAATATTATGAACAACTCTATTCTAACAAATTTCACAACCTGGAGGAAATGGACAGATTCCTAGAAAAACACAACCTTCCAAAACTCACACAGGAAGATTCAAAAAATCTCAACACACTGTTAACTAAGGAAGAAATTGAAGCAGTCATCAAAAAGCTTCCAGGAAACAAAAGCCCAGGGCCAGATGGCTTCACAGGGGAATTTTACCAAACATTCATAGAAGAGGTAAAACCCATTCTTCTCAGACTATTCCAGAAAATTCAAGAGGAAGGAACACTTCCAAACTCCTTCTATGAAGCCAGCATCACCCTAATAACAAAACCCGATAAAGATAACACAATGAAAGAGAATTACAGACCAATATCCCTCATGAACATAGATGCCAAAATCCTCAACAAAATACTAGCAAGTCGAATCCAGCAATACATCAGAAAGATCATTCACCATGATCAAGTAGGATTTATCCCAGGGATGCAAGGATGGTACAATATCCACAAATCAATAAATGTGATACATCACATAAAGAAATTGAGAGATAAAAATCACATACAGTGGTACCTCGAGATATGAGTTTAATTCGTTCCATAACCTTGAGGCGTGGGAAACTATGAGACGCTCAAGTCATGGTAAACTGGTGGGTCGTGTGCGGCTGGCCGATCCGCGCGATTACTCCTATCTCAAATGTTGCTCGTATTTCAAAGCAAAAATCGCTAGCTCAACAGCTCGTATCTCAAAATCTCGTATGTTAGGGCACTCGTATCTTGAGGTACCACTGTAGTCATATCAATTGATGCAGATAAAGCATTCGACAAAATCCAACACCCTTTCTTAATAAAAACTCTCAGCAAGGTAGGAATAGAAGGATCATACCTCAACATAATAAAAGCCATATATGACAAACCCACAGCCACCATAATACTCAATGGGCAAAAACTAAAACCATTCTCCCTAAAAACAGGAACAAGACAGGGATGCCCACTCTCACCACTTCTATTTAACATAGTGCTGGAAGTATTAGCCATTGCTATCAGACAAGAAAAAGAAATAAAAGGCATCCAAATAGAAAAAGAAGTAAAACTGTCCTTATTTGCAGATGACATGATACCATACATAGAAAACCTTAAAGACTCCATCAAAAAATTATTAGACTTGATAAATGAATTTAGCAATGTAGCAGGATACAAAATTAACACCAAGAAATCTTTGGCATTTCTATATACCAATAATGAACTTACAGAAAGAGAGACTAAAACAGCAATCCCATTTACCATAGCACCAAAAAACTTAAGATACCTAGGAATAAACTTAACTAAGGAGGTAAAAGACCTATAGAGTGGTACCTTGAGATATGAGTGCCCTAATATATGAGATTTTTGAGATACGAGCCATTGAGTGAGCAATTTTTGCTTTGAAATACAAACAACATTTGAGATAGGAGTAATCGTGCGGATCGGCCGGCTGCACAAGACCCACCAGTTTACCGTGACTTGGGCGTCTCATAGTTTCCCACACCTCAAGGTTACGAAACGAATTAAACTCGTATCTCAAGGTACCACTGTATGCAGAAAACTACACAACTCTAAAAAAAGAGATAGAGGAAGACATAAACAGATGGAAGAACATACCATGTTCATGGATTGGGAGAATCAATATCATCAAAATGTAGATTCTACCCAAAGCAATTTATAAATTCAATGCAATCCCCATGAAAATACCAAAGACATACTTCACAGACCTAGAACGAACTTTCCAAAAATTCATCTGGAATAAAAAAAAGACCCCGAATAGCTGCAGCAATCCTTAGAAAGAAAAACAAAGTACGTGGGATCTCAATGCCAGATTTCAAGTTGTATTACAAAGCCACTGTTCTCAAAACTGCCTGGTACTGGCACAAGAACAGACACATAGATCAATGGAATAGGATAGAGAACCCAGAAATCGACCCAAACCACTATGCTCAATTAATATTTGACAAAGGAGGCACGAACATACAATGGAGCCAAGACAATCTCTTCAACAAATGGTGTTGGGAAAATTGGACAGAAACATGCAAAAAAATGAAACTAGACCACCAACTTACACCATACACAAAAATAAACTCAAAATGGATAAAGGACTTAAACATAAGACAGGAAACCATAAAAATACTAGAGGAATCCACAGGCAGCAAAATCTCCGACATATGCAGAAGGAATTTCTTCACTGACACAGCTCCTTGGGCAATGGAAACTAAAGAAAAAATAAATAAATAGGACTACTTCAAACTAAAAAGCTTTTGCACAGCAAAGGAAACCATCAACAAAACAACAAGAAAGCCTACTGCATGGGAGAACATATTTGCCAACGATATCAATGATAAGGGTTTAATCTCCAACATTTACAGGGAACTCATACAATTTCACAAAAAGAAGATAAACAACCTAATCAAAAAATGGGCAACTGATCTAAATAGGCACTTCTCAAAAGAAGACAGAAGGAAGGCCAAGAGACATATGAAAACCTGCTCAAAGTCACTAATCATCAGAGAGATGCAAATCAAAATAACAATTCGGTACCATCTCACACCTGTCAGAATGGCTATCATCAACATAACAACAAATGACAAGTGTTGGCGAAGATGCGGAGAAAAAGGAATCCTCATGTACTGCTAGTGGGAATGCAGACTGGTGCAGCCAGTATGGAGTCTCCTCAAAAAACTAAAAATGTAACTTCCATTTGATCCAGTGATCCCACTACTAGGAATATATCCCAAGAAACTAGAAACTCCAATCAGAAAGGATATATGCACCCCAATGTTCATAGCAGCACAATTCACCATAGCTAAGATGTGGAAAAAGCCTAAGTGCCCATCAACAGATGATTGGATTAAAAAACTGTGGTACATCTATACAAAGGAATACTACGCTGCAGTAAAAAAGAAGGAGCTCATACCATTTAAACAACATGGATGGAGATGGAGAACATTATGCTTAATGAAATAAGCTAGGCAGAGAAAGACATATATCACATGATCTCACTCATCTGTGGAATATAATGAATGACATTATATTCATTATGTCAATCTGATAATCAAGATCAGATCTAGAGAATGAGAAACATGGATCAAAGCATCAAACCTCGGGGAAGGTGTGGGTTGGTGGGAATAAGGGGGAGAGATGAACAGAGGGATTTTTGTACACATGTATGAGCATAATCATTGGGCACAGACAATGGGGAAGGTGTGGCAGGAGAGGGAATCCATACAGTGGTCTCCATAACCTTAAGAGAAATTACTTCATGAGACAAAGATTTTTAAATGAAACTCTGTAACATGAAAATCATTTTGAAAGGAAATAAAGAGAAGTTTCCTTTAAATGTCATAAGAATCGTAATTGAAAGTCAATATATTTGGCCTCTTGAGCTAAGGTAAGTAATCTGTGTTTATGCCTCTTTGAAATAGTTTATATAAAGTTACAAAAAGCAATTGTCAGCCCGTTTGAAATTGAATTGCCATGGCCTCGAACAAAGAATATCCTTACATGATATTATCCTACAATATCATTTAATTTTTGATATTTCACAACAACATATTGTACAACTATCCCAAACGAACGTACAAACTAATTCTTTGAATGTTTAGTACCAATTTAAAAAGAGGACATGAAAGGATTTAATTCCTTTCAGAAGGAATTGAGGCACTGGGAAGGCACTTGAGCATTCTATACTGGATCTCTTTCCTCTTTTGCCAAGAGGGATCCTCTTCTCACAACCCAATGGCCCTCATCTGTAGCCTGAGCTCTCTATTCATGCTGAGCTTGAAGCCTAGAGGTGGCTGGTACAATGGATCTGGCTCTTGCCAAATGGTGTGAGCTGGGCCCTCCCTGGAGAAGGAACCTGAATTCCCTGAGATAAGTGAACAATGCTGGGGCCCCGGCCAGCAGGCGAGGGGATCCTCAAGGCAGGTGCTGGGCATGGAGGCCACGGAGGCATAGGCTACCATGGAGACAGAACTGAACCTCACAACACCCTGCTTGGCCCCTTAGGATGACTGGTTAGCCAGAGACGGGTAAGATTCCTCAACCTAAGACAGGCATAGTCACAGAGGGGCCATCAGGAGAGAACTTGGGGATCAACAGAGGTGGGGCACAGACCCTCACCCCCACACTAACCTTGCAGGGGTCTGAACTTTCACCCCTTATGAGGGCAGTCTCCTGCCCCCATGGCTACCTCGCTTCCCATGCTCAGCACAGATCAGGACTGAGGTAACAGACAGAGACATGGCCCAGCTCAGTTCGGAACCCAGGTAACAGACAGAAATATGCCAACAGCAGCTGCCCTATAACTAATTCAGCCTAGCACTAGGAATGCTCAGTGCCAACTCAATGCAAATAAACCTTTCCACTAATATATACAGGGTAATCTAAGATTGTTGGTAGAGTATTAAATTTGATGTAAAAGAGTTATCAAGCTCTCAGAATAATTTATTTTTTAATTGAATCTTTATTATTCAGATTATTATATTTGTTTCCCTTTTTTCCCCTGCATAGCACCCCTCCATCCAGCTCCCACCCTTCCCTCTACCCTTACCTCCCTCCCATTGATCTCATCCATAGGTGTATGATTTTTGTCCAGTCTCTCCCTGTACACCCCTCACCCCTTTCCCCCTGAGAATGATCAGTCCACTCCCTTTTTGTGCTCCTGATTCTATTATATTCACCAGTTTATTCTGTTGATCAAATTTTTAATTCACTTAATTTTTAGATTCACTTGCTGATAGATATGTATTTGTTGTTCATAATTTTTTGTCTTTTACCTTTTTCTTCTCCCACTTCTAAAAGAGTACCTTTCAGCATTTCATATAATACTGGTTTGGAGTTGATGAACTCCTTTAGCTTTTTCTTCTCTGTGAAGCTCTTTATCTGCCCTTCAATTCTGAATGATAGCTTTGCTGGATAGATTATTCTTGGTTGTAGGTTCTTGCTATTCATCACGTTGAATATTTCTTGCCACTCCCGTCTGGCCTGCATCATTTCTGTTGAGAAATCAGCTGACAGTCGTATGGGTGCTCCCTTGTAGGTAATGAACTGTTTTTCTCTTGCTGCTTTTAATATTCTCTCTTTGTCTTTTGCTCTTGGTATTTTAATTATGATGTGTCTCGGTGTAGTCCTCTTTGGATTCCTTTTATATGGGGTTCTGTGTGCTTCCTGGACTTGTAAGTCTATTTCTTTTACCAGATGTGGGAAGTTTTCAGTCATTATTTCTTTTATTTTTCCTTTTTTTTCTTTTTATTAATTTTTTATACAAATCCCCCCATTACCCTCCTCCCTCCCAGACATACCCCAACCCTCCAGTGTCTGTGATCATTGGTTACGCTTATATGCATGCATAGAAGTCCTTTGATTGGTCACTTATCTATCTCACCTAACTTTAATCTTCCTGCTGTAATTTCACAGTCTATTTGATACTTTATGATTTTTGTCCCCCTGAGAATTATCAGTCTACTCCCTTTCTGTGCTCCTGATTCTATTATATTCACCAGTTTATTCTGTTGATCAAATTTTTAATTCACTTAATTTTTAGATTCACATGTTGATAGATATGTATTTGTTGTTCATAATTTTTTGTCTTTTACCTTTTTCTTCTTCCTCTTCTAAAAGAGTACCTTTCAGCATTTCATATAATACTGGAGTTGATGAACTCCTTTAGCTTTTTCTTCTCTGTGAAGCTCTTTATCTGCCCTTCAATTCTGAATGATAGCTTTGCTGGATAGATTATTCTTGGTTGTAGGTTCTTGCTATTCATCATGTTGAATATTTCTTGCCACTCCCGTCTCGCCTGCATCATTTCTGTTGAGAAATCAGCTGACAGTCGTATGGGTGCTCCCTTGTAGGTAATGCACTGTTTTTCTCTTGCTGCTTTTAATATTCTCTTTGTCTTTTGCTCTTGGTATTTTAATTATGATGTGTCTTGGTGTGGTCTTCTTTGGATTCCTTCTTTTTGGGGTTCTGTGTGATTCCTGGACTTGTAAGTCTATTTCTTTTACCAGATGTGGGAAGTTTTCAGTCATTATATACTGAAAATAGGTTTTCAGTATATTGCTCTCTCTCTTCTTCTGGCACCCCCACAATTCTGATGTTGGTACGCTTGAAGCTGTCCCAGAGACTCCTTACATTATCTTCACATTTATGGATTCTTTTCTCTTCTTGCTTTTCCACTGAATGTTTTCCGCTTCTTTATATTTCAAATTTTTGACTTGATTCTTGCCATCCTCTACTCTACTGTTAGGACTGTGTATAATATTTTTTATTTCAATCAGTGTCTCTACTATGTCCTTTTTCATCTCCTCTTGGGTCTCACTAAATTTATCCAACTTTTCTAGCATATTCTTGAAAAACCTTATAAGCATGGTTTTGAACTCTATATCCTGTCCTTTTTTTCCCTCCATTTCTTTTGTTTGTGATCCCTTCCCTTGTCTCGGCATTTTCACTATGCCGGGGAAACTTCTGTGTTGAATTCAGCCTTATGATACCAGACTTGCAAAGCCGAAGAAGCCTCTGTTGAGCTTGGGAGGGGTGGAGTCTCAGGGCTTAAGGGACGGCCTTCCTTCCAGTCAGCCCCGCCCTCCACGGCCCAAGTGTGACGTGACTGGGTAATAGCTCCAGCGATCCTTATGCCTGAGCGCCCACAGTGCCTCTAGACCGCTGCCCCTCCAGCTCCCCTGCGCACCAGGATCACACGAGACTAGGTCCCCAGGGTTTTGCCCAAAACAGGAGCTTAGTGGAGTCAGAGTGGCACAGTTGGGAGGGTCTGTCTCCCGCCCACTCACAAAAGCCAGCGGCACAATCAGCAATCTGTCTTGAGTGCAGTGCCGTGCATGCCACCAGGCCTTTGATCTTTTGCAACTCCCCTAAATTTCCATGCACTTCTCCCTTTTCACCGTCCAAACTCCCCCCGGATGAGTTTCAGCTGGATCTGGGGTTTAGTGTTGTAAGATAAGGGGTTCAATGCCTTTGAGAGTCTCCATTTCCCTCCTGCCAGAGAAAACCAGCCAGGTACTCCGGCACCCGCTCTCTCCACGCGGGCGTCTCTGTACCTCAGCTTTTTGCAGCTCCTCTGGGTCTCTGTGAGCCCTCTCTTTCCCTCTAGTTGTAGAACTTCCACTCAGCCAGCTTTCCTGCGGTTCTGGATGATGTCCATTCTGTCTTTTATTTGTAATTTTGAAATTGTTGTGCGAGGCAGCAGTGTAGGTGTTTACCTATGCCGCCATCTTGGATTCTCGCTCTCATTATTTCTTTAAATAGGTTTTCAGTATCTTGCTCTCTCTCTCTTCTTCTGGCACCCCCCACAATTCTGATGTTGGTACGCTTGAAACTGTCCCAGAGGCTCCTTACATTATCTTCACATTTTTGGATTCTTTTCTCTTCTTGCTTTTCCAGTTGAGTGTTTTCTGCCTCTTTATATTTCAAATTTTTGACTTGATTCTTGCCTTCCTTTAGTCTGCTATTAGGACTCTGTATAATATTTTTTATTTCAGTCAGTGTCTCTAGTTGGTCCTTTTTCATCTCCTCTTGGGACTCGTTAAATTTATCCATCATCTCTAGTTGGATCTTTTGTATCTCTAGTTGGTCCTTTTGCATCTCTTCTTGGGACTTGATAAATTTATCCAACTTTTCTAGCATATTCTTGAAAAACCTTATAAGCGTGGTTTTGAACTCTATATCCAGTCCTTTTTTTTCCTCCATGTCTTTTGTTTGTGATCCCTTCCCTTGTCTCGGCATTTTCACTATGCCGGGGAAACTTCTGTGTTGAATTCAGCCTTATGATACCAGACTTGCAAAACCAAAGAAGCCTCTGTTGAGCTTGGGATGGGTGGAGTCTCAGGGCTTAAGGGACTGCCTTGCCTTCCAGTTGGCCCCGCCCTCCATGGCCCCTTAGTCTCAGGTGACTGGGTAATCGCTGGAGCGGTCCTTGTGCACGCGCGCCTGTAATGCCTTTTCGGCTCCCCTGCGCACCAGGACCACATGAGTCTAGGTCCCCAGGGTTTTGCCTGAAACAGGGGCTTAGTGGAGTCAGAAGTGGCACAGCCAGGAGGGTCTGTCTCCCGCCCACTCGCGAAAGCCAGCGGCACAATCAGCAATCTGTCCTCTGCACGTAGTGCTGTGCGCCCACCAGACCTCTGATCTTTTGCGACTCCCCTAAACCTCCGTGTACCTCTCCCCTTTCACAGTCCAAACTCCCCCCACATGAGTTTCGGCTGGATCTGGGGTTTAGTGTCGTAAGATAAGGGGTTCAATGCCACTGGGAGTCTCTGTTTCCCTCCCGCCAGAGAAAGCCAGCCAGATACTTCGGCACCCGCTTTCTGAGCGCACAGGTCTCCATACCTCAGCTTTTTGCAGCTCCTCTGGGTTTCTGTGAGCCCCTCTCTTTCCTTCTAGCTGCAGAACTTACACTCACCAGCTTTCCTGTGGTTCCAGATGATGTCCGTTCTGTCTTTTAGTTGTAGTTTTGAAATTGTTGTGCGAGGGAGCAGTGTAGGTGTTTACCTATGCCGCCATCTTGGACTCTCCTGTCTCAGATTAATTTAAATTGGCGAACTGAAATAAGCGAACACCGAAAAAAATGTAAGTGTACTGGATAAAAAGCTGTTTCTAAAGTATTAATAAAAATTTCTATTGATAGCTCATCTCATGGTAAAATTGCTTAATATGTAATGAACAGAAAACAGGCATATTTGTGTACAAAATGTTAAAATTTAAAGTTATCAAGATTGCATTAAAAAATTTTACCAAATTCTCCATTAATCAAAAAAAGGGGAGGAGGTAGTAGGATAATAGCATGTAAGGAAAAATATCCGGTAAGTAAAGTACATTAAGAAAATTTTCACTTTAGAAAATTAATTTCCATTTGTAATGCTAATAGCAAGATACCCATGAAAAACACACATGGTGTCAAAATAAGCCAAAGGAAAAGTGGGTAGGCAAAAATAAAAAGGACTCCAAGTCAATTTTATAGAAAAGATTCCTTTATTAACTCTTGGTGGAGAATATGTTTATATACTTTCAGAAAACAACTCGAAGACCAAGTGGACTCCTGCAACAGAGAAGAACTGACAGGTCTGCGCCAACCACGAAGGCAAGAGGAGAAACATTCCACAGATGGAAGATGATGACGATGCCTTGCCATGTGAACAGTTAGCAGCTGAGCATCGCTACAGGATGCTCAGGACCAAACCAGAGAGGGTCGGATTGGCATCGCCACCATTTGTCCAGTATCCAGATACTATTGATGACATGTACATATAAGGAACTGTCTGACATTGAAACTGGGACTCAAAGCTATCGGACATTGAAATTGGGACTCAATCATTTTTTCTTTTGCTCTGGTGGGTTTATTTCTAGCCTACAGGGGAACGATGTTTTTAAAGACAAGAATCGGAGGGATGGGGGCGGCGGGGGGAAGCAGACACAGAGGCAAAGAAGCAATGAACAGACTGTCATGCTACAGTGGGAAGGCAGGGAAAGTTGGGGAGGAGGGGCCTATAGATCAATGGAAGGACTTGTATGCATGTGTGTGTGGGGATAGCCAGTGGATGCAGGGCAATGAGGGAAAGTGGGGGTGGGGGTTGAGGGGGATGGATGAGGGCATGTACAGGGTGGGGGTGGGAAGCGTAATAGGGGGGAAAATATAATAAATTAATCAATTTAAAAAAATAGTAATAAAGCAGGTCTGTTCTGACAGTGCCAGTGGGGAAAGGGGGAAACTGCCTCCTTACTGCCTTGGGAATCTAGGCTCCTACTCAGCCTTTGCTGGCAGGTGGAAGAGGAGCTATACTTAGGTATGTGGCTGGAAGTTGCTTCTGTAAGATTTCTGTCTTGCTGAACCTGGTCCCTTGGCTAGAGAGCAGGCTTTTAAAAAAAATCCTCACCTGAGATATTTTTTCCATTGCTTTTCAGAGAGAATGGAAGGAAAAGAGTGATAAAGGGAAGGAAAGAGACAGACAGACATCGATGTGAGCAAGACACATTGACTGGTTACCTCCCACATGTGCCCTGACCAAGGGTGGGAAGCGAACCACAACCCAGGTATGTGCCCTCAATTGGGAATCAATGTGACCTTTTGATGACAAGGCAGATGCTCTAACCATCAAGCCACCAGCCACGTAGAGAAAGCAGGCTTTTGTTAGGGCCTTTTTTTTGTTTCTGTGCTAGTTTCTCTAGCACCCAGCTCAAGATACATGAAGCCAAAAGAAAATCTATGTTTCTGAAAGGTAGAGGGAAGGGAGACTGGCTATGATCCTCAGGACCTGAAAAACACAACAAAACATGTGTCTCTTTCAGGACAATGTCTGTCTGTCTAGCTCTCTCTCTCTCCTTCCCCTTTTCCTTTCCTTTCTCTCTGAAAACAATGGAAAAAATATCCTCAGTTGAGGGAAAAACTAAAAAAGCCTGCTCTCTCTAGCCAAAGAAACAGGTTAAGTAACACCGAGATATTTTGGATTGTTTTATATGTAACTAGAGGCCTGGTGCAGGAAAATTCATGCACTGGAGGGGTTGTCCCTCAGCCTGGCCTGCCCCCTCAGTCTGGGATCCCTCAGGGGCAGGACACAGCGATCAGGGGAAAGTGATGCCCCCACACCTCTGCTTCTGCCACTGCCAGCAGTGTAAACCTCGGCCTACCCTGGTTACCTGAGCCTTGGCAGGCCCTGGGTGGCCACCATTCAAGGCTTGCCTGCACCTCAGTCTGCCCTGGGAAGTGGGCAGCTACCATCCGAGGCTTGCCTGTGCCTTGGAGTGGCCCTGAGTGGCTGGAGGGCCTGGAGGACTCTGGAGGCAGGTGTGTGGAGTGGCCAGACCTGCCCTCCCCCCACAGCCATGCTGTGCACCTGCTGTCCCAGCAGGGCTGAGGGAACGGGGTGCCACCATCTTGTGGCTGTGTGCACCATCTTTGAGGGCATGACAGTCAATTAGTATATTCCCCCCTTATTGGCTGTGGGCACCACAATCTGTGAGGGTATGATGGCCAATTAGCATAGTCCATTTTTAATGGATAGGATATCCAAGGATTTTAGCTGTACTTAATGGAGGAGTCAGGAAAAGCAAATCTCCATTATTCCAGAAGCACAAGTCTGGAACAGTCAGTCTGTATTCTTTGGATGCTTAAACTATCCAGTCTTTGGCCAGCTGGCTCTTTGACATGACTCATTATTCTTTGCTTCCCAAGATATTATAGGCTCACTTTGTACCCTTCCTCCCCCAGCCTTGGAATCAGTCTTTCCTACCAGGAGCCCTGGTTGGCTTAAGCCACTTCTGGGAGGCCATTTGTTTTACTCTGCTCAGGCTGCTCTAACAAAATGTCATAGATTGGGTGGCTTCAACAACAAACATCTATTTCTAGTTCCATAATTTTTGGAAGTCCAAGTTCTCATGAGGCCTTTTGTTGGCACATGGTTATGCAGTGTCTGTCTTTCTCTTATAAGGGCACTAAACAGAGCACATTATAAGGGTCTCACTCTCTTGACCTCATCTAAACATAATTACCTCCCAAACACCCCACCTCTTAAAACCATCTCACTGGGAGTTAGGGCTCCAACATATGAATTGAGGTATTGGGGACATTCAGTCCATAACCACTCTTGCCAATGAGTGGTTCAAGCACGGGCCCTTCTTTCTTCCTAATGAAGATAAGATAGCAGGTAGACAAGAGTTTTCTACTTGGGCATCTGGCACTGGGACCACCACTTGCAGCCAGCCTAAGGACTAGACCACACAGAGAGGGCAGAGCCAAGAGCATCATAGGGCTGGGAATTAGAATCCCGGTTTCTCCCATCTACAGATTTTGGTTCCATTTTGGTTCTCCATCTGCCTCATCCCTGATCTGCCTCAATTAGCAGTTGAAAAGAGAAAATGAGGGATTCACCAATCACTTGGTCTCACAAAAACCTTTGATCTGAACCTAAAAAAACCTATGCACACATTCCTTTACTCTTCTGTTTATTCTTCTTGCTTGGAAAAACCATCAACAAGTATTTTTATGGGGGAGGGAAGACAATTCTGAAAAAGTTCTCAGGATTGCTGTGCTGAATTTTCAAGTAGGAACCTAGAAAGCCAGAGATCCAGAGAAGTTCAAAGGGCAGCAACTTCACTCGGGTAGCTCCATATGGGCCACCAACACTCTTCTCCTCAGCCCAGGGAGCTCATCAGAGTCTGGGCCTGCTTCAGTTCTGCCAGGGAAGAGATAAGCAGTTGGGCAGCAGTCAGGTAGGACACAAGAGGGCTCCTAACCTCTCCAGGTACAGCTGAGCTTTCTTACCTGCCAGGAGGACCTGGAACTTGTCTGCTGAGAGGGACAGGGCAACAGGTTGGGCCGGGGCCTCTGGGGTGGTTGCCACCTCCAGCCGCAGGTGTACCACTGGCTCTTCCACAGACTGTAGCAGGCTGGAGCTCATGATGTAGTCTACCCGCCAGCCCGTGTCTGCCAGCCTATTTACTGAGAGACAGGGTGGGACTCTCAGACTCATGGCAGGTGAACCATAAAGTCCTCAGCTCAGTCCCTGGCTCAGCCTATAACCCTTCAGGTTGTATGGCTTTTGGGAAGCTCTTATTTCTTTGACCTCTGACCCACAGCATATGCTCAATAATTGGGAGCTCAGATTATCCACAATCTCAGAAGAAAGAAACCTGGCTAGCCGAAACCGGTTTGGCTCAGTGGATAGAGCATCGGCCTGCGGACTGAAAGGTCCCAGGTTCGATTCCGATCAAGGGCATGTACCTTGGTTGCAGGCACATCTCCAGTGTGGGATGTGCAGGAGGCAGCTGATCGATGTCTCTCTATCATCAATGTTTCTAACTCTCCATTCCTCTCCTTTCTTTTCTGTAAAACAAAGAAAGAAAGAAAGAAAGAAAGAAAGAAAGAAAGAAAGAAAGAGAGAGGGAGAGAAAGAAAGAGAAAGAAAGAAAGAAAGAAAGAAAGAAAGAAAGAAAGAAAGAAAGAAAAAGAAAGGAAGGAAGGAAGGAAGGAAGGAAGGAAGGAAGGAACAAAGGCTAGAGTCAGAAGTCTTGGCTCTGTGATTGTGACATGTGACCATGAGTAAATCTTCTGAGAACAAGCACATCCCATGCTACATGTACCTTCTAGAACAGACCCCAAACTGCACCTTGGCTGACTCCACACTCACCACGCAGGCTGTAGGCCCGCAAGTACTCTTGCAGGGGGCTTTGCTTCTCTTCATAACAGCGACACAGGCTGGCTGCATGCTCTGTGGGCAGAATGAAGGTCCCTTGAAGTAAGCAGGTGGCTACTAGGACTGCTCAGAGGGCAGGTATCAGGCTCCTGGCCCAGAAAGGGCAGGGTGCATCTCATGGTCATATGGTCTGGCCAGGGTACATTCTCATGGCAGCCCTGAGCCTGCCCAGGTCCCCATACCTTTAGGCAACCCCAGCTGCTGCAATTCACTGGACAAGGACTCGCCATCGACGCTATGCTTGGCCGCACTGGAGAGGATGAAACTCAGGACTGCCACAGTGGCTTTCACATCGCCCAACTCTGGGGAGATCCATGGAGAGTAGGAGGTGTCACTATAGCCCCAGCTACCTCCTTTTTGCCCTACTATCTTCAGCTCAGAGCCCCCCGGCCTCTTGAGCTATGAGCATTGCTACTGCTGGCAGAGGACACTGGGGGTAGACTGTCAATGTCTTCTCCTCAGGTTCCTCTGTTGAGGCAGGTGGGTCAGGGTGAGCTGCTGGGAAAGGGGGTCTCTGTACCAGGTCCCAGGCCAAGTAGCCAGAGTTGCCCAAAGTCCATGGACTCAGTGGGGTACTCACCAAACTTGGCATCCGCAGTGAGCTTCTGGACCTTCTCGTACTATGGGGAAAGTAGTCCTTATATAAGTGTGCCAGACCCCTGCTTGCCACCCCCTTACTCCCAACCACCTGGATCTTGTGGTAAGGATGGGCAAGAGGCTGATCACCCACCTCCCTGGGTTTGGTGTACTCTCAGGGTTGTGGGACAAGAGGGTGCTAGACCAGGTACTCACATCCATCTCCAGCCCCAGAAGCTCCTGCAGCACCTGACCACACAGCAGCCTCAGCTTCACGGAGGACTGGAGGGAAGGCCCAACATCAGCCCGATGGCCCTCATCCCTCCATCCCTCCAAGGTCATCCATGTGAGCAGGGACACAGCATGCTAGGATGGGCTGAGAGCACTGAGGCCCACACCCTCAACTCCCAGGGTCCCCATTCCCAATCCCTTTGTCACCCTGGCCCCCAAGATGACCCTGTGCACTCAACAATCTTGGCAAGTGTGCTGATCTCCGCCAGAACCCAGTCAGGACAGTCCAGATCACCACAGAACCGGAACCTCTGCAAGGGAGTAAGACAAGCGGTCAGGCTGGATGGAGGAGTGAAGTGTGGCCAGGTGTCTCCCACACTACTGTTTCTCAGGGAACCACTTGATCTCCCTGAGAGAATCCCCTCCCTGACCTACCCTGTCACCAAACTGTGTTCTGATGCCTATCCCAGGCATTCATCTGTTCAGCAAACATTAACTGGGTGCCTCCTCTGTGGTAGATCCCACAGAACAAAATAAAGTTCCTGGCCTCCCAGCCAATGACCCCTCTCACTTCCTTTTCCTTCCTGGCTCCAGCCACAATGGCCTCCCCACTGTTCCTGTTACACCAGGCACTTTCCCACCTTTCTGGACCTTCTCGTACTATGGGGAAAGTAGTCCTTATATAAGTGTGCCAGACCCCTGCTTGCCACCCCCTTACTCCCAACCACCTGGATCTTGTGGTTTGCTTGATCTCTCATTTCATTCAGATTTCTGCTCAAATGACACCTCTTCTGATGGCCTTTTTCTGACCATACTTTCTAAAATAGCCCTTTACACAAGGAAATTTCAGGGGCCCAGTGGGTGTGTTCATTAGCTTGATCCTGAAAACATTTTTATGAGCCATACAGGTCAAAATATATTGAACTGTATATTTATACGTGTTGTTCTCAATAAAGCTGTTAAAAAATAAAAATCACTCTTTACTATCATGCTGTAGCTCCTTATGCTTCTTGCTTGATCTCCACAGCAGCATATATCACATTTTGTTATTTATCTGCTCCTCTGTTAGAATGCAAACCCACCCTGTCAATCATGTCTTGCTAGTATCCTCCATTCCCCTGATCAGTTGTCCTTATTGCCTGGCAAAGTTCTAACCCACAGCAATATACATGTCCATCTTTCCATATCTCTTCTGGGCAGGGAACAAACCCCACACTCTAATGCTCTTCCCACTTAACCTGCTTCCCCTACTGAGTTTCCCACTCCACTGAGCACAACCACCTAGGAACCAAACCCCAACACCTCCCGCTCCTTTTTCCTCATGCACTTAATCCCTGAGCCCTGCTAACTCACCTGCTGCTTCTATCTCCACTTTCCACCCTAATTCAGGTCACCACCATCTCCTGGGGATCTTGCTGCTCCAGCCTGGGCTCTCTGCTCCCCTCCTGCTCCCTCCACAAACTGACAAAAAGGATTTTTCTAACTTGCCAGTGCCCTCTTCTTAAAAGTCCAAACATGGCTCTTAAGAGCCAGCAACCATTGGCCTTTGTTTACCTGTCCAGCCTCATCTTTCACTAACCTTCGGTTTATACTCTTGCAGTTGGGATAATGCATTCATTTCTAGGGAGCTATGCTCTCTAACCCTGAGGTCTGTGAATGTGCTGGTCCCCGTCTGAAGATACACAGGCCACCCCCATGACTCCTAAGCCCTGGTACACAAACTACACTGCAAGGAGCCAGCTCCTTCCTTGCCCTCAGGCCCTCAGATGGCTTTCCTATCACTATGCTCAAGGTGCAGTTTGGTCTCTTCCCCCTCAGGTCTTAACTGTGACTGCCAGTGAAGCCTCCAATCTTGCCCTTCTGTAAGTCTCAGTGAGCAGCACAATGCCTGGCATAAAGTAAGCACTCATCATTTGTTGAAGGGATGAATGGATGGGTTGGAAAGTCCCAACCACAATTCCTTTCTGGCTCTGGGAAGGGAGATGTAGCCTAACAGTTAAGAATTAGACTGAGCCTAATTTCTTTTGTTATTGTTAATCCTCACTTAAGATATTTTCCATTGATTTTGAGAGAGAGGGGCGGGGGGGGGGGGCGAGAAGAGAAGAGAGAGAGAGAAATATGGGTGTGAGAGGAACACATCCCTGGTTGCCTGCCCAGGCCAGGATCGGTGGAGCCTGCAACCCAGGTACATTCCCTTGACCAGGATTGAAACGTCAGTTTCACACGCTCTGTCCACCGAGTCAAGCCGGCTAGGGCAAGGCTGAGCCTAATTCTAAGTAAGTTCTTGTTCAGGTCCTTGGACAGGAGGGCTGACGTGGGCAACTTTAGGAGGCCTGTTGGCGCCCGGGAAGGCTTGGAAGGACCACCACTGCGGATCAGCCCCACACCCCCCGTCCCTCACCTCAGGCCTTCCTTCCTTTCATCAAGGCAGCGCCCGGGACTCCCACCCAGCCAGCCTGTCCTGTCCACCGGGCAGTGGGGTCGGCGGCGGGGCTTTTCTGTCTTAACTCTTCGGCCGGCACGACTGCACCCAAGTGTTCGCCGAGGTGCCAGCGCGGCTTCCCCATCTCCTCGCACCCGCGCCTCACCCTCCGGGAGGCGCAGCCACGAGTTCTGGGGGCCCCTGCCCTGCCCCGCCCGCCCAGCATCACCAGACGCGCACCCCCTTTTCCTCACCATAGCGCCAAGCAGCCCGCCGGGCACTTTCTCCTTCCTGTAAGCTTAGGGTCAGAGGACGAGGAGATCACGTGACACGGGGTGGGCGGGGCCTCCTCGGACGGGGCGGGACAAGTCGCCCCACCGGAAACCCTCCCGGCAAAAGGCTGGCACCTTCTCCAACTTAACGGAGGCGTTCAAAGCAGTAGAAAATAGGGAGCGGGGCGCGCCCGCGGGAGCGT
This sequence comes from Lasiurus cinereus, assembly GCA_011751065.1. NCBI lineage: Eukaryota > Metazoa > Chordata > Mammalia > Chiroptera > Vespertilionidae > Lasiurus > Lasiurus cinereus. Next base: position 21,156,749 of record JAAGEH010000032.1, read on the forward strand.
AAGATGGCCGAGTAGCAACGCGAAGCTTTTAGTACCGAGTCCGTGGGCTGACTTTGGTCCAGGACTTGGAGCAGCAGCGATCGCCGAGCAAAGAGTGCCTAGCGTAGTTGGCCAAGATGCCGAATATCAAAATCTTTAGCGGCAGCTCCCTGCAGGACTTGTCCCAGAAAATTGCTGACCGCCTGGGCCTGGAGCTAGCTAGGCAAGGTGGTGAGTAAGAAATTCAGCAACCAGGAGACCTGTGTTGAAATTGGCAAAAGTGTCCGTGGAGAGGATGTCTACATCGTGCAGAGTGGCTGTGGTGAAGTGAATGACAATCTGATGGAGCTTCTGATCATGATTAATGCCTGTAGTAAGATTGCTTCAGCCAGCCAGGTTACTGCAGTCATCCCATGCGTCCCTTATGCCCGGCAGGATAAGAAGAATAAAAGCCTGGCTCCGATCTCAGCCAAGCTTGTTGCAAATATGCTCTCCGTAGCAAGTGCATCTTATTACCATGGACCTTCATGCTTCTCAAATCCAGGGCTTTTTTGATATCCCTGTGCACAATTTGTATGCAGAACCAGCTGTCCTGAAGTGGATAAGCGAGAGTATATCTAGTGCAGTGGAGGAACTGCACTATTGTCTCACCCAATGCGGGGGGGAGCTAAGAGAGTTACCTCCATTGCAGACCGTTTAAATGTTGACTTTGGCTTGCTTCATAAAGAATGGAAAAAGACCAATGAAGTGGTCCACATGGTGCTGGTAGGAGATGTGAAGGATCAGGTGGCCATTGTAGTGATGACATGGCTGATACTTGTGGCACAATCTGCCATGCAGCTGACAAACTTCTTTCAGCTGGAGCCACCAGAGTTTATGCTATCTCGACTAACAGAATCTTTTCTGGCCCCGCCATTTCTCGAATTAACAATGCATGCTTTGCAGCAGTAGTGGTCACCAATACCATACCTCAGGAGGATAAGATGAAGCATTGCTTCAAAATACAGGTGATCAACATCTCCATGATTTTTGCAGAAGCCATCAGGAGAACTCACAATGGGGAATCTGTTTCCTACCTGTTCAGCCATGTCCCTTTATAATAGAACTAGAGGCCTGGTGCATGAAATTTGTGCATGGTGGTGTGTGTCTCTCAGTCCAGCCTGCACCCTCTCCAGTCTGGGATCCCTCTCATAATCCAGGACTGCTGACTCCCAACTGCTTGCCTGCCTGCCTTCCTGGGTGCCGCTAACTGCTTCTGCCTACTAGCCTCATCACCCCCTAACCACTCCCCTGCCAGCCTGACTGATGCCTAACTGCTCCCCTGCCAGCCTGTTTGCCCCTAACTGCCCTCCCCTGCAGGCCTGGGTCCCTCCCCCACCTCACCCCCAACTGGCCTTCCCTGCCAGCCTGGCTACCCCCAACTTCCCTCCTCTGCTGGCCCTAATTGCCCTCTCCCACAATCCTGATCACCCCCAACTGTCCTCCCTTGCAGGCCTGGTCCCTCCCAATTGCTGGCCATCTTGTTTGTGGTGGCTATCTTGTGGGGCAGTCATCTTGTGTGCTGGAGTGATGGTCAATTGCATATTATTCTTTTATTAGGTAGGATAACTTCTGAGGCTTTTAAAACATAAAGTGAGCCCAAACTGGTTTGGCTCAGTGGATAGAGCGTCGGCCTGTGGACTGAGGGGTCCCAGGTTTGATTCCGGTCAAGGGCATGTATCTTGGTTGCAGGCACATCCGCAGTAGGGGGCATGCAGGAGGTGGCTGATAGATGTCTCTCATCGATGTTTTTAATTCTCTATCCCTCTCCCTTCCTCTCTGTAAAGTATCAATAAAATATATTTTAAAAAATTAAAAAATAAATAAAATGAACCCCTTCCTTTGTTTTCCTTTGTTGTTTGAGGAAAAATTCAGCAGACGCCCCAGCTTGTTCCAGTAGCTTTCTACATCCCATTCCAGGCATATTAACTTTTCTCCAAAATTAGGGAAAGACAGATTGAGACTACTCAGATTTCCTACCAGCATTGTCTCATTCTGGCTTCTTTGATATTGTGGGCCTTGCAGCTTTAACTATAACTCAGTTTCTGCAAGATTTCAGACTTTGAAGGGTGTTGTGTGGGGGTGTTTGAATGTGTTTGGGGGAGCTTAGACTGCTTTCCATGTGAATGCTTCTAGCATTCCTAGGTTCAGAACTACTAGCAACAGAGCCAACCCCCCTCCCCAAATAAACGAAATAAAAAGAACAAAGCCAAACTAACTCCTAACCCCCCCTTAACATGTGACAAGTTTCCCAAGGTCTATACTAAATTACAAGAAGAGCCCTAAGCAGCCCAGAATCCAGCTCTGGTTGCTGATTCCCTGAAAGGCAGGCAGCTAGCTCTCAGGTAGGAGCTTGGGGGAAGGCAGCACACAGTGCAGCAGATGCTTCTTGGGAGGAAAAAAGCCTGATCCCTCAACCTCTGCTAGGAAACTGTCACTTAGACTCTTTTGTACCTGTTCCTTTTCCATTTGGTATAACCTTAAACCATCTTGACCTTTTCCTGGTTAAATACCTTCTTGGGTCCAAATGATCATTGTACTATAGTCTTCTAGAAAGCAAATCTCACTTTTTGCTGTATATTCTTTAACATTTATATGAGATCATTTTGCTGTAGCTTAATCTTAGCCCACTATCACTGTGGTAGAAGGTTCTAGGTGGTTTTGTACTGCCTTTTGATTAATTTAAGTATTTAATTTTCATCTTATTTGCTTTGGATCTGTTTGGCCTCTCAGATGACTTGAGGTTAAAAAGATTGATGTTACTAGCTCTTGTAGAGGAAGTCAATAAAGTATCTGTGTGTGAAAAAAAAAAAAAAAGAAAAAAAAAAAAAGAGGGCCCTAACCGGTTTGGTATACTGGATAGAGTGTTGGCCTACGGACTAAAGGTCCCGGTTCGATTCCGGTCAAGGGCATGTAACTTGGTTACGGGCACATCCCCAGTAAGGGGCGTGCAGGAGGCAGCTGGTCAATATTTCTCCCTCATTGATGTTTCTGATTCTCTATCCCTTTCCATTCCTCTCTGTTAAAAAAAAAAATCAATACAAATATTTTAAAAATATAAAGATAATTATTACAATATAATACACATACAGAAAATTGTACATAAATACAAAGCTTAATTGAATTTTGATAAACTGTACACCCCATGTCACTGACACCCATATAAGAAAACAACATTATCAGGACCCGGGGTATCTCCTTAAATGCCTGCATATTTGCTTTCATTTTGATGAACCCCTTTAGTTGCCTAGGAAAGAGGGTGGTAATAAATAACAAGTTCAGTGTTAGGGTTGCCGAAAGAGGAATGCTCGAGGCCAAAAGGGATAAAGAAATATGAATTAATTTGGTCATCTGGAAACCCAAATGGGCTGAGCCCCAAAATGGCGTCAGCATCCAAGGATGGGGAGTCAGAGGTTTTAAAGGTCTGTAGGTTGGCTTTTTCTGGGCAGAGAATTCTCTGTGCAGGTCCAGATTCTAGGAAAGTCCGAGGGGAGAGATAATGGCCTTAGCAAGTGGAATGTGGTCTAAGCAAGTGGAATGTCCATTGTGAAGTTACCTAAAGGTCAGTTCCCAGGGGAGAGGGTATTGATTCAATTATTTGATCAGATTTAACATTCAGGAACACTCTTTCCCTAGGGCTTCACTAACGTTAGATGTTTTATCTTAAATTTTCCCAATAAATGCGAGAAAAAAATGTTTGTTTTAAATTGCACTTGTTAGATGGTCTAGGAAAACTAATTTTCCAATATTCACTTGAAGAGTTAAGACAACCCCCCCTCACCCCTTCACCTCCCAAAAAACAACAAAAACCAGCAGCAACAATGGAAATACACAAGAGAATAGTGTTAGGTTGCTGAAGGAGGAACACATGAGGCCAGAGTGGTGAGGGATTATGAATTTATTCGATCACCCAGGTGGCTGAGCCTGGATGGCTTCAGCACCCAATGAGTCAGCAGCTTTTAAAGGATTTTTGGTGGGATTTTTCTGGGCGGAGACTTCTTTATGGCATACCCAGAGGGGAGATAATGGAATGTGGTCACCACAAATGAAATATGGTCAAAGGGAATGTCCATCGTGAAATGACCTGAGAAGCCAGTTCCCGGAGGAAGGGTATCAACTCAATTGCTCCATCAAACCTAACAAATAGACCAAAGACCAGTCAAGAAATTAAACAGTTTGAGATCTCTCTTCAATTCCATGCCCCACCCTATCCGCCATACACCAAGCCCAGCAGGCTTTATTGTTTCGGCTTTTCAACAATAAAGGATAAAGCCCATAATAATTAAATTGCTCCATAAAAAGAAAGAGGTGGCCCTAAATGGTTTGGCTCAGTGGATAAAGTGGCAGCTTGCAGACTGAAGGTTCCCAGGTTCAATTCTGGTCAAGGCCATGTACCTTGGTTGCCTGCACATCCCCAGTAGGGTTGCCTGCACATCCCTAGCTGGAGGCAGCTGATCCATGTTTCTCTCTCATCGATGTTTCTAACTCTATATCTCTCCCTTCCTCTCTGTAAGAAATCAATAAAATATATTTTTAAAAAAAGAGAGTGGTGGAAATATTCCCAATTCATGCTAAATTTGATCTCATTTATAGTTTTTAAAAAATCTCATAAACACCAGCATGTTGAATTCAGTAGTGTTAAAATACTACACCCTAAAAAAGAAAAAAAAAATACTACACCATGTCCAAGAAAAAAATATTTTTATGTTTTAATTTAATTAAATCTTTTTTGTTGAAAGTATTACATATATACCCTCCTCCCCCTGCATTTACTCCTTCTACCCAACCTCCATCCCTCACTTCAGGCCTTCACCACCCTAATGTTCTGTGTCCTTGGGTTATGCATACCATATTTTTCTTTTCTTTTCTTTTTTTATTTCTAATACATTTACTTTTACATTCTTTTGAGTAATACATGGACAAACCGACAACTGGTTCTGTTAGTTTACATCAGCGGTTCTCAACCTGTGGGTCACGACCCCTTTGGGGGGTCGAACAACACTTTCACAGGGGTCGCCTAAAACCATTGGAAAACACAGATACGATTCATAACAGTTGCAAAATTATAGTTATGAAGTAGCAACAAAAATAATTTTATGGTTGGGGGTCACCACAACATGAGGATCTGTATTAAAGGGTCTCAGCATTAGAAAGGTTGAGAACCACTGGTTTACATGTTTCCGTTCTCATTACATTAAACTTATCTGTAAGAAGGGTTTGATTAGCATCCCTGGAAAAAAAAAGTGTTCACATTCTTTAGGTCTGACCCGTGGTAAGGAGGGAGGATTAGAGAATATTTACTACTGACCATATGGAAGTTTGACTGATATAAATTCAGAGATTCAGACCAGCTGAATCAAAATTAAAATGTACATGTAAAAAATGAGTTAGACAACGGGAAGAAAGACAGAGAGAGCTGGGCGAGTGGGGAGCCGCGTGCCTAGGCAGAGACGGAGACATTCAAACTAGCATGTGGCTTTTCCCATGTAGGGCAAGGTGGTCAGAACGGGAGAAGCTGCGGTCACAGTCTGGACACTGGAAAGGTTTGATTCCAGTATGTTTTTGGAAATGTCTTGTTAGTTCATCAGACCAAGCAAATTTCCATGTGCATCCTTCCCATGTACATTTATAGGGTTTTTCTCCTGTATCTGTTCTTCTGTGTGCTTTCAAGTGAGAGCTTTTAGTGTACACATTGTTGCATCCGTCATAATCACATCTGTGTATCCTTTGCTTCCTTTGGGTGTCTGGAGATTCCACAGGTAAAGGTCTCTTCCCCGGCTGTACTATGACTGAAGGGTGATTCTCTTGCAACAATGCTTGCGGGGCGGGGAGAGACACTGAGTTCATTAAAGGGGGTGACATTTCTTCAGGATAATAATCTGTCCTCTGTGGTTCGATCCCAGATTCTATTTTAATTTTTTTCTGTAATATAGGCTTCTCATATGATTCAATTACAGGTGCTTGCATGCTACTGTTTGAGTTTTCCATCTCCTCGGACAAGGACACCATGAGCGGCTGCTGGAGGTGGCTGGTGTACATGAAGGGGACTGGCTGCACCACGACGGGCTGTATGACCGGCAGGATTCCCGGGCTCCGAATTCTGTGCCTGGACAGGGCAGTGGCCATCACCGGCGGCATGGACAGCGGCATGCTGAAGGGCTGCACTGCCGGGGGCGGGGGTGAGTACTTTTTCATGGGTGGGCTGGACGATGGCATGCTTAACCCGGGCGAGGCTCTCCTGTGCGAGGACTGGAACTTCAGGGAGGAAGGAGAATTCCCAGCTGAGGGCGGTGAACTCCGCTTGTTGACGGACGGGTCCACTGGCTCCATCTGCATCCCATGCGACAGGACTTCCGGGGTCTGAAAGAACTTACCGGATAATGGTGTGGAGTACATGACTCCATACTTGCTGGACTTAATGGGACGCCATGTAATTCGATGAGTATGACACCGAGACAGGGTCCATGGCCTCTTGCTTGACAGGAACTGGGTCAAACCATGAGCATTCTTTTAGTTAAGCTTTCTAGGGTGCTCTGGTGTTTGGCTTTTCTAGGTGCAGTGCTGAGCGCTGCAGATAAGAAATAAAGGCCCGGCTGTGGGCTGCCTGAACCCCGCGAAGGCAGTAATGTCAGCGCCCCAGGGCGGGCGCGTCGGCAGCGGGGTCGCAGGGGACGGGGACTGCGCGGCGCTGCTCGGCTCGCTGCGCTCCGGCTCCGGCCCAGTCCACGCGGCTCCGCTCCAGGCTCCCCTCTGGCTCCTGGCACCGAGTCCGGGCAGTCACTTGACGCTGGCTCCGCTCGCTCCCCATACCGTGTTTTTCTGTGCAAAAGATGCCCCCATGTATAAGAGGCCTCCCACTTTTCTAACGCAAAATTAAGAAATCAATATTTTAAACATTTTGCTGTTTTTCCTCTTAAGGCCTTCTTCTTTTGGGGCATCTTGAGAAGTTGTTCTTCCTGTTTTCTCCACTGCCTTATCATGCACTCATTGAAAGGAGGTACAAATTGTTTCTCTGCAACTCTATTTCTATGCTTTTTTGTATAGTTAATTACATTCAGTTTGAGTTTTGCAGAGTAAAACAATCACTTACCAGTATTCTTTTTTGTTTTTTGACATCTTTATGGGCTCAGAATGTTCCAGTCCCTATTGCATCTGCTCACACTCCATCTCTGCCTCCACCTCCACCTCCACTTCCACCTCCAATTATGGCATCAGCTGATATCAGTAACAATAAGGCTCGTGATTGGAGAAAGCCTGTTTGACAAGGTATGGGCAGCTAAGCACCCGAGATCACCCACCTCAGATGACTTCTATGTATAAGATGCCCCTCAGCCGAAACCGATTTGGCTCAGTGGATAGAGCGTTGGCTTGCGGACTGAAAGGTCCAAGGTTCGATTTCCAGTCAGGTGCATGTACCTTGATTGCAGGCACATCTCCAGTAGGGGGTGTGCAGGAGGCAGCTGATCCATGTCTCTCTCTCATCAATGTTTCTAACTTTCTATCCCTCTCCCTTCCTCTCTGTAAAAAAATCAATAAAATATATTTAAAAAAAAAGATGCCCCTCGATTTTCAGTCTAATGATTTTAGAAAAAAAATAGCATCTTATACACAGAAAAATATGGTATATGCATACAAGTTATTTGGTTGATTTCTTCCCAGCCACTCACCCACCTTCACCTGCCTTCCCTCAGAAATTTCAGAGTCAGTTCTATGTTTCTATATCTCTGGGTTTATTTGGTTCATCATTTTATTTTGTTCATTAAATTCCACATATGAATGAGATCATGTGATGCTTGTCTTTCTCTGACTGACTTGTTTTGCTTAACATAATACTCTCTAGATCCCTCCATGCTGTCTCAAAGGGTAAGAGATTCTTCTTTTTTATTGCTGCATAGTATTCCACGGTGTAAATGTACCACGGCTTTTTTATCCACTCATCTGCTGGTAGACACTTAGGCTGTTTTGAAATTTTAGCTGCGGTTAATTGTACTGCTATGAGCATAGGAATTCATACATTCTTTCTGATTGGTGTTTTTATTTCTTAGGATATATTCCTAGAAGTGGGATCACTGGGTCAAATGGCAGTTCCATATTTAATTTTTTGAGGAAACTCTATACTGTTTTCCATAACAGTTGCACCAGTCTGCATTCCCACTAGCAGTGTACTGTGGTTCCTTTTTTTTTCCACAACCTTGACAACACTTGTCATTTGTTGACTTGTTGATAGCCATTCTGACAAGTATGAGGCGATACCACATTGCCATTTTAATTTGCATCTCTGATGATCAGTGACATTGAGGACTTTTTTCATGTCTCTTGGCCATCTATATGTCCTCTGTGGAGAAGTGTCTATTTAAATCCTTTGCCCATTTTTAAATTGGATTGTCTTCTTTTTGTTAAGTTGTATGAGTGTCTTATATGTTTTGGATATTAACCCTTTACAGATGTATCATTGCCAAATATGTCTTCCCATACAGTGGGCTCTCTTTTCATTTTGTTGATGGTATCTTTTGCTGTGCAGAAGCTTTTTATTTTAATGTAATTTTATTTGTTTATTTTCTCCGTCATTTATTTTGTCCTAGGAGCTGTAACATATTGCTACCAGAGGTTTCTGAAATTTTGCTGTCTGTGGTTTCTTCTAGGATTTTTGTGGTTTCATGACCACATTTAAGTGTTTTATCCATTTTGAGTTTATTTTTGTGTATGGTGTAAGTTGGTAGGTAGTCTAGTTTTATTTTTTTGCATGTATCTGTCCAATTTTCCCAATACCAGTATTGAAGAGACTGTCTTTTAATATATATATATATTAATTTCAGAGAAGAAAGGAGAGGGAAAAATAGAAATATCAGTGATGAGAGAGAATCATTGATTGGCTGCCTCCTGCACACCCCCATCTGGGGATTAGGCCCACAATCCAGGCATGTGCCCTGACCTGGAATCGAACCCATGATGTCCTGGTTCATGGGCCGACTCTCAACCATTGGGCCACACCAACTGGGCTGAAGAGACTATCTTGACTCCACTGTATACTCTTGCCTCCTATGTCAAATATTAATTGAGCATAATGGCTTGGGTTGATTTCTGTGGTCTCTGTTCCATTCCATTGATCTATATGCCTGATCTTGTGCCAGTACCAGGCTGTTTTAATTATGGTGGCTTTGTAATAGAGCTTGATGTCTAGTATTGTGATCCCTCCAATTTTGTTCTTCTTTCTCAAGATTGCTGTAGTTATTCGGGGTCTTTTTTGGTTCCATATAAATTTTTGGAGCATTTGTTCTAGACCTGTGAAATATGCTGTTGGTATTTTAATCCAAATTACATTGCTTTGGGTAGTATGGACATTTTAATGATGTTGATTCTACCAATCCATGAACACGGTACGTTTTCCACTTGTTTATATCTTCTTCTATCTCTTTTTTCAATGTCCTTTAGTTTTCCAAGTACAGGTTTTTTGCCTCCTTGGTTAAGTTTATTCCTACGTATCTTTAATTTTTTTAGTTGCAATGGTAAATGGGATTGTTAGTTTAGTTTCTCTTTCTGAGAATTTATCATTGGTGTATAAAAATGCCATGAATTTCTGGGTGTTAATTTTATATCCTGCTACATTGCCAAATTAATTTATTAAATCTAGTAGTTTTATGATGGAATTTTTAGGATTTTCTGTGTACAATATCATGTCATCTGTGAATAATGAGAGTTTTACTTTTTCCTTTCCAATTTGAATGCCTATTATTTATTTTTCTTTTCTGATTGGTGTGGCTAGGACTTTCAGTACTATTTTGAATAAGAGTGGTGAAAGCAGATATCGTCTTGTTCCCGTTCTTGGGTGAAATGGTTTTAATTTTTACCCATTGAGTATGATGTTCACTGTAGGTTTGTCATATATGGCCTTTATCATGTTGAGATATGATCCCTCTATTCCTACTTTGCTAAGGGTTTTAATAAAAAATGGGTGTTGGATTTTGTTGAATGCTTTTACTGGGTCTATTGATATGATCATGTAATTTTTATCTTTCAATTTGTTTATGTAATACATCACATTTATTATTTGCAAATATTGTACCATCTTTGCATCCCTAGAATAAATTCCACTTGGTAATGGGTCTGATCTTTTTAATATATTGCTGGATCTGATTTGCTAATATTTTTAAAATATATTTATTTTTTATTTTTTATTTTTTTTTATGAAGAAGAAGTGAGAGGGATAGAGAGTTAGAAACATCGATCAGCTGCCTCTTGCACACCCTGTACTGGGAATGTGCCCGAAACCAAGGTACATACCCTTGACTGGAATTGAACCTGGGGCCATTCAGTCTGCAGGCTGACACTTTATCCACTGAGCCAAACCAGTTTGGGCTGATTTCCTAATATTTTGTTGAGGATTTTAGTATCCATGTTCATCAAGAATACTTTCCTGTAATTCTCTTTCTTTGTAGTGTCTTTTTCTGGTTTTGGAATTAGGATAATGCTGGCCTCATAAAAAAAGCTTGGAAGTGTTCCTTTCTCTTGGATTTTTGGAATAGGGTGGGGAGTATAGGTGTTAGTTCTTTTTTGAATGCTTGGTAAAACTCCTTTGTGAAGCCATCTGGACTAGACCTTTTGTTTGCTGGGAGTGTGTTTTTGTGTGTGTGTGTTTTTTTAAATTACTGTTTCTATTTCATCAGTTGCTATTGGCCTACTCAGGTTTTCTGATTCTTCATGATTCAGATTTGGAAGATTGTATTTCTCTAGAAATTTTCCATTTCATCCATATTGTACAGCTTATTAGTTCTTAGTTGCTCATAGTATTTTCTCACAATCCTTTGTATTTCTGTGCCAGAAGCCAATTCCAGCATGTCATAATTGCAAGAGTTTCATCAAAAGGTTGATGGAACTTGGGGACTCAACAAGGGCTGAGTCACATATATCATTGCCTGCTGGAATGGCTAAAGGCATTTCCCCAAACCTGAAAAGGATGATTGCTTGCTGCCAGACAGCTCAGGGCATCTTAATCTACATGTTATTGCCTCCTGTTGGCCAAATACCTGAACAGCCAAAGGCAATTCTCCAATCTGACAATGGACTCTGTAGATTAACCCTGGCCTTTGATGTGTATATCTCCATCTTGCCTTAGGACAAATTGTGTTACTAAAAAGCAGGTGGTTCTAAGACAAGGGGAACTTAGTCTTTTTAGCCAGGCTCCTCTGTCCTCCATCCCCAAATGCATTTCATCTCTGGACTCTTATTTAATTTATGCACAGCCCTTTTTCCAGATCCCAGAACCCTTCTAGCTGCAGGATAAAGACCAGTGGTGCTAAATGATGCCCAATGTCTGGCATTATTTCTGTGGTGTCAGTTTTCACTTTATTTGTTTGTTTATTTGTTCATTTTTTTTTTTAAATGTAGGCCTGTAGTGCTATGAACTTCCTCTCTGGACTGCTTTTGCTGTGTCCCAGAGATTTTGGGTTGTTGTGTGTTCATTTTCATTTGTTTCCAGGAAGTTTTTCATTTCTTTCTTGATCTTATTGGTAACCCATTCATTGTTTAATAACATGTGTTTTAATGTGGCTTTGTTGTTGTTCTTTTTTTTTAAATCTAGGAATTTATTTATTTTAAATATAGAGGTAAGGTATAATATATGACAATATTTTTAATAACCAAAGAAATCAACCTAAATTCAGATATATGGCATGACAATTTTCTAATTTTGAAAGTCTATGATCTGAGCTTATAATGGGTTATTCCTAAAAGTGCATACACTCTCTAAATATCCAGATGCTGCCAGATTGCCTACCTTGTATAAAAAGCAACAGACGAGAAACCCTATTCCACAAACTGAAGTAGACATCCACATGAGAATCAGCAGGCAGGTCCAAGTGGAGTATGACTATAGCTCTCCATTCAGGAGAGGAAGAAGGCCCACTGAGAGAGGGAGGGAGAGAAACCCACAAGTACAAGACTCCCCATTAGAATTACAACATCTCACAAGATTTTCTAGTTAGAAGGTATATACAAATACCTGTAACACTAAGTTACGGAGACAATGGAAATTGAAAGGAAATACCCTCATTTGGATGTAAAGTACAGCTTTCATTAGGGATTCTGAAGCTAAGCTCAGGGCAGGTGAGGCAGGTAAGGTGCTCTTGGTTTAATTTCAGTGATTCTTCAGCACTCAGTAAAGCCAATGTGCCTTTTAAACAGAGACCCCAAGTCCTCTGTGTGACAAGAGATTTACAATGGTAGTTACACAAATATTTACTGTTGCTATATCCCACGGGTTAGGCCAAGTTCACCGATTCAGCTGAGTGGAGTCTTCTGTGTTTTGTTCACCGCCACTCAGAATTATAAAGTCAGCCAAACAAAAGCGAGTAAAGGAGCAATTATGAAATTCCTGACTTCTTTGCCTTGGTTATAGGTCCATAATTTGCATAAAGTAAGTAATATGCTTTAAGTAAAAATCAGCATTAAAAGTTGAAACAAGGAGAGCACAACAATCTGGTATTCTCAAGGCAAAACAATAGAGATTTCTTTAAATATACACTTTATTATATCCACAGGCGATAAAATCCCAGAGCTACTGTTAGGCATGTAAATACAGATCCTGCTAAATATTTAATATTATCAAGCTTGTGTGACTCGAGCATGGTTTTGAGGCCAGCAACCTCAGTGTCTATCTTCCTGTCTGGGTGACGGCCCGATCTTGCTGGGCATGCAATGCCACCATTTCTGTCCTCATTTCCAGCAGCTTCCTTTCATTTAATGAATACAATTCTTTTACTCTGCTCTTTTCTAGATTGAAGTCTAATTTGGAGTTTGTTCGGACCTTGGCCACTTCATCCATTATTTGTTGTTTTAACTGATGTAGTTCAAGTTTTATTTTCTCATTTTCTGCTCTGAGAGCTGAAAATTCACTCTTCTCCAAAATAATCATATCTTTTTTCACATTAGAAATCTGAGACATTATTTGCTGAAGAGTGATCTCCTGTTGCATCTTGGTGACCATGTCTTCGTAGACGATATCCATGTTGGCCTCTGTGATCTTCACCAATGCAGATACAATAATTTCTGCTTGTTGAGTAGTAAACCCATTTTCTTCGAGTAAACACACTAAGGCATGAGTGTCAAAGTAGAGCTTCCTACTCCCACAGGTGAAATCTCCGCGTTTGTGCTCCAACTGTAGGCACCCAGCAGAGAGGCTTAGCTTTTTCAATGATGCCAGGTGTTGTAGAAGAGTGGCAGAAGAGAGAACAGTCATCTACTAACTCAAAGTTCAAAGTTTTCTCAGTAGATCTCTCCGGGTGGAAGCGAGGGCGGGCACTCGGGCATGGCACTGGTGGAGGCCCCGGGGCCTGCGGCACAGGCGACGCCTGGGACGAGGCCGGGCTGGCACCTCCACGCGCAGCAGCGCCGGCTGAGGGAGCCGAGGGCCCCAGGCGCGAGCGCTCCGGATCTCCCAGCGGTCGGCGCGGGGCGGCGGCGGCCCAGCGCGGGACAGGCACCTGCACCTGGAGGCACAGCGCGGAGGCACGTGACGCGACGCGGGCCGCGGGGGCGCCGGGGCCCAGCGCCTCCAGACCTTCCGCGAGCGCAGACAGGCAGCGGCGCGCTACGGCGGGCGCTTCGTTCCCTCTCCCGAGACAGAGCCACCGTCCATCCCGGAGGCGGTCACTGGCCCGGGCGCGCTCATGGCGTCCGCGCGCGGCGCCGGTCACGGGCGGCTCCGGCCCGAATCCGAAGGCGGGCTTTCAGCTGGGTGGGCGGGGCCTGTTGTTCTTTTTAATCCTCACCCACGCTTATTTTTTCCCTTCTCCTTTTTTTGGGGGGGGGGGGGGAGAGTGGAAGAGAGAAACAGCAATGTGAGAGAAATACATCTATTGGTTGCCTCCTGCATGGACTGTGACTAGGTCCTGGGCTGGAGTGGAGCCTGCAATGAAGGTATATGCCCTTAACTGGAATAGACCCAGGACCTCTTGGTCTACAGGCTAATGCTCTATCCACTGAGCTAAACCAACTAAGGCTGTTTTACGTTTTTGAGTATTTTTATTATAGTTGATTTCTAATTTTATTCCATTGTAATCTGAGAAGATGCTTGATATGATTTCAATCTTCCTGAATTTATAGAGACTTCTTTTGTGTCCTAACATGTGGTGTATCTTTGTGAATGACCCATGTGCACTTGAGAAGAATGAATATTCTGCAGCTTTGGGGTGAAATGTTCTATAAATGTCAATTAAATCCATCTGATCTTGTGTGTCCTTTAGAATCACTGTTTCTTTGTTAAAATTTTGACTGGAAAATTTATCTAGTGAAGTCAGCAGGGTGTTAAAGTCCCCTACTATGACTGTATTGTTGATCTCTCCCTTAAAGTCCTCTAGAAGGATATATTATATATATATATATATATATATATATATATATATATATATCCCCCTATATTTGGTGCATATATTCTATTGTTGGATAGATCCCTTTAGTATTATGTAGTGACTTTTATTGTCTCTTGTGATGGCCTTCATTTTGAAATCTATTTTGTCAGGTATAAATATTGCTACCCCAGATTTTTTTCTTTCCCATTTGCATGGAAATTTTTTTCCATCCCTTTAATCACATTCTGTGTGAGTCTTTTGTTCTGAGGTGGGTCTCTTGTAGACAACATATAATTGGCTCATATTTTTGTATCTATTCAGCTACCCTATGTCTTTTGATTGGAGCCTTTAATCTATTTACACTTAAAGCTGTTATTAGTAGGTGCTTATGTATTGTCATTTTAATTCTCTATGCCATATGTTTCTTTCTCTCTCTATTTCTTCTTCTCATTATAGTTGTTCCTTTAGCATTACTTGCAGTGCTAATTTGGTGCTGATAAACTCTTTTAGCCTTTTTTGAATGATAGCTTTGCTAGATATAGTAATCTTGTTTTCAGACCCCTATTTTTTATTACCTTGAATACTTGATGCCATTCCCTTTGGGCCAATAGAGTTTCTGATTAAAAAAAGCATCTGATAGCCCTAATAGAGCTTCTTTGTAGGTAACAAATTGCGTTTCTCTTGCTACCTTTAAGATTTTTCTTTGTGAGGAGGTACAGCAAGATGGCGGCATAGGTAAACACCTACACTGCTGCCTCGCACAACAATTTCAAAACTACAACTAAAAGACAGAACGGACATCATCCAGAACCACAGGAAAGCTGGCTGAGTGTGAGTTTTACAGCTAGAAGGAAAGAGAGGGGCTCACAGAAACCCAGAGGAGCTGCAAAAAGCTGAGGTACGGAGACCTGCGCGCTGAGAGAGCGGGTGCCGAAGTATCTGGCTGGCTTTCTCTGGCGGGAGGGAAACGTGTTGTGACATGGCCAAACAGCCCCTGTGTGCATAACCTTTAACTCCCCAATCCCGAGCCACCCTATTACACTGGGATTGGGGCAAATATTTCTCTAGGAGACAAGGACACTGATGTGCGAAACTATTCGGTCTCCTCCCTACCAGAAGAGTTGTGTAAATGGGGACACACATCCCAAATAACCTTAGGAGATTTACAGGGGAGTGGGAACAGTCGGAATCAAGGATTTGATTCCCCTATAAGACCAGTAGGGAATGTGGAGGGGCAAGGACCAGACTGCGTTTCCCCATAAAGAATGAATCAGGGTCAGGGTGACCTCAGGCCTGGAGGCAGAAGGAACGGGGGGGTTTGTTCCCAGCTGACATCCTGTGACATAGAACTGAACACCAGGTGCCTGAAGGCACCCCCGGCCTTAAGAAGCCATAAAGTGTTACTAACAACTCCTGCAAGGACAACCGTTATCTAGACCACTTACTTGCATAACCAAAAAGCTTAGACAAAGAGTCAGTATATGAAATTTAGTAATGCTTAGCCAATTAAAATTTGCCAAGTCCTCCTGCGCTGAGGATAAAAGGCACTTGCTGCAGAGGTTCAGGCTCTCGTGCTTCCCTGCTGTGTCAGTGGAACCGTGAGCCCGGACTCGAGTTCGACTTGAGTTCGTAATAAAGGCTTCCTAAATTTTCTAATTGACTGTCTGGTGGTCGTCTGTTGCGGGTCGCCCCATTACAAATGGAGACTCCCAATGGCATTGAACCCCTTATCTTATGACACTAAACCCCAGATCCAGCCGAAACTCATACGGGGGGAGTTTGGACTGTGAAAAGGGAGAGGTGCACGGAAATTTAGGGGAGTCGCAAAAGATCAGAGGGCTGGTGGCGTGCATGGCACTGCGCAGAGGACAGATTGCTGATTGTGCGCTGGCTTTCGTAAGTGCACAGGAGACAGGCCCTCCCAACTGTGCCACTTCTGACTCCACCAAGCCCCTGTAGTGGGCGAAACCCTGGGGACCTAGACTCGTGTGGTCCTAGTGCGCAGGGGAGCCGGAAAGGCAGCGGTCTAGAGGCACTGCGGGCGGGCACACACACACAAGGATGGCTCCAGCGATTACCCAGTCATGTGAGATTCAGGGGCTGTGGAGGGCAGGGCCGACTGGAAGGCAAGGTGGTCCTTTAAGCCCTGAGACTCCACCCATCCCAAGCTCAACAGAGGCTTCTTCGGTTTTGCAAGTCTGGTATCATAAGGCTGAATCCAACACAGAAGTTCTCCCGACATAGTGAAAATGCCGAGACAAGGGAAGGGATCACAAACAAAAGAAATGGAGGGAAAAAAAAACTATTGGATATAGACTTCAAAACCACGCTTATAAGGTTTTACAAGAATATGCTAGAAAAGATGGATAAATTTATCAAGTCCCAAGAGGAGATGCAAAAGGACCAACTAGAGAAGCAAAAGATGCAACTAGAGATGATGAATAAATTTAGCGAATCCTAAGAGGAGATGAAAAAGGACCAACTAGAGACACTGACTGAAATAATATTATACAGAGTCCTAATAGCAGACTAGAGGAAGGCAAGAATCAAGTCAAAAATTTGAAATATAAAGAAGCGAAAACACTCAACTGGAAAAACAAGAAGAGAAAAGAATCCAAAAATCTGAAGATAATGTAAGGAGCCTCTGGCACAGCTTCAAGCGTACCAACATGAGAATTGTGGGGGTGCCAGAAGAAGAGAGAGAGCAAGATACTGAAAACCTATTTTCAGTATATAATGACTGAACACTTCCCACATCTGGTAAAAGAAATAGACTTACAAGTCCAGGAAGCACACAGAACCCCATAGGAAAGGAATCCAAAGAGGACCACACCAAGACACATCATAATTAAAATACCAAGAGCAAAAGACAAAGAGAGAATATTAAAAGCAGCAAGAGAAAAACAGTGCATTACCTACAAGGGAGTACCCATATGACTGTCAGCTGATTTCTCAACAGAAAGGATGCAGGCCAGACGGGAGTGGCAAGAAATATTCAACGTGATGAATAGCAAGAACCTACAACCAAGAATAATCTATCCAGCAAAGCTATCATTCAGAATTGAAGGGCAGATAAAGAGCTTCACAGAGAAGAAAAAGCTAAAGGAGTTCATCAACTCCAAACCAGTATTATATGAAATGCTGAAAGGTACTCTTTTAGAAGAGGAAGAAGAAAAAGGTAAAAGACAAAAAATTATGAACAACAAATACATATCTATCACCAAGTGAATCTAAAAATTAAGGGAATTAAAAATTTGATTAACAGAATAAACTGGTGAATATAATAGAATCAGGAGCACAGAAAGGGAGTGGACTGATATTTCTCAGGGGAAAAGGGTTGGGGGCATACAGGGAGAGACTGGACAAAAATCATCCACCTATGGATGAGGTCAATGGGAGGGAGGTAAGGGCAGAGGGAAGGGTGGGAGCTGGGTGAAGGGGTGCTATGGAGGGGAAAAAAGAGAAACAAATGTAATAATCTGAATAATAAAGATTTAATTTAAAAAAACCATAAAACAAACAAACAAAAAGATTTTTCTTTGTCTTTAGCTTTTTGCATTTTAATGATGATGTGTCTGGGCATTGGCCTGTTTGTGTTCTTTTTGCTTGGGATTCTGTGTGCCTCCAGGACTTGTGTGACTTTTTCCTTTACCAGGTTAGGGAAGTTTTCTGCCATTATTTCTTCAAACACATTCTCTATTTCTTGCTCACTTTATTCTCCTTCTGTTGCTTCAGTTATGCAAATATTGTTATGATTCATGTTGTCCCACAGCTCCTTTAAGCTGTCCTCTTGTTTTTAAATTTTTAATTTTATTTTTGGTTCTCTGATTGAGAGATTTTTTCCCCTTCATCTTTTAAGTCATTGATCTGATCCTTGACTCCCCTAATCTGCTTTGTGTTCCTTCCAATGTATTCTTTATTAGTGCCAAGTCATTCTTTATTTCCGACTGGTGTTTTTTCATAGTTACTACCATATTTTCCAGCATATAAGAAGACTTTTAACCCAGGAAAATATTCTCAAAATTCGGGGGCATCTTATATGCTGGGTGTCATCTTATAGGGCGAGTATATTTTAACTGGAAAAGTTGGGGGTCATCTTATATGCCCAGTCATCTTATATGCTGGAAAATACAGCATATCTTTTCTCATGCTGTTGAGCATCTTTGCCATCATTATTCTGAACTTTATATCTGATAAGTTTCTTGTCTCCATTTTGTTTATCCCTTTTTCTGGAGAATTCTCTTGTTCTTTCATTTGGAGGTTGTATTTTGTCTTCCCATTTTGGCTTCTTGATGGGTTTGTATTAGATAGATCTGCCATGACTTCCAATCTCTAGTGCAGGACAATGTCTGATGCTATTTCTGAATGGTCCTGAGTACTCTGTTTGGAGCTGTCAGCAATCCATAGCTTGTGGCTCCCTCTGCTGGGGCTGGGTGTCTTTGGAAAGGACCAAGATGTGCACCAGGATCTGTTTTTTCTATCCCTGGGCCCAGAAGGGAATCAGGCAAAAACTCAGAACATCCAGAGATCCACCTCTGCCTGTAGTTCAGTAGACACTCAGACTTGATTTGCCTCAGGCTATTGACCACAGGGTGAGATGAAAAGTCTTCCAACAGGGTGGGGCAACTGCCTTTCCCCCAGGTATTAACTTCCTGGGTAGCAAAGTTCCTAGGAGAAAGATGTCCTTTGTAGGGTGAGGCAATGCCTGAGCATAGGAACTGGGGTCACTGCCCTCTGGGCTCCAACCCCAGAATCCCCCATCCTGGATTCTCCTTCCACAGCTCCAGTCCACTCTGCCCTCCCTTTTCTGGAGCCCAAGGTGGGTGGCTGAACACGAAATTTTGTTCTTTGGCTTTTTAAGAGGGTGACTTCATCTACAGTGTTTCTGGCTGGCTGACAAGAACCCTGCTGCTTTTGACAGCTGTGTGTTTTGTGGGCACCTTTCTCAGTTTTGGTTTTCTGGCCTGGGAGCCAGCTCGGAGTTTATACTTTAGAATCCTCATTGGTAATATCCCACAGCTGAGATATCCCTCCAGATCTTCAGCTGCTCTTTGTAGGAGCCCTGCTAGCCCTTTCAGGTCTCTGCACTTTCTATCAGTCTCTGAGTAGTCTCCACTTTCCATCCTTGGTTATCAGGGTCAAGAAAATTTTTATAAGAATATAAGAATGGTTCAACTTTAATTTCATCCTATTGATAGCTTAGAGAAAAAATTGATTAAAAACCTACTTTTATTAAAAAGGAGAACAAAGATAACTTAGGAATAGATGAAAATTGCCTGAAGTTGATGAAATATTGAAAAAAGAAAACAACAAACATAAAACCTTAATAGTCAAATGATTTTATTTTGGAAATAAGGCAAAAGTGTGTCATAATGACTTTAATGTCAGATTAAAGCATTGTCTGATATTTTCTTTGTTTTTAACATATTTTTATTGATTTCAGAGAGGAATGGAGAGGGAGAGAGAAAAAAAACATTAATGATAAGAGAGAATCATTGATTGGCTGCCTCCTGCATGTCCCACACTGGGGATTGAGCCTGTAACTGGAGCATGTTCCCTGATGGGGAATCGAACTGTGACCTTCTGTTTCATAGGTCAATGTTCAACCACTAATCCATACTGGCCAGGTTGGTATTTCTTTTAAAAATAAAGATTATTTGACTATTTATAGCAGAGTTTCTCAAATATTACAACACATCAGAATCACCTGCAGGGCTGTTAAAACAGATCACTGGCCTCCATCTCTAGGATTTCTAAATAAGTCTGGGTAGGAGGACTTAAAACGTGCATTTCCAGTATAATCCCAGATGATGTTGAGTCTTCCAGGTTGGGGACTATATTTTAAAAACCACTAATGTAAGAAAATTACATTATTAAATTAAATTATTGTACTAAGAGGTTATATATTGACTTACAGATATCTGTTCAATAGAAAAGATAATAAGATGGTGGTATAGGTAAACACCTGAACTTGCTGCCTCGCACAACAACTTCAAAACTACAGCGAAAATACAAAAAGAACATCATCCAGAACCACAGAAAGACTGGCTGATTGAAAATTTTATAACTAGAAGGAAAGAGAAAAGCACACTGAGACTCATAGGAGGTGCAGAAGGCAGAGTTATGGAGGCATGCACATGGAGAGGGCTGGCAACTGAGTATGCAGCTGGCTTTTTCAAGCTAGAGGGAGACACAAGCTCCCAACTGCTCTGAACTCCAGTTCCGGGTGAGACTCTGGGGACCCAGACTGGACTGTCTAGAAGCAGGCAGAACTCAAGGGCGGCTTTCTCTCAGAGGTACTTGCAGCGTTACCACGGGACACTGAGACCCAGGGGGCCTCTTAAGACAGGGCTGATGGGAAGTCATTGCTATTTGCTCTGCCCTGAGATTCTGTTCCATCTAAACTGTACACAGAGGCTTTTGCATATGAATGGCTGGTCCTTTGAAATCTAAACTTACCTATCAAACTGCAGATGAGTCAGAGAGACCCAGAACATCCAAAAGAAGGCCGAAGGCCCACAGCAGCTTGCATTGCTTCACAGCTAGGGCTAATCTGGGCACCTCCAAAACCCAAACAAAGAAGAGGAATCTGCAGATCTCTCTGTAGCTCCTGCTGGATGGACTCAGGCAGAAGCTAAATTAGCACCTCCTTGGAGATACAAGAGCCAGTGTACCCAGGGGTCAGAGTCGGAACATCCAGATTACAACTCCTCAGATCCATTAGGAACACACTCAGGGGAAGATTCATTGAGTGCCAAAGCCCCAGAGAAGCAAGTTTTGTCTCATAAGGGTGTCTCCAGCACAGAAGTTCTCCCAGTGTAGACACAGCTAATCCTCACAGCCAATCAGCCTGGAGGTCAATTCCTCCCAGTGATACCAACAACAAACAAGGCTTAACTACAAGAATACTGCACACAGCCCACAAAAGGGGTAAACCAAGAGTGTCCACCTCAGGTAACTGGAGAGGCTGAGCCACTGGGTCCTATAGGACACAAAGCCACTCTGTCAACTCAGGGAAGCATCCAAAATGTGGGGACAAAGAAACAGGTCACAAATAAAAGAAATGGAGGAAAGCAAACGCCTGGGTATAAAATTCAAAACCATGGTTATAAGATTTTTAAAGAATTTTCTAGAAAAGGCTGATAAATTTAGTGAGACCCTTGAGGATATGAAAAAGGACCAACTAGAAATCAAGCATACACTGAAATAAAAAAATAATACACAGAGATCCAACAGCATACTAGAGGATAGCAAGAATCAAGTCCATGATTTGAAATACAAAGAAGCAAAAAACATCCAACTGGAAAAGCCAAAGGCAAAAATAATCCAAAAATATGAAGATAGAGTAAGGAGCCTATGAGATAACTTCAAGCATACCAACATCAGAATTATGAGGGTGCTAGAAGAAGAGAGAGAGCAAGATACTGAAAACCTATTTGAAGAAATAATGACTGAAAACTTCCCACATCTGGTAAAAGAAATAGACTTACAAGTCCAGGAAGCACACAGAACCCCAAACAAAAGGAATCTGAAGAGGACCACACCAAGGCACGTCATAATTAAAATGCCAAGAGCAAAAGACAAAGAGAATATTAAAAGCAGCAAGAGAAAACAGTTAGTTACCTACAGGGGAGCACCCATACAACTGTCAGCTGATTTATCAATAGAAACTATGCAAGCCAGACAGGAGTGGCAAGAAATATTCAAAGTGGCCCTAGCTGGTTTGGCTCAGTAGATAGAGCATCATCCTGTGTACTAAAGGGTCATGGGTTCAATTCCGGCCAAGGGCACATGCTCAGGTTGTGGGCTCGAACTCCTGTAGGGGTCATGTAGGAGGCAGCTGATCAATGATTCTCTCTCAACATTGATGTTTCTCTCTCTCTCCCTCTCCCTTCCTCTCTGAAATCAATAAAGAAATATATTTGAAAAAAAAAGAAATATTCAAAGTGATGAATAGCATGAACCTACAAACAAAATTACCCAGCAAAACTATCATTCAGAATTGAAGGTCAAATAAAGAGCTTCACAGATAAGAAAAAGCTAAAGGAGTTCATCACCACCAAGCCAGTATTATAGGAAATGCTGAAAGGTATTCTGTAAGAAGAGGAGGAAGAAGAAAAAGATAAAAATTATGAACAACACATAAATATCTACCAACAAGTGAATCTAAAAATCAAGTGAATAAAAATTCTGATGAACAGAATAAACTGGTGAATATAATAGAATCAGGGGCATAGAAAGGGAGTGGATTGACAATACTTGAGGGAAAAAGGAGTGGGGGGTGCGGGAAGAGACTGGACAAAAATCATACACCTATTGATGAGGACAATGGGGGAAGGTAAAGGCATGGGGTGGGGTGGGGTGGGAACTGGATGGAGGGGAGCTATGGGGGGGGGAAGAGGAACACTGTAATAATCTGAACAAAGATTTTAAAAATAAATAAATAAATAAATACGCCAGTCTTTTTGGATTAAAAAAAGAAAAGAAAAGATAACCCCAAAGATTGCAGTTTTATTGTCCTATTGGACATTAACAAGATTTATCTAATTCAGCACACATTTCAAATGCCTTTCCCAAGTGCACTGTAAATACTTTTTCTCAAAATGTTCCTTGAACCTGTTTTACCATCTTACTGGTCTCTCATTAATTAAAAAAAAAATATTTGACAGCCCTGTCAGTGTACTCAGTGGTTGAGCACTGACCCATTCATCAAGAGGTCACCAGTTCCATTCCCAGTCAGGGAACATGCCTGGGTTTTAGGCTCAATTCTCAGTAAGAAATATGCAAGAGTCAGCCAATTGTTGTTTTTCTCTCATCAATGTTTCTATCTCTCTCTTCCTCTCCCTTCTTCTCTCTCTAAAAATCAATAAAAACGTATTTCAAAAAAATATATATTTTTTATTTCAGAGAGGAAAGGAAAGGGAGAGAGACACACAGAAGCATCATTGATGATCCCTAGCTGGTTTGGCTCAGTGGATAGAGTGTCAGCTTGCAGACAGAAGGGCCTTGGGTTCTACTTCAGTCAAGGGCATATGCTGAAATTGCGGGCTTGATCCCCAGTGTGGGGTGTGCAGGAGGCAGCCAATCAATGACCAAGGAACCCCACCTGTGCATTAATTTGTGCACTGGGCTTCTAGTTTCTTATAAGAAAACCTAAAGGAGTTTATCAGAAACCTCAACCTGAGATCTACTCTTGTGAACCCAACAAGGACCTCAGATTCCTCTTCAAGAAACAAAAAACCTATTACAGATAAGTAATGTAATGAGTGGGAATTAATATAATTATCCTCACTCCACTAACCTTCTTGTCAATTTTGTCACTTCTAGGAAACAATAACTCCATGTCAAGGTAATTAAGCTTCAGGGATTCCAGTTCATCCCTTCTTTAGAAGAATCAACCAAAGGCCTCTGTTCTTATCTCAGATCCCGTCCCTTTGTCTCCTTTAGATCAGACAGGAAGAGGCTTCCACACCCTAACAACAAGCAGGTTTGAGACACCTTAAGAGCACAAAGTAGCCTAGACCGGTTTGGCTCAGTGGATAGAGCGTTGGCTTGCAGACTGAAAGGTCCCAGGTTCGATTCCAGTCAGAGGCATGTACCTTGCTTGTGGGCACATCTCCACTGTGGGGCGTGCAGGAGGCAGCTGATCAATGTCTCTCTCTCATCAATGTTTCTGACTTTCTAACTCTCTCCCTTCCTCTCTGTAAGAAATCAATAAAATATATATATTTTTAAAAAGAGCACAAAGTAATTGCAGAAGATGGACCTTCCTCTCTCATCAACCCTAAAAGATTTTAGGGTTGGAAATCTCTGATGGGGGATATATTACAGGATTCCAGGGAAGGAGGAATAGGGAAACTGAGACTGGAAAGTTAAAACAAAGCCAAACAGTGTGGGCCATTTGCAGCCAGCTTGCAAATAATAAGCCATTATCTTCCTCAGCCAAGGACACTTGAGAACAAATGGTTAAAAGCCTCCCTTACAAGAGAATGCAGAAAGGGAAGGGAGGAAAGGAAGAGATAGCAGTTTTACTCCCTAAGAAGGGAAGCCAGCAGCCTCAAGGCTTGGCAAGATAAAGTTGCCAGGTGCTTCTCATGAGTTCTGGGAAGGCTACAACAAAGTGAAAAGGGACCTTGAGAATTAATCTGTTCCAAAATAATCAGCAAAGAATTTTGAGACCTATAGACAGGAAGGTATATAACACCTAACTACCCCACTCAATAGCTCTTCAGATTAGCTGAGAATTCATCTGAGCTTCGTAAGCCAGATGTATAGGTTTACTTGCTTTGCTTCTTTAATAAAGATGCATGCTTTAATTACTTTAATAAAGTGGCTTTTCGCTGAAACAGGTTTGGCTCAGTGGATAGAGCATCGGCCTGCATACTGAAAGGTCCCAGGTTCGATTCTGGTTGAGGGCATGTTCGATTCTGGTTTTGGGCACATCTCTGGTAGAGGGTGTGCAGGAGGCGGCTAACTGATGTTTCTCATCGATGTTTCTAACTCTCTATCCCTCTTCCTTCCTCTCTGTAAAAAATCAATAAAATATATTTAAAAAAATAAATTGGCTTTTCACAACACAGTCAAGATATCTCATATAAATGCATTTATTTGAGAATTCAAGGTTTGAGGTTGGGGACAGCCCTCTTCCACGAACTCTGGGAGCTGTCTGATACTTCCCTCATGTCTGTGAGAGCTGCCTCTACCAATAGGGTTCAGTATATAGAGAAGCAGAATATTTCCTTTTAGCCACCACACCATATATATATATATATATATATATATATATATATATATATATATATATATATAATAAAATGCTATCCTACACTATATTCTGTGTTAGAACCTAAATAGTTCACTCAGTAGCAACTAGGACAGAATGGAAATTGTATGGAGTCTGCTTTGGATCCCAGCAGGGGTGAGAGCTCTGGAAGAGGAGTCTAATCATGTTGCTGAGTTACCTTGGGCAGGTCTTTACCCTCCTCAGAGCCTCCATTTTCTTCGTCATATTAAGGGCCAGAAGTGGTATGTGCAGGACTAGATCACCGTTTCTCCAGGAGAAGGGATATTCTTGTCATAATCTGTGTGAATGGAGCCTCTAGAGCTGGACAACCAGTAGGCTCTGCCCAGAATGTGGTGTGTGAACCTGTAAGTGCATTTATTTTCAGTGTTACTGTTCTTTCTATTTCTATTGATTTCCACCTTAGTTATGAGGTCATCATAACAAAGAATCCCCTGAAGGGCTTGTTAAACAGATTGCTGATCCCACTCCCCAGAGTTTCTGATTTAGTAGGTCTGCAGTGGAGCCTGAAATTTTGGATTTCTAAAATCCATTAATCAAGTTGCCTTTTAAAATACATTTGTTTAACCCTAGGCAATTCAGCTCAGTGGATAGAGTGTTGGCCTGCAGACTGAAGGATCCCAGATTTGGTTCTGGTCAGGGGCACATACTTCGGTTGCAGGCTCTTCCCCGACCCAGGTCAGGGTGCAGGCAGGAGGCAACTAATTGATGTGTTTTTCTCACATTGATGTTTCTCTGTCTTTCCCTCTCTCTTCCACTCTCCCTAAAATCAATGAAAAAAATCTTCAAGTGAGGATTAAAAATAAAAAAGTAAAATAAAATTAAAGCACATCAATAGATGTTCAATATTACTAACCACTAAAGAAATGCAAATAAAGACCATGTTAAGAGTTCACTACATACCTATTAGAACAGCTGAGTTATAAATAGTGAAAAACAGTGTACAATGTACAGATGATGCATTATAGAATTGTACACCTGAAACATATAATTTTATTAGCCAATGTTACCCCAATAAATTCAGTTTTCAAAGAAGTAGTGATAACATCAATTCCTGGTGAAGATACAGATGAAACTGTGTCTCTCCTTCATTGCTGGTGAGAATATAAAATGATACAATCTGGAAAAAAATAGTTTGTTTCTTTAAAAAACTAAACATATATCTTCTATATTACTTAGCAATTGCACTACTGGGAAGTTTTTCCAAGAAAAATGAAAACTTTCCAAGAAAAATGAAACACAAAAACCTGTCCATTATTGTTCATGGCATAATTATTTGTAATAGTCCCAAACTGGAAATAATCAAATATTCCTAAAATGGTTAATGTTAAACCATTTTACATCCACACTATGAAATACTATCCTATATAATAAAAGCCTAATATTCAAATTGTCCCCTCAGGCAGTCATTCAACCAGAAGTTTGACTGGGAGTTTGACCACTCACTATGACATGCACTGACTATTAGGGGGTGATATGGAACATGGAGGGTGTCGGTGACGTGACAGTGGCAGCGGGTGGCAGTGGAGGCTCTGCTGGCCCCAATGGGCCCCGATGACAGTGGGACCATGTCAGAATGATGGAGCAGGTGAGAGGGCAGTGCCAGGCCAAGGTGGGTGCCAGTGGGGGCTCAATTTCCCCGCCAATCACCCTACAGATGGCAACCAGCAGTGGCAGTGATGGGGATGGGGCTGCTGTCCCCCCTGCTCCCAGGCACTGAGGGAGCCAGGCTGGGAGCCCAGCCCTGAAGGGATTGCTCTGCAGGTGGGATAGTAGAGTGGATGAGAGGGCAGTGTCAGGCCAAGGTGAGATGCCAGGAGGAGCTGTGGGGCTGCGGGGCTACAAGGCTGAGGGAGTGAGCTGGGGCTGTAAGGCTGGGGCACGATCTGTGCAGGCCACCCTGAAGGACCCCACCTGTGCATGAATTCATGCACCAGGCCTCTAGTTCAACAATAAAAAGGAACAACCAATATACATGTAACAACTTGGATGGGTCTCAAAGATATTGTGCTGAAGGGGAAAAAAGCCAATATTAAAAGGTTACATAGTATACTACTTCATTTAGATAACAGTCTTGAAATGACAAAATTATAGAGATGGAAATCAGATCAGTGATTGCTGGGGATAGGGATGGTGTAAGGGAGGTGGGAGGTATGACTATAAAGGAGTAGCAGAGGGAGTTTTTTATAGTGATGAAATAGTTCTGAATCTTAACTGTAGGTGCTTATACAAACTTACATATATGAAAAAATGATGTAGAACTGTACATTTGACATTATTTTGATATTATACTATACTTATATCAAATGTCACCATTGATGGAAATGGAGTGAAGATCACATGGAATCTTTCTGCACTATTTTTATCTTTGAAACCTCTGAATCTATAAAGATTTCAAATTAAAGATTTAAAAAGTTACAAAGAATTGATTTAAATAAAACATTAAGTAAAAAAATAAGAATACTTGATAGCATGCAGGTCTGGTAAAATAATTTGACATAGTAAATAACTAAGCATCTCTAATCTGTCCAATGCACAATTACCCCCACCAGACCCTGCTCCAGGCCAGGCCACCTTCAG
Organism: Lasiurus cinereus; assembly: GCA_011751065.1. Taxonomy (NCBI): domain Eukaryota; kingdom Metazoa; phylum Chordata; class Mammalia; order Chiroptera; family Vespertilionidae; genus Lasiurus; species Lasiurus cinereus. The sequence continues at coordinate 21,184,493 of JAAGEH010000032.1, forward strand.
GAGTATGGACCTTTATACTCTTCTTGGGGTGGGATTTCCAGATAAAATGTAAGATTCCCAGTGAAATGTAGATTTCTGGATAAATAAGGAATAAATTTTTTAGTATAAGTATGTGTCACACATTAATTGGAGCATACACTAAAAAATTAGTTCTCTAAATTATTTAGTATATTTAACATAGTTTTATTTTTAAGCTCATGTCTGTTAATTCTATTATTTATTTATGGGTCTGCTTGCATTGACTGTTTTTTCTCTTAATTTTAGGATACATTTTCTTCTTCACATGTCTAGTGAATATTTTTTGATATGCTATACATTGTGAACATGCATTGTAGATATTTGGATTATATTACTTACCTCTAAATAGTGTTCAGTTTTGTTTTGGCAGACAACTAAATTACTAATGGATTAACTTGACCATGTATGTCAAGGCTTTGTTTTATGTTTTGTTATTGTGTGTCATTTTCCATTTTGCCCTTTCCCTAGGGAACCCTCCTTACTTCCAAAGCATAGCCTTTTAGGCTCTCATGTGAATGTCTGGGATGTTCATCAAAGCCTTTCCACTCTGGCTAGGTCAGAATTCCAATGTCTCTTCAGTATTCTGTGACCTCTGAAATATTTGCTTAGCTCTCAGCTCCCAGCAGCTGATCTCTGCTAGGCCTTGCAGAGTCTCAGTCTTCACAGCCATAGCTTAGGATTTAACCAGGGACCTAAGGAAACTTCTATAATTTTTCTGGAGTTTCTTCACTACACCTATCCTTTCTGCTACTTTACCATACATATTTTAGTATCCCTGAACTCTAATGTCTATTTTTTCTTTACCAAGTTGATCAATACTGTACTTGAACTCCATTCCACATTCTTGGGTCATAATTTGGGGTTTGGAAATGTAACCCAGACAGAATTATATAAAGATTTTCATGTGGGAGGAACCAACTACAGACTCTACAACTGCAGTCTTACTAAGGAACACCTGGGATTGAAGTTTGGCTTGGCCCCTTATTAGCTATGTGACCTTGAGTATGTTATTTCTTTCTGCCTTGCTTTTCTCCTCTTTAAAACAGGAATATTGATAGCATCTGTCTCAGGGTAGTCCTGAAGATTGAATTAATATTTGTAAAGCACTCAGAATAATGCTGGGCACATGGTAAGGACGCTATGAATGTTAGCTGTTACCAGAAGCACTGCTGTTGTCGTCGTCGTCATCGTCGTCATCATCATCATCATCATCATCATCATCATCATCACAATTCCAGATATTGTTCTAGGTGTCAAGGTCTCTGCTCTCACATATGATGAGAGAAATGGAAAATAAACAGATAAATAATTCAGTAAAGATAATTTCAAATAGTGATGCATTAAAATAATAAATCAGACACATGAAAAATCATTCATCCATTAGTCAGTAGGGAAATGCAAATTAGAACCACAATGGATACCACTGCATAGCTATTAGATTGACTTTTACAGAATTGACAATACCAATGCTGGTGAGGATACAAAGCAAATGGACCTCTCATATGTTGCTGGTGGGAACACAAAATGGTAGAGCTACTTTAGAAAATAGTTTGGCAATTTCTTATAGTTAAAAATGTGCTTACTATGTATGTAACCTAGCAATCCTATTTAGGTACCCAAGAGAAATAACTTATGTTCACACAAAAAATAGTGTACTTGCCGAGACTGGTTTGGCTCAGTGGATAGAGCGTCAGCCTGCGGACTGAAAGGTCCCAGGTTCGATTCCGGTCAGGGGCATGTGCCTTGCTTGTGGGCACAACTCCAGTAGGGGGCGTGCAGGAGGCGGCTGATTGATGTCTCTCTCCAATGTTTCTGACTTTCTATCCCTCTCCCTTCCTTTCTGTAAAAAAATCAATAAAATATATATTTTTTAAAAATACTGTACTCAATATTTATGGTTGCTTTATTCATACCCAAACTACAAACAACCCAAATGTCCTTCAGCTGGTGAATGGATAAACAATTTAATACCACTCAGCAATTTTAAAAAAAGAATGAAATTTTTATATAATAAACAACACAAATAAATCTCAAATGCATAATATGCTAAGTAAACAAAGCCAGGTTCTGGAAAAGGCAAAACCATAGGGGAGAAAACAGATCAGTGGTTGTTAGGGGTTGGGGGTAGGGAGAGTTGACCACAAAGGAACAATTCATGGAGATTTTTAGGGTGATTGAATTGTTCTATATCTTGATCATGACAGTGGTTACATGGCTGTATGCAACTGTCAAAACTCATAGAACTGTGCACTAAAAAGGGTAAATTTTACTGTAGGTAAATTATACCTCAATTAACTAACAGAGGGAAAAACTCACTGTGGGATTGTTGAAATAGGGAAAACCAAATGATGAATCAGTTAGTTAGGGTGTGTGGCACAGGTGAGGAGGGGCTCCTCACACAGTATATTAGTCAGAGAAGGCTTTCTGAGGAGGTGCTCTGAGCTAAACCTGGGTGAGGAGAAGGAGCCAGGCCTATGAGAATCCAGAGGAGAATATTGTCAGGCAGAGGGCAGCAAGATGGCCCCCGTGGCTAGAGCTGGGTAGGAGAAGAGGAGAGGGTAGAGGACAGGGCAGGGGCTTTGGCTCTTCTCTGGGCATGTATAAAGGAAACATTGAAACATTGATGTGGGTGAGATACCCCAGAGGGGAGCGAGGGGAGGACAGAAAACAACAGCTTGTGACCATGTGTAGGAGTGATGGAGGGGTGCGATGCCCCAAGGAGAGGATGGTCAGGGAGCCCCAGCAGGCTGGGGAAGGAGGACTGGCACAGGTAGATGGGGTGCTTCAGGACCTTGCTGAGGGTATTGCTGGTGGTGGTGAGACATAAGCCAGACATCCTGGGTTGAGGAGTGCTGGAGGTGAGGACATGTAAGTGAAGTTTACACGGGACAGACTGGGTAGGAATCAGTGGGAATCTCAGAGAGAGCAGAGTGGAGCTACTCATTTGTGTGTGATTATGTGTATATGCATGTAAGTAGGTGTGTACGTGTGTATGTGTTTATGCATGTGTATTTATGTTGATATGTATGTGTTATGTGTGTTGGCGTGTGTTTGTATGTGCACCTATGTGTTTCTGTCTCTGTGTTTATGTATGTGTGCACATGTATATATGTGTGCATGCCAGTGTGTATGCATGTGTATACACGTTGTGGGCACAACTTACAAAATGGGCTTGACCTCTGGAGGACAGTGCCAAATGGTGAGAAGTAGGAGCCTGGTCAGGGCCTTGAATGCCAGGCCAGAGAGGTCACTTAAGGGGGTTGGGGGAAAGCAGAGAGGATGGTGCCCCAGGGCCCATCCCAAAGGTGGGAGGCAGTGTGAAGCCACACTGGGCTGGGAGGCTGGGATTTGTCCTAGAGAACCCATGCTGAGGTGAGCCCACCTGGAGTAATGGAAGCCCCATTTTTGCCCACACTAATCTTCCTGCTCCTTCCCCACAGTGCATGCTGGGACAACGATGGACAGGCTGGCACTCTCTGGGCCCCCGGAGGCTGGTCTGTTTGCCTTTTGGCACCGTCTGACTCAGGTACGGGGAGAGCGAGGTGGGCTCACCTGCCTTGAGCCTCTGTGCCCAGTGGGAGGGCCCTGGGATTGAGGATGGGATGAGCCTTTGCCAGGGGCAGTGGTGTGTAGGGCACAAACAGGACCCTTGATAAAGTAGCCACCTCAGCAGCTATCCATCCTCACCAGGCACCACCCAGGGCACTGAGAGGCCGTGGGACACATAATTTCCCTAGTACCTGTTTGATCTCACATGTTCACTGTCTGCAGTTTGTTCAGGACTTGCATACACACACCTTCTAAGTACTTTGGCTGGGAAGTGTTGCATTTTGAGGCTCCCCTGTGGTCACTGGCTTTTTCTGCCAGAGTCACTGTACTCACCTTGTGTGGATGTTTCCATGAGTGATGGCTCAGACCCTGGAAGGTCCTGTTCTCTGCAGGACGCCCCCGGCAGGGATACTTTTTCCAATGCTAGGCATGGCCCAGATCACCTTTCTACTTGGTGTTTCTCTGCTGCTCCTGAACACTTCAGGTGATGCTTTCTGCTTAGGGCCAAGTGCCCCAAGGGCTAGGATGGGTAGTGGGCTAGGTTTGCCAGAAAAAACACAGAATGTCCAGTGAAACTGGAAATTCAGGCAGATAACAAATCATTTTTTTAGTACAAGTATATCCCATATACTGCATGGGAAATATATTTTTATTTGCTAAATCTGGCAACCCTAGTGAGGGCTGATGTCCCTGTCCCCCTCCTCCTCTGGTCAGTCCTTCCTGCTGGACCCACCTTGAACCCCTCAGATGAGTGATCTCCAGTGCCTATGACAGGTGTTCTAGAACCAAAGGTGGCTGAGCTTACTGCTCTTCCAGAGTGGTTAGGGGTGTGAAGTAACAGGGCTAAGATAGGGGTCAGATAATGGAGGGCTTGGAATGTCCTATTTCTGCATCCTCACATTAAAGAGACACAGGAAGTGTGTCCTCTGTAAGCCAAGTTATATTTCTGACTGTTAAGGTAATATTTTCTTTATGTTATCTATCTATGTATCTAACAATCCCGGAATATTTCAAGCATGCTGCTCAAGCTCTTCCCATAATTTCTTCCTAGGGCTAAATACTGCTAACTAGTTTGATAGATATCCTTCTAGACTTTATTCTATGTACTTATAAACATATTTTAAAAGGAAAAACAAAGGCTCATGCTATTTATGCTTGCTCTATCACTTGATTTTTTTTTTTTTACTTTCAAATATTGTATAGCTCATTCCAGAGTTCTTAACTTCCTTTTATGCCCATTGATTGGATGGTCTTTAAATTATTATCCATTATTAATCCTGTTGGTAGCTGTTTAGTTTCCAGTGTTTGGCTATACAGAAAATTCAGGGAATCTCCCAGTTCATACATTTTTGTACATTTGTGTTCTGGGTCCTCCAGGAATGTTTCTGGTAGTGGACTGTCTGGGTTAGAGGGCATGCACATTTCAAGATTTAATCCATATGGCTAGATCAACCTCCAGAAGGCTGTGCCAATTTATCATGCACAAGAGGCCTCTTCCTCTCATCCTCTACAACCATGGGCATTATCAATCACTTAAATGCCTGCCAATCTGATAGATAAACTAATCTTATTTTCCATTTTTTTTACTACTAATGGGCTTGAGCATATTTGTATATGCTTACTGGCCATTTCACTTTCTTTATTTGTGAATTTTCCCAATTCATGTCATATCCTCAGCTTATTTTTTTTATTTTTATTTTTTAGAATAAACACCTTTATTACAGGAGGGAAGAGGATTTATTTGCCTTTCTGGGCCTTGATTTTCCTCAAATAGAACTCCAGCTCCTTGCCCTCGAGCACATAGCCATTTGCTTGGCCACACTGGCCTGGTCTTGAAGCAATCCATGCAAGAAGCTTGCCCTGCTGGAACTGTTCCTCAAGAAGACTGCTGATTTTGGCATTCTTTTTCCTTTCATCGTATTTCTTCTAAATTTTCTTTGATCATTTTTTGTTCAAAATCTCCTTCTCTTCAGGAGTCAGTTTGGCTCCCTTCTTGCGGCCCAGGGGCAGTGCGTAGTGGGACTCATACCACTGTCGGTACGGTGTGCTGTCAACCAGCATGATGCAGTTCTTTTTTTTCTTTCTTTCTTTTTTTTTTAGGATGCTTTATTTATCTCTGTAATCTTTTTTTTAAAATCTTTATTATTCAGATTATTACATTTGTTTCTCTTTTTTCCCCTCCATAGCACCCCTCCACCCAGCTCCCACCGTTCCCTCTGCCCTTACCTCCCTCCCATTGACCTCATACATAGGTGTATGATTTTTGTCCAGTCTCTCCCTGTATACCCCTCACCTCTTTCCCCCTGAGAATTATCAGTCCACTCCCTTTATGTGCTCCTGATTCTATTATATTCACCAGTTTATTCTGTTGATCAAATTTTTAATTCCCTTAATTTTTAGATTCACTTGTTGATAGATATGTACTTGTTGTTCATAATTTTTTGTCTTTTACCTTTTTCTTCTTCCTCTTCTAAAAGAGTACCTTTCAGCATTTCATATAATACTGGTTTGGAGTTGATGAACTCCTTTAGCTTTTTCTTCTCTGTGAAGCTTTTATCTGCCCTTCAATTCTGAATGATAGCTTTGCTGGATAGATTATTCTTGGTTGTAGGTTCTTGCTATTCATCACGTTGAATATTTCTTGCCACTCCCATCTGGCCTGCATCCTTTCTGTTGAGAAATCAGCTGACAGTCGTATGGGTGCTCCCTTGTAGGTAATGAACTGTTTTTCTCTTGCTGCTTTTAATATTCTCTCTTTGTCTTTTGCTCTTGGTATTTTAATGATGATGTGTCTTGGTGTAGTCCTCTTTGGATTCCTTTTATATGGGGTTCTGTGTGCTTCCTGGACTTGTAAGTCTATTTCTTTTACCAGATGTGGGAAGTTTTCAGTTATTATTTCTTTAAATAGGTTTTCAGTATCTTGCTCTCTCTCTTCTTCTGGCACCCCCACAATTCTGATGTTGGTACACTTGAAGCTGTCCCAGAGGCTCCTTACATTATGTTCACATTTTTGGATTCTTTTCTCTTCTGGCTTTTCCAGTTGAATGTTGTCTGCTTCTTTATATTTCAAATTTTTTACTTGATTTTTGCCTTTCTCTAGTCTGCTGTTAGGAGTCTGTATAATAGTTTTTATTTCAGTAAGTGTATGTTTAATTTCTAGTTGGTCCTTTTTCATCTCCTCTTGGCTCTCGCTAATTTTATCCAACTTTTCTAGCATATTCTTTTTTTTAATTTTTATTAATTTTTTATACATATCTCCCCATTGCCCCCCCTCCCTTCCAGGCGTACCCCGACCCCCCAGTGTCTGTGATCATTGGTTATGTTTATAAGCATGCATACAAGTCCTTTGATTGATCACTTATTTACCTCACCTAACTTTAATCTTTCTGCTATAATTTCACAGTCTGTTTGATGCTTTATGATTTTTGTCCTCCTGAGAATTATCAATCAGTCTACTCCCTTTCTGTGCTCCTGATTCTATTATATTCACCAGTTTATTCTGTTGATCAGATTTTTAATTCACTTAATTTTTAGATTCACTTGTTGACAGATGTGTATTTGTTGTTCATAATTTTTTGTCTTTTACCTTTTTCTTCTTCCTCTTCTAAAAGGGTACCTTTCAGCATTTCATATAATATGGTTTGGAGTTGATGAACTCCTTTAGCTTTTTCTTCTCTGTGAAGGTCTTTATCTGCCCTTCAATTCTGAATGATAGCTTTGCTGGATAGATTATTCTTGGTTGTAGGTTCTTATTGTTCATCACGTTGAATATTTCTTGCCACTCCCGTCTGGCCTGCATCGTTTCTGTTGAGAAATCAGCTGACAGTCGTATGGGTGCTCCCTTGTAGGTAATAAACTGTTTTTCTCTTGCTGCTTTTAATATTCTCTCTTTCTCTTTTGCTCTTGGCATTTTAATTATGATGTGTCTTGGTGTAGTCCTCTTTGGGTTCCTTTTCTTTGGGGTTCTGTGTGCTTCCTCGACTTGTAAGTCTATTTCTTTTACCAGATGTGGGAAGTTTT
>JAAGEH010000032.1:21192089-21332918 GCA_011751065.1 Lasiurus cinereus
GCTGGAGCGGTCCTTCTGTGTGCGCGCGCTCTCACAGTGCCTCTAGATTGCTGCCTTTCCTGCTCCCCTGTGCCGCAGGACCATATGAATCTGGGTCCCCAGGACTTTGCCCAAATCTGGGGTTAGAAGTGACGCAGTGGGGATGCTTTGTCTCCCGCCCTCTTGTGAAAGCCAGCGACACAATCAGCAGTTGGTCTTCTGCGTGCAGTGCTGTGCACACCGCCCAACTTCTGCCCTCCTGCGACTCCCCCAAATTTCCGTGCACTTCTTACTTTTCACAGTCCAAACTCCCCCCCTATTAGTTTCGGCCTGACCTGGGGTTTAGTGTCATAGGATAGGGGGTTCAATGCCGTTGGGAGTCTCCCTCCAGAGAAAGCCAGCCAGGTACTCTGGCACCCGCTCTCTCCACGAGCTCGTCTCCATACCTCAGCTTTTTGCAGGTGCTCTGGGTCTCTGTGAGCCCCTCTCTTCCCTTCTAGTTGTAGAATTTCCACTCAGCCAGCTTTCCTGTGGTTCTGGATGATGTTCATTCTGTCTTTTAGTTGTAGTTTTGAAATTGTTGTGCGAGGCAGCAGTGTAGGTGTTTACTTATGCCGACATCTTGGATTCTCTCCCATCTGTCTACTCATTTAGTGAGCATTTATCAAGCACCTACTCTATGTTAGGCACTGTTTTGGTTAGGGGCCTAACAGTGAACAAAACTGACAAAAACACCTGTTCCATGGAACTTAGACTTCAGTGGAGTGGAGACAGCCAAGAAAAAATAGATAAATGAAATATAGTGTACTAATATGAGTGTTATTTAAATACTGAGGGGAAAAATATAACACAGAGGAGAGATTGGAAGTGTTGGGCAACTTGGATATGATAGCAAGCTAGGCCTTACTTGGAGGTGGCATTGCAATAAAGACCTGTGGAGTAGAACCAAGATGGTGGCATAGGTAAATGCTGGTACTTGCCACCTCCCACAACCACATCTAAAATACAGAACAACTAAAATACAGAACAATCATCATCCAGAACCACTTGAAAGCTGGCTGAACAGAAATCTACAACTAGAGAAGTAAAGAAGAAAGCACATTGAAACAGTAGGAGGGGTGAAGGCACAGAATGGGCTGGTCCAACACCCACATGGGCTGCTTTTTTAATTGGCAAGGGATCCCAGCCCCACACCAGACTCCCAGCCCAGGCTCCCAGAGGTGGGAAGAGAAATCCCAGTAACTACAGGCTGTAAAAACTAATGGAGACTGAGGTTCAGTGACAAGGAGGTTGCTGGAGGGCCAGCTGTTCTTTTTTAAGGGAGTGGTGCATGAACTGAACTTACAAGGTTCCACTTCCTCTGAGCTCCAGAGCCAAAGTGACGCTCTGGGGCAGTGGTCAGCAAACTATTGCTCATGAGTCACATGCAGCTCGCGAGCCGCGGTTTGCCACTCTTCACTAATGAGTCTGGTAACCACTGACCTACACTCTTGATTCCAATAATTACAGGCTATTGTTGTTCCTTGTGATTAAGCCCCTATCACAGTAGTCGGCAAACTCATTAGTCAATAGAGCAGCAAACTGTGGTTCTTGAGCCGCATGTGTCTTGCAAGCCACAGTTTGCTGCCTACTGCTCTGGGGGACCTAGACATATATGGGGTAGAACTGGATTATCTGAAATCAAGGCAGGATCTCAGGGGCAGCTTTCCCCCAGAAGGAGGTGCAGAACAGGTCATTGTTCCTGTGCTGGGACATCCCAGGTTGCAGAGATGATTGGCAGCCATATCTGAGTCTCTATCAGCTTGGAACATACTGTTTGCAAAGCCCTGGGGATTCCCTGAAACCTCAACCCATCCAATTTGCAGACCCATCCAAGCTGTGTACAGTGGCTTTTGCATAAGAATGGCCTGTCCTTGCTTGTGCTTTAGACTTTGCTAAAATTCTCAAACAAGCTGTAGCTTGGTCAGGGAGCCCTAACCCTATTAATAAAAGCCTAAGACTCAGCATTAGTACAAGCCTGTCTTGCTTTATAGCTGGGCCTCTCCTGGGCTCTTCCAAACCCAAACCAAATAGGAGGAATCTGCAGATCTCTCTGTAGCTCCTGCTGGGTGGCCCCAGGCAGTGGCTGACTTTGACCTCCCTAGAGACCCAAGAGCAAGAGCACCTGGTGGACAGCTTCAAACCATACCAGATTAGAGTTCTATACATCCAAAAGCAACACACTCAATGGACAGACTCAGTGAGCACCAAAACCCTACTGAAGCAAGTCCCTCTTCACAGGGATCTCCTGCACAGCAGCTCTTCCACTGTAGCTGTAGCTGGTCTTCACAGCCAATTGGCCTGGAGGTCAACTCCTCCCAGTGACACCAACAGCAATCAAAGCTAAACTATAACAAGACTGTGCACATACTCCACATAGGGGCATACCTAGAGTGCCCAATCAGGTGATTGAGGAGGCTGAGCCACTGAGACCTATTATAAGACACTTACTCTACAAGGCCATTCTACCAACTCCAGAAGACATAGTAACTCTATCCAATACATAGAAACAAATACAGGGAAGCAGCCAAAATGGAGAAACAAAGAAACATGTCACAAATAAAAGAAATGGAAAACAGAAAATTATTGGATACAGAGTTTAAAACCATGGTTATAAGGTTACTCAATGATCTTCATGAGACCTTCAAGAAACTTAGTGAGGCTTTCAAGGATCTTAGTGAAAAAGGACCAGTCAGAAATTAAGTATACACTAATTGAAATAAATAATCATTTATAGGGATCCAACAGTACAGTAGAGAATCAAATAATTGATTTGGAAATATGAGGAAGCAAAGCACACCCTAATTTACATACACACTCCTGATTGGCTGGTGGACATGCTGGTGAGTGTAGCAGAGTGATGGTTAATTTGCATATTAATCTTTTGTTAGATAGGATTTGTGATCTTTTTCTTTTTCTTCTTCCTTTTCTTAAAGAAAACTCTTCAACATTTCATGTGATACTGGTTTGGTGGTGATGAACTCCTTTAGCTTTTCCTTGTCTGGCAAGCTCTTTATCTGACCTTCAATTCTAAATAATAGCTTTGATGGGTAGAGTAATCTTGGTTGTAGATCCTTACTATTCATCACTTTAAATATTTCTTGCCACTCCTTTCTGGCCTGCATAGTTTCTGTGGAGAAATCAGCTGATAGTCATATGAGTACTCCCTTGTATGTAACTAACTGCTTTTCTCTTGCTGCTTTTAGCCCTTTGCATTTTACTTATAATGTAACTTGTTGTGGACTTCTTTAGGTTCCTCCTGTTTGGGACTCTGTGTGCTTCATGGACTTTTAAGTCTATTTCTTTCCAGATAGAAGTTTTCTGTCATTATTTCTTCAAATAGGTATTATTTCTTGCTCTCTCTACCTTCATATTTTTAGATTATTTTTTCTTTTTGCTCTTCTGATTGGCCAACCAAGATGGCTATAGCCATGGAGCAAGCAGGAAGGAGGCTTGGGTTTCCCCAGCAAGAGGTAGCCAAGCTTTCCACACACCCTGGTGAGCCCAGGCCTCCACTCAAGGCTACAAAGTTTCAATTATAGAAGAAAAATAAATCCCAACAGAAATAGCTGCCTCCTCCAAGCAAGCAGGAGGTTTGGCTCCTCTCCAAGCTACAAAGTTTCAATTGTAGAAGATAGATAAATCCCAGATACCAGGGCCTCCACTTGGTTTGCTGGGGGTGTGTGGCCAGCCCACAAATCACCACAGGCCCCTTGCCCTGGCTGCCCACACCCCAAGGGAAACCCTACTTTGATCAGGGACACCCTTCAGGGCAAACCAGCTGGCCCCCACCCGTGCACCAGGCCTCTATCCTATCTAATAAAAGAGTAATATGCAGCTTGACCATCACTCCAACACACAAGATGACTGCCTCCATGTGGTCAAAGATCTTGTCCCTATGTGGACACAAGATGGCCACCACAAGATGGCTAGCAGGGGAGGGCAGTTGGGAGCAATCAAGCCTACCGGGGAGGGAAGTTAGGAGTGACCAGGCCAGCAGAGGAGGGAAGTTGGGGGTGACCGGGCCTGCAGGGAAAGGCAGTTGGGGGGGACCAGGCCTGCAAGGGAGGACAGTTAGGGGTGACCAGGCCTGCATGGGAGGGCAGTTAGGGGTGACTAGGCCTGCAGTGGAGGGCAGTTAAGGGCTAGCAGGGGAGCAGTTAGGCATCAATCAAGTTGGCAGGAGAGTGATCAGGCTGGCAGGCAGAAGCAGTTAGGGGCAATCAGGAAGGCAAGCAGGTGAGCAGTTGGGAGTCAGCAGTCCTGGATTGTGAGAAGGATGTCCGACTGCCCATTTAGGCCCGATCCCACTAGGCCTAAACAGGCAGTCAAACAGATCAGAGAGGGTGCAGGCTGAGCTGAGGGATACCCCTACTCTGTGCATAAATTTTGTGTACCAGGCCTCTAGTCCTATATAATAAAGAAGTAATAAGCAAATTGACCATCACTCCAACACACAAGATGGCCGCCCCCATGTGGACACATGATGACCAGCAGGGGAGGGCAGTTGGGAGGAACCAGGCCTGAAAGGGAGGGCAGTTAGGGGTGATCAGGCTGGCAGAGGAGGACAGTCGGGGGTGTCCAGGTTTGCAGGGGAGAGCAGTTGGAGGGACTAGCCCTGCAGGGGAGAGCAGTCAGGGGAAATCAGGCCTACAGGGGAGAGAAGTTGGGGAGACCAGGCCAGCAGGGGAGGGCAGTTAGGGGTAATCGGGCCAGCAGGAGGGTAGTTAGGCATCAATCAAGCTGGCAGGGGCGTGGTTAGGGGGTGATCAGGCTGGTAGGCAGAAGTGGTTAGGGGCAATTAGGCAGGCAGGCATTTGAGCATCTGGGAGCCAGCAGTCCCGGATTGTGAGAGGGATAACCAACTGCCTGTTTAGGCCTGGTGGGATCAGGCCTAAACGGGCAGTTGGACATCCCTTGAGGGATCCCAGATTGGAGAGGGTGCAGGCTGGGCTGAGGGACGTCCTCCCACCTCCAAGCATGAATTTCATGCACAGGGCCTCTAGTATGAATAATAAAATGGTAATAAATATATATCAACAATGAGTCTAAAAATAAAAAAATAAGAAATTTAATGAACAAAATAAACTGGTGAATAAAATAGAATCAGAAGCATGGAAATGGTACAGATTGACGATTCTCAGAGAATGGGGGGTTGGGACAGGAAGAGATTAAACAAAGATCTTATATGCATATATATATTACCTATGGACACAAACAATAAAGTGGTGAAAGCCTGGGGTGGGGTGGGAACCAAATGGAGGAGGGCAATGCAGGGACATCTGTAGTACTCTCAACCATAAAGATTAAAAGAAAAAAAGTTGGTTTTGCAAAAAAAAAAAAAAAAAAAAGGATTTCATGTGAGTCCCTTCTCTCAGAGACTGTAACCTTAACCTTGCACTGTATATTGCTCAGTGCCTAAAGACAGTTTCTTCATACATTTTGTTCTGTTTTTTTAATCCTCACCTGAAGATATTTTTAAAACATTTTTATTGATTTCAGAGAGGAAGTGAGAGGGAGAGAGAGATAGAAACATCAATGATGAGAAAATCCTTGATGGGCTACCTCCTGCAGGCCCCCTGTTAGGGATTGAGTCTAAACTTGGGCAAGTCTATTTTTTTTTTTTAATTTGGTCATTCTTTTTTTTTTAATAATATATTTTATTGATTTTTTACAGAGAGGAAGGGGGAGGGATAGAAAGTCAGAAACATCGATGAGAGAGAGACATTGATCAGCCACCTTCTGCATGCCCCTTTACTGGAGTTGTGCCCGCAAGCAAGGTACATGCCCCCGACCAGAATTGAACCTGGGACCTTTCAGTCCATAGGCAGATGCTCTATCCACTGAGCCAAACTGGTCTCGGCCTTGGGGAAGTCTTGACCAGGACTTCAACTGTGACCTCCTGGTTCCTAGGTCGATGCTCATTGAGCAATATTGGATAGGTGTGGTTTCGTTTCTTTGTCCGAAACACTGATTGCCCAACAGTGAACAACCATAGCAAAACACCTGCACCGTATCCTTGCCTCAGTCTCTCAGCTGGCTCAGCCACTGTTTGCCCTGCTGGAGTGCCCACCAAGACTCTTTGTTCCTCCCCACAAAGGAAGCATCTACTACCACTGGCTTACTCCCTCCTATGGGCCAAACTTTAAGCTCCCTGCTGCAGGGCTGTGTCCATGGCCATCTGAGCTTTCTTCCCTTTCACCTTCTCATTTTTCTATATTTAGATGTTTCAATACTCAGGCATACCTCTATATTGAGCATGGAGTGCTTTATTGAATTGTAGTTTAAAAAGAGAGCAGACAGGGGTATCTCATACACCATCATTCCTCTGATGTCACTCTAAAATATTTTAAACTATCATGTATTATCCAACCGGTACTATCAACTTCATTCACTCTCAAGATAGAGCCATCATCAGTTCTATGCACTTTGATAAGAAATAGAGGCTGAATATCCTGATGTGCCTTATCACACAGCAGTTTAATGGCTTGGATATTGTAGAATTTAACTGTGATTTTAAATATATATATTGATTGATTTCAGAGAGTAAAAGAGACAGAGAGAGAGAAACATTAATGATGATAGAGAATCATTGATCGGCTGCCTTCTGCAATTCCCCCTACGGGGGATCAAACCCACAACCCAAACATGTGTCCTTGACGGGATTCAAACCCAAGATCCTTCAGTCCTCAGGTTGATGCTCTATCCACTGAGCAAAACTGGCTAGTGCTGTGCTTTGTGGGTTGTGTGTGTGTGTGTGTGTGTGTGTGTGTGTGTGTGTGTGTTTCTTTAGCTCAAGGGTGAAATTAAAATTTCTGAGCAATAAAAAGTCTTCAGCTGAGACGGGTTTGGCTCAGTGGATAGAGCGTCGGCCTGCAGACTGAAGGGTCCCAGGTTCAATTCCGGTCAAGGGCATGTACCTTGGTTGCAGGCACATCTCCAGTGTGGGGCGTGCAGGAGGCGGCTGATCAATCTCTCTCTCTCATCGATGTTTCTGACTTTCTATCCCTCTCCCTTCCTCTCTGTAAAAAAAAAAAAAAAAGTCTTCAGCCACTATTATCAAGCAATGAATGGCTCTGGGAATGAGACTTTATGACACAATTGATAATGTTTCCTATAGTTTGACCTGAAAATTAAGGCAAACTAGTGCTCGTATGGGAAACTCATACTATGTTAATCATTTTGACAATATTGTTTGAATTGCACATAATAATCAATTTGCTTTCTACACTTTTTGTGCCAATCAAAAGTTAAAGCAAGATATCCATGCCTATGAGAGGAGAAACCAAGATGTACTGAGCCATATAGGACACCTGGCACACAAAGCTATTCTACCAATTCTGGGAAGCAGTGAAAATGCAGAGACAAAGGATCAGATCACAAACAAAAGAAATGGAGGAAAACAAATGACTAGATATAGAGTTCGAAACCACGATTCTAAGGATTTTTAAGAATTTCCTAGGAAATATGGATAAATTTAACAAGACCCAAGAGGAGATGAAAAAGGACCAACTAGAAATTAAACATACACTGACTGAAATAAAAAAATATTATACAGCTGAAACCGGTTTGGCTCAGTGGATAGAGCATCGGCCGCAGACTGAAAGGTCTCAGGTTCGATTCTGGTCAAGGGCATGTACCTTGGTTGTGGGCACATCTCCAGTGGGGGGCATGCAGAGGACAGCTGATTGATGTCTCTCATCGATGTTTCTAACTTTCTATCCCTCTCCCTTCCTCTCTATAAAAAAATCAATAAAATATATACAGTGGTACCGCGAGATGCGAGTACCCTAACATACGAGATTTTTGAGATATGAGCCGTCAAGCGAGCGATTTTTGCTTTGAAATATGAGCAACATTTGAGATAGGAGTAATTGCTCGGATCGGCCCGCTGCAAATGACCCACCAGTTTACCTCGACTGGAGACTCGAGCGTCTCAGTTTCCCACAACTCAAGGTTACGGAACGAATTAAACTCGTATCTCGAGGTGCCACTGTATTTTTTTTTTTAATATTATACAGAGACCTAACAGCAGATTAGAGGAACACAAGAATCAGGTCAAAGATTTGAAATACAAAGAAGCTAAAAACACTCAATTGGAAAGGAAAAGGAAAAAAAAGAATCCAAAAATGTGAAGATAGTATAAGGAGCCTCTGCGACAACTTCAAATGTTCCAACATCAGAATTGTGGGGGTGCCAGAAGAAGAGACAGAGCAAGATACTGAAAACCTATTTGAAGAAATAATGACTGAAAACCTCCCACATCTGGTGAAAGAAATAGACTTACAAGTCCAGGAAGTGCACAGAACCCCAAACAAAAGGAATCCAAAGAGGACTACACCAAGACACATCATACTCAAAATACCAAGAGCAAAAGACAAAGAGAGAATATTAAAAGCAGCAAGAGAAAAACAGTTCATTACCTACAAGGGAGCACCCATACGACTGTCAGCTAATTTCTCAACAGAAACGATGCAGGCCAGACGGGAGTGGCAAGAAATATTTAAAGTGATGAATAGCAAGAACCTACAACCAAGATTACTCTACCCAGCAAAGCTATCATTCAGAATTGAAGGACAGATAAAGAGCTTCACAGATAATAAAAAGCTAAAGGAGTTGTTCATCAACATCAAACCAGTGTTATATGAAATGCTGAAAGGTACTCTTTAAGAAGAGGAAGAAGAAAAAGGTAAAGATAAAAATTATGAACAACAAATACATATCTATCAACAAGTGAATCTAAAAATCAAGTGAATTGAAAATCTAATGAACAGACTCGGCACCTCCTGCGGTGCTGTGGGGCGGCATGTCCCAGGCTGGTGGGCTGGCAACGGCTGTGGTGGTGGCGGGTTCACCCAAGGACCTGGAGGCGGCGGCTCGACCAGAGCGCAACTGCGCTCTGCTCTGGGCCAAGAAACTGGAGAAACTCGGCCTGCAAGGCTGAGTAGTCTTGTAAATGCAATGGCTGGAAAAACCCCAACCCTTCTCCCACTCCCCCCAGAGCCGATTTGCAGCAAATGATTGTCAGCCTAACAGAATCCTGCCGGAGTTGCAGCCATGCTCTAGCCCAGCGGTTCTCAACCTGTGGGTCATGACCCCTTTGGGGGTCAAACGACCCTTTCACAGGGGTCGCCTAAGACTATTAGAAAACACCTATTTCTCATGGTCTTAGGAACCAACACACCGCTCCTCGGTGTAGCAATATGTAGCAATGTAGTTTACTGTTGTCATATTAAGACTGTTACCCATGCTACACCACGATTCAAGACAAAATTTCATTTATTTGTAATTAGAAATAAATATTTCACAATATATAATTACATATTGTTTTTGTGATTAATCACTATGCTTTAATTATGTTCAATTTGTAACAATGAAAATACATCTTGCATATCAGATATTTACATTACAGTTCAAAACAGTAGCAAAATTACAGTTTTTTTAAGTAGCAACAGAAATAATTTTATGGTTGGGGGTCACCACCACATGAGGAGCTGTCTTAAAGGGTCGCGGCATTAGGAAGGTTGAGAACCACTGCTCTAGCTGCTCTTGTTTCCCACTTGGAGAATTGTGGGAAACTTGTTGTGCTTGACAGCCATTTTGTAGTAAGCTCCAGCCATGTTAGCACTAACCTTGAGCTAGGTTTCAATTACCCCAAATCCTATCTCTTTCCCATAAGTCAGGTGTTTTGCCTTAAGCGCTAGGCCAGGTGTTTCACCTTAAGGGCCAGGCCTCATTCCTCCTTCTCCCTATAAATACCCGGAACTCCTGTTGAATACACGAGACTTGATCAGGACTTTGTCTTGTCTCCATTCCTTGAGTCTCTTGTCCCTTTCATCCCCACTCCCCCTCTAGGGTCCTCGTTGACTTAACCCGCGGGTCGGGACAGAGAACGTGTCAGAGGAAGAAATGAACAGACTCTTGGGAATAGTGTTGGATGTGGAATATCTCTTTACCTGTATCCATAAAGAAGAGAATGCAGATACCAAACAAGTTTATTTCTACCTATTCAAGCTCTTGAGAAAGTCTATTTTACAAAGAGGAACCTGTGGTTGAAGGCTCTTTGGAGAAGAAACCCTCATTTGAAAAACCTAGCATTGAACAGGGTGTGAATAACTTTGTATAGTACAAATTCAGTCACCTGCCATCCAAAGAAAGGTAGACAAGAGTGGAGTTGGCAAAAATGTTCCTAAACCCCATCAACTATTGGCATCTGGAGGCACCATCTCAACAAAGGCTGCGATCTCCCAATGATGACATCTCTGGATACAAAAAGAACTACACAAGGTGGCTGTGTTATTGCAACGTACCACAGTTCTGTGACAGTATGAAACCACCCAGGTGTTTGGGAGAACCCTGCTTCGCTCAGTCTTCACCGTTATGAGACGACGACAGCTCCTGGAACAAGCAAGACAGGAAAAAGACAAATTGCCACTTGAGAAATGAACCCTCATTCTCACCCATTTCCCAAAGTTTCTGTCCATGTTAGAAGAAGTTTATAGTCAAAACTCTCCTATCTGGGATCAGGACTTTCTGTCGGCTTCTTTTAGAACCAGCCAGCTAGGGATCCAAACAGTCATCAATACACCTCCTGTGGCTGGGACGATTTCATACACATCAAACTCAACGTCCCTGGAGCAGCCAAATGGAGGGAGCAGCAGTCCTTCCGGCAAAGGCTCATCTGGGCTTGAGGCAAACCCAGGAGAAAAGAGGAAAATGAAAGACTCTCATGTTTTGGAGGAGGCAAAGAAACCCCGAGTTATGGGGGATATTCCAATGAAATTAATCCATGAAGTCATGTCTACCATCACGGACCCTGCAGTGATGGTTGGACCAGAGAACAATCTTCTGTCAGCACATTCGGTCAGGGATGAGGCAGCAAGGATGGAAGAGCGCAGAGGTGTGATTGAATTTCATGTGGTCAGCAATTCCCTGAACCAGAAACCCAACAGGAAGATCCTGATGTGGCTGGTTGGTCTACAGAACGTGTTCTCCCATCAGCTGTCCTGAATGCCCAAAGAGTACATCACACGGCTTGTCTTTGACCCGAAACACAAAACCCTTGCTTTAATTAAGGATGGTTGTGTTATTGGTGGTATCTGTTTCCAAATGTTTCCATCCCAAGGATTCACGGAGATTGTTTTCTGTGCTATAACATCAAATGAACAAGTCAAGGGCTATGGAACACACCTGATGAATCATCTGAAAGAATTTAATATAAAACATGACATCCTGAACTTCCTCACATATGCAGATGAATATGCAATCGGATATTTCAAGAAACAGGGTTTCTCCAAAGAAATTAAAATACCTAAAACCAAATATGTTGGCTATATTAAGGACTATGAAGGAGCCACTTTAATGGGATGTGAGCTAAATCCACAGATCCCATACACAGAATTTTCTGTCATTAGTAAGAAGCAGAAGGAGATCATTAAAAAGCTGATAGAAAAAAAACAAGCCCAGATTCGGAAAGTCTATCCTGGACTTTCATGTTTCAAAGATGGAGTTCAACAGATTCTGATAGAAAGCATTCCTGGAATTAGAGAGACAGGCTGGAGACGAGAAAAGTAAAGAGCCCAAAGACTCTGACCAGCTCTACAGCACATTCAAGAGCATCCTCCAGCAGGTGAAGAGCCATCAAAGCGCTTGGCCCTCATGGAACATGTGAAGAGAACAGAAGCTCTGGGATATTATGAAGTTATAAGGTTCCCCATGGATCTGAAAACCATAAGTGAATGCCTCAAGAATAGGTACTACGTGTCTAAGAAATTATTTATGGCAGACTTACGAGTCTTTACCAACTGCAAAGAGTACAACCCTCCTGAGAGTGAATACTACAAATGTGTCAATATCCTGGAGAAATTCTTCTTCAGTAAGATTAAGGAAGCTGGATTAATTGACAAGTGATTCTCTTCTCCTCCCCTCGCTTCTTAGAAACTCATCAAGCAGAGTGCCTAAAGCAAGGTGGTTTAGTTTTACAAAAAATTGAACATAATGTGTTGAAGATACTTGTAAATGTATTAATTAGCACTTTAGAAAAACAAAAACCTCCTCTTAGCTTTTCAGATATATATTTAAATGGAAGTCATAGAACATTTTTATTTTGTGAGATAGATTTTAATCTATTTACTACTATTAATGTCAATTTTCTGTGGCATGTCCATTAGCTGAATATTCAATAGTAGATGATCAGGGGTTTCCTCAAAACCTGTATATGAGGAAATTGCACAGAGTACCAAGATTTGGGGGAAACCAGAAAATTCAGACCATGAATGTTTCCATTTTTTTCTAATGGAATGTGAGAGTTTATTTTTATTTTTTTCTAAAGGATTTTTAAGGAAGGTATATGTGATAAAAAGCCCGTAAAAGATGAAATATGTGATGTTTGAAGTCTCTTTGTAGACTTTATAAATATATTTTTTTAAAACTCTCATCTAGGTGAGGTGCTTTGAGTAGTTCTGAAAGATGCAGCTCCAGAAAAGCAACTGCCTTGATTCCTAAGGAAGAAATTTCAAATAATGCAAACTTTTTAATAAGCATCTGGGATAATTCTGTCTACCTACACAAAACTTATGAGTACATAACCACTATTTTAATAATTATTTTCTCTACACAAACTTATACTATTATATTTGACATTGCTTATGCAGGCCATAAGTTCCAAAAGGCAATTTCCTGGACCACAAAGGCATACATTTGAAGACACTTTTAATTGAACCAACATGCTTTAATAAGAAAAGAGGTATAATCTATATAGGTATCAAATATGGTAAATTCTTGTTCTAATAAATAAGGATTTCTTTTCTACACAACACCCCACTGATAATGTATGGATATTTTCCCTATGCATCTTCAGATTGTGTATATTCATTATCTGAGGTGAGTTAAATTACCACCAAGATTTGATGTCAGTATTTTATTTATTATTATTATTATTTTTTTCCAATTCCAAGGTACTTTATTGATAAAACAGGTCACAGCACTCAGCCTGGGGCTGGTCTGCCAGCACACAAGCTACAAATGCTTGCCTGGCAGCTGAGGGGCGCTCTGCAGTAGCATGTTTGAGAATTGAATAAAAATCCATGTAAAACAAATATTCAAATAGTTTCCATAGGAACACGTAAGTGTGACCCCGTCACCTAGGCCTTCCACCTTGCTCCATCTGTGCTACCCCCACTTACAGAGACATTTCAAACTAGCAATCATTAAGTTAAGTGGTCCCCCCAATCCTTAAGTCAAGCTACGCTTGCGTAACAGCTACAGGAATGGTGTCTACACGTTCACGCGGGCTGATGCGCAGGCTGCTGGGAGGAGCTACACGCCGCTCTCCCAGGCTGAGGACACTGGCAGCGCACCGGCCTCCTCCTCCACCTCGGGCGGGAAGTCGGGGTTCTGTACTTGCTGCATCAGTTGCCATGTTGGCCCCGACATCACGTAGATCGTCGGCCGCTGGAACCTGTTGAAAGTCGAGGCCGCAGCCACGGTGTAAGCACCCATGTTTTCAAAGAGCATCCAGCCCCCCACGTGCATCTCGGACAAGCCGCAGCGCTCCACGATGCGGTCCAGGCCGTCACAGGTCGGCCCCCCGATGCTGGATGAGTAGAACTTCTCATCCGGCTTGGGCCTCTTCTGCAGAAGGGGCTTCACTTGCGCGTGGTCGTAGAGGATGCAGTTGAAGGACCCGTACACGCCGTCGTTCACGTAGTACATGAAGGTCTTCTCGCTCGACTCGTCTTCGTCGTCAGAGCCCGTCTGCTCCTTTAAGACCAGTTTTGTGGCAATGATGTTAACTGCGAGCGTGAAGGCTGATGCCACATAGTATCTGCCCGGCTCCGCTATGAGTGTCACTCCCGAGTCTGAGAGGAAATACTTGTCCAGGGCTGGGTTGATTACACTGGTGATCTCCTCAAATTTAAGCTTTGCATCCTCAGATCCAGGAAAGCCACCGCCAATATCCAGCAGGTGCATGTAGAAACCAACCTCAGCCCCCATGTCGAAGACACAGCGGGCATCGGAGATGGCCTGCACAAAGGTCTCAGGGTCAGTACAGCCACTGCCCACGTGGAAGCTCACACCAATGACATCGATGTTTAGCTCCTTAGCCCGTTCCAAAAGCAGCCTGCTGGTCTTGAGTGTGGCACCAAATTTAACACTGAGCCGACACACTGCTTTGGAGTCATCGGTGGCAATCCGCAAAACCCGCTTTGCCTTCGGATGTGCCCTGGCAACCATCATCAGCTCCACTTCGCTATCGAAAGTCATCATCTGGACTCTGTTACTGGCGGCATATTTAATCTGAGACAGTTGTTTACAAGGGTTTGCATAGATGATCTTCTCTGGAGGCACCCAGAGACTCTGCACCAACTGGATCTCGGTCTTGCTGGCACAGTCAAACCCCGTCCCGATGGCCGCCAGGGTCTGCACTGTGGTCCTGCTGTCATTGCACTTGACTGCATAAAAGGGGGTGACCCTCGGAAGAGCTTTTAGCCACCTCGGGTGTTTCTTCAGGATGTCTCCCAAGTCGGCGACATAGAAGGCATCCTTATCGTCCGAAGAGGAGACTTCATTAATTTTCTGGTCCAGGATGTCCTTGGCGGGAAATGGCAGTCAAACTCTTCATGAACGGTGTTCATGTTCACGGTTTCTGGATGTTCCCAAATGCTGCCAAAGGAAATGAAGAGATGGGACTCGGAATTACCGCCAGCTGCTCAGACGCGGCTCTCCAGGAACTCCCAGTCCACGGAGACGGGTCCTCTCCGCGCAGCAGCTGGATGCCTCGGGGCGCAGGGAGCCGCCGCGCCTCGCTCCCTCCCGCGGAGACCGCCGGAGCACTGGCAAAGGGGCGGCGGCGGCGGCGGCGGCGGCGGAGGCGGAGGGGACTGACCTGATGTCAGTATTTTAAAACCTACATTGATTTATAGACCCAAGGTAATATCTCACTAAAGCCCATGATACAATCTTATTAATCTGTCTTGGGATTCCACCCTAGTGCTTGGATTTAGTTCCTGATTAACACTACAAAGGTAAGTGGGACATCTACCATCCCAACTCTGGGAGGACCAACTAACATAAAACAAATGAAGTCCATCTTGATGGTCTCCACACTAATTTTTGTGACACAAATTTATAAACTAATTTTTGTAAAGAACTGGGTTTTAAAAATGTATTTAACTTGATGTTTTCTATCAGCATAAATGAAGACGATCAAATAGTCATTAAAAACAATTGCATAAAGAAAAAAAACTTGCAAATGGCTATTAAGTTGGAAGTATTATTTTTAATAAGCAAGAGAAGTTCAGAATGCTTACAATGAAAAAAATGCCTCAACTTTTTTAAGTATAAGAAACACCGTGAGTGGCATCTAGATTTCTAATGAAGAATGATAATACAATTTCACTAAAGTATCCTAGACTGGTTTTACACCATGCTTTGTACTGGATCTGCTGAAGCATCTGTCCAGCTTTGTATCCTGTGAAAGTTTGTTATTTTCTGGGTAGACATTCTTATAGAGTATTGTCTTTAAAATCAGATGGTCTCTTCTATATTGAAAGCATTTTTATGTTTTCTAATTTAAAAATTAATATTTTCTTATAGATACTGTACAATAAAGCTGAAGTAGGATGTGTGACTTTTGCAAATGCTTTAACAGCTGATAAAATTTTACATTTGTAAAATTAATATATTGTACTGGTACAAAATAGTTTTAAATTATATTTTAAAAAGCTCTCAAAAAAAAATCTAATGAACAAAATAAAGTGGTGAATATAATAGAATCAGAGGCATAGAAAGGGAGTGGACTGATAATTCTCAGGGGGAAAGAAGTGAGGGAGTTGCAGGGAGAGACTGGATGAAAAATCATACAATTATGGATGAGGACAATGGGGGGGAGCTAAGGGCAGAAGGTGGGGTGGGAGCCAGGTGGAGGGGAGCTATATGGGGAAAAAAGAAGAGCAATTGTAATAATTTGAACAACAAAATTTATTTTTAAAAAATATATCCATGGCTATACAAATTTGCAACAGATATATTTTGCAAGTTCAACTACAGTTTTAGCAGTGTTTTTCAGACCTCATTTCAAGTGCAAAAAAAAACTTCAATATTTTGTAATGCATCTAACTATGCAACTAAGAAACTTCTATATAACTTTCTATTGGAAGTGGTTAATCTGCAATGCAATAACATTCTAAAGGGCAAATATAAAGAGATATCTCTAGGAAAATTCTGTAAATGCCTTCCATACAATAAATATGTTAATTAAAATCATATGCCTTTGAACTGATAGCAATACTTACCTGTGTGCAAACATGTTCAAAGACAAAGTCCATAAAATCACATTACAGATCTGCATTAAAAAGTAAAAGTCTGCAATTATTTTACTTATGTAAAACTTTATCTCAAAAAAGAAGTACAGTCTTGTCTGTAGTAGACCTATATTACAATAAATTGTGTTCAATTAATGTTTTATTTTGAATCTTAGCAATAAAACAATTTGTGGATAGTTGTTTTCTCTCATATACTTTTTTTTTCTGTTTTACTATGTAGTATCTTTGATTTTGCCTTTTGGCCTGTAGAAAGCCTAAAATCTTACCATCTGGTCATTATGTTTAAAAGTTTGTGTGGTGTCACTATTCAAAATATACAGCATCTGGGAATGATTTGACAATGCAAATTATTGACCCACCCCAAATTTATTGAATCAGAATTTCTGAAGGTGGGCCCAATAATTTTCACTCCAGGTGATTCTTGTGCAAGTCAAACTTTGAAACCCACTGCTCTTATTTTTAAATATATATATTTCAGAGAGGGAGAGAGAGAGAGAGATAGAAACATCAATGATGAGAGAGAATCATTGATCCACTGCCTCCTGCAAGGCCCCTACAGGGAACTGAGCCCGAAACCTGGGCATGTGCCTTGACCTGGAATAAAACTGTGACCTCTTGAGAGAATCCAAGATGGCGGCATAGGTAAACACTTACACTGCTGCCTCGCACAACAATTTCAAAACCACAACTAAAAGACAGAACGGACATCATCCAGAACCACAGGAAAGCTGGCTGAGTGGAAGTTCTACAGCTAGAAGGAAAGAGAGGGGCTCACAGAAACCCAGAGGAGCTGCAAAAAGCTGAGGTACGGAGACGCTCGCACTGAGAGAGCGGGTGCCAGAGTACCTGGCTGGCTTTCTCTGGCAGGAGGGAAACGAGACTCCCAACGGCATTGAACCCCTTATCTTACGACCCCAGATCCAGCCGAAACTCATACTGGGAGAGTTTGGACTGTGAAAAGGGAGAGGTGCATGGAAATTTAGGGGTTCACAGGGTTCTGATGGTGCGCAGCACTGCACAGAGGATAGATTGCTGATTGTGCTGCTGGCTTTCGCGAGTAGGTGGGAGGCAGACA
The DNA here is from genome assembly GCA_011751065.1 of Lasiurus cinereus. NCBI lineage: Eukaryota > Metazoa > Chordata > Mammalia > Chiroptera > Vespertilionidae > Lasiurus > Lasiurus cinereus. The sequence goes on from JAAGEH010000032.1 coordinate 21,209,508, forward strand.
CTTCCAACTGTGCCACTTCTGACTCCACTAAGCCCCTTTTTTGGGCGAAACCCTGGAGACCTAGCCTCGTGTGGTCCTGGCGCACAGGGGAGCTGGAAAGGCAGCAGTCTAGAGGCACTGCAGGCAGGGGCACGCGCACAAGGACGGCTCCAGCGATTACCCAGTCATGTGAGACTCAGGGGCTGTAGAGGGTGGGGCTGACTGGAAGGCAAGGTGGTCCTTTAAGCCCTGAGACTCCACCCATCCCAAGCTCAACAGAGGCTTCTTCGGTTTTGCAAGTCTGGTATCATAAGGCTGAATTCAACACAGAAGTTTCCCCGGCATAGTGAAAATGCCGAGACAAGGGAAGGGATCACAAACAAAAGAAATGGAGGAAAAAAAACGACTGCATAGAGAGTTCAAAACCACGCTTATAAGGTTTTTCAAGAATATGCTAGAAAAGTTGGACAAATTTATCAGGTCCTAAGAGGAGATGCAAAAGGACCAACCAGAGATGCAAAAGATCCAACTAGAGATGATGGATAAATTTAGCGAGTCTCAAGAGGAGATGAAAAAGGACCAACTAGAGACACTGACTGAAATAAAAAATATTATACAGAGTCCTAAGAGCAGACTAGAGGAAGACAAGAATCAAGTAAAAAAATTGAAATATAAAGAGGCAGAAAACACTCAACTGAAAAAGCAAGAAGAGAAAAGAATCCAAAAATGTAAAGATAATGTAAGAAGCCTCTGGGACAGCTTCAAGCGTACCAACATCAGAATTGTGGGGGTGCCAGAAGAAGAGAAAAACCAAGATACTGAAAACCTATTTAAAGAAATAATGACTGAAAATTTCCCACATCTGGTAAAAGAAATGGACTTACAAGTCCAGGAAGCACACAGAACCCCATATAAAAGGAATCCAAAGAGGACCATACCAAGACACATCATAATTAAAATACCAAGAGCAAAAGACAAAGAGAGAATATTAAAAGCAGCAAGAGAAAAACAGTTCATTACCTACAGGGGAGCACCCATACGACTGTCAGCTGATTTCTCAACAGAAAGGATGCAGGCCAGACGGGAGTGGCAAGAAATATTCAACGTGATGAATAGCAAGAACCTACAACCAAGAATAATCTATCCAGCAAAGCTATCATTCAGAACTGAAGGGCAGAAAAAGAGCTTCACAGAGAAGAAAAAGCTAAAGGAGTTCATCAACTCCAAACCATATTATATGAAATGCTGAAAGGTACTCTTTTAGAAGAGGAAGAAGAAAAAGGTAAAAGCCAAAAAATTATGAACAACAAATACATATCTATCAACAAGTGAATCTAAAAATTAAAGGAATTAAAAATTTGATCAACAGAATAAACTGGGGAATATAATAGAATCAGGAGCACAGAAAGGGAGTGGACTGATATTTCTCAGGGGAAAAGGGGTGAGGGGTGTATAGGGAGACTGGACAAAAATCATACACCTATGGATGAGATCAATGGGAGGGAGGTAAGGGCAGAGGGAAGGGTGGGAGCTGGGTGTAGGGGTGTTATGGAGGGGAAAAAAGAGAAACAAATGTAATAATCTGAATAATAAAGATTTAATTAAAAAAAAAAACTGTGACCTCTTGGTTCAGTGCTTAACTAGGGAGCCACACCGGCTGGAATACTGCCTTTAGAGACTGTGTTTCGTTTCCCTTGGATAAATTATTTAATCCTCTGAGTCAATTAAAGTGGGGATAATGCCACCCCTTTCATAGAATTGTTGACAAAATTAAAATTTAAAAATATGAAAAAACCTATAAAGCTAAATATAAGTGATATCAATTTTTTTTAATATATATTTTTATTGATTTTTTACAGAGAGGAAGAGAGAGGGAAAGAGAGTTAGAAACATTGATGAGAGAGACATCGATCAGCCTCCTCCCATACGCTCCCCACTGAGGATGTGCCCGCAACCAAATACATGCCCTTGACTGGAATCGAACCTGGGACCCGTCAGTCCGAAGGCCGACGCTCTATCCACTGAGCCACACTGGCCTCGGCAGATATCAATAATTTTAAATAAATCACCATTATACCCGCCCATGAGATATGATTATTAAAATTTTAAAATGTTGTGAGCCAGTTATTAAAATAGCCATTATTGAAAACTTAATTATATAAACTTAAATTAAGCATTATATTAAAAATTATAAGAGGTAATACTCAAAATGCATTTTACTATTACATGTACTCATATCTTTATATAATATTGTATATAGTGATATTCTATATAATGGCATACTACATCTCATCTCTTCCCAACTATGTATTTATAGGAAATCAACAACCACCACAAATCTGAGCTTTCTGAAGAAGCACTTTCAGTTAAAAATTAACCAGCACACTTCTGATTATAGTTATTAAAAATTACACAATAAATTTATCTGTGAGCTCAATGAGATTGAATTACTATACAGTAGAGATGTCTAACAATCTACTAGATACAAAGATATAGCCCATACATATATAGGCAATGATCTCTCTATATATAAGAGGCTAATATTTAACTGTGTCCCTCCAACCAGTTGCTATGATATGCACTGACCATCAGGGGACCAGATACTCAATGCAGGAGCTGCTGTAATGCACACTAGCCATTTGTAGAAAAATGGCACCATGGGTATGGCACCCACAAAGCAACACTTGGCTTCCCCCAAGTGGGACACAGGCCCCACCACCACTCAGAGCAACAGTACACCAAATTGCAGCCGATGCTGCCGAGACCCCATGGTGAAAAATGCAGCCCATAGCTCAGCCTAGCCCAGAAATGGTCACTATGGGCACTGGGTAATGACGTCACAAGTAGCAATGCCCGGCTTCCTCTCCCTAGTGACTAGCCTCCTTAGAATTTCTTTAGCCCAGGAACATGACTTGCTTTATAGCCAGGTGGGAACATTATACCCTTTAACCAAATGTCTATGAAGCATTTTCTCATGCCTCATCTCATTTGATCCTCACAGAAGTCCTGGAGTAGGTAGATAAGAGACTTGGTGGAATCCTATTTTTTTTTCATTAGCCAGAAAATGGAGATTTAGAAAGCTTAGAAATTTCTCACTGCACAGAATATAGTCAAACACTGTTGCAGTTAAATATTTCACCCTTTTTTCTTCCTACATGATCTACAATAATGATCTACTTCATGTTGATATTTACTGCTGTGTTGCTGAAAATTACCTGAAAGAGAAACTGGGGTGCTTCACTGGGCTGGAAACAGTTTAGTTACATCAGAAAGCAAGTGTAATTAACCAAGTTTATTATATATATATAAAGGCTAAGTTGACTCATGCATGTGGATATGTATAAAGCTCTCACTGGTGCCAATCACATGCATGTGTTTTGATCTGTCATCATCAATCGTGAATTTGGTTGACACTTCTATTATAGAGAAAGGGCAAATAGTGATATCAAAATATTTCTTATAATTAATTTCCTTTCTTTTCTTTTCCTTTTTTAAAATTAAATCTTTATTCATATTATTACATTTGTTTCTCTTTTTACGCCATAGCTCCCCTCCACCCAGCTCCCAACCCTCCCTCTACCCTTACCTCCCCCGCATTGACCTCATCCGAAGGTGTATGATTTTTGTCCAGTCTCTCTCTGCATCCCACTCACCCCTTTCCCCTAAGAATTATCAGTCCACTCCCTTTCTGTGCTCCTGATTCTATTATATTCACCAGTTTATTCTGTTGATCAAATTTTTAATTCACTTAATTTTTAGATTCACTTGTTGATAGATATGATTTATTGTTCATAATTTTTTGTCTTTTACCTTTTTCTTCTTCCTCTTCTAAAAGAGTACCTTTCAGCATTTCATATAATACTGGTTTGGAGTTGATGAACTCCTTTAGCTTTTTCTTCTCTGTGAAGCTCTTTATCTGCCCTTCAATTCTGAATGATAGCTTTGCTGGATAGAGTATTCTTGGTTGTCATCATGTTGAATATTTCTTGCCACTCCTGTCTGGCCTGCATAGTTTCTGTTGAGAAATCAGCTGACAGTCATATGGGTATTCCCTTGTAGGTAATTAACTGTTTTTCTCTTGCTGCTTTTAATATTCTCTTTGTCTTTTGTTCTTGGTATTTTCATTATGATGTGTCCCCTCTCTTTCCATCTAGTTGTAGAATTTCCACTCAGCAAGCTTTCCTGTGTTTCTGGATGCTGTCCATTCTGTCTTTTAGTTGTAGTTTTGAAATTGTTGTGTGAGGCAGCAGTATAGGTATTTACCTATGCCGCCATCTTGGAGCCTCCCCTAATTTCCTTTCTTTTTGGATTCCTTTTATATGGGGTTCCATGTGCTTCCTGCACTTGTAAATCTATTTCTTTCAACAGAAGTGGGAAGTTTTCAGTCATTATTTCTTTAAGTAGGTTTTCAGTATCTTGTTCTCTCTTTTCTTCTGGCACACCCACAATTCTGATGTTGGTATGCTTGAAGCTGTCCCAGAGTCTCCTTACATTATCTTCACATTTTTGGATTCTTTTTTCTTCTTGCTTCTCCAGTTGAGTGTTTTCTGATTCTTTATATGTCAAATTTTTGACTTGATTCTTGCCTTCCTCTAGTCTGCTGTTAGGTCTCTGTATAATTTTTTTTTTCAGTCAGTGTATGTTTAATTTCTATTTGGTCCTTTATCATCTCTAGTTGGATCTTTTGCATCTCTAGTTGGTCCTTTTGCATCTCCTCTAGGAACTTGCTAAATTTATCCATCTTTTCTAGCATATTCTTGAAAAACCTTATAAGCATGGTTTTGAAGTCTATATCCAGTTGTTTTTTTCCCTCCATTTCTTTTGTTTGTGATCCCTTCCCTTGTCTCGGCATTTTCACTATGCTGGGAGAACTTCTGTGTTGGATTCAGCCTTATGATACCAGACTTGAAAAACCACAAAAGCCTCTGTTGAGCTTGGGATGGGTGGAGTCTCAGGGCTTAAGGGACTGCCTTGCCTTCCAGTCGGGCCCCCCCTCCACAGCCCGAGTCTTACCTGACTGGGTAGTCGCTGGAGCGGCCCCTGTGCGCGCTCGCGCTCTCTCGCAGTGCCTCTAGACTGCTGCCTTTCCGGCTCCCCTGTGCTACGGGATCACACGAGTCTGGGTCCCCAGGGTTTCGCCCAAAACTGGGGTTTAATGAAGTTAGAAGTGGCACAGTTGGGAGGGTCTGTCTCCCGCCCACCCGTGAAAGCCAACAGCACAATCGGCAGTCTGTCCTCTGCGCGCAGTGCCATGCGCACCACCAGACTTCTGCTCTTTTGCGACTCTCCTAAATTTCCGTGCACTTCTCCTCCTTCACAGTCCAAACTCCCCCCAAATGAATTTCGGCTGGATCAGAGGTTTAGTGTCGTAGGATAAGGAGTTCAATGTCTTTGAGAGTCTCCGTCTCCTTCCTGCCAGAGAAGGCCAGTGAGGTTTGCCGTCACTTGCTCTCTCAGTGCGCGTCTTTGTACCTCAGCTTTTTGCAGCTCTTCTGGGTCTCCGTGAGCCTCTCTCTTTCCATCTAGTTGTAGAATTTCCACTCAGCAAGCTTTCCTGTGTTTCTAGATGCTGTCCGTTCTTTCTTTTAGTTGTAGTTTTGAAATTGTTGTGCGAGGCAGGCGGCAGTGTAAGTGTTTACTTATGCCGCCATCTTGGATTCTCCCCTAACTTTTTTTTAAAATTTTTTTTAGAGAGAGAGAAGGAGAGGGATAGAGAGTTAGAAACTTCGGTGAGAGAGAAACATCGAACAGCTGCCTCTTGAGAGAACCAAGATGGCAGCATAGGTAAACACCTACACGGCTGCCTCGCACAACAGTTTCAAAACTACAACTAAAAGACAGAACGAACATCATCCAGAACCACAGGAAAGCTGGCTGAGTGGAAGTTCTACAACTAGAGGGAAAGAGAGAGGCTCACGGAGACCCAGAGGAGCTGCAAAAAGCTGAGGTACGGAGACGCACGCGCTGAGAGAGCGGGTGCCAGAGTACCTGGCTGGCTTTCTCTGGCGGGAGGGAAACGGAGACTCCCAACAGCATTGAACCCCTTATCTTACGGCACTAAACCCCAGGTCAGGCCGAAACTCATACTCGGGGAGTTTGGACTGTGAAAAGTAAGAAGTGCATGGAAAGTTGGGGGAGTCGCAGGAGGGCAGAAGTCGGGTGGTGGGCACAGCACTGCGCGCAGAAGACCAACTGCTGATTGTGCTTTTTCTAACTCCACTAAACCCTAAATTCGGGCGAAGTCCTGGGGACCCAGATTCATATGGTCCCAAAGTGCAGGGAAGCCAGAAAGGCAGTGGTCTAGAGGCACTGTGAGAGCGTGCATGCACACAAGGACCATTCCAGCGATTACCCAGTCACATGAGACTCGGGGGCCATGGAGGGCGGGGCTGACTGGAAGGCAAGGCTGTCCGTTAAGCCCTGAGACTCCACCCCTTCCAAGCTCAACAGAGAGGCTTTTGCGGTTTTGCATATCTGGTATCATAAGGCTGAATCCAACACAGAAGTTCTCCCGGCATAGTGAAAATGCCAAGACAAGGGAAGAGATCACAAACAAAAGAAATGGAGGAAAACAAATAACTGGATATAGAGTTCAAAACTACACTTACAAGGTTTTTCAAGAATATCCTAGAAAAGATGATAAAGTTAGCGAGACCCAAGAAGAGATGAAAAAGAACCAACTAGAGATGGAAAAGATCCAACTAGAGATGGAAAAGGACGAACTGAAAATTAAACATACACTGACTGAAATAAAACATATTATACAGAGACCTAACAGCAGACTAGAGGACGGCAAGAATCAAGTCAAAAATTTGAAATATAAAGAATCAGAAAATACTCCACTGGAAAAGCAAGAAGAAAAAAGAATCCAAAACTGTGAAGATAAAGTAAGGAGCCTCTGGGACACCTTCAAGCGTACCAACATCAGAATTGTGGGGGTGCCAGAAGAAGAGAGAGAGCAAGATACTGAAAACCTACTTAAAGAAATAATGACTGAAAACTTCCCACATCTGGTAAAAGAAATGGACTTACAAGTCCAGGAAGCACACAGAACCCCATATAAAAGGAATCAAAAGAGGACTACACCAAGACACATCATAATTAAAATACCAAGAGCAAAAGACAATGAGATAATATTAAAAGTAGCAAGAGAAAAACAGTTCATTACCTACAAGGGAGCACCCATAGGAATGTCAGCTGATTTCTCAACAGAAACTATGCAGGCCAGACAGGAATGGCAAGAAATATTCAACGTGATGAATAGCAAGAAACTACAACCATGAATACTCAATCCAGCAAAGCTATCATTCAGAATTGAAGGGCAGATAAAGAGCTTCACAGATAAGAAAAAGCTAAAGGAGTTCATCAGTATTATATGAAATGCTGAAAGGTACTCTTTTAGAAGAGGAAGAAGAAAAAGGTAAAAGATAAAAATTATGAATACAAATACATATCTATCAACAAGGGAATCTAAAAATTAAGTGAATTAAAAATTTGATCAACACAATAAACTGGTGAATATAATAGAATCAGGAGCACAGAAAGGGAGTGGACTGATAATTTTCAGGGGGAAAGGGGTTAGGGGTCGACAAGGAGAGACTGGACAAAAATCATTCACCTATGGATGAGGTCAATGGGAGGTAAGGTTAGAGGGAGGGGTGGGAGCCAGGTGGAGGGGAGTTATGGAGGGGAAAAAAGAGAAACAAATGTAATAATCTGAATAATAAAGATTTAATTTAAAAAAATAGCAGACATATATCATAGCAATATCTTTACACACACAGCTCCTAGGGCAAGAGATACTAAGGAAAAATAAAGAAATGGGATTACATCAAAATAAAAAACATCTGCAGAGCAAAAGAAACCATCAACAAAACAACAAGAAATCCGCTGAAACCAGTTTGGCTCAGTGGATAGAGCATTGGCCTGAGGACTGGAAGGTCCCGGGTTCGATTCCGGTCAAGGGCACGTACCTTGGTTGCGGGCATATCCCCATTCAGGGTTGTGCAGGAGGCGGCTGATCAATGTCTCTCTCTCATCAATGTTTATGACTCTCTCTCTCCTTTCCTCTCTTTGAAAAATCAATAAAATATAAAAAAATAACAAAAAAAAAACAAGAAATCTTATTGAATGGGAGAACATTTTTGCCAATGATTACAATAATAAAAGAGAAAAATGCTAATTGACCATACCTCTGTTACGTCTACAGCCAATCAGGAGTGATATGCAAATTAACTCAGCAAAGATGGGGGGTAAATTTGCATACACCTGTAAGATCCAAGCCACAGTTGGAACCGGGCAGCAGTAGGGGAAGCTTCTGGAGCTGCCTGCCGGGTTCAAGCCCCCTGCAGCTCCTTTGCCTGTCCAAGTCTAAGCCCGGATTGCGATGGCAGCTTGGGCCCGGGCAGGAGGCAGGGGCAGTGCCCGATGCTGACTGCCTGGGTCCAAGCTGCCCTGCGATCACAGGGTGAAGACCCAGGCTGAGCTGCCCCGTGATCACGGGAGAACAGACCAGCCCGAGTTGCCCCGCGATCATGGGGCAAAGAGCCCAGGCCAAGCTGCCTGTGATTGTGGAGCGAAGAGCCCACGTTGAGTCACCCCTCGATCACGGGGAGAACAGGCCAGCTTGAGTCGCCCTGTGATCACGGGGCCAATAGGCAAAGAAGCAGCTCCGCTGACCAACTGCTAGGGGACCTGCTGGGGGCGTGGTGCGGAGTCCAGGGCCTCTAGCCTGCAGCCATGGGAAGTCTCTCTCTCCCCAGAGTTAGGAGCACCAGCCCAGGTCTACCCAGGGGCCTGGTCCTAACAGCGGGGTTGAGTTCCTGTAGGCTGGGGTTTGATCCCCACGCATTAGGAGTAGGAGACCAGTGCCTTTGTTATTGCTGTGTGTCCGGGTTTTAATTGGACAAATGCCCAGGGTCCCGGGTGCCAGCTTAGCAAAATCTTTTAGGAGGAGAATTCTGTCTGTGTTTCTGTCTGAGAATTCTGTCAAATTCCCTCAGCCCCTACTCACCCCTCTGTAAAGGCACAGAACAAGTGAGGCCCCTTAAAAACATCAGAGATCTCCAGCAATGGTGGACCTCTCTCATCATAGTCATTAAGACTGGATGACATTTGAGTATGTATCTAGGCACCATGACAGAGAAACACAAGCTCAAGTCATGATCTCTGTCCTTAAAAATTTCACAATCTTATTAGAGCCGGTGGATGATAAAAGCGAAGTAATAACATCAGAATGTAAGGCAACAATACAGAGAGGTAAAGCTAGGATGATTTTCTAATAATTAGTTCAAAGAGTATGTGCTATGAATTAAATTTAAAAAATATGTGTGGAAGTAGGTGATTCATGAGTATGGCATACTTTCCTATTTTAAAGGAAGCTGAGTTCCACGTGAACTGTGTACTTTGCTATGATATTTGAAGCACAGGACAAGGGAGGCCCTAAATGTACTATGCTTTGATATTTGAGTCATTCTTTATTGTTCAATGTAATTTATTTCTATACACCTCAGTTTTGTTTTTTTTTTAATATTTTATTGATTTTTTTACAGAGAGGAAGGGAGAGGGATAGAGAGTTAGAAATATCGATGAGAGAGAAACATTGATCAGCTGCCTTTTGCACACCCCCTACTGGGGATGTGACTGCAACTAAGGTACATGTCTTTGACCGGAATTGAACCTGGGACCTTTCAGTCCACAGGCTGATGCTCTATCCACTGAGCCAAACCTGTTTTGGCTTTGTATGCCTCAGTTTTGTAATAGTTAAATTACTAGAATAATATCTTGCTATAAAATATTACTAGAAGATTAAATATCAGGTGACATTTATTGTTATTTTCTATAAATGAATATAATCTCTGGTATGCTAAAGTGATAGGTATTATAGAAATATTCAGATAGGGAGACGTACAGGCTTGATTACAAGTGAGGCTTACTATCACAACCCAAATTTATTGCTTAAAAAAGAAAAGCAGGGAGCCAACTAGAAACTGAACCAAATATAAGCCCTTGAAGGGCAAATGTAAATTGGATAAGCTTTGCTATTACAAGAGCAAGAAGAAAAATTTCAGATGCAAGAATGAAAACCATATTGCATCCACTCTAAGTAGCTGTTAAAGAAAAAGAATGATATACTATGAAAATATTTAATACAGATTGTAAAAACAATTGTTCCAAGAGGATTTCTAGATTAGGTGATATTTCAGTTAATTTTTTTAAATGTGAAGAGGTTAGCTAGATAAGAAAAAGGTGTAGCATCCTGAATTGCAGAGGGTGCAGGCAGGGCTGAGGAGAATACCCCCCACCTCTGTGCACAAGTTTCGTGCACTGGGCCTCTAATATTTCAGATAAGGGTTTAATCTCCAAAATTTACAGAGAACTCATATAACTTAACAAAAGGAAGATAAACTATCCAATCAAAAAAATGGTCAAAGGATCTAAATAGACACTTTTTGAAAGAGGACATTCAGAAAATCAAGAGACATGAAAATATGCTCAAATTCACTAATCATCTGAGAGATGCAAATCAAAACAACAATAAGATACCATCTTACATCTGTCAGAATGGCTATTATCAACAAATCAACAAACAAGTGCTGGTGAGAATGTGGAGAAAAAGGAACCCTCTGGCCCTGCTGGTGGAAATGCAGACTGGTGCAGCCACTGTGGAGAACAGTATGGAGTCTCCTCAAAAAACTAAAAATGGAACTCCCATTTGACCCAGTGATCCCACTTCTAGGACTATATCCCAAGAAACCAGAGTCCTTGCTGGTTTGGCTCAGTGGATAGAGCATTGGCCTGTGGACTGAAGATTTGATACTGGTCAAGGATACCACCCTGGTTGTGGGCTCGATCCCAAGTGGAAGGGCGTGAAGGAGGCAGCCAATCAATGATTCTCTCTCATCGATAATGTTTCTATCTCTCTCTCTCCCTCTTCCTTCCGCTGAGATCAATAAAAATATATTTAAAAAAAATCAGAAACACCAATCAGAAAGGATATATGCACCCCTATGTTCATAGCAGCACAATTCACCATAGCTAAGATTTAGAAACAGCCTAAGTGCCCATAAGTAGATGAGTGAATTAAAAAACTGTGATACATCTACATAATGGAATACTATGCTGCTATAAAAAAGAAGGAACTTTTATCATTTGTAACAACATGGATGGAACTGGAGAGCATTATGCTAAGCGAAATTTCGCTTAGCACAATATGGCCAATAATCTATATTTACCTACAATTATACTCCCAGAAAAAGTCTAGGTACATATAAATGATTTTCCCGTTTTACAGAAATTTATTTAGCATACCTATAGTATATTAAAAGGGAAAATACTGAACCAAAAATAAAATTCAGGGCCCTGGATGAATTTTTCTTTCACACTACCTCCTTCTGCAGTACTGGCTTCTTCCAGATATATGGTCAAAGGTCTGAATCAGATCTTGAAAGATAAATATCACATGATCTCACTCATATGTGGAATATAATGATCAACATAATTCGATGAACAAGAATAGATAGATCCAGAGACAAATGGTAGGAGAGAGGGGGTTAGAGAGCAACCAAAGGACTTGTATGCATGCATATTAACATAACCAATGAATACAGATACTGGGGCAGTGGGGGCTTGCCCAGAGTGGGAATGGTTGGGCGGGGGAGGTCAATTGGGGATAAAGGAGACATATGTAAAACTTTAGACAATAGGAAAAAAAACACAATAAAGAAAGTATATCAGCCCTAGCCGGTTTGGCTCAATGGAGAGAGCATTGGCCTGCAAACTGAAGGGTTACAGGTTCAATTTCAGTCAAGGGCACACACCCAGGTTATGGGCTTGATCCCCAGTAGGGGGCATGGAAGAGGCAGCTGATCAATGATTCCCATCATTTCTATCTCTCTCTCCCTCTCCCTTCCTCTCTGAAATCAATAAAACATGTTTTTTAAAAAGTATAATAGTTACAAAGAAAGTGAAGGTTTTATATAAAGGAAAGCACAAAATTTTATCAAGAGACATAAATGACCTAAAAAGATGTAGAAAAACACCATGCTCCTGAATGAAACATTCAACACTGTAAAAATGTTAATGCTTTACAAAATCACTTATAGATATAACAAGTTCCAATCAAAATCTCAATGTTATTTTCTTTCATATGTTTTTATTGATTTCAGAAAGGATGGGAGAAGGAGAGATAGAAATATCAATAATGAGAGAATATCATTGATTTGCTGCCTTTTGCATGCTCTAGCCTTCAACCATGGCATGTGCCCTGACTGAGAATTGAACCATGACCTCCTGGTTTATGCATCGATGCTCAACCACTAAACCATGCCAGTCAAACATCAATAATTTATACTGGAATTTGGAAAACAATTCTAACGTGCATCTGAAAAAAATCTAATGGGAATAGTTAAGATATTTGTTTGTAATAACTTTTCTCTTATAAGTATGAAAATATTTTTAAAAACAAAAAAATCATTTAAGTTAAATGGATTTAAAAATATATATTTTATGTATTTTTACAGAGAGGAAGGGAGAGAGATAGTTAGAAACATTGATGAGAGAGAAACATCAAATAGCTGTCTCCTGCACACCCCCGACTGAAGATGTGCCCACAGCCAAGGTACATGCCCTTGACTGGAATCGAACCTGGGACCTTTCAGTCCACAGGCCAATGCTCTATCCACTGAGCCAAACCAGTCAGGACTTAAATAGATATTTTTAGCTCACTTTGAAACACTGGGAAATGTGTTTTCCAGACAAAACTTGTGGCGTATAATTGAGAATAAAAATTTTGTATGTTCAAGGGAAAGACACAATATGTCTAATAATCTATATTTATTCCCAGAGAAAGGGTAGGTACATATAAATGGTTTCCCCATTTTACAGAAATTTATTTAGCATACCTATAGCACATTAAAAGGGAAAATACTAAACCAAAAATAAAATTCAGGGCCCTGGATAAATTTTTCTTTCATACCACCTCCTCCTGCAATACTGGCTTCTTCCAGATATATATAAAGGTCTGAATCAGATCTTGAAACATTTGCTTTTCAAGTAAACTCTATCAACACCATTTTTAGATTTAGATTCTTCTGTTACTGTCTTCACTAATTATTAATATTAAAATAGGAAAAAAGCAAAGGGAAGGCCAGGCATTATAAGCATGGTTATCTGGGAAGCTTCACCAGGAATCTGCAGTTTCACACTCCCCACTGGTCCATTTCCTCCAAATCACTGGGGAAGGGTCCAAAAAAGGGGAAATGGACACATGTGCAGTGAAGTTGGAATGATCTAGGGAAGATGCTTGCCTGCCAGTCTAACCTGGAAACAAAGATCACTGGCTAGGAGGATGGTCCCCAATTCAACCCCATGAAAATGTGGGAATACATAATTCCCAGACAAAGGATCCTCTCTCTTGTTTCTCTTGCTTTGCTCCTGCTTCCTTGCATTTGTTCATGCTCTCTCCATAGCTGTGTGGTCTAAAAGTCACATCCCACACGCAATGGACTGCAACTGTGAACAAAAGGTAAGCTAGCTGGACTGGACTGTTGCTGGAAGGTAATTCCAGCAACTCCATATATAAAAACCTAATTGCAAATTGCCCCCTTGGGAGTTTCACCAGGAGACTGGAGTTCAAGCCCTTGCTATGATGTTCACTGACCGTCAGGGAATGGTGCAGAATGAAGGAAGGCCCTCGCTGGCAGCTGGGGGAAGAAAGACCCCAGTAAGCAGCCAGAAGGAAGATCTCAAACAGCCCTGATCTCCAGCCAGGTCCAGAGACCCTACCTGTGCATGAATTCTGTGCACCAGGCTTCTAGTGTCATAACAAATGCAATAAGTCCTCAAAACGTTAATAGGCTTCTATATTCAGCAGGGCTGAATCATATTGCCTGCTGGAAAAGCTAAAAGCATTTCCCCAAAACTGAAAATCTGCATATATTATTGCCTGCTACTGGAACAGCTGAAGGCAGTTCCTACAACCTGAGAATGCCTACTGTATACCAAACCTTGCCTTTGATATGTATATCTGCTTTGCCTTAGGCAATCTGTGTGAATAAAAAGCTAGGGGTCCAGGAATTCAGAGAACTTGTTTACTGAAGCTAGGTCTTCTCTGGTTCTCCAAAATGCCTTCCAATTTTTTTCATTTTAATTTATTTATTAGTTAAGGTATTACATATTTTGTCCTCATATCCCTGCCTTCCAAATTTATATTTCTAGTATCTTTATTAATTTACATGCAGCCCCTTCTCCAGATTCCTGAACCCTTCTAAATGCTGAGAAACACCCTGGCAGACGGTGCTTTCATATGGAATGGAGGCTCTGGACAGTGGCTTTAATCCTAGATCTACTGAAGAAGAAATGGGACTTTTTCTTTGGTGAGATGGAAATGGGATCTTGGAAACTCAGGGGTTTAATTCAATAGAAATAAAACGTTCCACAATACCTTATCTTCCTGTGGGGGCATCCAGAAATTCTTATTCCAGCGGCATCTCAAGAAGCACACTTCCCCAGGCAACCAGTGGAGACATGGAGGACCCCCTACTGATAACACTTCTTTGAAGATTCTGGGCTGCCATGACCTAACACTGGATATGCTGAACACTGTAGGACAGATGAAAGGACCACATTCATTTCAACTTAAAATAACTTGCATAGAGGGGTGGGAAAAGTCTGAAATGCCAGATGCCAATGAAGTACATTTTAAAAAGAGAAAATTATGATAAGACAGGAGTGAAAACAAATGAGGAACATACAGAAAGAAGTTTGGCATTCCAAATTGCTACTATTAAAAAAACTTCCTCTTTTAATGTATTATACAGTTCATCAGTTTTGTAATTACTGAACTTAACAGTTAAGCAACAAATTATGGGAATAAATTAGGGCAAATTATAAGTTGTTTTTGTTTAATTAATTGATTTCAGAGAGGAAGGGAGAGGGAGAAGGAACGAAGAGATAGAAACATCAAAGAGAGAGAATCATTAATCAGCTGCCTTCTGCATTGTCCATACTGCAGATCGAGCCCACAACCTGGATATCTATCATGACCAGGAATTGAACTATGACCTCCTGTTCATAGGTTGACGTTTCATCACTAAGCCATGTTGGCTGGGCTATATGTAGTTTTACAAAACATATTTGCATTTAAATATTTCATGGGAAACCTACTTGGGCCCCCTCACTGCTAGCGTGAGTCTGTTTATTTCTCAATAAACTTTGCTTTTGCTTTAAAATTTTTTTCATTAAAACCAACCTCTTGAGCCTGGCCGGTATGCCTCAGTGGTTAAGCATCAAACTAAGAATGAATATGTCTTTGGTTCATTCCCAGTCAGGGCACATTCCTGGGTTGGGGGCAGGATCCTCAGTAGAGGGTGTGCAGGAGGCAGCCAATAGATGTTTCTATCTCTCTATCCCTCACTATCTAAAATAAAAAATATATTTAAAATAATAAAAAAATAACTACTCTTTTGAGATTATACAAAGGAACTAAAATCAGATTATGTAGATTTAGGCGGGGAAAGCTGGGAATGAATAACTAATGTAAGTTTCCTGCTACAATAGAGAGGCCAAGAAAACCAGTAAATGGATTGAGCACTGAAATATTTGCACATAGTAGTTATTCAACATTAATCCTACAGCTAACGGCTCTATCAAACCTTTCTCACATTCCTCCCCACCTCTGACAAGTCATCCTTTCAACCTATGAGGCCCTCTGCTCTCCTCCAAAGAAAATAAATTGTGCAGGTGGAAAATTACCCTTACAAACCACTTGGCTCACTCTTCTGCACCTTGGAAGGAGCTATCCCCAAGATGGGGAAAGGTTGCCCTGCTAGGGAAGTTACATGAAGTGGTCTTTCTCAAGGTCCAACTTGAGCTTGCAGCTTCGACAACAAACATGTGATAGAAAGTGTAGGGAGTGGTTATAGGGTTAAGTCTTGGACAGACCTGTTGGCAAAGCCACAAACAAGTCCCAGTTAAGAAGGCATAGCCTGAGAGGAATCCAAGATGGCAGCATAGGTAAACACTTACACTGCTGCCTCGCACAACAATTTCAAAACCACAACTAAAAGACAGAACGGACATCATCCAGAACCACAGGAAAGCTGGCTGAGTGGAAGTTCTACAACTAGAGGGAAAGAGAGAGGCTCATGGAGACCCAGAGGAGCTGCAAAAAGCTGAGGTATGGAGACGCGCGCGCGTGGAGAGAGCGGGTGCTGGAGTACCTGGCTGGCTTTCTCTGGCGGGAGGGAAACGGAAACTCTCAAAGGCATTGAACCCCTTATCCTACGACACTAAACCCCAGATCCAGCCGAAACTCATACAGGGTGAGTTTGGACTGTGAAAAGGGAGAGGTGCACAGAAATTTAGGGGAGTCACAAAAGATCAAAGGCCTGGTGGCATGCACAGCACTGCGCGCAGGACAGATTGCTGATTGAGCCGCTGGCTTTCACAAGTGGGCGGGAGACAGACCCTCCCAACTGTGCCACTTCTGACTCCACTAAGCTCCTGTTTCAGGAGAAACCCTGGGGACCTAGACTCGTGTGGTCCTGGAGCGCAGGGGAGCTGGAAAGGCAGCGGTCAGAGGCACTTCGGGCGCTAGGGCACAAGGACTGCTCCAGTGATTACCCAGTCACGTGAGACTCAGGGGCCGTGGAGGGCGGGGCTGACTGGAAGGCAAGGCGGTCCCTTAAGCCCTGAGACTCCACCCCTCCCAAGCTCAACAGAGGCTTCTTCGGCTTTGCACGTCTGGTATCATAAAGCTGAATTCAACACAGAAGTTTCCCAGCATAGTGAAAATGCCAAGACAAGGGAAGGGATTACAAACAAAAGAAATGGAGGAAAAAAAATGACTGGATATAGAGTTCAAAACCACACTTATAAGGTTTTTCAAGAATATGCTAGAAAAGTTGGATAAATTTAGTGAGACCGAAGAGGAGATGAAAAAGGACCAACTAGAGACACTGACTGAAATAAAAAATATTATACAGACTCCTAACAGCAGACTAGAGGATAGCAAGAATCAAGTCAAAAATTTGAAATATAGAGAAGCGGAAAACATTCAACTGGAAAAGCAAGAGAAAAGAATCCAAAAATGTGAAGATAATGTAAGGAGCCTCTGGGACAGCTTCAAGCGTACCAACATCAGAATTGTGGGGGTGCCAGAAGAAGAGAGAGAGCAAGATACTGAAAACCTACTTAAAGAAATAATGACTGAAAACTTCCCACATCTGGTAAAAGAAATAGACTTACAAGTCCAGGAAGCACACAGAACCCCAAATAAAAGGAATCCAAAGAGGACCACAGCAAGACACATCATAATTAAAATACCAAGAGCAAAAGACAAAGAGAGAATATTAAAAGCAGCAAGAGAAAAACAGTTCATTACCTACAAGGGAGCACCCATACGACTCTCAGCTGATTTCTCAACAGAAAGGATGCAGGCCAGATGGGAGTGGCAAGAAATATTCAACGTGATGAATAGCAAGAACCTACAACCAAGAATACTCTATCCAGCAAAGCTATCATTCAGAATTGAAGGGCAGATAAAGAGCTTCACAGAGAAGAAAAAGCTAAAGGAGTTCATCAACTCCAAACTAGTATTATATGAAATGCTGAAAGGTACTCTTTTAGAAGAGGAAGAAGAAAAAGGTAAAAGCCAAAAAATTATGAACAACAAATACATATCTATCAACAAGTGAATCTAAAAATTAAGTGAATTAAAAATTTGATCAACAGAAAAAACTGGTGAATATAATAGAATCAGGAGCACAGAAAGGGAGTAGACTGATAATTCTCAGGAGGACAAAAATCATAAAGCATCAAACAGACTGTGAAATTACAGCAGAAAGATTAAAGTTAGGTGAGGTAGATAAGTGATCAATCAAAGGACTTGTATGCATGCATATAAGCATAACCAATGATCACAGACACTGGGGGGTTGGGGTATGCCTGGGAGGGAGGGGGGCAATGGGGAGATATGTATAAAAAATTAATAAAAATAAAAAAATTTAAAAAAAAGAAGTCATAGCCCCCTTAACATAATTAAGCTTGACCTTATGATGCCCCCTAGATCCTTCCTAGGTAGCTAATGGGCTGTGAGAGATGCAGCAAGTGCTGCCAAAACAAGTGAAACTCATAAGAACATAATTATGATGACCACTACCTTGTTTACCTCTGGCTATAAAATAAAGACTCAGCTTGCAGTCTGCATCTTTTCTCTGTGGCCTCAGTCAGGCACAGGAAGATCCACCTAGACCCAGATTATTCTCTTTGTCTTTTCTTCATCCTTCACCGCCCTCCCTCAGGCTCACTGAACCTTTGGCTGGGCTGGCACGGCGCGGGAAAAGACAAGGGTGGCCTCTGAAGAACAGCCAATGAAGCAGAGGATTCAAGTCCTTGAAGCAAGCTCCACGGTGCACTGGCACTTCATGGAGGTCTGGTAATCATGAGTGGCTGCTTAAGGGACTCAAGGGTTCCACATCTCCTTCCAGGAGCCTATCTACCTCATTCTCACTGCCCCAAGATTTGGGGGCTACTAGGACAGAGGCAGGGGTCCTGAGGGCACAGTGACCAGACCAAGCTAATGCTGGGGTGTCAGATGGGGTGGATACCTCCACTGAGGCAGGAGCCTTCAAGGGAGCAGTGGCCAGAATACTCATGATTGGTGTTCCTACAGAGATGACAGTATACTCGTTGAGTTCCCCATCTGCCTGCCAGCCCCCGTCCAGTCGGTTCTGCTTCCAGACAAGGAGAAACAGAAGGTGCTCTGCAACTTTCTCTGCTCTGGGGACCGAGGTTGGGCTGGATTGCTCCCCTTTGAGGGTGGGGACTGAGGGAGCTGCTAGGGACATGGCCTGAAGAACAGAGGTCAGAAGCAGGCCCAGGCCCACAGGCTTAGTGTGCCCACAGCTTCCCTCACACCCACACTTACTAAAAAGTACCCAGTTGAGGGGGCCCAGGCCCCAGGGGCATTAGACTGAGCTGGAAAGCTGCCCCATGGATAGAGCCACCACTTGTCTTATCAGGGGTCTGTGGGGTCAGAAGAGGCACAGTGAGGTCAGAGTTGGGCCCTGCTCGATTCCTGAGGGAGTTGAGGGACACCCAGCCTATTCACCTCAACCCCTCAATGAGAACAAGGCAAGGCAGGAAGCACCTGGAGGTTATCAAAGGTGTGATAATCACCCACAGACAGTGCCCTGCTCTCCTCTTCTTTCCAGAGCTGTCTCCTCACTCATCTTTCAGACCTAACTCCTGGCACAAAGCCTGCTGGTTGGGCCCCTCAACCTTTTGTACTGCGCCATGGTGCCAAATGGGGCAGCCAGGAGGCAGGGCCTCACTCAAGCTGGATCCTTGAACGCCACCCTCCTGATTAAATTAGGGCCAGAGACCCACCCATAAGTTGCTTAGCAAGGTCACCTGAGGCAGAGATCAAGCCCAGACAGGGCAAGTCTGGGTGAGGCAACAGAGGTAGAGCCGAGCCAGGTGCAGACATTTCAGAGCTTGAAGACTGGTTCAAGTCTTGACACAGACCTTGATGTGAACATCAGCAAGTTCCTGGACCTCTGTTTCCCCATCTGTAACCTTGTGGGGATGGTCCATGTTGCTCAAAATATGGCCCCTAACTACCTCAGAATCACTTAAGCAGTTTGATAAAAACCCAGATTCATGGGCTCTGCCTAAGCTAGTTCTCGATGAGGCCCTGGAAACCATTTTCCAGGTTATTTTGTTTGAGAAGTCCTGCGAGGGTGCAACCCTGCCCAGAAGCCTTGGATGATCACAGGAGGAACGGTGGGACCAGAGAGCCACATTCAACCAAGGCTGAGAGGGCCCTATTCCTTTACTTGAGAGGTGGGGTTACCAGCACACCTGGCTCCCTACACACACACCTTCCTTGCCCTCATCAACACTCTTACCAAAGAATGGAACAGGCTTTGTGAAATTGGGAGGGCTGGTAGTATTGCCACCCTCCCACATAAGTCTTGGGCAGCTCTGCTCCTGCCCCACCTCAGGCTGGGGCTCCTCGGACACTGTCATCTCTCCCCTCCGACTGGGGCTCCCAGGGCAGTTTGCCTGGGGAGCAGCCACCTCTTTCCACCATATACAGCTCCACATGACTCTCATCCAGGTTCTACACCGTTATGGTTCTCTAGGACACAGTGAATAGATGGGTGTGAGTGCTGAGCAGCCCTTCCTATGCAGAGGCCTCAGATCCTGCCTGGGAGCAGAAGCACAATAGGTATGCAAAGAAAGGTGTGGGAGGAAGGGAGGAAAAAGGAAGGAAAAGAGAAAGCTAAGAAATGGCCAAATCCAGCAAGGCCCTGGCAGTGAGATGGGTGAGGCTGTTCTTAGCCTGGGGATTCAGAGCAATTTCACTTGTCACAATCCCTTTCCCTATTAAGTAGCCACGATTCTCTCTACACTTGTTTTCTGTAGCCAATATGGTCTCCCCTCTCTTTCTACACACCCACCCCCATGTTCCAGGACTAAATGAGTTGATGTGCAATAAGCTGGACTTGGAACCATGTTTTCTGGCCCCACCCCTCCTGTTGAGTTTCCTATACTCAACTTACAAGAATATTTCCCTTTCCCAAACATCCCTTCAAGCCTCTGTACATGCTGTTCAACTCACACTTCACACCTTTTACCCACCTTATCCTGCTGGTCTTTAAGACCTAATTTAGGCAGCAACTCTTCTGGGGCCCATGATACCTTCTCATCGCTACTAGCATATGCCCCTCCTGAGCCTCCACAGCATCTTTCCCCCGGGTTGTCACTGTGGTAACCAGTGTTAGGAGTTGCCTATCTTCCAGCATGTCCATTACTGCCACTGAGTGCTGCCACTCCAAACCTCATCCAGTACAAGATCAGGCTCTAGCTATAGGAGCCACAATGTAGTTTGTGTACTAGAAGGATGGTTAACAGCTCAGTGTAACCCAGAAAGTTAGGGTCAATCCTGGGCAGGTCTGACCGGCCCTACTGGCCTGGTCCTGGGGCAGCTGGAATGAAAACATCCAGGAAGCCACCTCAGCAACTGAGAACCTCTGTGGAAATAGAGCAAACTAGTGTGTGAGGGGCCCTGGCTGGTGTTCTCAGGGGTTAGACCATCAATCTGCACACTGGATAGAGGGTTCAATTACCAATCAAGGGCACATAGCTGGGTTGCAGGTTCGATCCCTGCCCATCAGGCTAATGAAGGAAGCAACCAATGGAGGTGCCTCTCTCACACAGATGTTCTCTTCCCCTTCTCCCTCCCTTCCACTCTAAAAAAAAAATTAATGGAGAAAATACCCTCTGCGAAGAAAAAAAAAAAGGTGTGGGCGGGCTGTCCCTCAACAAGCTAAATCACCAGCACGGGGAGTAGAGAACAGTTCTGTTCTTAGACCTTGGTCCTAAGGGATGTGTGCTGGGGTCTGGTGACAAACATTTCTCACAGGACAGTGGACTATAGACCAGCAACCACCAAAACCCAGAAGGGTCTCAGGGGAGTTTCCTGAGCAAGGAAGTGGCTGCCCAGTGAATTTGTGACAAACTAGAGCTAGCTGGGACAAGGTTGCTGGAGAGCCTCCTGGGCTGGGAGCAGGGACAGCTGCAGCCCTTCAGTGAAGGGCTAAGCACCTAGTGATTACATACTAAACCTACAACCCCCAAACACTACAGCCAGCCAGGCCCCAGATCCATCCAAAAAAACCCAAACGCTTTAATGTTTATGGCCTGCCTCCAGGGATCACAGCCTTATTACAGACCTTAATTAGGCCAAGGGCCCAGCTCGCCAGCCTTCGGGCTCAAGGAGGTAACCCACAGTAGGCCCGGCTGATGGGGCTCCAGGTCCACATCTTCAGAGATCTTCCAGGACTGAGCTGTCACCATGCCTACCCTTTCTAGTCCCTGCAGCTGCCTGGCTTCTAGCAAACACACAACTTCCTTGGGATAATGCACTGGGAGAGGTTGGTAGCTCAGGGAAGTCACTGGTGTCAATTTAGGACAGGCCCTCCCAGGGTAAAAGCAGCAGGCCCAGAACAAAGATACCAGCTCCAGGCTGTATCCCTGCACCCCTGTAGCACAGAAGGGAAAGGGCAGGCTCCCTCAGGGAGTTAGAGGTTAGGTTTTAGGGCCACACCCCGAACACTGGGGCTGTAGCCCTGTGTTCTTGGGGGATGACTCTAGAAAGTATGGGCATCATATACACTATATCACTCCAAGATAATCAAGTTCTATGACACAGTAAGACTTTCTGAAGGAAGGTTCTATTTGCCTCAGCCTCAAACTCCAGGCACTGGCTGGGATCTGGGCCCCTGTCCTGTGGAGGGAGCAGAGCAAACCATAACTGGTGTGTATCAGGCATCTCCCCACACCTGTGAAGCAGGCTGCATTGTCCTGTTTTATAAATGGGTAAATAAGGGATCCAGAGAGGAAGTGACATGCTCAGTTACACAGCAACAAACAGAGAAGCCATATCCGAGCCCAAGCTGGTGGAGCTCCCAAGCCCACACGTCCTTTCTAATAAAAGACCTCAAGCTAAAAGCTCAGGGAGAGACTCTCAGCCTAGCTTGGGGAGGAGGGCAGAGTAAGAACCAGAGAAACTCCAAGGGCATGTTCACTCCTGGCCTGGTGATTATCAAACAGTAGCTATCCAAACAGCACCAGCCACCAGAGCTACAGGTGATGGCTTTGGCCACCCAACAGCTGTGGGCAGGGCGAGGGCTGGGGTGCTCCCGGGGCCATATGGCCCCAAGTGGGAAGTGCCAGGCCAGTAAGCCAGGCAGTTTCCAACAGGCTTCAGCAGTGAGTCCTCACTGTGGGGCTGGTGCTGGCATGGGGGGCAGAAGAGGCGCAGGACCTGCCCCCAGCAGTTGCCTCTGCTTTCTCCCAGCCAGGAGTCAGTAGCTTCTTCCAAGGCTTCCTGGCCTTGGGGATGGGTGATTTCTGAGCCAGGTACAGGCTCTCTGGCTCATCTCTGGCCATGATGGCTTCTGAGAAAGGCACAAATCCAGCCTCAGTATCAAAGTCACCTGGAAAATAAACACACAGTTATGCTACAGACACCAGGACACTCATGTCCTATCTTCTGGCCTCCAAAGCCAGCTAGACTAGTGATTCCACTGTGTCCCAGGCCAGGACAGCCCCAGCAGGGCCAAAGAAATCATGGCCCTTCTTCCCTGCATATGCCTGCTGGCCAGACCATTAAGCCAAGGAGTATTTCTCCCCAGGTAATGCCAGAGCTCTACCTAATGAGAGCATGACTCAGAAGTAGCTGTTTGGATGCAAGGACAAGAGGAAAGAGGTCTGACAGAGGGCTGGGCTGCACAGAGTGCCATCATTGTTCTGCCACTGCCACCAGAGCAGGAGCCCAAGCTCAGGTAGGGACTGCCCTGAAAACAATGCCCAGAGGGAAGGGGGTAGAAGGAGCAGCAGGGGGCTCCTGACCAACAGCACACCTACTTGAATAGAGGCTGCCAGGGGAGAATTGTCTTAAGGACACCACAGAAGACTGGCACCCCAAAGATGGGGGGAAGGACCCAAAGTTCAGGGGAGGCATGGGGACAGGGGTACTAAAATCTAGCTAACCATGGGAAACAGGCCACAGTCATTTTCTCACCAGGTTCCAGATTCTTACACACCAGTCAGGGCAGGAGGTGACTGTGAAGTGCCTGAGCCTAACTCTCGAGCTGGCAGCCCAGGAAAAATAAACCTGGCTCTGGGCCCTAGGCAGTTCAACTGCATGATGCTGACACCTCCCTACACTGTCTGAGCAGAAAGCTCCCACTAACATTCTTTGTGCTCCATTAGGTCCAAAGCCCGTTTCTTAAGTGCTCAGGGGCCAACAATGGCTATCACTCAGGCGCCAAGCTCCACATCTGCATCTTATTACCTTAACCCCTTCTCTACCCGACCTGGAGCCTGAACCAGGTAAGAACCCAGGGCAAGGCTGCCAGGACAGGGAGGGGGACAAGAAACATTTCTAAGGAGACACAGCTCACATTGCAGCTTGGTAGTGAGAAGGCAGGAGAGCAAGAGACAGCAGGCCTCGATGCCAGAACTCCTGGAGTAGGAGAGGCAACAGACACCACTGGGCACCGTCACCAAAGTCGTGGCAGAAGTGAGTAGGTACACACCATGTGACATGCAGAAGTCCCCAAGGGTGAGGTCTAGCTACCTGAACTAATCCGATAACGCTCCAGAATGAAGAGAGCATGCTGGTGGGCAGTGTGCATAAGTTAGTTGAGAAAAGCAAACTGCAAAACAAGGTTCCAACTTATTGGGTCACTTCCATGAATGCACACACCTGGGAAGACTGAAAACTGTACATTCAGAGGACCACAGTATGGGGTGGGTGGTGAGATCCCTGCTGGATTTCAGGAATGAGGCACTGGGTGAGTGAAGGTGCAGCTCCATGTGTGAAATGAGCTTGGGAGAAAGCTCATGAGTGTGGTTTGGGAGGAGTTAAGGGTCAGAGAGTCACCAGGTACAGAAGTCCAGCATGCAGTGGGTTATTTGGGGATGGAGCTCAGAAAAGGGGCGGCTGGGTGGGACAGACATGGGAAATGACCTCAGATAATGAGAATCATGCAGCAAAGGTACGGCAGTGGGTGGATCCAAAGGGGCACAGTACCAGGATGGCCAAGAAAGCATTTCCATGCAGAGTAATTGAAGTGTTCAGAGGCTTATAGAGGAGCCTATAAAGGCTCTCATTAATGCTGGGGATGAAGAATGGGGGCAGGAGGGTCATAGAGCCCACCCTGGAAGACTAACCACTCCCCTGTGGCCCAGGTTCTAAGGCCTCCCCAACCATCCAGAGGCCCAGGAATCTCTAAGCCCCTGGCTGTGAGCGCCCACACACCTGTCACTTGTGCACACAGCTCTGGTGGCAATTGGGGCTGCTCCATGCTCACCCAACTGGCGGCGTACATAGTTGCGCCACTGCAGACCCAGCAGGTCAGGGTATATGTCAGGCAGCTGGCGCAGTGCCAGCAACTTCAGCATGCGTGAGGTGCAGCCGCGCAGGGCTCGCTCCCGTAGTGCCCTCTCCTCCGACAATGTGGTGGGCCGGAGTTCTACTCGGTGCTCCTGTAGCACATGGTCCACAGAGGCTGCTGGCAGCCCTGGGAAGAGCCGCTCCTTTACCAGGTGGATGGGCACGAAGATGGCGCCGGCCCGAACCACGTGAGGGAAGGGGCACTGCTGCGTGCACACAAAGCGCTGCAACTGGGATAGCAGCTTGCCCAACAGCCCCTGCACAGCCTGCTCATCCTGCCATGCTGCCCGGCCCCAAGGCCCAGCCATCTCAAGCCATTCACGCAGTTTCTCGGGTGGGGAGTGGGCCACGGAGCCTGAGATGGCATCACACAGAGACTCATGCAGTCCTGCAAAATGTTGCTCTGGGGAATCCACTGTGACAGGGGTAGTAGCTGGAGTTGGGGCCCGAGTTGGAGCAGGTGATGGAGACCGAGTAGGTGCTGGGCTGGCCCTAGATATACCTGGAAGATTGGGCAGTGCCAGATTAAAGCAGGCCACAGGCAAGGGTTGTTTGAGAATCTGTAGCCCAGTGGGCACAAATGTAGGGGTGGGTACAGGCTGGTCAGAGGCAGGGACCGAGGTTGGCACAGATGGGACCATGGCTGCAGACAAGGGTGCTGGCCGGAGGATCTTGAATTTTCGGAACATGAAGGCCACGGAACTGTGGAAGTTGGTTTTTGAGGTGGTCTCTGAGGTTGCTGACACCCCAGGGAGCTTGGAGTGCACCCTAGGACTAGGGACCTTGATAGGAAGAGGCTCTGTCATGGGCTTCTTCACACTTAAGTCCAGTGCTACTTCTTCCCTAAGTGGGCAATGTACCCTCAAAGGGGCCTCCTGGGTAGAGAAGTTCCCCCTGGAGTCTTTGTCTTGGCAGTCCTTGGGGTCTGGGTCAGGCTCAGGTGTAGCCTCAGGTGCCTGCACATCCAGATAGTCACGGTAGGGGGCCAGGCTGAAGACATTGTCAATAATGGGCATAGGTGGAGAGCCAGGGGGCCGTGTGTCCTGGTTCTGTGGAAGAGATTGGTG
This sequence comes from Lasiurus cinereus, assembly GCA_011751065.1. Lineage (NCBI taxonomy): Eukaryota > Metazoa > Chordata > Mammalia > Chiroptera > Vespertilionidae > Lasiurus > Lasiurus cinereus. The sequence continues at coordinate 21,235,524 of JAAGEH010000032.1, forward strand.
CTCTTGGTCACAGGGTGGGAGTGCTGGTGGGGTGCGGGGATCTGGACTATCTCTGATAACAATGGCTGCCCCAGGGTGCTCATTGAACTGTTCTTTCCTGCAGCTGGGCAGCCATATGGTCTCCTCAGCTTCCTGCACTGGCTTTTCTACAGGCTTCACAGGCTCTGGGCACGGATGACTGGCAGGCAAATGCTGGCATGTTCGCTGGAAGGCATTGGACTGTGGCATAGCTTGAACACTGTTCTGGGAAGGCAATGTCCCTCTGAGCCCTGGGGATGCTCCATAGAAAGAGAGGTCATCCCGTGCGTAAGGAAAGCCCAGTGGCTGGGAGGTCAAGTCTAGCGGGCACCGTGGAGTGATGGGTGGCTCTAGCTTGAGGCCTGGTGAGGGAACTGGGAGGGGGACAGAAGGGTGGGAATAAATGTCCAGCCCCAATGGGGGCATATAGGGTGCCTGGGCTGTCTGCTGCCTCAGGTAGGGACTATTCAGCCCACCAGTTAAGTAGCCAACTCCCTTGTGGGCTCCCAGAGGCTGTGGTGGGAGCACTGAGCTGTAGCTGCTCTGTTTCTCTGGATAGTGACAGGCTGGAGGGCAAGACAGAGCCTGTGGAGGATGGGGCAGTGGGTAGGAGGAGGGCACTATATCCTGATAGGCTGAGTCCAGGGGTTGAGCCAGCTGAGTCCAAGGATTGGGGGGTCCCTTGGACAACCCCTGCTTGAGGTCCCCAGAGTAAGAACCTGCATACTTGGAGGCTAAGAAGCCTGTGCTGTGGCTGGTCTGATATTTGTCCAGGAGTACCTGGTGAAGAGAAAAACTCCCTGAGGAGTCTTTGCCAGATTCCCCAACTGGCACCCCACGTAAGAAGGTACTATCCAGGGACTGGCCTTTGCCAGGAGCCAGAGTACAATGTGGATTGGCTGGGGGTAACAGAGCCCCAGTCACTAGTGTCCAGTCAACATCCAGTGACCTCTTCGTTGCTCCATCCCCCAGGCAAGTTGAGAGCCCATAACACAGAGGGCTGCGGTAGACAGGTTTGGGTGCTGCCAGTGGTGGGCCTGAGTAGGAATGAGTCTGGGGACTAAAGGGCAGGAGCTCAACAGGGCCAGAGTCCTGCACCTTCTCAGAGCTTCCTGCTGGTGGGTGATAGAGCAGGCAGCTGGTCAACAGGTTGTCTTCTCGAAGTGGGGGTCCTGCTACGCTGGTAGGATACAAGGATGAGTATGGGGTCCAGGATGCCAACTGTCCAGACCCTGTTTGGGGAACAACTCCCATAGAGCAGGAGAAGTAGGCACCCTTGTAATTGCAGGGGTCCTGGTTAGCAGCAGAGAGGCCCAAGCTGTGCTCAGGTCCTGAGTTGCCTTCTAGACGGGGCAGCTTGCTGTACATCACAGGCCCCAGGGTGCCCTGTGGCCGCTTCTCTGCCATCACTGTGAAAAGACTTCAAGCCCTCCAGGGCTCCAGCTACTCAACTGCTGACCTGGGAGAGAGAGGGAGAGAGGCATGGATCATCAGAACAGGCTACAGGCAAGTAATAGAGGGCTGTTGCTCTTACTGGCTCACTGCCACACCTAAGAACTTGGCACTTAGTACAAGTGCAGTAAAGACTCTATGCATGAATGAACACATAAGCCATCTAATGAAAAGGTTTGAAACTTTGTATTTTAAGCTGCAGAACCCTTTCTTAAAGAATGCTTGTGCAGCAGCTCCTACCTCCACTCTAGGAGCCCCTCTTTTTCGCTTCCCTCCAGAGAACCCCAAGATCCCTTCCTTAGGCTTTCAGACTTTACAGGGCAGTCTGAGGATCATTTTGTTGGCTAACCCTCTCTCTCATATATAGATAAGAAGATCCATTAACACCCCACATAATTAATGAAAGAGATGGGGTGAGAGGTGGGCTTCTGATCTCCCAAGCCAAGCTTTTATTACAAGATCCCACAGTGATCTCAAGATGTCCACTGCAGCCAAGATATGGTATTAGGCACTGTCTACAAATTCAGATTTCCTGTGACACTCTAGATCTGTTTCCGTAGAGGGCTATCTATATATGCAAAGCAGCCCCCATACACCGAAGCAGCCAGGAACAAAAAAACAAGGCAGATGAGTCTAGCTTGTCCGTTAATGAATTTAATAGGGAGCTTATGTACAGAAACACAGTCCTGTATGCATCAAGATAAAACAGATCCCCACACCTTCTACCCACCCCAGACCATGTGCTTATATCTCCTCAGCAGTAGGAATGTGTTGGTAATCAAAGGGATCAGGTGCTGAGATAATACTGAGAGAGAGAACTACTGAAGGTCTTGTGATCAGCCCAGAGCTGCGCGCATACATATTCCAGAGCTAACCCAGGGAAAGTGGAGAGGGTGGTCAAGGATCCAGGTTCACCCAGATGTCAAGATGGCAGATTACCTTTAAGATGGAGTTCCACACAAGATCTGACCTGCCAATCTTATAAAAAAATGGCAAAGTCAGGCCTGAAACCCAGGTCCCTAGGCCCACAGCAACACATACTATGCTTTGTTCTGGAGGGTGGTCCCTCAGGAGGTGACCAGGTGCATAACTTTGTACACCTTAGTCCCACCAAGGCTGTCCTGTAGATGGTGCTATGGCACTAGCAGAAAGGTCCCAAAATTGTAGGGGAAGAGAGAGCCAGTCTGCATCCCAGTCTTTAAGCTATAATGGTGGCAGCACAGCACCAGGACAAGAAGGTGGGGAGGTGGGAGGATATGAATGCCCAGGCAGGGAGCCTCCAGAGGCCACACCGTGCTAGTTGCCAACTACCCTGATTGCACTGATATTAAAACTGTGTGCCACCTGTGAATGTTGACCTATGAACCTGGAGGTCACAGCCTGTCAGGCATATGTCTGGGTTGCCAATTAATGATTTTCTCTCATCGCTGATGTTTCTATTTCTCTCTCCCTCTCTCTTCCTCTCTGAAATCAATAAAAATATATTTAACAAACAAACAGTGTGCCAGAGAAAGACTAAGGCCCTGAAGTAAAGCCAAGCAAAGGCAGTAGGCACCCAGTAACCGATGAAAGATCATGGAGGTCAGTCTGCTAAGAGCCATCTTGACCTGTCTCTACGGCCCCTTCTATCCCCTGTACCCTGTTCTCCAAAACCCTCAGGTGGCTTAGAAAAATTGAATCAGCTCAATCTTACACCGGACATCACAGATTTTCATCACCAACAAGCAAAGAACAGCATCCTCTTCTCCCTTTTGACTGGTAGCCAATGGCAGCCACAGGCTGAGTTAGACTAGCATATTCTAGGGATAGGAAAGATCAAAAGTAGTATGGGGACAAGTGCCCACTCCCATCCCAGGGTAACTGCACCAAAGAAGCCAGGTGGGACTCTCAGAAAGTTGGCTCATCTCTGGGCCAGAAACTGATACCTCAGCCAGCCTCCAGAAGGGATGCTCCAGAAAAGACAGGATGGGGCATCAGGACCACAGTACCAATAGCAGTGCCCTATACTAGCAACCTGCATCCTAAGGCAATGCAGCTTTGCAAGAAAGAGTTGTATGGTTGTGGGGTACTGAGCCTTGCCTCTGCCCTCGGGAGCTCTGGAGTTAATTAAGTGCTGGCTCCGTCTCACCTTCCCACATGCTCCTTGGGGCCTCCTCCATATCCACTCCCAGGAGTCATTTCCTGGGCTCTGCCCACTGTGCTCCCTTTGCCCTAGAGACATCTTGAAAGACCCCCTAGGGACCCAGTCAAGAGATGTGAGGCCACCCTTGTTTAGGAGAGAGGGGTCTCCAGGGAGCCATCAGAGGATTATGAAGGGTATGAAGGTGACCCTACCTCTTGCCAGTAGGAAATGGAGAGCTCAGTATAGCAAAATCATTCTCCACTCAAGACAGTAGTCTCCTTCCCTGACACACACATACTGAAGAAGCAAGCAATTGCTTGGAGGAAGGTGGGGACCCCATGGAGTAGGGTCACATCACCCTTTGGGCCACCACACTGTTTAGTGGCTCAAGTTGAAGCTGGGCTGGGAGGATCATCCCCAGCAAAGGCTCAGGGAGGAGTCTAGAAGAGTCCACCAGGGCCATTTCGGCTCTAAGCAGCAGAGAAGGCAAACAGCTTTGTTGCTCAATTCCCTCTTCCATCTCTAGGAGTTCCCTGGATGGGCGTTGGAAAAGATCAGGAAGGAAAGAGTGATCCTACCCAGGTGTGGCCAGTGTCTGGACATTCTCACAGGACTGAATAGGGCCTCCTCCCCTGTTCTCATACTTCCCCCAGCTGAGGCGCTTAGAATCAAACCTGGACAGTCCAGGCTAGAGCGGAGGAAAAAGGGTCACGGGATTGGCCTCCACCCGCTTTCTTCTACCTGCCCTGCCCAGAACTTTGGTGCCTGCGGCCCTCAGCCGACTTGGCTTTGTGGCTTGGCGGCACTGGGGCGCACGTGTACTCCAGTAGGCTGGCTGATATACAGGCTGCCGTCACACATGCAAACCCGTGCCAGCAAGTACGTGCATTGCCCACATCTGCACACAAGCCTCTATAGAACTGCGTTCTTTCTCGCTCAGGCCCCGGCGCACGTGCGCACGCAGGCAGGCCTGCGCGTCCAGCCCCACAGACAAACACCCAAAGACCAGCGAGAGATCCGCAGCAGGAGATCCGCAGCAGGGGATCCGCAGCAGGGGGCGGCCCGGCTACAGAATCCGGGCAGCCACCGCCTAGTGATGAACCCACCAGCCTGGGCTGCAGCCAGCGGGTGAGTCAACCCTAGCGAGGAAACCACAGGGCCATCCTGTCCCAGCAGGGTGCGTTCTGGGCCCCGCGGCGCCTCAGCGCCCGACGCCCACCAGGCCCAAGCCCTCCTTTACCCCCAGCTCCTCTCGGACAGTTCACCAGCCAGGCCCCGCGGGAAGCCCGAGGGCTTGGCCCGCGCCCATTCTCGCCAGCCGCGCCGGGGCCCAGCCAAAGCTCCAGGCGCTACGAAGTCCGGGGAGAGGCGGTGCAGCGGCGCCGCCAGCCCGTCCGCCCGGGGCCGCCGGCAGCCGGGAGCCATAGCACCTCCGCTCAGACCCGCGCGCTCCGTTCCCCGGCGGGCCGGTAGGGGCGCCCTGGGACAGCACCGCCCACCACTCACTTCTCCGCGCGCTTCCCGCAAACTCGGCCCAAGTTTCCGCGCCGGTCGAGCGGTGAGCTCCTTCCTACCTACCTGCAGGGGGTCAAGCGGCCCAATCCTGTCGCCACGGGCCGCGGCCACATCCTTCAGCGCCGCCGAGGCCTGGGTTCTTGTCCCGCTGGGCCCCGCGCGGGAACTCGCGGTAAGCTCCGGGCCGGAGCCAACTTCCCCGCGGCCGCTGATGCCGCTGCCGGGCGCCGTCTGCGGTCCCGGGCGGGGCGGGCTGGAGGCGGAGCGGGGGCGGGACGGCGAGTGGAGTTAGGGCAGAGCTTGTAAGAGCCTGCGCTCCCCTGGGCCCAGGGTGTGGAGGAGCTGCGTGGTTCGGCCCTCCTAGGCCGCAAGCGCTGTGCAGTGTCTGTACTCACCGCGCACTACGCGAACCGGTGCCGGCAGCGCCGTTCACACGCCTCCATTCAGCCACTCCTTCAGACCATTCATTCACTGTCACTTTCTAGCCAAGTGGCCTTGTGCATGCCACTTAACCTTGTTGAGCTTCAGTTTTCTTATTTTAGTACAACTGAAATTATATCGTAGTGGTGACGGAAGGCGTAGAAGAGACTGTATTAAACTATCTGGCACACAGTAAGTCCTCTGGCTTCCTTGACCAATACTCATACGTACTAAGGAGCTGGAGACGGGCTCTTGAGTCTCAGTGCAGCCAGTGAGGACAAATTCCAGACAGATGTATCTCAACTCCTGTTAGGGCACCACACCTGACTGAGGAATGGGTGATTTTCCTATCCCTGTAGTGAGCCAGCAATGAGGATACTGGGCAGGGGTGGGGAGTGTTTCTTAGTGGCCTGAATGGGTACCTCTGAACATTTTTGGCAAATATCCCTCAATAAGACTGGCCTAAGCGGAGCATGTTTAGCCTGGGAGGTAGTATGTTGCTGAGAGAGGGGCTAGAGGGGTGGAAGGACTGTCCCCATTTGCCCAACTCTCTGAGCCACCTGATTTGGGATGAGAAGCCCCATGGTGCTGCTACCTTCTCTGAAGAAATCTGGTAAGTTCCTGGGCTGTCCAAGAACTGGGCACAGGTTTGTGAAGTGGAGGAGGTTGGGTACCGGTGGACATGCCAAAGGTCAAAGCAAGTTTGTGGGGTAAAACCATCCAGGCCACCGGCTCAGATCCCAAGGTTATGGCTGCCTGCATCAGAAGGCAGCACAGGCCTGAAGCCCCAGGTTCTAAGTCTGGAAGGCTGCTGGAGCAACTGTAGCTAAGGCAGAGACACTGGATAGCACAGGTAGGAAGAGGAAGTGGAAGGAAGTGGAGGTCACCTGGAAGGAGGGGAGAGTGTATCCCTTAGTTGAGAGCTAGAGGGTCCTTAGAAATAGTCTGGAGAGATCTGGAGAGCAGAGACTCAGAGATAGTTGGGGCTTTATTAAGGTCACACAACAGACTAAGGATCTTTCCGCTATCACACCTTAGTATCAGGAAAGCACATCTGTGTACTGACAACTAGGGGTCATGGCCAAGCCTCAGGTTACAGGCTGTTTGTTCTTCCCTACTCTTGCTCCTCACCAATTCTGCCTCCCCCACCTCCTCTAGCATGCCACTCCTTGCCCCACCTTTGCCTTGCTATTTGGGGCATGGGAAGAGGGTAGTGGTCTAGGACTCAGGTTTTGTGCTCAGGTGGCCTGGTGCTCTCTCCAATCTCTCTCAGCCTGAGTGAGACCCACAAAGTCTAGGATAAGCTTAATATGAATCACCCCTACTGAGTCTTTTTTTTTTTAATTCCCACTTTTTTAAAATTTTTATTAATTTTTTATACATATCTCCCCATTGCCCCCCTCCCTCCCAGGCATATTCCAACCCCCCAGTGTCTATGTTCATTGGTTATGCCTATATGCATGCATACAAGTCCTTTGATTGATCTCTTATCTAGCTCACTTAACTTTAATATTCCTGCTGTAATTTCACAGTCTGTTTGAAGCTTTACTGTCTCTATAACCCCTACTGAGTCTTAATTCAGGGACACTCACAAAGGCAGTTCACTTAATCAGTGCCTTGTTCATTCCATTCCTTTTTGGCATTGCTTAAACATGTTGGAACATAAAAGAAAGGATATAGGGTGGGGGACTTGGCAGCTACTCTGAAGGGAGAGGGAGAGAGACATAGAAACATTAATGATGAGAGAGAATCATTGATCAGCTGCCTCCTGCACGCTCCACACTGGGGATCGAGCCCATAACCCTGGCATATGCCCTGACCAAGAATTGAACCATGACCTCCTGATTCATAGGTCAATGCTCAAGCACTGAGCCACACTAGCTGGGCAGCAGCCACTTGATAACTGTAAGCCTCAACTTCCTAATCTGCAAATTGGGAACCATGATATCTGCCTCATAGATCAAGGTGAATGTGAAACAGTATCAGTGTGGGAAACATCTTATAAACTGTAAAAAGCTCTGTTGAGTGTCAGCTGGCTGTCAGATCTTGAAGACCCTGACCTTGCCCTTTTCTTCTATCCCCCAAGGATCATTTATAGAACCTCTGGAGAAAGGTGGCTATGAAGCCTTTGTTGGATGAAGGGAAGTAGCAAACACAATGTGGCTGTCCTAGGAGCCCCTATGTGTTTACTAGGCAGTGGTCTTGGAGAGAGGAAATGGAATTGGAAGGAACAGTCTGTCCTTATGTGGGCTACCTGGGCAGAGTCAACAAAGAAAAGTACTATAGAAAAGTCTGGAAAGGAGATTTCACACTCACCCTCCTACACACACTATAGCACATCAACCAGGTATATATAGTCTCCACAGGCACACACTCCTTAACAACCCATCTCAGACACAGATTACTGCTGGCTTCCTGGGAAGGCAGGTATCAGGTCAGTTCCCCAAACCTCAGCTTGTTACTATGGCCACACCAGATATTTAAAAAACCCTTTCCTTCCTTGGAGGAACTTCTCACCCCAGAGGAAGGAGGTATGCCCCTGGCAGGCACCCTCTGGGCAGAGAAACAGAAAAATGTGGCACCTTTCCCCAAGACACAGAGCAGTACTCTCTCCCCAGGCCTTTCAAGCCTAGCTGTAGACATCGCCTCCTCCATGAAGGCCTCTTGGACTGCTATTACAGCACTCTCTGCCCCCTGCTTCTGAATCCCTCCCCTACTCCACCGAGGACTACTTCAGTGTTGGTGGGTGGGCTAGGCAAGGAGTTCCTACTTGGAACATGGTCCTGTGTCAGTCACTTGATAAACATTGGGTTCAATTAATTCTTACAGCAACCATATGAGGCAGAAGTTTGAAAACATGCAGTCTGAGGTGTGACCTACTGATCTGTGTGACCTTTACTTCATCTCTCAGTTTGCTGCTCCAATGGGCATAATTAGACCATGTCCCAGGACTTGGGTGGATCCAACGAGTTCACAGCTTTCTTTCTTTCTTTCTTTCTTTCTTTTTTTTTAAATATACTTTATTGACCTTCTACAGAGAGGAAGGGAGAGGGACAGAGAGCCAGAAACATCGATCAGCTGCCTCCTGCACGCCCCCAACTGGGGACGTGCCCGCAACCAAGGTACATGCCCCGGACCGGAATCGAACCTGGGACCTCCCAGTCGGCAGGCTAACGCTCTATCCACTGAGCCAAACCAGCCAGGGCCACAGCTTTCTTAATAGTAAGCCTTTTAGAGGAGTAGGGGTGAAGCAGCTAACCCATAACCAAAAAATGGAGGAGCTTGGATTTCCCCCAAACCCTCCTAAGAAAAGGTTCAGGCACGGCTGGTGGTCAGGAACCCTCTGCTATCCAAGCATGCAGAACCTGAGTGTTGAGCTGTAGTAGTAGCCAGTAGCCTGGGCTCAGAGCATCTGGGTTGAATAGGAACTGGGGGTGGGACAGAGTCATGGGATCTGATCAGAGTAAGGTGAGCTACTTCCAAAATTGTGCTGGCAAAACAGATCTTCCTTCTGCAGGGAAGGCTGGGACACAGTAACCTGTTACCTTGCCATGGTAAGCAAGGAGCCTCCCAAACTCTGAAGGAACCCCAACCCACCTCCAGGGGAAATCAGTCTCTTAGAAGGGGACCCCAAAGATAGAGAAAAGGGGATAGACCTCTCTGGAGGCCTCACAGTATGTGCTGTGACCACCAGTCTACTGGCCAAAAAAAAAAGACCCATACAATCACAATTAACAGTCAGTGAAGGTTGACTGTCCTTTCCATCTTTACCCCACCAAATTTTGAGGACCCCCAGGCTTTGTGCTGGCAATGAGAGGAACCCAGGTGCTGTTTCCCAGTGCAATGAGAGGCAGATAAAAAAAAAACAACCCAGGGCATTGTACTATGATGTGGGCTTGTGTGGAAATGGGGCTGCTGGAGAAGCCCGAGGAATAGGGACTGGGCCTACAGTCAGGAGAGGGAGGATCTCTCATTCTGGCTGTGCCAGAGCCCAGCCACTGGGGTATCTAGCTTGGGACTGAAAGTTAAACTGAAACCAAAAGTGTCCATATGACCTGTCACTACCAGAGTCAATAAGTTAGAGACACAATTGAATCTTTGTGCTTGGTGATCTGAAAGAGTGGTAGGTATAGTAGCCTGAAAAACTGCTCTAATATCTTGTCTCAAGCCAGCCATTTTATAGGGTTAGAGGGTGGGAGAGAATTTAAAACCATGTGAGTTCCCAGAGTCTGTTTTCTATCATTGTGCTCATAATGATTAGCCCCCAGACTTTTGTCTCCTTTCCAGTGTGTCCTGTCTTTGATCTGTTCTCAAAATGTATCTTCTTTCTAAGTGAGGGAGCCACCTGGACTTCAAGGTCGATTTAGCCTTACAACATTGCTTTTCTTCTTCAGCATATCCTCCAAAGGTTCCCAGGATCTGTAAGAAAATCTCTTATCTATAGTTAGTATAATGAATAGCGTTTTTTAAAATATATTTTATTGATTTTTCACAGAGAGGAAGGGAGAGGGATAGAAAGTCAGAAACATCGATGAGAGAGAGACATCGATCAGTCGCCTCCTGCACACCCCACACTGGAGATGTGCCCGCAAGCAAGGTACATGCCCCCGACCGGAATCGAATCCGGGACCTTTCAGTCCGCAGGCCGACGCTCTATCCACTGAGCCAAACCGGTCTCGGCATGAATAGCTATTAATCAACTGTGTGGGAACCTCTTTCCACGTCCTGCGTGGTTCAGGGTTCCCGGGTCAGGGTTCGGGTTCTGAAGGAGGCCGCACGCAAACGAAATGAGAGACTAGAAAACATTAATTTGGCGATATTGGGGGCCAGGCGGGAGCCTTCCTCTAGTGGAAAGGACTGCCACTTTCCTTTGGCCTTGCCATCCCTTTTATTTAGGTTTGGGATACACCCTTTGCCCTGAAGCAGGCAATTCCAGTAACAAGTAGATTATCTTATCAGTCAGGATTGACATGATTATTTGATGGGGAAATTCATTGTCTTAATTAGATAGGGAGTGGCTGGTTTTGACCTTTCAGAGCTTCAAGGTTGACCAGCCTTCTAGCCTCCTGTTTTCATCCATTTAGTGAGAACAATGTTTTGGTTTCCGACAAACTGTAATTCTGTTCTTATAGCATGCCCTTCCCCTGTCACAGCAGTGGGAAACATTCCCTACTTCCAGAGAGGCTTTCCAATATCTGACCCTGTGGGCTCCTAGTGCCCCACTCTGGCTTCTGCTAGTCTCCCTATTGCCACTGCAATCCCCAGAGCCAACCAAACTTCCTTAGTGGGTTACAGCTCCATGCTTTGGAATATGCTCTCCTTCAGCCTTAGCTGCTTGTCCTACTCTTTGCTAATTTCCATTGGCCTTCAAGACTCGGCTTAGGTCCCTTTCTCCAGAAAGGCTTCCAGAGCTCCAGGTGTGTTTAGTCATCTCTCCTGAGGCCTCAAGGCATTCTAAATTCATCTCCTTCCTAAAATTGTCTAATCACAAGCCTGCTCTCTGCTAGATTGTGGAGGGATCTCCTCCAGCATAGGGCCTGGAACAGGGATGAGTCAGGCCATGGCTGTGGAGTGCAAGGTAGGTACATGGTGAAGGAGAACTATGTACTTCTGAAAGGAAAGAAAGGCAGAGAACCCTAGGGATGAGGATCTGAAAAGAACCTCAGTTTCCCCAAGCTTCCCTACAACTCCTGCACTCAGCCTCTCAGCCTCTTAGGACCTACAGCACCCAAACTCTAGCAACAACCTACTGCCAGCCCCAATTTCAACATGGGAAAACTGAGGCCTAGGCAGGGATAGCCACATGCCAAGGTCTGGGCCAGGCGGGCCTATAATCCAGGTCTCCTCAAGGCCTGTCCAGCTTGCACACCGCTTCCTTTTTTTTTCTTTTAATCCTCAGCCGAGGATATTTTTTCTATCAATTTTTACAGAGAGTGGAAGAGAGAGGGAGAGACAGAGAGAAATATCAATGTGAGAGAGACAAATAGATTGGTTGCCTCCACATGTGCCCCCCTCACCAGCCCCCAATCAGGCAGGGAACCTGCAACCCGGGTATATGCCCTTGACCAAAATTGGACCTGGGACCCTTCAGTCTGCAGGCCAATGCTCTATCCAGCCAGCCAAACTGACTAGGGCCCAGTTTCCTTTATTTTAAAATTTTTTAAATTTAATAAATCTTTGTTGTTCAGTTTATTACAATTGTCCTCTTTTTTCCCCCCATAGCTCCCCTCCATCCAGCTCCCACCCCACCCTCTGCCATTACCTCCTCCCCACTCCATTGTCCTCATCCATAGGTGTACGATTTTTGTCCAGTCTCTTCCGGTACCTCCCTCATCCCTTTCCCCATGAGAATTGTCAGTCCACTCCCTTTCTATGCCCCTGAATCTATTACATTCACCAGTTTATTCTGTTCATCAGATTTTTAATTCACTTGGTTTTTAGATTCACTTGTTGATAGATATGTATTTGTTGTTCATAATATTTATCTTTACCTTCTTCTTCTTCTTCTTAAAGAGTACCTTTCAGCATTTCATAGAATACTGGTTTGGTGCTGATGAACTCCTTTGGTTTTTTCTTATCTGTGAAGCTCTTTATCTGACCTTCAATTCTGAATGATAGCTTTGCTAGGTAGAGTTCTCTTGATTGTAGGTTCTTGCTATTCATCACTTCGAATATTTCTTGTCACTCCCATCTGGCCTGCATAGTTTATGTTGAGAAATCAGCTGACAGTCGTATGGGTGCTCCCTTGTAAGTAATTAACTGATTTTCTCTTGCTGCTTTTAATATTCTCTCTTTGTCTTTTGCTCTTGGCATTTTAATTATGATGTGTCTTGGATACCTTTTGTTTGGGGTTCTGTGTGCTTCCTAGACTTTAAGTCTATTTCTTTCACCAGGTGGGGGAAGTTTTCAGTTATTATTTCTTCAAATAGGTTTTCAGTATCTTGCTTTTTTCCTTCTTCTGGCACCCCCATAATTCTGATGTTGGTACTCCTGAGGTTGTTCCAGAGGCTCCTCACACTATCTTCACATTTTTGTATTCCTTTTTCTTCTTGCTTTTCCACTTGAGTGTTTTTTGCTTCTTTGTATTTCAAATTTTTGACTTGATTATTGTGTTCCTCTAGTCTGCTGTTAGGTCTCTGTATAATATTTTTTATTTCAGTCAGTGTATGTTTAATTTCTAGTTTGTCCTTTTTCATATTCTCGAAGGTCTCCTTGAATTTCTCGAACTTTTCTAGGAAATTCTTGAAAAAAACTTATAACCATGGTTTTGAACTCTATATCCAGTCATTGTTTTTCCTCCATTTCTTTTTTTTCTCCCTGAAAATCTTTCTTTTATTTTTATTTTTTTAATTAAATCTTTATTATTCCGATTATTACATTTGTTTCTCTTTTTTCCCTTCCATAGCTCCCCTCCACCCAGTTCCCACCCCTCCTTCTACTTTTACCTCCCTCCCATTGACCTCATCCATAAGTGTATGATTTTTATCCAGTCTCTCCCTGTACACCCTTCACCCCTTACCCCCTGAGAATTATCAGTCCACTCCCTTTCTGTGCTCCTGATTCTATTATATTCACCAGTTTATTCTGTTCATCAAAATATTAATTCACTTAATTTTTAGATCCACTTGTTGATAGATATGTATTTGTTGTTCATAACTTTTTGTCTTTTACCTTTTTTCTTCTTCCTCTTCTTAAAGAGTATCTTTCAGCATTTCATATAATACTGGTTTGGAGTTAATGAACTCCTTTAGCTTTTTCTTCTCTGTGAAGCTCTTTATCTGCCCTTCAATTCAGAATGATAGCTTTGCTGGATAGAGTATTCTTGGTTGTAGGTTCTTGCTGTTCATCATGTTGAATATTTCTTGCCACTCCCGTCTGGCCTGCATCCTTTCTGTTGAGAAATCAGCTGACAGTCGTATGGGTGCTCCCCTGTAGGTAATGAACTGTTTTTCTCTTGCTGCTTTTAATATTCTCTCTTTATCTTTTGCTCTTGGTATTTTAATTATGATGTGTCTTGGTGTGGTCCTCTTTGGATTTCTTTTCTATGGGGTTCTGTATGCTTCCTGGACTTGTAAGTCTATTTCTTTTACCAGATGTAGGAAGTTTTCAGTCATTATTTCTTTAAGTAGATTTTCAATATCTTGCTCTCTCTCTTCTTCTGGCACCCCCACAATTCTGATGTTGGTACACTTGAAGCTGTCCCAGAGGCTCCTTACATTATGTTCACATTTTTGGATTCTTTTCTCTTCTTGCTTTTCCAGTTGAGTGTTTTCTGATTCTTTATATTTCAAATTTTTGACTTGATTCTTGCCTTCCTCTAGTCTGCTGTTAGGTCTCTGTATAATATGTTTTATTTCAGTCAGTGTATGTTTAATTTCTAGTTGGTCCTTTTTCATCTCTTGTTGGATTTTTTCCATCTCTAGTTGGTCCTTTTTCATCTCTAGTTGGTCCTTTTTCATCTCCTCTTGGGTCTCGCTAACTTTATCCAACTTTTCTAGGATATTCTTGAAAAACCTTATAAGCATGGTTTTGAACTCTATATCCAGGTGTTTCTTTTCCTCCATTTCTTCCCCTGTCTCAGCATTTTTACTATGCTGGGAGAACTTCTGTGTTGAATTCAGCCTTATGATACCAGACTTGAAAAACGGCAAAAGCATCTCTGTTGAGCTTGGGATGGGTGGAGTCTCAGGGCTTAATGGACTGCCTTGCCTTCCAGTCAGCCCTGCCACTGCCCCTGAGCCTCACGTGACTGGGTAATCGCTGGAGCGGACCCTGTGCACACATGCCCTCTCTCACAGTGCCTCCAGCCTGCCGCCCCTCCGGCTCCCCTGCACTCTGGGACCACACGAGTCTGGGTCTCCAGGGTTTCCCCCAAAACCGGGGCCCAGTGGAGCCAGAAGTGGCACAGTTGGGAGGGTCTGTCTCCCGCCTACTCATGAAAGCCAGCAGCACAATCAGCAGTTGGTCCTCTGCGCACAGTGCCGTGTGTGCCACCAGACTTGATCTTTTGCGACTCCCCTAAATTTCCGTGTACTTCCCCCTTTTCACAGTCTAAACTCCCCCCGTATGAGTTTTGGCTGGATCTGGGATTCAGTGTCACAGGATAAGGAGTTCAATGCCTTTGAGAGTCTCCGTCTCCCTCCTGCCAGAGAAAGCCAGCCAGGTTCTGTGGCACCTACTCTCTCCACGCGCAGGTCTCTGTACCTCAGCTTTTTGTAGCTCCTCTGGGTCTCTGTGAGTCCCTCTCTTTCCTTCTAGTTGTAGAATTTCCACTCTGCCAGCTTTCCTGTGGTTCTGGATGATGTCTGCTCTATCTTTTAGTTGCAGTTTTAAAATTGTGCGAGGCAGCAGTGCAGGTATTCACCTATGCCGCCATCTTAGATTCCCATTTCTTTCATTTCTGATCTGTTTTTTTTTTTCTCCTCATTTTCGCTGCTTCCCTGAGTTGGTAGAGTAGTTTTGTATGCTAGGTGTCCTATAGGGCCCAGTAGCTACACCTCCGCAGTTACCTGAGGTGGACACTCTTGGTATACCCCTTTGTGGACTGTGTGTACAGCCTTGTTGTAGGTAAGTCTTGATTGTTGTTGGTATCACGGAGGAAATTGACCTCCATGCCTATTGGCTCTGAGGATCATCTGTGTCTATGCCAGGAGAACTTCTGTGCTGGAGACACCCTTATGAGACAAGACTTGCAAAATTGCAAAAGCTTCTGTGCTCCGCTTGGATGGGGTGGAGTCTCAGGACTGAGCAGACAGCCTTGGCTTACTGTCAGTCCTGCCCTATGAGGTTTCTGGGTCTCAGTGTCCCTCGGTAATTGCTGTAGCCCTCTCTGCACGCTCGCGCACCTCCAGACCTCTGCCTTTCGCAACTCCTTAGTTTCCGTGCACTGCTCCCTTTTCATGACAGTCCAGACTCCCCCCATATGAGTCTCGCCCAGAACTGGGGTTCAATGCAGTCAGAACTGGGGTTCAGTGCAGTTGGGAGTTTCCGTCTCCCTCCTGCTAGAGAAGCCAGCCAAGCATTCTGCCGCCCATCCTCTCCACATGCATGTCTCTGTACCTCAGCTTTTTTGCAGCTCCTCTGAGTCTCCATGAGCCCCTCTCCTTTCTTCTAGTTGTAAAATTTCCACTCATCCAGCCTTCCTGTGGTTCTGGATGATATCCATTCTGTTTTTTAGCTGTAGTTTAGAAATTGTTGCGTGAGGCAGCAGTTTAGGTGTTCACCTATGCCTCCATTTTGGTTTCTCTCCCCAGCTTCCTTTAAAAAAAATGTGTGTTTTTTTTTAGAGAGAAAAAGATCAACTTGTTGTTCTACATATTTATACAATCATTGGCTGCTTCTTGTGTGTGCCCTCACTGGGGATTGAACCCACAACCTTGACATATCAAGACAACACTCTACTGATTGAGCTACCTGGCTAGGACCAGCTTTCCTCTTGTTCTGACACTGCCTCTCCCTTCCCATCTCAACCCCCAGACTTAGGATGGAAAAACACCTGGCTGAGCTCTACCTGCATGCCTCATACTGCCTGCAAACCCAACCTTGGGTGTCCCCAGAAGACTGCTCTCCTCTACTCTGGGCCTGGACTTCTGCCAGCCTACCTAATCACCTCCTTTCCTTTTCCCATCTAGAGCCTCTCTCTGGGGATCTCCTTTGCCAGTCTCTGTGCTCTGGGGCAGCAGCACAGCTGTACTCATAATGGTGGTTTAAGCCTGGGCAGCCTGTACCCACAACCCTGACTCCTGCTTAGTACCCACCTTGCTTCAGTTGGCCTTTGGCCTCCATTAGGAATTACTTCCCCCTAGATCCCCAGTTCAAAGGTCGTGGGGGAGGGACGATGCTAATCCAGCTCTTCCTACCCAAACCTCTTCCCCAATACTAGAGCACCCCCCCCCTCCTACCATGGGTAGATGAGATGAACTATACATAGGACATTCCTAAGGCCTGTTGGGCAGTGGAATCTGGGCCAAGTGATTGGTGCTGGCCCCTTGTTAGCAGTCTACTTGGGTCTCCACACTTAGGGCTGATTACCAGGCAGTAGTATCAGAGGGCTCAGCTCTGGCTTGGGACTGACACAGCAGCTGCTGATGAGTGGGGAGGCATGCAGCCAGGCCAGCTGAGGCCAAGGCCATGTTAGAAGGCGTCCTGCTCCCAGGAGGTATGGGGGTGGGGGCTACCTCAGCTCTGAAGCTTCAGATATTCCTTGTCATTAGCTTAGACTTACAGCCCTGCCCTAGGAAAGGAGTCTCCAGGATCCCCCACACAAACACCCACACTCAGAGCCCTCAGGTTTCAGGGAGGCTGAGTGGAAGCAGAGAGGGACACTTTTTCCTCTTTAGGGGTTGGGGCTCTGATGCCTTACTGACCACCACCTGACGGCCCGAGATGCAGACCATGAGGAATCAGATTCCAAGTGGTCAGGGCTTAGACTTTGGGTCTAAATCCTGCTCTGCCCCTCAATGGCTGTGTGGCCTAGATGTGCTCGCTGGCTGTTTGAGCCTGGGCTGCCTCACCTGCAGAATGGGATGCAATCCCTGTTCTGTAAGGAGTATATAGTACAGAGAGGGCTTGGTAAATAGAAAAGCAAATTACAAGAAAAAGAAATATACAATAGTAATTACAAAATAAGTAAGAGAAAGAGGAAGAGAGGGAGGGAGGATGGAAAAGAAAGTGCTTGGTGCAATAGCTGGCACAGGCCTCCTCTCCATACCTGTCATTCACTTCCTCCATGTCCTGCTGTTTACTCAACCCCAAGCTTCTCACATTGCAAGGGTCCTGACAGCCCACACATGAGCCATCCAGCAGTGCCAGGTGATTCAGGAACCTGCCATCTTCATATCCAAGAAAGCTTTGTGCCCCAACCCTGTACCTTGTTCCCCGTCCCTGCTGACTTGATGTTTTCTTTAAAAAATATATTTTATTGATTTTTACAGAGAGGAAGGGAGAGATAGAGAGACTTAGAAACATTGATGAGAGAGAAACATCAATCAGCTGCCTCCTGCACACCTCCCACTGGGGATGTGCCCGCAACCAAGGTACATGCCCTTGACTGGAATCAAACCTGGGACCTTTCAGTCTGCAGGCTGATGTTCTATCTACTGAGCCAAAAACGATTAGGGCTTGATGTTGTTGTTTTTTTAATTTAACACTCATAGCCTTTATCATGTACCTGCACTGTTTTCAATACTTTATGAATATTAACATGTTTACTTTATTCAATCCATTTAATGAATTAAGTTGCTTAATATATTTATTTTATTAATCCATTTAATGGGTTAAATAAGGCAATGCTAAGGTGGATCCAGGGAGTGGTAAGGGACTGGGGCCCAGGCACACTGCTCTCCCATACTGGGGTGGCTTCAGCTGTGCCTGGGTTGGATACCAGTCCTGCCTCCTGCCACAAAGCTAGTCTGCGCTGGTGTAGCCATGGGCAGGTCAGAGTTTTGGGAAGAGCAGTGATGGCTAATTAAAACTTCAACTCAGGAATCCCTCTTGGGGCAGGGGATTGCTTCGGTCAGTTCTCTTGGGAAGAGCCCCTAATTGGACCTTTGGGCCATAATAATGATGCAAGCTTACCAAGCAGAGGATAACAGGCAAGGAGGGAGGGAAAACGGGGAAGGAAACAGGTGGGCAAAAAGAATTAACTCCCCTCCCATTGTGAGTGTAGTGAATTGGGAGTCCCTAGATTGTCACTTAATTGCTGTGTAACTTTGGATTAGTTCCTTGGCTTCTTCTGAGCCTCCATTGCCTGCCTCATTGAAAAGTGGAAATAATAAAAACTCCAACCCTGGAGGGTTGCTGTGAAAAGGTATGCATGAACTTGGACAGTGTGACTTAATGGTTGGGTGTCGACCCAGGAACCAAGAGGTCATGGTTTGATTCCTGGTGAGGGCACATGCCCAGATTGTGGGCTCAATCCCCAGTAAGGAGCATTTAGGAGGCAGCTAACCAGTGATTCTCTCATCACTGATGTTTCTATCTCTCTTCCCTTCTCCCTTCCTCTCTCTCTAAAAATCAATAAACACACACACACACATACACACACACACACACACACACACACACACACACACACACACATTAAGTATGCATGAAAAATACCTACCATAATTCCTGGCTCAGAAGTAGGGATTCATGCCTGGCTGGTGTGGCTAAGTGTTTGAGCATCGACCAGGAACCACGAGGTCATGGTTTGATTCCTGGTCAGGGCACATATCTGGGTTGTGGACTGGATCCCCAGTAGGGGATGTGCAGGAGGCAGTAGATCATTGATTCTCTCTCATCATTGATGTTTCTATATCTCCCTCTCTGAAATAAATAAAAACATTTAAAAAAAGAAGTAGGGATTCATAAAACTGAAACAATTATTATCATGTTTTTAAGCCAGTGTTACTACCAAAGGTTTTTCATGCCATAAGCTATGCATTTCTGAGAATATTTTAGGAGGGAGGAAAGTGGGGACATGCATTTAGTTGAGGGAAGTGTTTAGCCTCCCAGCTTTCTTTCCTAATGACCTAGGTCTGGGTCCTGGGTCCCATGAGCCATGTGAAAGAGCAGGAATAGGGGTTGTGGGTGCTATACGAGGTCATCAGGCAGAGGTCACAGCAATCTGGGATGCAGGGTAGAGGAGACCTAACTAGTCAGGGGTGGGAGAAAAAAAAAAGACAAAAAGAGAAAGGAGCAGATATGCTTGGTAGTAAAAACAGCCTAAGTGAAGTCCTGGAGATCAGAGAGAGTCCCGTTGCATTCAAAAGCCACAGGCAGCCAATAGGGCTAGAATTGGGGTGGGCCAAAGTAGGTGACAGCCACCCTCTAGATTGCTGAGGCCTGGGATCTAGATTTAGGTGACTGAAGTCGCTCCCTAGCTACAGAGTGGGGTATGAAGACGGGAATATGGTAAGGGAAGAGGGAACTACCTATTTTTGGTTGCAGCAAAGAGGAACTCACTAACTCTTCTGCCCTCTGTCTGGGGGTTAGTCTCATCCCCCGCTATCATCACAGAGAACAAGGCTATCTCCCTGGGCTCTCCAGCCCCTTTGGGAGATCACATAGGCCTGTTCTCAGAGATACAGGGTCCAGGACAAAGTCCTGACTCTGGCTGGCATGGGTGAGCCTCAGGCCCCTACAAGATCACCCAGCTTAGTGATGACACTTCTGTTCTCACAGGCTGCCTCCAATGGCACCCAATCCAGGTTTGTCTGGGCTGCAGCAGGCCTGGAGGCCCCAGGAGAGGACAGTGAGCCTTCTTCTTCTTTGGTACTCCTTCAAAGTAGAGCACTCTCCTCTTTCATAGAGAGAGAACCAAGATAGTGGCATCAGATATATACCTGTTAAAATTTCACCCCACTTCTACATCTAATTTCCAATACCCTGCTCCAAGTCCTTAGATACCTCTCTCTTCTCTGTCTTCACAATCCAAACATTGTTTTTCTCTGTCCTTTTGTTGTTCTTTTTTAAAAAAATTAAATCTTTATTATTCAGATTATTACATTTGTTTCTCTTTTTTCCCCTCCATAGCACCCCTCCACCCTTCCCTCTGCCCTTACCTCCCTCCCATTGATCTCATCCATAGGTGTATGATTTTTGTCCAGTCTCTCCCTGTACACCCCTCACTCCTTTCCCCCTGAGAATGATCAGTCCACTCCCTTTCTGTGCTCCTGATTCTATTATATTCACCAGTTTATTCTGTTGATCAAATTTTTAATTCCCTTAATTTTTAGATTCACTTGATAGATATGTATTTGTTGTTCATAATTTTTTGTCTTTTACCTTTTTCTTCTTCCTCTTCTAAAAGAGTACCTTTCAGCATTTCATATAATACTGGTTTGGAGTTGATGAACTCCTTTAGCTTTTTCTTATCTGTGAAGCTCTTTATCTGCCCTTTAATTCTGAATGATAGCTTTGCTGGATAGATTATTCTTGGTTGTAGGTTCTTCCTATTCATCACGTTGAATATTTCTTGCCACTCCCGTTTGGCCTGCATCCTTTCTGTTGAGAAATCAGCTGACAGTCATATGGGTGCTCCCTTGTAGGTAATGAACTGTTTTTCTCTTGCTGCTTTTAATATTCTCTCTTTGTCTTTTGCTCTTGGTATTTTAATTATGATGTGTCTTGGTGTGGTCCTCTTTGGATTCCTTTCCTATGGGGTTCTGTGTGCTTCCTGGACTTGTAAGTCTATTTCTTTTACCAGATGTGGGAAGTTTTCAGTCATTATTTCTTTAAGTAGGTTTTCAATATCTTGCCCTCTCTTTTCTTCTGGCACCCTCACAATTCTGATGTTGGTACGCTTGAAGCTGTCCCACCGGCTCCTTACATTATGTTCACATTATTGGATTCTTTTCTCTTCTTGATTTTCCAGTTGAATGTTTTCTGCTTCTTTATATTTCAAATTTTTGACTTGATTCTTGCCTTTCTCTAATCTGCTGTTAGGATTCTGTATAATATTTTTTATTTCAGTCAGTGTATGTTTAATTTCTAGTTGGTCCTTTTTCATCTCTAGTTGGACCTTTTCCATCTCTAGTTGGTCCTTTTTCATCTATAGTTGGTCCTTTTTCATCTCCTCTTGGCTCTCGCTAACTTTATCCTACTTTTCTGGCATATTTTTGAAAAACCTTATAGGCGTGGTTTTGAACTCTATATCCAGTCGTTTTTTTTTCCTCCATTTCTTTTGTTTGTGATTCCTTCCCTTGTCTCAGCATTTTCACTATGCCAGGGAAACTTCTGTGTTGAATTCAGCCTTATGATACCAGATTTGCAAAACCGAAGAAGCCTCTGTTGAGCTTCGGATGGGTGGAGTCTCAGGGCTTATGGGACCGCCTTGCCTTCCAGTCGGCCCCGCCCTCCACGGCCCCTGAGTCTCACATGACTGGGTAATCACTGGAGCGGTCCTTGTGCATGCGCCCACAGTGCCTCTAGACTGCTGCCTTTCCAGCTCCCCTGAGCACCAGGACCACACGAGTCTAGATCTCCAGGGTTTGCCCAAAACAGGGGCTTAGTGGAGTCAGAAGTGGCACAGTTGGGAGAGTCTGTCTCCCACCCACTCTCGAAAGCCAGCGGCACAATCAGCAATCTGTCCTCTGCTTGAAGCGCCTTGCGTGCCACCAGGCCTCTGATCTTTTGCGACTCCCCTAAATTTCCGTGCACCTCTCACTTTTCACCGTCCAAACTCCCCCAGTATGAGTTTCGGCTGGATCTGGGGTTTAGTGTCGTAAGATAAGGGGTTCAATGCCATTGGGGGTCTCCATTTCCCTCCCACCAGAGAATGCCAGCCAGGTACTCCGGCACCCGCTCTCTTAGCATGCTTGTCTCCGTACCTCAGCTTTTTGCAGCTCCTCTGGGTCTCTATGAGCCCTTCTCTTTCCTTCTAGCTGTAGAACTTACTTTCAGCCAGCTTTCCTGTGGTTCTGGATGATGTCTGTTCTATCTTGTAGTTGTAGTTTTGAAATTGTTGTGCGAGGCAGCAGTGTAGGTGTTTACCTATGCCGCCATCTTGGATTCTTCTCCTTTTGTTGTTCTTTGCTTGATTGTTCAGTATATCCATTTTTTACACATTTTTGTGAGATTGTTTTGCTTATTCTCATTTTGCTTTGTTTTTTGTTTGCTTTGATTTTTTTTTTCCCCCTGGCCTTCCTCAACATTAGTTGTTGTTTGTAGTTTGCATTAATCTCCAGGTACTTGTAGCTGGCATTTGTTGGGATTAGTGCTGTTCTATTGTAGTTTTCTTCCCATATATATAATTTGTTCCCCTTCTCTTTCTTACTCTCTTTTCTCTCTTATTTTCATTTTCTTTTTTCTCCCTTCTCCCAATTACATTTTGGCACTCCCTTCCTTTTTTTTCTTCTCTTCTTTTTTTTTCTCTCCTATACCCTAATTTGTCTCTCTCTGGTGGTCACCTTTATTTGTGGCTATTAATACTGTGAATACATTTCTGTTCAGTGCCTTGTGCGTTGTACCTGGTTGTGTTGTTTTTGTGCCTTTAAGTCAACGCAGGAGAGAGAGAACTACATAACCAGACAACCAGAGAAGAGAGACCATAGGCAGATAAAGAAACAGCCCACATATGAAAGAAAAGCAGGCATCACCAGAAAAGGAAGTAAATGAAATGGAGGCAAGCAATCTCCCAGAGAATGAATTCAGAGAAATGGTCATAAGGTGCCTGAAAAGAATGGAAGACAAATTAAACACTATGAGTAAGAACCAAGAGGAAATCAAGAAGAACCAAGAAGAAATGAAAAATGACATTGCTGCTGTAAAGAATTCAATAGAAAGCATCAAAAGTAGACTAGAAGAAGCAGAGAACCGCATCAGTGAGCTAGAAGACAAGGTAGAAAAAAATACCCAAGTACAGCAGCTTCTAGAAAAAAAAAATTAAAAAGCAAGAGTAGAGCCTAAGGGAATGTTGGGATAACATGTAACAAAACAACTTCCTCATAATAGGGATTCCAGAAAGAGTGGAAACTGAGCAAGGAATAGAAAACCTGTTTGAAGAAATAATGACAGAAAACTTCCCTGATATAGGGAAGAAAAAACCCACACAAATCTGAGAAACTCACAGAGTCCCAAACAAAATGAACCCCAAAAGACTGACACAAAGGCACATTATAATTAAATTGGCAAACACCAATGACAAAATAAGAATCTTAAAAGCAGCCAGAGAGAGACAGAAAGTTACCTACAAAGGAACCCCCATCAGACTAGTGAAGGATTTCTCAACAGAAACTCATCAGGCCAGAAGGGAATGGAATGAAATATACAAAGTCATGCAAAGGAAGGGTCTGAGTCCAAGAATATTGTAACCATCAAGGCTATAAATCAAAATTGAAGGTGAAATCAGGTGCTTCACAGACAAAAAAAAAGGATTAATGGAATTTATTACAACTAAACCAGCAATGCAAGAAATGCTAAAGGGTCTGCTGTAAAAGAAAGAAAGAAAGAAAAGAAAGAAAGAAAGAAAGAAAGAAAGAAAGAAAGAAAGAAAGGAAGGAGAAATAGGAAGCGAAGAAAATACACAGGGGTAAAGAATAAAAATGGCGATGAATAAGTACCTATCAATAATAACGTTAAATGTAAATGGATTAAATGCTCAAATCAAAAGACATAGGGTAACAGATTGGATAAGAAAATGTGACATCATATATCTTCTGTCTACAAGAAACCCATCTCAGACAAAAAGACACACACAGACTGAGGTTGAAGGGATGGAAAACGGTTTTTCAGGCAAATAGAAATGAAAAAAAAAAAACTGGGGTAGCAATACTTATATCTGACAAAGTAGATCTCAAAGTGAAGGACATAACAAGAGATAAGGAAGACTATTTCAAAATACTAAAGGGAACAATCCAAGAAGAAGAAATAACTCTGGTAAACATATACTCACCCAATATAGGAGCACTCAAATACATAAAAAGAACTCCTGGAGGATAGCAAGGGAGAAATTGACAGCAATACAATCATAGTAGGAGACTTTAATACCCCACTATTACCACTGGACAAATCCTCTAAACAAAAAATCAGTAAAGAAACACAATCTTAAATGACTCACAAGATCAGATGGAATTAATTGACATCTTCAGAACATTTTACCCCAAAGCCACAGACTATACATTCTTCTCAAGTACACATGGGTCATTTTAAAAGATAGACCATATGTTGGTTCATGGGCAAAGTCTCTTCAAATTCAAGAATATAGAAATCATATCAAGCATCTGCTCAGATCACAGTGGCATAAAACTAGAAATCAACTACAATAAAAACAATCCAAATAAATCAAACACTGGGAGACTAGACAGCATGCTATTAAACAATGATTGGGTTCCCAGACAGATCAACGAAAAAATAAAAAATATCATGGCAACAAATGAAAATGAAAACACAACAATCCAAAATCTATGGGACACAGTGAAAGCAGTCCTGAGAGAGAAGTTCATAGCTCTATAAGCCTACTGCAAAAAAACAAATAATAATGGTAATAAATTACCTAACTCTACAACTCAAAGAGCTAGAAAGAAAACGACAAGAAAAGCCCAGTGTAAGCAGAAGGAAGGAAAGAGTAAAGATCAAAGCAGAGATAAACAATATAGAGACCAAAGAAACAATACAAAAATCAACGAAACCAAGAGCTGGTTCTTTGAAAGGATTAACAAGATTGATGGACCTCTAGCCAAGCTCATCAAGAAGCAAAGAGAGAGGACCCAATAAACAAAATCAGAAATGAAAGTGGAGAAAGAACAACAGACCCCACCAAAATACAAAGGATTGTTAAAAAAATGCTATGAACCACTCTATTCCAACAAACTGGACAACCTGGAGACAATGGACATATTTCTAGAAAAATATAAACTTCTAAACTCAATCAGGAAGAATTTAAACATCTCAATAGGACAATAACTATGGAAGTAATTGAAACAGTCATAAAAAGCTTCCAGCAAACAAAAGCCTGGGACCAGATGACTACACAAGAGAGTTTTACCATACATTCAAGGAAGAATTAAAACCTATTCTCCTCAGACTATTCCAAAAAATACAAGAAAAAGGAACACTTCCAAACACTTTCTATGAAGCCAGCATCACCCTAATACCAAAAACAGATAAAGACAATACAAGGAAAGAGAATTACAGGTGAATATCCCTCATGAACATAGATACCAAAATCCTCAACAAAATTCTAGCAAATCGGATCCAGCAGTACATCAGAAAGATCATATACCATGACCAAGTAGGATTCATCCCAGGAATGCAGGGATGGTACAATATCTGCAAATCAATAAATGTAATACATCACAGAAACAAATTGAGAGATAAAAATCACATAGTCATATCAATTGATGCAGAAAAAGCATTTGACAAAATCCAACAACCTTTCTTGATAAAAACTCTCAGCAAGGTGGGAATAGAAGGTTCATACCTCAGTATCATAAAAGCCATATATGATAAACCCACAGCTAACGTTGTACTCAATGGGCAAAAACTAAAACCATTTCCCCTAAGAACAGGAACAAGACAGGGATGCCCACTCTCACCACTCCTGTTCGACATAGTACTGGAAGTATTAGTCATTGCAATTAGACAAGAAGAAGAAATAAAAGGCATCCAAATTGGAAAAGAAGAAGTAAAGCTGCCCTTATTTGCAGATGACATGATACTGTACATAAAAAATCTGAAAGATTCCATAAAAAAACTAATAGACTTAATAAATGAATTTGACAGTGTAGCAGGATACAAAATTAATGTCAAGAAATCTATGGTATTTCTATACACTAATAGTGAACTTACAGAAAGAGAGACTAAAAAAGTAATCCCATTTACCATCGCACCAAAAAAATTAAGATACTTAGGAATAAACTTAACTAAGGAGGTAAAAACCTATGCAGAAAACTGCAGGACACTGAGAAAAGTAATAGAGGAAGATATAAACAGATGGAAGAAAATACCATGCTCATGGATTGGGAGAATCAACATCATTAAAATTTCCATACTACCCAAAGCAATCTATAATTTCAATGCACTCCCCATTAAAATATCAATGACATATTTCACAGACCTAGAAAGAACTCTCGAAAGATTCATCTGGAATAAAAAAAAAAAAAAGACCCCAAATAGCCACAGTAATCCTGAGAAAGAAGAATAGAGTATGTGGGATCTCAATACCAGATATCAAGCTGTATTACAAAGCAGCTGTTCTCGAAACAACTTGGTACTGGCACAAGAACAGACACATAGACCAATGGAATAGAATAGAGAATCCAGATATTGACCCAAACCACTATGCTCAATATTTGACAAAGGAGGCATGAACATACAATGGAATCAAGACAGTCTCTTCAATAAATGGTGTTGGGAAAATTGGACAGATACATACAAAAACATGAAACTAGACCACCAATTTACACCATACACAAAAATAAACTCAAAATGGATATAGGATTTAAACATAAGATTGGAAACCATAAAAATACCACAGGAATCCACAGGCAGCACAATCTCAGACATATGCCAAAGGAACTTCTTCACTGATACTGCTCCAAGGGCAATGGAAGCTAAAGAGAAAATAAACAAATGGGACTACATCAAAATAAAAAGCTTTTTCACAGCAAAAGAAACCATCAACAAAACCACAAGGAAGCCCACTGTATGGGAGAACATATTTGCAAATGTTATCACTGATAAAGGTTTAATCTCCAACATCTACAACCAACTTATACAACTTAATAAAAGGAAGATAAATGATGCAATAAAAAAAATGGGAACAGACCTAAATAGAACCTTTTCAAAAGACCACAGCAGGAAGGCCAAGAGTCACATGAAAACATGGTTAAAATCACTAATTATCCGAGAGATGCAAATCAAAACAACAATGTGATACCATCTCACACCTGTCAGAATAGCAATCATCAACAAATCAACGAAGGACAAGTCTTGGCGAGGATGCGGAGAAAAAGGAACCCTTGTGCACTGTTGGTGGGAATGCAGACTGGTGCAGCTACTGTGGAGAACAGTATGGAGTTTCCTCAAATAACTAAAAATGGAACTCCCATTTGACCCAGCAATTCCACTCTTAGGAATATATCCTAAGAATCTAGAAACACCAATCAGTAAGGATTTATGCACCCCAATGTTCATAGCAGCACAATTTACAATAGCTACAATTTGGAAACAGCCTAGGTGCCCATCAGCAGATGAATGGATCAGAAAACTATGGTACATCTACACAATGGAATTCCTTTTTTTTTTTATTGTGTTACATGTATACATATCTTCCTATTTCCCCACCCTCCTCCCAGGCATACCCCAACCCCCCAGTGTCTTGTGTTCATTGGTTATGCTTATATGCATGCATACAAGTCTTTTGATTGATCTCTTATTTACCCCACCTCTCCTTAACCTTCCAGCTGTAATTTGACAGCCTTGTTTGATGCTTTACTGCCTCTGTATCTATCCTTTTGTTCATCAGTTTATAATTTCTTTATTATCCACAAATGAGTGATATCATGTGGTATTTCTCCTTCATTGGCTTATTTCACTTAGCATAAGGTTCTCCAGTTCCATCCAGGTTGCTGCAAATGGTAAGAATTCCTTCTTTTTAAGTTGTATAAGTTGGTTGTAGATGTTGGAGATTAAACCTTTATCAGTGATAACATTTGCAAATATGTTCCTCCATACAGTGAGCTTTCTTGTTGTTTTGTTGATTCTTTTGCTGGGCAAAAGCTTTTTATTTTGATGTAGTCCCATTTGTTTATTTTCTCTTTAGCTTCCATTGCTCTTGGAGCAGTATCAGTGAAGAAGTTCTTTTGGCATATGTCTGAGATTGTGCTGCCTGTGGATTCCTTAGTATTTTTATGGTTTCCCGTCTTATGTTTAAGTCCTGTATCCATTTGGAGTTTATTTTTGTATATGGTGTAAGTTGGTGGTCCAGTTTTATTTTTTTGCATGTATCTGTCCAATTTTTCCCAACACTATTTATTGAAGAGGCTGTCTTGGCTCCATTGTATATTCATGCCTCCTTTGTCAAATATTAATTGAGCATAGTGGTTTGAGTGGATATCTGGATTCTCTATTCTATTCCATTGGTCTATATGTCTGTTCTTGTGCCAGTACCAGACTATTTTGAGAACAGTTGATTTGTAATATAGCTTGAAAGGAAGGAATTCTTACTATTTGCAGCAACCCAGATGGAACTGGAGAGCATTATGCTAAGTGAATTAATCCAGTCAATGAAAGAAAAATACCACATGATCTTACTCATTTATGGATAATAAAGAACATTAAAAACTGAGGAACAAAAAGATAGATATAGAAGCAGTAAAGCATCAATCAGACTGTCAAATTACAGTGGGAAATTTAGGGAGAAGTGGAGTATATAAGAGATCAACCAAAGGACTTGTATGCATGCATATAAGCATAACCAATGAACACAAGACACTGGGTGGTTAGGGTATGCAAGGGAGTGCAGGGGCAATGGGAAGATATGTATACATGTAATACATTAATAAAAAAAAATTTTTTTTAATAAAATAAAATACATGTTAATGATTTAAAAAATAAAAAAATCTGAGCCTCTTTGTCTCCGAATTTCTAAAGGATGTAGGTCTTTGTCTGAACATGACCTTTTCTAACTGGACCATTCCTTAATTTAGGACCCCTGTGCTTTCATCATTGGTACTATCAGTTTCAAAGTCCAAAGCCCATGTGGTATCCCCTTCTCTCTCCCTTCTTATTTTGTGACATTCCTCTATCCTCTGTGAAAGTATGTTTCCCTCTTTCCAGTATTTTGTGACTTTTCTCTATCTATCCTCTGTGAAAGTAAGATAAGCATTGGAGCCTATCACATATGTGCATTCATCTCCCATTAATTCCCTTTTCCTAAAACTGCCTGTTCTGTCTCTAAAATTTCTTTCAGATCTACTCAGGACATCCTTCAAAAACTATAATTAAGGATCCACCTAACTTTTCTACAATACAAGCCTGATTAAGGTGTTCTGACCCATTTGCATGCATGACATTCATGTTTTATGCTTGGAATTTCTTCAGTTTTCTTTTTTTTTTCATTTTAGCATTTTCTTTATTTTTTTCTTTGTTTTATTTTTTTATTTTTTAATAAATCTTTATTGTTTTGTTTATTACAGATGTTCCTCTTCCCCCCCATAGTTCCCCTCCACTTGATTCCCCACCCCCACCTCATGCCCTTACCCCTGCCACTGTCCTCATCCATAGATGTAAGATGTATGTCCAATCTCTTCCTGCACCCCTCATACCTCTTTTCCCTGAAAATTGTTAGTCCATTCCCTTTCTATGCCCCTAATTCTATTATATTCCCCAGTTTATTCTGTTTATTCTCTTGATTTTTAGATTCACTTGTTGATAGGTATGTATTTGTTATCACTTTATTGTTCATAATTTTTATCTTTACCTTTTTCTTCTTCTTCCTCTTCTTAAAGAATACCCATCAGTATTTCATATAATCCTGGTTTGGTGGTGATGAACTCCTTTAGCTTTTTCTTCTCTGTGAAGCTCTTTATCTGACCTTCAATTCTGAATGATAGCTTTGCTGGGTAGAGCACTCTTGGTTGTAGGTTCTTGTGATTCATCATGTTGAATATTTCCTGCCACTCCCTTCTGGCCTGCATAGTTTCTGCTGAGAAATCATCTAACAATCGTATGGGTACTCCTTGTAGGTAACTAACTATTTTTCTCTTGTTGCTTTCAAGATTCTCTCTTTGTCTTTTGCCCTTGGCATTTTAATTATGATATGTCCTGGTGTGGTCTTCTTTGGATTCCTTTTCTTTGGGGTTCTGTGTGCTTCCTGGACTTGTAAGTCCATTTCTTTCAGCAGGTAGGGAAAGTTTTCAGTCATTCTTTCTTCAAATAGGTTTTCAGTATCTTGCTCTCTCTCTTCTTCTGTCACCCCTATAATTCTGATGTTGGTATGTTTGAAGTTGTCCCAGAGGCTCCTTACACTATCTTCACTTTTTTGGGCTCTTTTTTTTTTTTCTGGTTGGGTAGTTTTTGCTTCCTCATATTTCAGATCTTTAATTTGATTCTGGGTCCTCTAGTTTGCTGTTGGATTTCTGTATATTATTCTTCATTTCAGACAGTGTATGCTTAACTTCTGACTGGTCCATTTCCATTTTTTTTTTTTGGCATTCTTATTAAGATCCTTGAAGGTCTCACTAAGTTTCTCAGAGATCTCACTAAGTTTCTTTGTGGTTTGTTGAAGACTCAAGAGTAACCTTATAAATATGGTTTTGAACTCTATGTCCAGTCGTTTGTTTTCCTCCATTTCTTTCATTTGTGACATGTTTCTAGGTCTCCACATTTGGCTGCTTCCCTGTGTTGTTGGAGTGGCTTTGTGTGCTACTTGTCCTATAGGGCCCAGTATCTGTGCCTTTCTAATCACCTGAGGTGGACACTCTTGATGCACCCCTTTGTGGGCTTGGCTCACAGCCTTTTTGTAGTTAAGCCTTGATTGCTATTGGTACACTGGAAGGAATTGACCTCTAGGCCAATTGACGGTGAGGATTAGCTGTGACTATTAATGGAAGAACTGCTGTGCTAGAGTCACCCCTATGGGATAGGACTTGCTTCAGTGGGGCTTTGGTGCTCCTCGAGTCTGCCTCTGTAGTGTGTCACTTATGTATATGAGGAGTTGAAATCTGGTGTCGTCTCACACTGACCTCTAGGTATACTGGTTCCTGGATCTCCAAGGAGGTGCAATTCAGCTACTGTCTGAGGCCACCCAGCAGGAGCTACAGGGAGATCTGCAGTTTATTCCTCTTTGCTTGGAGTTTGGAAGTTTTTGAGTTGTCTTACCCAGTTGTAATTTGTTAGGTTAAGTTGCCAGAGGGCAGGCCATTCATATGCAAAGGCTGCTGTGCACAGCTGGGTGGGTTTCTAAATTGGGCAGGGTCTCAAGGAATCACTAGGCCAGGGTGTGGCAAACAGCGCTGGCTGCCAGTCAGCCCTCTCTGCCCTGTTCTGTTCAGTGTTCCCGAGCCCCAGCACAGTAAACAATGATTCTCGTGCGCAACTCTGCAAGAGAGCCACCCTCGCTTTCTGACCTGATTTCAGACAGTCCAGTTTCTCCCTGTATGAGTCTGGGTCCCCAGAATCTTGCCAGAACCTAGAGTTCAGAGAGTCGGGAACTTGTAACTCCCTTCCTGTCGGAAACCAAACATTGTTCTCACTAAATGGATGTAAACAGGAAACCAGAAGGCTGGTCAACCTTAACTGCTCTGAAAGGTCAGAGCTAATTACTCACTGTTTAGATGAAAACATTGTTAGCTGAAGCAGCCTCCACCTGTTTGTTTCATGTTAATTTCTGTTTTGTTATTTCCTGCCTAAAGGCTAGGGGTGTGTCCCAAAGCCTTAATAAAAGGGAGAAAAAGGCCAGAGCAAGTGGTAGTCCTTTCCACTAGAGCAGTGGTTCTCAACCTTCCTAATACCGTGACCCTTTAAGACAGCTCCTCATGTGGTAGTGACCCCCAACCATAAAATTATTTCCGTTGCTACTTCATAACTGTAATTTTGCTACTGTTATGAACTGTAATATAAATATCTGATAAGCAGGATGTATTTTCATTGTTACAAATTGAACATAATTAAAGCATAGTGATTAATCACAAAAACAATATGTAATTATATATTGTGAAATATTTATTTCTAATTACAAATAAATGAAATTTTGTCTTGAATCGTGGTGTAGCAATGGTAACAGTCTTAATATGACAACAGTAAACTACATTGCTACATTTTGCTACACCGAGAAGCGGTGTGTTGATTCCTAAGACCATGGGAAATAGGTGTTTTCCAATAGTCTTAAGCGACCCCTGTGAAAGGGTCGTTCAACCCCCAAAGGGGTCACAACCCACAGGTTGAGAACCACTGCACTAGAGGAAGGCTCCCGCCTGGCCCCCCAATATCGCCAAATTAATGTTTTCTAGTCTCTCATTTTGTTTGCGTGTAGCCTCCTTCAGAACCCAAACCCTGAACCAGGAACCCTGAACCATGCAGGATGTGGAAAGGGGCTCCCACACCTCCCAATTGAAAAAAACAATGCACGCCAGCTTGATTTGCGAGTGTGCGTGTCTTAGTACCTCTGCCTTTCTGAACCTCTGCACGTCCTACCAGGTCTCAATGCACTTTTTTCTTTCCTTCTAGTTGCAGAACTTCCACTCTGCCAGCTTTGTCGTGGTTCTGGGGGATAGTAATTTTGTCTTTTAGTTGTAGTTTTGGTGTGGTTTCGAGAGAAAGCACATACAGATGTATATCTTATGCCGCCATCTTGGTTCTTTTCTAGTTTTCATTTTTTAAAAAGATTTTTAGAGAGATGGGAAGAGAGGGAGAAAGAAAGAGAAACATCAATGTGAGATCCAAACTTCCATCGGCTGCCTCCCACACACCTCCTACTAGGGATCAAGCCCCAGAATCCAACTGGCAAAAGTCCCCATCAGCCTGGGGACTTTTAGTGCACATGACACACCCGACCAACTGAGCCATACCAGCCAGGGCTGAAATTTATTTTTGATTACATTCTTGGAGTTCACATATGTAAAGAATTTTTGTGAGTTTATTTGAACCCAACTGTCAACAATTGCTGGGAAGTAGAATCTCAATGTATTGAGATAATGCTCTGAGACTGGCGGTTTTTCACCTTGTTTTATACATTACAATCAAAGGAGGAGATATAAGTGGGTTACATGAAATCCATTGATGATAGATTAGGGAGCTGGAAGAAAGCAAAGTGGGGAAACCTTTGAGATAGAATAAAAAGTAAAACAATAGACACATAATTCTTTTACATAGGTGGGTTCAAGATAGTTAACAGTCAACAATTAACCTGCAGACTGAAGGGTCCCGGGTTTGATTCCGTCCAAGGGCATGTATGTTGCTTGCAGGCACATCCCCAGTAGGGGGCGTGCAGGAGGCAGCTGATCAATGTTTCTCTCTCATCGATGTTTCTAACTCTCTATCCTTCTCTCTTCCTCTCTGTAAAAAAACAATAAAATATATTTAAAATAAAAAACAATTAATAGCCCTAACTAGTTTGGCTCAGTGGATAGAGCATCAGCCTGGGGACTCAAGGGTTCCAGGTTCGATTCTGATCAAGGGCATGTACCTTGGTTGCAGGCACATCCCCCGTAGGAGGTGTGCAGGAGGTAGCTCATTGATGTTTCTCTCTCATCAAAGTTTCTAACTGTCTCTCCCTCTTCCTTCCTCTCTGTAAAAATATCAATAAAATATAATTTTAAAAGACAATTAACATACTATCTAATAAAAGAGTGATATGCAAATTGACCATCACTTTGTGATAAAGATGGTGGCACCCACAGCCAGTAAGGAGGGAATATGCAAATTGACATAACAAATATGGCGGTGGCCAGAGTGGAGAGGGCAGGGCAGCGTGGCTTCCTCCATTGCCCCAGTGACCTAGGAAGCCAAGCCGGCCAGATCGTGCACGGGCTGGGGGCTTAGCTTCCTTGATCACAGGGCAGCCACCTTGGCAGGCCAGATTGACATCCTCCTGGCCGCGCAACGGGGATTTGTGGATATGCGCAGCCTCAGGCCTCTGGTACGTGCATCCTCTACTTCCCCCCTGGTGTGAGATCATCCCCCAGCGCACTGTCACTCATGCACACCTGCAACAGTCTAGACCATGGCGCAAGTTCCCCCTGCTGCCTCTCTGCCTCACGTCCATCAACCCCACATGCTGGTGTCCCCCCCCAGCACGCTCACATTCTTTGGAGCATGTCTGGGTGTTCTGGGTGCTGGGGTGGGCACCTGTGAGATGACAGTGAGAAGGCGGAGTGATGTGATGCCCTGTCCCGCGAAGGCCAGTGCAGCAATAAGATCACTGAAAGTGCCGCGACGAGAGCAGGTGCAGACAGACACACCTGGTGGGCATGGGCAGCCCTCTCTGAGATGCCTTGGGTCAGCATTCAAGATCAGAAACCCAGAGGAGGTGAGGAGTTCCGTCGTCTCAGTGAAACGGTGGTATAGTTGGGGCAACTGCAGAGGAGGAATGTGCATTTTGTGGATGCCAACACCCATGAGCGAATGCTGCCCTGACTGAGCCTCCCTTGCTTGGGCCCTCGCGCACTCCTGCCAGGCAGCGTGTGACAGGATGTGCTTTTCTGAGTTAATGAGAGAAAACATAGATTCTCCCGCTGCCCACGAAGGTGGAAAGTGCAGTGGGAAGACATGCAGGGAGTGAGTGAGGTTCCCTGTCTAGGGTTCCAAATCTGCCGTTGGTTCCTTTCACCACTGACTAGAGATATACAGGGTGTCCCCCCTTCCCCCCAAATGTATATATACTTTGAATACCTACTAATTCCAATGGGTTTAAGCATGAAAAGAAACAACAATGGAGCTGTCATCTGTTAAAAGTTCGGGCACAGCCTTGGCTGATTTGGCTCCATGGATAGAGCGTCGGCCTGTGGACTGATGGGTCCCAGGTTCGATTCCACTCAAGGGCACATGCCTGGGTTGCAGGCTTGACCCCTAGTAGGAGGCATGCAGAAGACAGCCGATCAATGATTCTCTCTCATCATTGATGTTTCTATCTCTCTCTTCCTCTTTCTTCCTCTCTGAAATAAAAAAAAAAAAGTGCAGGCACAAACTAGCAGTCAGACATTCCCCGAGGGGTCCCGGATTGAAAAGGGTACAGGCCGGACTGAGGGACCGCGCCCTCCACACCTCCCCTCCCTAACCCTCCCACACGAATTTTGTGCACAGGGCCTCTAGTTATAATAATAATAATGAAGTAATTTGTGATCTCCTGTCCTGGAGCTCTGGCACATTGGTTGAACCCTCTGAGGGGTTCAGAAAAATGGAAATTATAAGGTACCCTGACATTCCAATGATATATTATCATAGATGCAAAAGACAACAAGACAGGCTTAGTGAAGGTAAAGATTGACTTTTGTCAGGGAAGAATCTAGCCTAGGATATGACTACATGCCATAAATTGCTTTTAGTTAAAAAGGTTTTAAATTCAGACCGTCCTTTGTGGTTATTTTAGGTCTTTTTGAGTTTGCAAGACTGCCATGCAGGCCTTCCCTGAGCATGTCAGGTTAGCACGTGGCCCCTTTTTCGTCCATATGTAGGTCATTTTATTTTTCTTTGGTGCTTACAAAGAAAACATCAACTCCTCTTTTCTGAATTCCTTACTTTCAAAGGTTGCATCATACAAAGCATAGTGACAGTCTTTCTTAGGATTGAAATAAAAAACAATTAACAGCCGAGGCCGGTTTGGCTCAGTGGATGGAGCGTTGGCCTTCAGACTGAGGGGTCCCAGGTTTGGTTCCGGTCAAGGGCATGTACCTTGATTTCGGGCACATCCCCAGTGCGGGGGGGTGCAGGAGGCAGCTGGTCAATGTTTCTCTCTCATCGATGTTTCTGGCTCTCTATCCCTCTCCCTTCCTCTCTATGAAAAATCAATAAAATACATTTTTAAAAAAACAATTAACAGCCCTAACCAGTTTGGCTCAGTGAATAGAGCATCAGCCTGGGGACTCATGGGTCCCAGGTTCGATTCTGGTCAAGGGTATGTACCAAAGATTGCTTATGGTTAAACCAACATCTCCAACCAAAATCTCTTTGCTTTCTTCTACAATGACGCTCTGAGACAAAAAACAGCAGTCTTCTTTTTCTTGATTTCTTCTAATGTGGAACACTTTCTAACTTAAATATCATAAAAAATGAAACATATTTCATTAGCAACTTACACTCCTGAGGCCATCTTCACTGTGAGGGTGGCAAGGACCTGGGGGAGGGAGTTGGCTGGCCTGGCTTCCTTACAGCAGCAGGACCTATACACTTGAGCGAGGAGGCACTCCTGCTGCAAGCCTACAGGGAACAGGAGGCTGGCAAGCATCTCATGGCCGAAACAAGACTTTGCATGTCACATACTGCTCACCAGTCCTTTGCATTTAAGGCAGATGGTCAGCCCTAGTAAATCAACCTTTCAGGAGCAAACACTGCCTGCGCTGGACTTGGGTCTTGGTCTCCCGTCTTACCCTCTGCCAGCAGCCCCATCTCCTCATGCATCCCCTACCTCCTATCAACCAGGTCTCCTGTAGCTTAATTGGCTCCAGTTAGCTCAGTAATTAGCACCTCATCAAGCCTGTCTGCCTTTCTTCCCCTGGGAAGAAATTTCAGGAGGTCTTCATCACCTCATGGCCTAGGGCTAGGGCAAGTGCAGGCAGCCAAGATCAGCTTTTTTTTTTTTTTGCAAGTACATTACGTTTCAATTTTATTATAGTTTTATATAATACTAGTTCAAATGCATTTCTCAATAACACTCCAAAATATATCCTTTGGAATTATTTCAGTTATCTGTAGAACATGTGATGTTATCAAAGACTTTGAATCTCAAACAAACATAAAATTTTAAATTACTAATTTTTAGATGAAAGGGATAAGAAATAAGTGATAAGGCAATGGTTGGGATTGTTAATTTCCAATAAGACACTGTTTCTTTGAAATGTTTCTTCTGACACAGCAGTTATAAATTAGAACCTTCAAAAAACAAGGGCAGAAACAAAGTATAATAAAAAAAAGCTTCTGCAGTGTAAGCCTCCCATAGTCCCCAGCCTCTTGACAGAAGCAAGGTAAAGCATCTTTCCTGAAAATTGTGTTTCCAGTATTTTCATGCAGTTGAGCTAGACACTCAAGACTTATCATTAACATATAGACCATCTTGGCTCTGGGTGCATTAATTGTGCCTGAAGAGCTTAATACTCATCCAAGTCCACAGGTGGAAAAACACGTACACTGGTATGGTAATGGGCAAGAGCAGGCTGTAAAAGCACAGGCTGGCTGTGCTGGTGTAGCCCTGTGGGAAGTTTTCTTCCATGGAGGCCGAGTAGAACAGTCCTGCTAAGGAGATCAATGGAATGAGGACAGTCAATGTAGGAAGAGACAGAAACATTCTCCTCTCCCATGTATTACCTGCCACCCTGACTTTTTACAAGGTGGATGGCATTAAGGAAAATCTGGTTGTATGTGTTGTTTGTAATTATGATCTAGTGCTGCTCCACATCTTCTTGCTTCTTATTTTGATGTGTCATTATCCTAGCTGTCTGTGGTATATTAGGGATCCCATCAATAATTGGGTAGGCTATTCCCAACTCTACATTAATCAATTCATTTGTCGATGCTTCATATCTGAGCAGCTTCTTGAAGAGAAGGTGTGAGGAGGCTCTCTGGGCCCCTCACTCTCTCGAGCCTGCCTACACTCAGCATGGTCAGGCAGCCGGCGACTGCCCCTTGCGCCCTCCGCCCTCTGCCAGGCCCATCACTCACGCAAGCTTTAAGGGCCCTGTACCCACAGGTGCCCCCTAGCATTCACTGATATGGATCTCTCAGCATTGGGCTATGGTGTCGAGTGAAGAACCCCTCAGGGGCTGGGAGGCAAAGGAGCCCCACTCAGAACAGGGCTTATTCCAGCAACCCCTAGGACCCTGTATCAGCACCCACACACATCTCCTTAGCAGCTCTATTTATTTGAGGACTCCTGGCTAGCTGGGCTATCAGGGACATGGGCAGGGAAGGGGAAAGGATAGGAGGACAGTGTGGATAAAAAGGGGCCACATGCTAACCTGACTAACTCAGGGAAGGCCTTGCAAACTCAGAGACCTAAAGTAGTCACAAAGGATGGCCTGAAATTATAATTTTTTATTTTATTTACTTACTAGAGGCCTAGTGCATGAAATTTGTACATGGGTAGGGTCCCTAGGCCTGACTGGTGATCAGGGCTGATCTGTGAGCATCTGCCCCCTGGTGGTGAATATGCATCATAGCAACCAGTCATTCTACAGGATGTTCTCCTGTTTGGTTGATTTGCATATTAAGCTTTTATTATATAGGATTTTTGTTAGTCCCCACATAGGTTATTTTTCCACTTATTTATTTTCTGTTTTGTTCCCTGTTCCAAGCTCAGTTTTTTAAAAAAATGTTTTATAAATCTTTATTGTTCAGATTATTATAATTGTTCCTCTTCCCCCCCCCCACCCTCACCGCCACCATAGCTCCCCTCTACCTGGCTCCCACCCCAACCTCTGCCCTAACCTCCCCCCCATTGTCCTCATCCATATGATTTTTGTTCAGTCTCAGCTCTTTTTCCCTGAGAATTATCAGACGACTCCCTTTCTATGCCCCTAATTCAATAAAATTCACTTGTTGATAGATATGTATTTGTTGTTCATAATTTTTACCTTTACTGTTTTCTTCTTCTTCCTCTTCTTAAAGAATACCTTTCAGCATTTCATATAATACTGGTTTGGGGTTGATGAACTCCTTTAGTTTTTTCTTATCTGTGAAGCTCTTTATCTGCCCTTCAATTCTGAATGATAGCTTTGCTGGGTAGAGTAATCTTGGTTGTAGGTTCTTGCTATTCATCACATTGAATATTTCTTGCCACTCCCTCTGGCCTGCATAGTTTCTGTTGAGAAATCAGTTGACAATCATATGGATGCTCCCTTGTAGGTAATTAACTGTTTTTCTCTTGTTGCTTTTAATATTCTCTCATTGTCTTTAGCTCTTGGCATTTTAATTATGATGTGTCTTGGTGTGGTCCTCTTTGGATTCCTTTTGTTTGGGGTTCTGTGCACTTCCTGGACTTGTAAGTCTACTTCTTTCACCAGGTGGGGCAAGTTTTCAGTCATTATTTCTTCAAATAGGTTTTCAGTATCTTGCTCTCTCTCTTCTTCTGGCACCCCCATCATTCTGATGTTGGTATGTTTGAAGTTGTCCCAGAGGCTTCTTACACTATCTTCACATTTTTGGATTCTTTTTTCTTTTCCAGTTGAGTGTTTTTTGCTTCTTTGTATTTCAAATCTTTGACTTGATTCTTGAGTTCCTCTAGTCTGCTGTTAGGTTTCTATATAATATTTATTTCAGTCAATATATGTTTAATTTCTAGTTGGTCCTTTTTCATCTCCTATTAAGTCTTGCTAAATTCACTCATTTTTTCTAGGAAGTTCTTAAAAAACCTTATAACCGTGGTTTTGAACTCTATATCCAGTCATTTGTTTTCCTCCATTTCTTTCGTTTCTGATCTGTACTTTTGTCTCCACATATTTGACTGCTTCCCTGAGTTGGTAGAGTAGCTTTGTGTGCTACATGTCCTATTTGGCCCAGTAGCTCTGCTTCCCCAGTTACCTGAGGTGGAAACTCTTGGTGCACCTCTTTGTGAACTGTGTGTAGAGTCTTGTTATAGTTAATTCTTTTTTTTTATTATTGATTTTTTTTTTTTTTTACAGAGAGGGGGCGAGATAGAGAGTTAGAAACATCGATGAGAGAGAAACATTGATCAGCTGCCTCCTGCACACCTCCTACTGGGGATATGCTTGCAACCAAGGTACATGCCCTTGACTGGAATTGAACCTGGGACCTTTCAGTCTGCAGGCTGATGCTCTATCCACTGAGCCAAACCAATTTCAGCATAGTTAATTCTTTTTTTTTTTAATATATGTTATTGATTTTGTACAGAGAGGAAGGGAGAGGGATAGAAGGTTAGAAACATCGATGAGAGAGAGGTATCAATCAGCTGCCTCCTGCATGCCCCCTACAGGGGATGTGCCCGCAACCAGGATACATGCCCTTGACCGGAATCAAACCCGGGACCCTTCAGTCCACAGGCTGACGCTCTATCCACTGAGTCAAACCGGTTTTGGCTCGGCATAGTTAATTTTTTATTGTTGTTAGTATCACTGGGGGGAATTGACCTTCAAGCCAATTGGTTGTGAGGATCAGCTGTGTCTGTGCATGTGCATGAGCCTCCAGACCTCTGCCTTACTGGTTCCTCTGAGTTTCCGTGTGCTCTAGGGACCTATAAGAGTCTGGGTCCCCAGAGTCTCGCCCAAAACTGGGGTTCAGTGCAGATGGTCCTGGATTTCAGTGCTGTTGTGAGGTTCTGTTTTCCTAGCGCTAGAGAAAGCCAGCAGCACAATCAGCAGTCAGCGCTCCATGTGCACACTTTCGTACTCTCTCAGGCCTCTGCCTTTCGTGGCTCCTCTAAGTTTCTCTGCACTCCTTCCTTTTCACAACTCCCCTGTATGAGACTCGCCTGGAACTGGGGTTCAATTCAGTCAGAAGTGGGGCTCAGTGCAGTCAGGATTTTCTGTCTCCCTCCCGCTAGAGGAAGCCAGCCAGATCCTCCTCCGCCTGTCCTCTCCAGGAGCGCGTCTCCATACCTCGGCTTTTTACAGCTCCTCTGAGTCTCCATGAGTCCCCTCTCTTTACTTCTGGTTGTAGAATTTTCACTCAGCCAGCTTTCCTGTGGTTCTGGATAATGTCCATTCTGTCTTTTAGTTGTAATTTCGAAATTGTTGTGCAAGGCAGCAGTTTAGGTGTTCACCTATGCCGCCATCTTGGTTTCTCATCTCCATTGATTTTTTTTAAGGGAGAGTAGAAGAGAGAGGAAAAGACAGAGAGAAATATTGATGTGAGAAAAGCACATTGATTGGTTGCCTCATGCATGCACCCCTGACCAGGGCCCAGTGAGGAGCCTACAACCAAGATATGTCCCCTTGACCAGAATTGGACTCAGGACCCTTTGGTTTGCAGGCTAATGCTCTATCCACTGAGCCAAATGGCTAGGGCTAAAACTTTATAATTAAAAAGAAGTCTATAAAGAAATATATAAAAAGCAATCCATGGTAGATAGTCATGTCCTAGGCTAGTATCTTCCCTGACAAAGATCAACTTTGATGTTATCTGAGCCTATTGTCTTTTTGCATCTATGATAACATACCTTTACAATGTCAGGGTAACTTCCCTTTTTCTGGACTCCTCAGGGCACAAATTCCCTCATTGTTATTATTATCACGTTAATTATTGACTGTTAACTATCCTGTACTCACCTATGTAAAAGAAGCATGTGTCTATCATTTTACTTTTTATCCAATCCTGGAGGTTGTCCCTCCCCCCACTTTGTTTTCTCCCACCTCCCTAATCTATCACCAGTGGATTTCATATAACCCACTTATGTCTCCTCCTTTGATTGAAATTCATAAAACTGCCATTCTCCAGAGCATTTTCTCAAAAGGAAGGCAGGATGGTTGGGTGGGTGGGAATAGATCAACCAAAGGACTTGTATGCATATATGCATAACCCATGGACACAGACAATAAGGTGGTGAATGCCTGGGGTGGGGGGGAAGGGCAGGCTAGAAGGGATCAATGTTGGGGAAAGGGGACATATGTAATAGTTTCAACAATAAAGATTAAAAACAAAAACAAAACAAATCTCAATACCTTGAAATTCTGCTTCCCAGCAATTGTTAACAGTTTGGCTCAAATAAACTCACAAAAATTCCTTTTTAAAAAAAATATTTTTATTGATTTTTTTTACAGAGAGGAAGGAAGAGGAATAGAGAGTCAAAAACATCAATGAGGGAGAAACATCAATCAGCTGACTCTTGCATACCCCCTACTGGGGATGTGCCTGCAACCAAGGTACATGCCCTTGACTGGAATCGAACTGGGGACCCTTCAGTCCGCAGGCCGACCCTCTATTCAATGAGCCAAACTGGTCAGAGCCACAAAAATTCTTTACAGGTTTGAATGTTTCACGTTAACATTGGTAATCAAACTGGCAACCTTTGGGTGTACAGGATGATATTCAACTGAGCCATTCCAGCCAGGCAGTTTTCCCACTTTTAATATCAGGACAATAATATTAACAGTCCCGGGTTCCAAAGAGGATTGCCAAGATGTGGGTTGTGCGGTGAGCAATAGTGCTGTGGTGGGAGATAGGCGCCAGTGGCACCCAGGCCATGGAGCTGGAGGTAAGCATCAAGTGAAGCCACCTTTAATCAACTTCCCCACCCTCAACTCAGAGCTGCACTGACCCAGGGAGAGAGATCTTGATAAGAGTGGACAGGCTTGGGAAAGAAAGCACATCAGGTCTGGGTAAACCAGTGCAAAGGTTGAGGGGACCCAGACAGACAGGACGACTTACCCTTCTTTATTAGGCAGAATTACAAGACACCCAAACTGGGTGGGGAAGGAGGATGTGCAAGACGCATAAACTTAAAAATGTGTGGATATTGCCAAGACCAGCAGCTTGCAGGTACCCAAACCAATCCCAAGGATGTAAGGACCAATCAAGAACTAACAAGCATGTATACAAAAAAAGCACTCATGCTTCCTCTTCTCTCTCCTTCAGTGCAGCACACAATGGACACCCTGACATTCCTGTTGTGGGGGAGCACAGCCCCTGTACCCACGTGGCTTATGGCCATGTGGAGCTCTACAATGGACTAATGAACTTGAACACCCAACTGTGACATGGAAAGAAAGCTCTGAACACTGGCCTGCTCCCGGAACTCCAGCTGCACTTTTCTAGGACTGGCTTCTCCCAATAACCTTGTATTCCACTAACTAGTTTTGTCTGTAACTTCATTCTTTGATTTTGTGAGACAACAAACTAGGACTCAACACCCCACATTTTGGTTTCTTTCTTTTTTTCTTTTCCCTTGACCCTGCTTTTATTTTTATTTTTTTAAATTAAATCTTCATTATTCAGATTATTACATTTGTTTCTCTTTTTTCCCCTCCATAGCTCCCTTCCACCTGGCTCCCACCCCTCCCTCCACCCTTACCTCCCCCTGCATTGTCCTCATCCATAGGTGTATGATTTTTGTCCAATCTCTCCTTGTACCCTCCCACCCCTTCTCTCCTGAGAATTATCAGTCCACTCCCTTTCTGTGCTCCTGATTCTATTATATTCACCAGTTTATTCTGTTCATCAAAGTTTTAATTCACTTAATTTTTAGATTCACTTGTTGATAGATATGTATTTGTTGTTCATAATTTTTTATATTTTACCTTTTTCTTCTTCCTCTTCTAAAAGAGTACCTTTCAGCATTTCATATAATACTGGTTTGGAGTTGATGAACTCCTTTAGCTCTTTCTTCTCTGTGAAGTTCTTTATTTGCCCTTCAATTCTGAATGATAGCTTTGCTGGATAGAGTATTCTTGGTTGTAGGTTCTTGCTATTCATCACGTTGAATATTTCTTGCCACTCCCATCTGGCCTGCATCATTTCTGTTGAGAAATCAGCTGACAATCATATGGGTGCTCCTTTGTAGGCAATGAACTGTTTTTCTCTTGCTGCTTTTAAGATTCTCTCTTTGTCTTTTGCTCTTGGTATTTTAATTATGATGTGTCTTGGTGTAGTCCTCTTTGGATTCCTTTTATATGGGGTTCTGTGTGCTTCCTGGACTTGTAAGTCTTTCTTTTACCAGATGTGGGAAGTTTTCAGTCATTCTTTCTTTAAATAGGTTTTCAGTATCTTGCTCTCTCTCTTCTTCTGGCACCCCCCACAATTCTGATGTTGGTACGCTTGAAGCTTACATTATATTCACATTTTTGAATTCTTTTTTCTTCTTGCTTTTCCAGTTGAGTGTGTTCTGATTCTTTATATTTCAAATTTTTGACTTGATTCTTGCCTTCCTTTAGTCTGCTGTTAGGTCTCTGTATAATATTTTTTTATTTCAGTCAGTGTGTGTTTAATTTCTAGTTGGTCCTTTTTCATCTCCTTTTGGGTCTTGCTAAATTTATCCATCTTTTCTAGGATATTCTTTTTTTTTTTTTTTTTTGGCAGAGCCAGTTGAGACTTTATTTGGCGGGCGGGGGGAATGGGGGCGGGGGGGGCAGGGAAACAACACTTGATTTGGCTTTTAGTTGGGGGCATGGGAAAGAGGTGGTCCCCCAGGCAATCAACTTCCCCCATCCCAAGGGTGAGCAGAGGACTGGGGCTGAGCCTCAGGTGGGGCTTCCTGTAACCGCAGCTTGGAGAACAGGAGGGCCCATGTTCATCATTCACTTGGGGAGGACATCAGATGATTCAGACACCAGCTTCCCATCTCGGGTCTCAATCTTCACAACGACCGTCTTGGAGGAACTGGTGCGGCTGAAGGAGCCAGAGCTTCCGCCAGAGCCCAAGTTGGTCTGGAAGCCCAGCCACAGTTGAGGTTCCCATAAGATGGGGTCATCAGCCCACCTGAATAGCCGCTGGTGGTCTTGGTGTGGATACTCATGTTCTGCATCCCAGATTCCAGCCTGCATTCCTTGCCCTCCAGCAGCTTGCGGTAGGTGGCGATCTCCACGTCCAGGGCCAGTTTGACATTCATAAGCTCCTGGTACTCGCGCAGCTGTCGGGCCATGTCCTGCTTGGCGTTTCTCAGAGCAGTCTCCAGCTCAGCCACCTTGCCCTGAGCATCCTTGATAGCCAGCTCCCCACGCTGCTCAGCATCAGCAATGGCAGCTTCCAGGGAAGCCCTCTGGCCTTTGAGACCCTCGATCTCAGCCTGAAGTCGGCTGATGTTCCGGTTCATCTCAGAAATCTCAGTCTTCGTGCGACGCAGGTCATCCCCGTGCTTCCCAGCCAAGGTCTGCAGTTCCTCATACTTGATCTGTTACATGGTCTCAGCCTCAGCCCGGCTGCAGTTGGCAATGTCCTCATACTGGGCCTTGACCTCGGCGATGATGCCATCAAGATCCAGAGAGCGGTTGTTGTCCATGGACAGCACCACAGATGTGTCGGAGATCTGTGACTG
Organism: Lasiurus cinereus; assembly: GCA_011751065.1. Classification (NCBI taxonomy): domain Eukaryota; kingdom Metazoa; phylum Chordata; class Mammalia; order Chiroptera; family Vespertilionidae; genus Lasiurus; species Lasiurus cinereus. The sequence goes on from JAAGEH010000032.1 coordinate 21,280,109, forward strand.
CAGTTCACGAATCTCCTCTTCATACAGCTGCCTGTAGAAGTTGATCTCATCGGTCAGCCCTTCCAGGCGGGACTCCAGCTCTACCTTGTTCATGTAAGCTTCATCCACATCCTTTTTGATGAGGACGAATTCATTCTCCATCTCTGTGCGCTTGTTGATCTCCTCCTCATACTTATTCTTCAAGTCCTCCACCAGTCCCTGCATATTGCCAAACTCTGCTTCCAGCCTCAGTTTCTCCTGACACAGCGTGTCCAGCTGCCGCCGAAGGTTGTTGATGTAGCTCTCAAACATGTTGTCCATGTTACTGCGAGTCGTCTTCTGCTGCTGCAGGAGGTTCCATTTGGTCTCCAGAATCTTTTCTGCTGCTCCAGGCTCCACACCTTATCGATGAAGGAAGCAAACTTGTTGTTGAGGGTCTTAATCTGCTCCTTCTCCTGGTTACCCACGGCCTGGATGTTGGGGTCCACCTCCAGCTTCAGGGGGCTCAGCAGGCTCTGGTTCACTTGGACAGCTGTGATGCCCCCAATACCCCCAGGCCCTCCGTAACCCCTGGCCATACTCATGCTGGTGCCCAGGCCACCTCGGTAGCTACTGCCCACACAGGAAATGGACGAGGAGCTGATGCGAGTGCCCGGTGCACTGGAGTACGAGCGGCTGCTAAAGACCCGGGGTCCAGAGGTGGACACCTTGTAGGTCTTTGGGTCACCCTTGTGGACATGGTGGAGGCTGGAGTGGAGGCGAGAAAGTTGAACCTGGCTGAGATTCGAGAAGCGGCCAAAAAGCTGCTTCCTAGGATATTCTTGAAAAACCTTATAACCGTGGTTTTGAACTCTATATCTAGTCATTTGTTTTCCTCCATTTCTTTTGTTTGTGATCTCTTCCTTTGTCTCCACATTTTCACTATGCTGGGAGAACTTCTGTGTTGGATTCAGCCTTATGATACAAGACTTGGAAAACTGAAAAAACCTCTCTGTTGAGCTTGGGATGGGTGGAGTCTCAGGGCTTAACGGACTGCCTTGCCTTCCAGTCGGCCCGCCCTACACGGCCCCTGAGTCTCACGTGACTGGCTAATCGCTGGAATGGTCCTTGTGTGCATGTGCGCTCTCACAGTGCCTCTAGACCTCTGCCTTTCCGGCTCCCCTGTTCTCCAGGACCATATGAGTCTGGGTTCCCAGGGTTTCACCCGAAACTGGGGTTTAGTGGAGTTAGAAGTGGCGCAATTGGGAGGCTTTGTCTCCCACCCACTCATGAAAGTCAGCAGCACAATCAGCAGTCCGTCTTCTGCGCACAGTGCCGTGCACGCCACCAGACTGCTGCCCTTTCATGACTCCCCTAAATTTCCATGCACTTCTCCCTTTTCACAGTCCAAACTCCCCCGTATGAGTTTCGGCTGGATCTGGGGTTTAGTGTCGTAGGATAAGGGGTTCAATGCAGTTGGGAGTCTCCGTCTCCCTCCCGCCAGAGAAAGCCAGCCAGGTACTCCGGCACCCAGTCTCTGTCTCCGTACCTCAGCTTTTTGCAACTTCGTGAGCCCCTCTCTTTCCTTCTAGTTGTAGAATTTCCACTCAGCCAGCTTTCCTGTGTTTCTGGATGCTGTCTGTTCTGTCTTTTAGTTGTAGTTTTGAAATTGTTGTGCAAGGTAGCAGTATAGATGTTTACCTATGCCGCCATCTTGGATTCCTCCTATATTTTTGTTTCAATGAGACTTATTTCCCTGCTTCAGGAAAGGCAAATAGCCTGCAGCTGGGAGAGGCTTGTTGGGCAAGTCTCCTGTTCAGTGCAGAACAACCCCACTGCTGCTGCCTCCGTGTCCTGACACCAACTCCCCCTGTCAGTTTCCTTTCTTGAGATAAACACTGCTTTGTCTTTTCTTTCTTTTATTTTAGAAAAATATTTTTTTAGTGATTTTAGAGAGGAAGGGAAAGGGAGAGAGAGAAACATTAATGATGAGAGAGAATCATTTCCCACATCCGGGATGGGGCCTGCAACCCATGCATGTGCTTTGACTAGTCATTGAACTGTGACCTTCTGGTTCACGCTCAACCACTGAGCTATGCCAGCCAGGCTAACCACTGCCTTTTAGGGAATTTCTGGTGAAAAAAGCACCAGCCGTTTAATCCGGGTCCAAACCCCAACTTGCTACTCATGGCTGTGGGACTTTGGGCAAGGCCCTTTACCTCTATGAGCTCCAGAGTTCTTGACTGTGGGATGATGATCCTGGCCTAAATTCATGGTACCCATCAAGTGCCCATTGTTCCCATGCACTTAAATGGGCCTGACAGGCAGTAAGCACTCAGGGAGCCCGTGTTCCTCCTCTTTCTTCAGAAGCTCTTGGGACCCTGAGAAAGTGTGGGTTAGAAGTCTGCTTTTCCTACTTTAGAAGAGAAGGTCTCTGAGTCAAGGTGGGACTGCCAGAAAGCCACAACCACCTCGGTCTCTCCTTTCAAAGGCTCAAAGCTGGAGAGCAGAGGCAGGCAAATCCTTCCAACGACATCTGTTTTCAAGCCACTTCTGGCTTCTACTCCTCCCTTAGCTGCCCCTGGCCCAGCCCACCTCCCAAGCCCTTTCCCCATTCCTATACTGATTCTGAGGCACAGCCAAGAAATGCACCAGGACAATCCTAATATTAGGGACAAAGGCCTTGATATGGCTTTGTTCAATTAAGGGAAAGAAATGCCCAAATCTCCTGGTTCCTTGTTTACAGTGGGCAATCAGAGGGCCCCCACTCTTCTGCCATGGTCTTCCTTGCGCAAGATTATCTTCTGAGTGGAACTCTCCAGAAGTTCAAAGGGGCTTCCTGTGACCCACACTGAGGGTGCTGAGTGCTGACCACAGCCTGAGCCCCGCTTATGACCATGGTGCCAGTTCGAAGTAGCAGCATGAAGTCCTTGAGGACAAAGGGTTTACAAAAGCATTTTAGGGCAATTGGGGAGACTGTGCCCACTGCTCAGCCATCTATGGGGCTGTGGGAGGCGATAGGAATTGCTGGTGAACTCAAGGCCTGCCCAGCTCCCTGGGGCCTGCGAGGCCATAGCTGGTGTCTCGCATTCATGAACAGCACCTCCTTATTTCTCAGCAAAGAGTGGACTGTTTGCACTTTCCAGTATAGATGAAAAAGGAGTTCTACGTAAAGAAACCTCACAGGTGATCTGATCATAAATTCCTAACTGAGCAGGTCATGGTGGATATTTACACCCCAGGCCTATAAAAGGTTTATCCTTATCAGACTGGTTTGGCTCAGCAGTTAAGCATCAACCCAGGAACCAAGAAGTCACCAGTTGAAACAAGCCTGGGTTGTGGGCTCAATCCCCAATAGGAATGTGTGTAGGAGGCAGCCGATCAATGGTGTTCCTCTTTCATCGATGTTCCTATGTCTCTGTCCCTCTCCCTTCCTTTCTAAAATAAACAAACAAAATAAAATAAAATAAAATAAAAGGTTTATCTTTGCCTTAAGCAAGCCCTGTCCTTTGTTCCTGTGTGGCTAGATTAACTTGCCTTTGAAATGCCAGGAGTAATCCTCTTTTTCAAATCTTTTTGAGGTGACCACCCTCAAGAAAGTACATGTTCTTGTTAACTATCCTGTAACCCAATCATAGATTCCTTCCACCTTGGCTCTGTTTATTCCCACATTTATGTAATATTTTTTATATTTCCTCCTTAATTCTAAATGTGTAAAAAGAACTGAAAAACTGTAATTCACCTGAGCTTTTTATTTTATTTTATTACTTTTAAATTATAATTTTATTGATTTCAGAGAAAAGGGGAGAGGGAGAGAGATAGAAACATCAATGATGAGAGAGAATCATTGATCAGCTGTCTCCTGCACATACCACACTGGGTATCCAAACCACAACCCAGGGCATGTGCTTTGACCAGTAATGGAACTGTGACCTGGTTCAACCACTGAGCCATGCTGATCGGGCCACCTGAACATTTTATTTTATTTTATTTTAAAATATATTTTATTGATTTTTCACAAAGAAAGGGAGCGGGATAGAGTCAGAAACATTGATGAGAGAGAAACATCGATCAGCTGCGTCCTGCACACTCTCCGCTGGAGATGTACCTGCAACCAAGGTACATGCCCTTGAACGGAATTGAACCTGGGACCCTTCAGTCCACAGGCCGACGCTCTATCTACTGAGCCAAACCGGTTAAGGCCGTCTGAACATTTTAGATTTTTTTTCTTCCTAGCATGTCATCAGTTTGACTTAAATAAACTCTGATAAAAATTTTCTACAGGTTTGGACACTCTTAGGTGGAAAGTAGTTGTGAGACTAAATTAGAAAACCAATATATCAGGTATAGAGGTCAATATAAACAATAGGAATGAATGAGTAAATAACTGGACAAACAGAGGCTGCTCTAACTTTATTTTAACATTTGTTTCTTTTTAAAAATATATATATATTATTTATTTTTTTACAGAGAGGAAGGGATAGAGAGTTAGAAACATCAATGAGAGAAACTGGTCAGGGCTAAATTTTCATCTTTTTAAAAAATTTTTTATTTATTGATTTCAGAGAAGAAGGAAGAGGGAGATATAGAAACATCAATGATGAGAGATAATCATTCATTGATTGGCTGTCTCCTGCATTCCCTATACTGGGGATAGAGCCCACAACCTGGGCATGTGTCCTGACTAAAAATTGAACTGAACTTTAACCTTCTGGTTCATAGGTCAATGCTCCACCACTGAACCATGCTGGCTGGGCTACTTTAAATTTTTAAATTGATTTTTAGAGAAAGAGGAAGGGAAAGGGAGAAAGAGAGAAACATTGATGTAAGAAACATTGATAGGCTGCCTTCTGCATGTCTCCACCCAACTCAGTCACATAGGCCAGGACGCTAACTTCTTTTAAAATATAATAAAAGCCTAATATGCAAATCAACCGAATGGCAGAATGGCTGGTTGCTATAACATGCAATGACCACCAGGGGGCATATGTTCAATGCAGGAGCTGCCCCCAGCTCACAGGCTGGTGCCAGAGGGGGCCCCTTTTGATCACCACACCAGTCACCCCACAAATTGGTCCTGATCACCAGCCAGGCCTAGGGACTTACCATTCATAAATTTCGTGCACCAGGCCTCTAGTAAATCATAATTAGCAAATTCAGAGGCTCTATTGTTCATATTGTGGCACTTGGAACCTCCCTTATGGGCCCCATATTTATGTCTTTGAAGTCCCACATACTAGACATATTTGCAGAGGAGTTAGGATGAGTTCTGGAGAGGTCCAGTGGGGCTTTCTCTGGCTCAAAAGGATCTAGAGCAGCAGCCCAGGGCCATACTGTGAGTGGTACCCAAGTGGCTGATGCTCCAGGGGCCTCAAGTCTTCAGCTTTCAGCAGAGGCTCCATGCAGGACTGCTACCAGCCCACAGGGACTGGGAAGAGGCACCATAGCAAGCCTTACTTTGAGCAGAGCATGTGCTGGATTTCAGGAACTAGATGCCATTTTGCTTGGACACCTTGTGCATTGCCTAATCTGTTCCCAGTAACACTGAGGTTGGCTGAGTTTCTCCAGGCAGACATCCCACCCAGCAGTTCACCCTGTGCCAATGGCCTTCAAGCCCACTCTTTCCCAAGCTACCCTCCCAGGAAATAAGCCCACAACCTAGGCATGTGCCCTGGACCAGAATCAAACCTGGGATCCTTCAGTTATCAGGCTGACACTCTATCCACTGAGCCAAATTGGCTAGGGCTCAAACACATTTTATATTGTGAGCACCTGTCAGAGGTTTATCATAAATTGGTTACCAGATGAACCAGTCAAAGAGAACAAAACATAATAGGTTCCTTCAGAATTCTGGGTGAAACTGTGTAATGAAGTGATTTGGAGCATAAACACTAAAGCCAGATTACCTGGTTTCAATCCCAGTTTTGCCCCTTTCTAGCTTGTGTGACCTTGAACAAGTTTACTTAGCCTCTCTTGCTTCCATTTTCTCACCCATGAACAATAGATAACTTTTTCAAAAAGATTAAAAAATATATATGTATATAGACTTATTTATTTTAGAGAGCAAGGGAGAAAGAGATAGAAACATCAATGATAAGAAAGAATCATTGATCGGCCGTGAGCCTGCAACCATGTGCCCTTGACTGGAATCAAACCCGGGACCCTTCAGTTGGCAAGCCAGATAGGGCTGAATAATAGATAGGTATTTATAGTACTTATCTCATAGGGTTGTTGTGCCTGAAATCTAATTGTATTAAAACGAAATGAATTAATAGATGTAAGCTACTATTAGTACAGTATCTGGCATAGAATAAGCATGATAAGAGTGTTAGATATTACTATTAGCAAGTTTTATAAGAGAAGAGAAAGTAACATTAGATAAGGTTGTTGAACTACGCACAGATCTGTAAATCTGTTGTATCAGTTGTGTGGGCTAAACCTGGGTCATATTAACCAGAACAGTCCTTCCAAATTGCCAGGTGTGGGCTGTTAAACAGGAATACCAGCTGCAGGACTTTTTTTAATTTTGTTTTTAGTCTAATTTTGAGTCTGAGATATCTTTTTTCCCCAGACTTCACCCTGTATCCTTGAGTGATTATCAGGAACATTATTTACTTATTTATTTATTTGTTTGTTTTTATTGAGCACGTTCATTAAAGCGGGGGACAGTGAAACAAGGATAGAAGAAGCAACAAGGGAAAGCCCAGATGGGGCTGCTTTGATTCTCTAAAAATGCTATAGGAAAGAAATGAGTCTATGCTGGGCTGCTTTGGCTCACTGGGAAGTCAGAGAAAAGGGGGCCTTAGAGACAGGTTCAGGAAGTTAGCCTGGGATGAGCTGCTGCTGCTGCCCATTGCTCCTTGGTTGCAGGTCTCATGAAGTCCCTTAGGGTGTAGGAGATGCAGGCCTGTGGAGAAAAGAGGAGGAAGGGAAAGGCTGGGCATGCTCCTGGAGGGAGAGCGTGCCTATCAGCAACATCTTTTAATCAAGCAGATTCTGGGAAATGGGAGGTGGCAGAGAGGATTAGCAAGTTGGAGAGCCTGTTCCATCCCAGTCAGATGCTGCTAGTGGGGCTGGGAGATGGCCCTGCAGCTACTCAGAGCTGCCCAGAAGGTGCTGGGCAGTGAGACCTAGGACTGGGAAACTGAAAGGCCCTTCTGTAGGCCTGGGAAACAGCTCTCAAGGGCCAGCCATAGTTCTGGCCATTGGCCACACTGTCTTCTGATTACAGTGGTACCTCGAGATATGAGTGCCCTAATATACGAGATTTTTGAGATAGGAGCCGACAAGCGAGCGATTTTTTGCTTTGAAATACGAGCAACATTTGAGATATGAGTAATATCGCGGATCGGCCAGCTGCACACGACCCATCAGTTTACCTCAACTCGAGCGTCTCATAGTTTCCCACGCCTCAGTCAATGTGCTTGTTTACCTCATTGTCGAAGCATCTTTTGTGCATTTACATACTTTATCACATTTCTTTTTATAACCATGGGTGGAAAGGTCAGTGCTCAGAAGAAAGGTCAGTGCTCAGAAGAGGATGATGTCTATTGAATTAAAGCGTGAAATCATAGAAAAATATGAGCAAGGTGGGCGAGTGGCTGACTTGGCAAGGCAATACAGGCGTAGTACTTCAACAATATGCACTGTGCTTAAACAGAAGGAGTCGATAAAGGGTATAACGCCAGCTAAGGGCGTTACAATAATTTCTAAGCTCCGTGGCTCTCTCCATGAAAAGATGGAGAATCTACTGATGGTGTGGGTGATGGAGAAGCAGCTTAAAGGAGATACATTAACTCAGGGCATCATATGCGAGAAGGCGTGAGCGATTTACGGTGATTTGCTGGAGCAGACCCCACGCACTTCCACAGACGAAGCATCGAAAGACTCATTTAAAGCCAGTAGAGAATGGTTTGATAACTTCAGGAAAAGGTCCGGCATTCACTCCATCGTCAGGCATGGTGAGGCAGCAAGTTCGGATGTGAAAGCAGCTGAGGATTACCTCAAAACTTTTTCCGAACTGATAGAAGCCAAAGGATATATCCCCCAGCAAGTCTTCAACTGTGACGAGAAGGGCTTTTCTGGAAGAAGATGCTGAATAGGACTTATATAATGGCAGAGGAGAAGGCGATGCCAGGCCACAAACCCATGAAGGATAGGCTAACTCTCGCACTGTGCGCCAATGCGAGTGGCAACTGCAAGATCAAGCCTCTGCTCGTATACCATTCGGAAAACCCCAGAGTCTTTAAGTCACATAAGATTTTAAAAGATAAACTGCAAGTTATGTGGAGGGCAAACCCGAAGGCATGGGTCACCAGGCAGTTCTTTGTGGAGTGGGTAAACCTGGTTTTAGGCCCTTCTGTTAAGAAATAGCTACAGGAAAACAACCTAACCATGCAAGCCCTCCTCGTCCTCGACAATGCTCCTGCTCACCCACCGAACCCCGAAGATGAACTCCTCGAAGAGTTCAAGTTTATAAAGGTTGTCTACCTACCTCCCAGCACCACTCCTATCCTGCAGCCCATGGGTCAGGAGGTGATTTCTAATTATAAAAAGCTGTACATCAAGCACCTGTTCCGGCGCTGCTTTGAGATGACGGAGAACACAAACCTCACCCTTCGAGAGTTCTGGAAGAACCACTTTAACATCGTGATATGCCTCAGAATTATTGATCAGGCCTGGCTGGGTGTTACAACGAGGACTTTGACCTCTGCATGGAAGAAGCTGTGGCCTGAGGCCGTAGCCGAAAGACCTTCGAAGGATTCGAACCCGAGGTGCCAGTGGAGGAGGAGATAGTGTCTCTGGGAAAATCCATGGGCCTGGAGCTGGATGAGAGAGACGTGAATGAGCTCGTCAAGGAGCACTCTCTGGAACTCACCACGGAGGAGTTACAAGAGTTGCAGTCTCAGCAACATGCGGAGGTTCTCCAAGAAATTGGTTTCGAGGAGGAGCCAGAGGTGGAGGAGATCTCTACAAGTGAGATAAAGGAGATCTTAGGAATGTGGGAGCTGGTGTCACACTTCATGGAAAAGAAACACCTCGAAAAAGTTGCTACTGGTCGTGCATCGGAGCTGTTCAATGAAACTTGCCTCACCCATTTCAGAAACATTCTGAAAAGGAGGAAGAGGCAAACCTCATTGGACACGTTTTTTTTTTTAAATCGGCCAAAAATGCAAAGACAAGTAGCAATTAAGTTCAGTGAAGATTAGTTAAGTTACATTCAGTGTAGGGATAAAGTGTAGCATTAAGAGTGTAATGAATAGGTAAATACACTTTATAAAACCAGTTTATTCCTTTACATTCTCTTTTATTATGTTTTTATACAATATTTGTCATTTATAAATACATTTTTCTTATTCAAAAACAGGTAACAAGAACAACTGGGGTGGCATTTTGGGGGCTGGAACGGATTAACGGCATTTCAATTGATTTCAATGGGGAAATTTGCTTTGAGATACGAGCAACTTGATATACGAGCAAGGTTATGGAACGAATGAAACTCATATCTCGAGGTACCACTGTACTTGGCCTTCATAGAACTCCTTCCCTGAGTTCCCAGAGGCCTGGGAGGCTCCAGAACCCCCTGTTGAGCCTTTGCTGGCCTAAGTATCCTGTGGAGGAGCGGAAGCAGAGCTGCAGGAGGACTCAGCCAGGCTGAACTGGCAGCCAAGAAGGGCTTGGCAGCTTCAAGGGCTGGCACAGTGCCTCCTCCTTTTCTATCCCGACTGCCCAAGCTACTCAGGACCTGGCACAGAGTAATCAGTTATTAAAGCTGAGTTGATGTTGCCTGGTAGAAGCAAAGCCAAATATACAAGGTCACCTGACATGTAGTAGTTCTAGCCAATAGAAATAAAATACCAAGCAATATGTGTGTGTATTGTTTTAATTTTCTAGTAAACACACAAAGGTAAGAAGAAACAAATGAAATTGATTTTTCCCCCATCATGAACCATTTAATTTATTTTATTTTTAAAATATATTTCTTATTCATTTCAGAGAGGAAGGGAGAGGGAGAGAGAGATAGGAACATCAATGATGAGAGGATATCAATGATTGGTTGCCTCCTGCACATTCCCTATTGGGGATTGAGCCCGAAACCTAGGCATATGCCCTTGACTGGAATCAAATCCAGAACCCTTCAGTCCACAAGCTGACGCTCTATCCACCGAGCCAAAGCAGGTGGCCCATTTTATTTTATTAATAATTCTTAATTGTTGAAAGAATCCCCCCCCCCAACATTTACTTCCCCCACCCACCACCCCCACTTAGCTCTCATCACCCCACTATCTATGTCCAGGGGTTATGCATATATGCATCCAAGGTTTTGGTTGATTACTTTCCACCCATCCACCTTCCCCCACCTTCCCTCTGAGATTCTGCAATGATATTCTCCATGTCCCTCCATGCTGTCTTAAAGGGTAAGAGAGTCTTCTTTTTTACTGCTGCTAGGTATTCCATGGTATAAATGTACCACAGCTTTTTAAACCACTCATCTACCAATGGGCACTTGGGCTGTTTTTAAATCTTAGCTATTGTAAATGGTACTGCTATGAGCATAGGGGTGCATACATTCTTTCTGATTGGTGTTTCAGGTTTCCAGTACTATGTTGAATAAGAATGGTGAATGCAGACATCAGTTTTGTTCCTGTTCTTAGGTGAAATGATTTTAGTATTTGCCCATTGAGTATGATATTTGCTAAAGGTTTGTCATATATGGCCTTTATTAATCCCTCTATTCCCACTTTGATGAGAGTTTTTATAAAAAAAAATGTGTGTTGGGCCCTACGCAGTTGGGGTCAGTGGATAGAGCATTGGTCTGTGACTGAAAGGTCTTGGGTTCAATTCCAGTCCAGGGTATATGTCTGGGTTGAAGGCTTGATTCCTAGTAGTGGGTGTGCAGGAGGCAGCTGATCAATGATTCTCTCTCATCATTGATGTTTCTATCTCTCTCTCCCCTCCCTTCCTCTTTGAAATTAATGAAAAAAATATTTTTTAATATGGGTGTTGAATTTTGTCTAATGCATATTCTGCATCTATTGATATGATCACATGATTTCTGTCTTTCAATTTGCTTATGTGATGTATAACATTTATTGATTTGTGAATATTTTAACAGACTTGCATTCCTGAAATAAATCTCACTTGGTCATGTTGTATGATCTTTTTCATATATTGCTGAATCTGATTTGCTAACATTTTGCTGAGGATTTTAATATCTATGTTCATCAGGGATATTGGCCTGTAATCTTCTTTCTTTGTAGTGTCTGGATTTGGTATGAGGATAATGCTGGCCTCATAAGAAGAGCTTGGAAATGTTGATTCTTTTTGGATATTTGAGGAGTATACATGATAGTTCTTTGAAAGTTTGGTAAAACTCCCTTGTGAAGATGTCCAGACCAGGAATTTTGTTTGCTGGGATTTTTTTTTTTTTTATTGCTTCTATTTCATCAGTTGTTATTGGCCTATTCAGATTTTCTGATTCTTCCTGATTCAGTTTTGGGAGATTGTATTTTTCTAGGAATCTGTCCATTTTATCCACATTGTTCAGCTTGTTGGCATATAGTTATTCATAGTATTTTCCCACAGTCCTTTGTATTTCTGTGGTTATTTCTTCACTTATATTTCAGAATTATTATTTGGGTCCTCTTTCTTTGTTTCTTGATGAGTTTGGCTGATGGTTCATCAATCTTGTTTGTAGTTTCAAATAAACAGCTCTTGGTTTCATTGACTTTTTTTTTTAGTCTCTATGTCATTTATTTCTGCTCTAATCTTTATTATTTCATTCCTTGTACTTAATCTGGGCTTTTATTATTGTTCTCTTTTTAGTTCTTTAAGTTATAGGGTTATCTAGTTTATTATTAATTTTTTTTGTGTTTGAGGTAGGCCTGTCTTGCTATGAACTTCCCTCTCAGGATTGCTCTTGCTATGTCCCAGAGATTTTGGGTTATTGTGTGTTCATTTTCATTTGTTTCCAGGAACTTCTTTATATCTTTCTCAATCTCATTAGTAACCCATGCATTCATTGTTTAATAACATGCTATTTAGTGTCCATGTGTTTGAATGTTTTTAGGTGTTTTTACTGTAGTTGATTTCTAATTTCATTTCATTGTGATCTGGGAAGATGCCTGATATGATTTCAATCTTCTTGACCACATAGAGACTTGTTTTGTGTCCTAACATGTGATCTATCTTTGTGAATGATCTATGTGCACTTGAGAAGAAGTGCAACTTTGGAGTGAAATGTTGTATAAATGTCAATTCAACCCATCTAATCCAGTATGTCCTTTAGAGTATTGTTTCCTTATTAAGGTTTGTGTGGAAGATCTGTCCAGTGAAGCCATCAGGTTGTTAAGGTCCCCTATTATGACTGTATTGTTGTCAATCTCTCCCTTAAAAGTCCTCTAAAAGTTTCTTTAAAAAAATATATTTGGGTGCTCCTATATTGGATACATATATGTTTACCAGGGTTATAGTCTCTTGTTGGGTTGATTCCTTTAGTATTATGTAGTGGTCTTTGTTTTCTCTTGTGATGGCCTTCATTTGGAAGTCTATTTTGTTGGATATGAATATTGTTACTCCAGCTTTTTAAAAAATTTTCCACTTGCATGAAAAAATTTTCCCCCTCCCTTCACTCTCATCCTGTGTGTGTCTTTTGTTCTGAGGTGGGTCTCTTGTAGACAGCATATAGTTGGGTTATGTTTTTGTATCCATTCAGCAACCCTATACCTTTTGAGAGGAGCATTTAATCCTTTTACATCTAAGGTTATTATTTACTAGAGGCCTAATGCACGAAATTTGTGTACTTCTGGGGGAGAAGGTTGTCCATCAGCCTGGCCTGTGCCCTCTTACAGTCCAGGGCCATTGGGGGATGTCTGACTGATGGCTTAGGCCTTCTCCCTGTGGGCCTAAGCTGTCAATAGGACATGCTTAGCACTGCTGTGGAGGTGGGAGAGGCTCCTGCCATTGCCGCGGTGCTCACCAGCCATGAGCCCAGCTTCTGGCTGAGTGGCGCTCCCCATGTGGTCAGTGCACATTTGGTTGATTTGCATATTAGCCTTTTATTAAATAGGATAGGTACTTATTTATTGCCATTTTAATTCTATGTTCCTAGGTTCCTCTCTCTATTTCTACTTCTTATTACAGCAGTCCCTTTAGCATTTCTTGTAATCCTGGTTTGGTGGTGATGTATTCCTTTAGCCTTTTAGTCTGGGAAGCACCATCTATTTTTAATGACAGCCTTGCTGGATGTAGTAATCTTGGTTTCAGATCCTTGCTTGAGTACTTCATGCCATTCCCTTCTGGCCTGTAGAGTTTCTGATGAGGAATCAGGTGTCAGCCTATGGGAACTCCTTTATAGGTAACAGTTTCTTTTTTCTTGTTGCCTTTAATATGATCACTTTGTCTTTAATTTTTGGTATTTTAATTATGATGTGTCTAGACATGGGCCTGTTTGGATTCTTCTTGCTCGGGGTTCTCTATGCCTCCTTAGCCTGTGACTTTTTTTTTTTTTCCAGGTTAGGGAAATTTCCTGTATTATTTCTTCAAACATGTTTTGCATTCTTTTTTCCCTTTCTGCCTCTTCTGGCACACCTGTTGTTCGAATATTGTTACATTTCACCTTGTCCCACAGCTCCCTTAAACTGTCCTCTTATTGTTTTTTTCTTTTTTGGTTTTGATTGGATGAATTTTTCAACCCTGTCTTTTAATTCACTGATTTGATCCTCAACTTCCTAATCTGCTGTGTATTCCTTCCAATTGTTCTTTATTCGTACTATGTCTTTCCTTATTTCTGTTTTCATAGTTTCTATATCTTTTCTCATGCTATTGAGCATCTAGACCATCATTATTCTTTACTCTATATCAGATACATTTCTTATATCCATTTCATTTATCTCTTCTTCTTGAGAATTCTCTTGTTCTTCCATTTGGAGGTGTTTCTTTGTCTCCTCATTTGGCTGCCTGTTTGGATTTGATTCTGTATTAGGTAAATCTCCTATGCTTCTCAATCTCTGGTGCTGGACACTGTCAAACACTGTTTCTGATGATTAGATCAGACAATGACTCAAATCCTTCAGAGACCACTTCCACCTATAGACTGATAGAATTCCATCCTGAATTGCCTTCAGGGAATCATCCACAGGTGTGGTGAGGATGGGGCAATTGCTACTGCCTGGAGGATAATTGTTATTTTTAGTCTCTTAACGTGTCCCAGAAACTCTATACTGTAAGGCAGTGGTTGGCAAACCATGGCTCACGAGCCACATGCGGCTCTTTGGCTCCTTGAGTGTGGCTCTTCCACAAAATACCATGTGTGGGCGTGCACATACAGTGCAATTGAAACTTCGTGGCCCATGCGCAGAAGTCAGTTTTTGGCTCTCAAAAATAAATTTCAATCCTTGTACTGTTGAAATTTGACTCTGTTGACTAATGAGTTTGCCAACCACTGCTGTGGGGAAAGGTTTTTTTCAATAGTGTGGCTCAGCTATCTTCCCTTCAGGCAAAAGTATCTGTGTAGCAATTGTCTGTATGAGAAAGATAACCTCCACAGTGTGAGGGAATGACTCAGCCAGCACAGGAAACTGGGGTGTCCGCCTTCAGGCTACCAATCCTGACTTTTGCTCACACAGCTCCAGTCCACTCTGTCTTCCCTTTGCCAAAGCACAAGGTGAGGAGCTCCACAGGAAATTTTATATATTGGCCTTTTAAGAGAGAGTCTGAATCTCTAGCCATCTCTTCCTCACAGATAGCAACCCTGTTGCTTTTCACAGCCAGATGTTATGTGGTACCCTTCTCAGTTCTAGTGCTCTCTATTGAGGGGCCCACTTGGGAATTAAACCCTAGAGGTCTCAGTGGCCACCCCCCAGAGCTGAGATATCTCTCTGGTACTTCAGTTGCTGTCTATGGAAGCCTGGACAGCCCTTTGGTGCCTCTGCCCCTCCTAACAGTCTCAATGCAGTGTCCATTTTCTATGTTTGGTTATCAGGGTTCTCTTCTGCTAGTCTTCCGTTGATTATTCAGGAAGTATTTTAGTTATAATTCCCGTTTGGTTCTGGGAGTGTGTCCATGCAGTATCCTCTTACTCAGCTGCCATTTTTAATCTCCTAAATTAATTTTAATAATTAATTTTAATTAATTTATTGAAAATATTACTTCACATGTAATTGAATGTAAAATTAATATCTTTCATTTTAAGTCTTTGAAATCCTGTGTGTATTGTACATACTTGCATATATCAATGAAGGCTAGCCACTATAGGGGAGAAAAAATATTTTCCTTTTAGTTTCAATTGTTGGAGCCTGCGAATTAAACTGCCAAAAGACTCATTAATAGGAAGGAAAAAAAATGGTATTTCACATTTATGCAGAAGCCAACCAAGGAGGTAGCTAGTTCATTAAATGATTAAAGTTAAAGGTTTACATATCTCATTTAAGAAAACAGAGGGGGGAAACAAATAGATTTCTTTTAGGAAGACAAATGGCTTTTTAGGAAGACAGACTTAAGATAAGGTTTGTGATGTGATAATATTTGTCTATCAAGTATGAATGGTGTCTCATCTTCTTCGGGGCTTTAAAATTCCCTAGAGAGCCGAAACCGGTTTGGCTCAGTGGATAGAGCATCAGCCTATGGACTGAGAGGTCCCAGGTTCAATTCTGGTCAAGGGCATGTACCTTGGTTGTGGGCACAAACTCAATAGGAGGTGCGAAGGAGGCAGCTGATTGGTGCTTCTCTCTCATGGATGTTTCTAACTCTCTATCATTCTCCATTCCTCTCTGTAACAAATCAATAAAATATATATATTAATAAAATAAAAAATAAAATCCCTGGAGAGGGGATACATGGCAGCTTTATTTCCCCAAAATTGCTGGTTTTAGTCCGATAAGGGAAGCCCCAGGAGGCTTTTCTCTGCATCTGTTGAATCTCATATGTCTTCAGTTTAAAATATGCTTCATGCCAACTCTGGGATTCTAAGAAGGTCTCCACACCACGTTAGAAGTGCTCAACCAACAGTGGCTATGTTATTGGATTGTGCAAGTGCAGAGTGGAGTCCCAGGACTGCATGGTCCTGGAGATCCCAACAAACATCTCTCCGCTGCCTGTTTGACCAGCTCTGGCCCCTACTCTGCTTGAGTGTCTCAAGTGCGGGGTGCCCACTACCTCCGTCAAACAAGCTGTCATCTTGAGCAGAAATCGTCCCCCTTGCTATGTATCCCATTCATTACCTTTTTCAACCCGCTGAGACGTGGGAGGTGGCAGACTGGCACTGCGTTTCGTTTTACCCAGAAGAGGGGGATGCTAACACACTACAAATCACCCTTCCTCTGCGGGGCGGCGTCATCTCTGAGGCCCCTCAGGGAGAGCCAGAGTGCTGGGTCACAGGTTTTGCGGGCACTCACCACATCGCCAAAATAGAAAGCCCACCCAGGCCAGCTCTGTGCCCAGCTCAGGGCGATCTGTCTTGCAGCCATGCAGCACAAAAACTTAAAGCAGCGCCCTGGTTTCACAGTTCCAGCGCAGCCCACCTTTGAGCTAAACTCAGCTCCAGCCAAATCCCAGGGGCCTCCGGTGAAAACTTGGAGATTTTCCTGTCCTGGAGGCCTGGGGAGGGTGGCGCTTCGCCAGCTCCTTGATCACGCAGCGGAGCGAGGGCCCCGGGGACCTGGCCGCCCGGGCGAGAAGCTCCTGGGAACCCTGATGTAATTTGACGCCGGGCTTGCAGGAGAAGCCCCCAGAGACCCGGCCTGCTTACCGCAGGGGGAGATAACAGAGGTGGAGGCCCAGCAGCCCCTTCCGGGAGCGCCCCGCCTGCAGAGCCTACCACCTCTCACGCCAGGGCGTGCTGCCTGGTCCTCCGGGGGGACCCGAGGATCCTGAGTCTCGGAACAGACCTCAGCAGTCGCTAGGCGCCAGCAGGGATTGGTCCTTTTTCAGCGGTAGACGGTCTAAGCCCCGGAGCAACGGCGGTGCCAAGGGTTGAGTCTGATAGGGCCTGAAACTCCAAAACAACTCAAAATATCATTCAAACCAATTAAATAGCTGGATCTTGCTATGCCCACTTGGCTTCAAGACAAGGGCCTATTACCCAAACGTATAGGCATCTCCACTACAGCGGTGGCAGGTCCCCGAATGGCTCTAATCTGAGCATGTTGCCATGACTGTCTCTGATTCTAAGCCTTGTGGGGGCACTTCTCTGGGTCTTCCAAAAGTCTGCCTCAGGGGAAAAATCTCCAGCATTTTCCATGGCACTTCCTAATTTGCTAATAGCCTGGAGAGGTTACTCTTGATTGGGAAAGGTTATTAACGTTCTGGAAGTTTAAAGGGCAGAATTAGTCAGGGCTGGGACTCAAGGTGACCCCAGACTCTGCATCCCTGCCAGCTCTGTTCAGGCCTGCTTCACTGGGGCCAGTGGAGTAGAGTGTTGTGACATGGCCAAACAGCCCCTGTGTGCATAACCTTTAACTCCCCAACCCCGAGCCACCCTATTACACTGGGATTGGGGCAAATATTTCTCTAGGAGACAAGGCCCTACCAGAAGAGTTGTGTAAATGGGGACACACATCCCAAATAACCTTAGGAGATTTACAGGGGAGAGGGACGTGTTTGATGCCCTCTAACTATGACCTGCAGTCTTCTCCCTACTCCTCCTTCTGTTCTCAAAACATAACAATTCCAAGAGAATATGAGGACTCCCTCAATATATACTTGGTAGCCCCTGAAGGCACTTGGTGGGCTTGCAGCAATGGGATAACAACACCCTGTGCTTTCCCAGGCACTTTGGTAGATCAGACAAACCCAGGCATCTGTTTCTTGGCCCACATTCTTCCCCAGGTATACTATTATTCAGGAGAAGGTGGCCGAGAACACCTCGGACTCGAACCACGGAGATTTCGACGGGCACCGGTATTAGTCCCACTGCTTGTAGGGTTAGGCATAGCTGGATCAGCGGCTGTAGGATCTACTGCACTAATTACAGGGAAGGATAATTACAAACAGTTAAGTCAACAGATTAACCAGGATCTTAGTACCCTAGAAGAGAACATTGGTAGATTAGAAAATTCCCTTAGCTCCCTAGCTGAAGTTGTACTGCAGAATAGACGAGGATTAGACCTCTTGTTCCTAAAACAAGGTGGACTATGTTTAGCTTTAGGGGAAACTTGCTGCTTTTATGTTAACCATTCAGGTGTAATCCGTGAGAGTTTAAGCCAGTTACAAAAGCGCATACTAGAAAGAGAAGAAAAACTTAAGCAGAAGGGAAATTGGTATGAGAACCTTTTCAACTGGTCCCCATGGCTCTCCACATTGCTCAGTTCAGTGGCAGGATCCCTCGCCCTTCTTGTCCTTATACTCCTGGTTGGGCTCTGTATTATTAGGGGTTTAACCTCCTTTATACAACAAAGAATCCAGGCTGTCAAACTTATGGTCTTACACACCCACTACCAACCATAGCAAACGGGGAGTGGGAACAGTCTGAATCAAGGATTTGATTCCCCTATAAGACCAGTAGGGAATGTGGAGGGGCAAGGACCAGACTGCGTTTCCCCATAAAGAATGAATCAGGGTCAGGGTGACCTCAGGCCTGGAGGCAGAAGAAGGAAGGGGCGGGGGAGGGGGGGTTCCCAGCTGACATCCTGTGACATAGAACAGAACACCAGGTGCCTGAAGGCACCCCCGGCCTTGAGAAGCCATAAAGTTTGACAAACAACTCCTGCAAGGACAACCATTATCTAGATTGCTTACTTGCATAACCAAAAAGCTTAGACAAAGAGTCAGTATATGAAATTTAGTAATGCTTAGCCAATTAAAATTTGCCAAGTCCTCCTGCACTGAGGATAAAAGGCACTTGCTGCAGAGGTTCGGGGCTCTCGTGCTTCCCTGCTGTGTCAGTGGAACCGTGAGCCCAGACTCAAGTTCATAATAAAGGCTTCCTAAATTTTCTAATTGACTGCCTGGTGGTCGTCTGTTGTGGGTCGCCCCATTAAAAGAGCAGGAGGGCTGCTCCCACAGCACCCATCCTAGTTGAGCTCTCAGGCCTCCCACTCCCAGGGGAGAGGCAGAAGTTAAGACTGTGTGGCTGGATGACAATTGGTCTGAATGGAGCCCAAGATAGGGGCATTATGCTCTGTGCCCATGGCCAAGCTTTTCTCTCCCAGATTTTTAGTGCCTTGGTGAGGCAGACCAACTGAGTCCAGATGAGGGATCTGAGACTACACAGATCAGGGCAGCTCCAGGTCACCCTGGATAACAGAGTTGTAATTAGTCCTTCATGCTCCCACTCTTGAGAGGGCAAGAACCCTGTGAGGAGGAGCAGTTGGAGGCCAGATCTGAGCTAGGCAAGGCAAGAGGATCTAGATTTGTAGAGGGTGGGAGAAGGACTCCCTGAGCTGGGAGGTAGGAAGAGAGGGAAGGTTTCTCTGGGACAGAATAGCCTAAGGAAGCTGTAAGAGCAAGGGTATGGGAGGCCTGGTCATAAAAGCAAGTCTGTGGCTTAGTTGGGGACTGACCCAGGCCAGTCCGGGTCAGGGAAGTTCTTGAAGGGGTGGCAGACCAGATGCAGGATCACTGTTGGTGTAGGGGCTAAGCTTTCTGGCCTGCCTCCACTTCAGGCTCTCCCATTTTGTAGCCTGTGAGCATGTTCTTGTTTCTCTATGGGCCTCAGCTACCTCATCTGTAAAATGAGATCAGCTCTGTGTTCTGTTCATACTGAGAAGGTGCTTTGTGACTGGGCTTTATGTACTTGAGTGTATGAAGGGCTCATCTACAAATGTGACAAAAAGATTGATGTCAGGTGAGACCTCTACGAGGGGCTTCTCCCTCCTCTGATTCCCTGGCCCTAGAGGAAGAGGCCCCATGCACTTACTTGCTCCCCCAAGCCCTGCCAGCAAGTCTGGGATGCCCCTGGGTTTAGCAAATATTTGTGCCTCTGATTTAGTTAGGGGCTGCTGGAATGTTCTGGTTCTGTCCTGCTGCCTAGTCTTCCAGGCTTCTGCCTCAGGCCATGAAGATCCAGGAAGAGGACAAAAGTGCAGGGTGCAGTCTTCTGGGTTCTTCCCCCAGCTTCCTCCTGCCTACTGCTGATACAAGATTTTTGGACTGGAACTCAAAGTGTTCCCCTGGGCAGGATGGTTTTTCCTGGGGCTCTTTGTCCGCTGGAGTTGAAGAATGAAATCACAGACGGAAGATACTACAGCCAAGGTAGAAATTTATTGAAGAACAAGTATAGACTCCCAAGTGAGGAGGGGGAAAGAGTCCCACCGACTTCCTGTTTTCATGGTTTTAAAGACATAAGTTTTTGTGCCTCAATATCCCCTCTGATTGGTCGCTATTCCCCTTTGATTTGGTCACTATAGTAACTCCTAAGCTTAAAGATCAAAACCTCACATGGGACTTGTGAGGCCCTCCTTCCTCATTGTTCTCCTATTCCTTCTGGGCTTTATTCCTCCTTCTTTATTTTATAAATATAGACCTTTTGCTACTCCCTGTTTCTGCATCTTATGGAAATGTAACTGCTCTTTCTCCCAACTTCCTTGTCTTATGGAATGTAACTGCTGCCTCTTTGTTTTTGTTTTTGTTTTTTGTTAAATCTTTATTATTCAGATTATTACATTTGTTTCTCTTTTTTTCCCCTCCATAGCTCCCCTCCACCCGGCTCTCAGCCCTCCCTCTACCCTTCCCTCCCTCTCATTGACCTCATCCATAGGTGTATGATTTTTATCCAGTCTCTCCCTGTATACCCCTCACCCCTTGCCCCCTGAGAATTATTGGTCCACTCCCTTTCTGTGCTTCTGACTTTATTATATTCACCAGTTTATTCTGTTGATCAAATTTTTAATTCACTTAATTTTTAGATTCACTTGTTGATAGGTATGTATTTGTTGTTCATAATTTTTTGGCTTTTACCTTTTTCTTCTTCCTCTTTTAAAAGAGTACCTTTCATCATTTCATATAATACTGGTTTGGAGTTGATGAACTCCTTTAGCTCTTTCTTCTCTGTGAAGCTCTTTATCTGCCCTTCAATTCTGAATGATAGCTTTGCTGGATAGAGTATTCTTGGTTGTAGGTTCTTGCTATTCATCATGTTGAATATTTCTTGCCACTCCCGTCTGGCCTGCATCCTTTCTGTTGAGAAATCAGCTGACAATCATATGGGTGCTCCCTTATAGGCAATGAACTGTTTTTCTCTTGCTGCTTTTAATATTCTCTCTTTGTCTTTTGCTCTTGGTATTTTAATTATGATGTGTCTTGGTGTAGTCCTCTTCGGATTCCTTTTATATGGGGTTCTGTATGCTTCCTGGACTTGTAAATGTATTTCTTTTACCAGATGTGGGAAGTTTTCAGTCATTATTTCTTCAAATAGGTTTTCAGTATCTTGCTCTCTCTCTTGTTCTGGCACCCCCACAATTCTGATGTTGGTACGCTTGAAGCTGTCCCACAGGCTCCTTACATTATCTTCACATTATTGGATACTTTTTTCTTCTTGCTTTTCCAATTGAGTGTTTTCTGATTCTTTATATTTCAAATTTTTTACTTGATTCTTGCTTTTCTCTAGTCTGCTGTTAGGTCTCTGTATAATATTTTTTATTTCAGTCAGTGTATGTTTAATTTCTAGTTGGTCCTTTTCCATCTCTACTTGGTCCTTTTTCATCTCCTCTTGGGTCTCACTGACTTTATCCATCTTTTCTAGGATATTTTGAAAAACCTTATAACCATGGTTTTGAACTCTATATCTAGTCATTTGTTTTCCTCCATTTCTTTTGTTTGTGATCTCTTCCTTTGTCTCCACATTTTCACTATGCCGGGAGAACTTCTGTGTTGGATTCAGCCTTATGATACAAGACTTTGCTGCCTCTTTGTAGACTATATTTTTTCCATGGACCCCTTAATTTTAAAAATTCCCTAAACCTGCCTATCTCACCCCTAAAAATTCTTATTTCGACAACAATGAGAACCTGCAGGAGATATGCAAAGCAGAGACCCTGATGCAGGCCCCAAAGAGAAAGCAAACGAGTATTGAGAACCGAGTGAAGGGCAACCTGGAGAACATGTTCCTGCAGTGCCTAAAGCCCACCCTGCAGCAGATCAGCCACATTGCCCACAGCTTGGGCTGGCAAAGGATGTGGTCTGAGTGTGGTTCTGCAACCGTTGCCAGAAGGGCAAACGATCAAGCAGTGACTATTCTCAACGAGAGGATTTTGAGGCTCCAAGGCCTCCTTTCTCAGGGGGACCAGTATCCTTTCCTATGGCCCCAGGGCCCCACTTTGGCATAGGCTATGCAGGCTCTCACTTCACTAAGCTGTACTCCACAATCCAGTTCCCTGAGGGTGAGGCCTTTCCCACTGTGCCCGTCACCACTCTGGGATCTCCCATGCATTCAAATTGAGCTGCCTGCCTTCCCAGGATGGGGAACAAGGGAAAGAACCCAAGATAGTCCCAGGGCTTTGGGATTTGAGTTCTTCTCACTATAGAATTGGGAGCACAAACGGTGTGGGGGCAGGAGTTTGGGGAGCTGGTTGGCGGGAAGGTGAAGCTCAGTGATGCTCTTGATTTGAATCCCCTATCACTTTGATTTTAATAAAGAAACCCTGGACACAGTGAAAAAAAAATCTTATTTCACTACCCCTCGTCCCAGTTTGTTTCTGAGGTTCAGAACCCTGTGCTAGAAACTGTGTAAGGATGTCATAGTAAAATATAGAAATGTTTAAAAATGCTTAAAGAGAGAATCCAAGATGGCAGCATAGGTAAACACCTACACTGCTGACTCGAACAACAATTTCAAAACTACAACTAAAAGATAGAGCAGACATCATCCAGAACCACAGGAAAGCTGGCTGAGTGGAAATTCTACAACTAGAAGGAAAGAGACGGGCTCACAGAGACCCAGAGGAGCTGCAAAAAGCTGAGGTACGGAGACGCGTGCATCGAGAGAGAGGGGGTACCGGAGTACCTGGCTGGCTTTCTCTGGTGGGAGGGAGATGGAGACTCTCAACGGCATTGAACCCCTTATCCTACGACACTAAACCCCAGATCCAGCCAAAACTCATACGGGGGGAGTTTGGACTGTGAAAGGGGAGAAGTGCACAGAAATTTAGGGGAGTTGCAAAATATTAGAAGTCTGATGGTGCGCACGGCACTGCGCGCAGAGGACCGACTGCTGATTGTGCCACTGGCTTTCACGAGTTGGCGGGAGACAGACCCTCCCAACTGCATCACTCCTAACTCCACTAAACCCCAGTTTCGGGCGAAACCCTAGGGACCCAGACTCATATGGTCCTGGAGTGCAGGGGAGCTGGAGGGGCGGCAATCTAGAGACACTGCAAAAGAGCATGCGCGCGCACAGTGACCGCTCCAGTGATTACCCAGTCACGTGAAACTCAGGGGCAGTGAAGGGCAGGGCCGACTGGAAGGCAAGGCGGTCCCTAAGCCCTGAGACTCCACCCATCCCAAGCTCAACAGAGAGGCTTCTTTGGTTTTGCAAGTCTGGTATCATAAGGCTGAATCCAACACAGAAGTTCTCCTGGCATAGTGAAAATGCTGAGACAAGGGAAGGGATCACAAACAAAAGAAATGGAGGGAAAAAAACGACTAGACATAGAGTTCAAAACCACGCTTCTAAGGTTTTTCAAGAATATCCTAGAAAAGTTGGATAAAGTTAGCGAGACCCAAGAGGAGATGAAAAAGAACCAACTGGCGATGGAAAAGATCCAACTAGAGATGGAAAAGGACCAACTAGAGAGAGAAAAGGGCCAATTAGAAATTAAACATACACTGACTGAAATAAAACATATTATACAGAGACCTAACAGCAGATTAGAGGAAGGCAAGAATCAAGTAAAAAAATTGAAATATAAAGAATCAGAAAACACTCAACTGGAAAGGCAAGAAGAGAAAAGAATCCAAAAATGTGAACATAATGTAAGGAGCCGGTGGGACAGCTTCAAGCGTACCAACATCAGAATTGTGGGGGTGCCAGAAGAAGAGAGAGAGCAAGATACTGAAAATCTATTTAAAGTAATAGTGACTGAAAACTTCCCACATCTGGTAAAAGAAATAGACTTACAAGTCCAGGAAGCACACAGAACCCCATATAAAAGGAATCCAAAGAGGACTACACCAAGACACATTATAATTAAAATACCAAGAGCAAAAGATAAAGAGAGAATATTAAAAGCAACAAGAGAAAAACAGTTCATTGCCTACAAGAGAGCACCCATAGGACTGTCAGCTGATTTCTCAACAGAAAGGATGCAGGCCAGATGGGAGTGGCAAGAAATATTCAAC
The DNA here is from genome assembly GCA_011751065.1 of Lasiurus cinereus. Classification (NCBI taxonomy): domain Eukaryota; kingdom Metazoa; phylum Chordata; class Mammalia; order Chiroptera; family Vespertilionidae; genus Lasiurus; species Lasiurus cinereus. Next base: position 21,304,340 of record JAAGEH010000032.1, read on the forward strand.
ATGATGAATAGCAAGAACCTACAACCAAGAATACTCTATCCAGCAAAGCTATCATTCAGAATTGAAGGGCAGATAAAGAGCTTCACAGAGAAGAAAAAGCTAAAGGAGTTCAACTCCAAACCAGTATTATATGAAATGCTGAAAGGTTCTCTTTTAGAAAAGGAAGAAGAAAAAGTTAATGGACAAAAAATTATGAACAACAAATACATATCTATCAACAAGTGAATCTAAAAATTAAGTGAGTTAAAAATTTGATGAACAGAATCAACTGGTGAATATAATAGAATCAGGAGCACAGAAAGGGAGTGGACTGATAATTCTCAGGGGGCAAGAGGTGAGGGGTGTACAGGGAGATACTGGACAAAAATCATATACCTATGGATGAGGTCAACGGGAGGGAGGTAAGGTTAGAAGGAAGGGTGGGAGCCGGGTGGAGGGGAGCTATGGAGGGGAAAAAAAGAGAAACAAATTAATTAATCTGAATAATAAATATTTAATTTAAAAAATAAATAAAAATGCTTACAGAATGTGAGAAAAGTTAAAAATGTTTGAGTTAACTTCCCTTAAAACTTAGTTTGATATTAAAGATACATTCCCCACTGCCCTGAAGCATGTGTACCCCAGAGAAGGATATGAACTGATGCAGAGTGACTTGTGTCAAGATAAACACTTGCCTGAGTGACCTACTCTCCTTAGCCCCTTCTCTGTGTTTAAGATTGACATATGTACATTGATGTAAATCACTGATAGCCACCTGGGCTGCTATGGGTATGAAAAAGTTTTAAATATGGATCCCTGCCAACCAATAATGCAATGCCACTCCATGCTCCTCTTCCTGCCAGATGACAGAAGAATGACCAGTAATTCCCAACGGAGACATGACCGAGATCTTGGGAGAAGAAGGCTGGCTCCCTGCTCCTGGACCAGCTCAGCCCAGCTGACACTACTACGGGGAATCCCTAACTAAGCTTGTACCCACAGCTACTCAGGAATCTGTGTAATAAAAAGCTGTGTGATTTGCAACTGCACGTTTCATGTGGTGCAATTTCTCCGGCAGTTAATTGAATTAATTTATGTACACTTAAAATTTAAATTAAAGCCTTTGGTCTTTTTGGTCCTAAGCTTGCCACTCTGGTCCTGCTGATGCAGAGCAGTCTCTCCATCAGTAACTACTTGAATGTCCCAATTACTGCAAAGTAAAGTTTATATCTAAGGGATGTCTTAGATAAACACCCCAGATCCTTTCCCGAGATCTACTTGGACAAAGGATAAGGGACATTTGGCTCTAAAGATCCTCTTCTAAGAACTAAAACTTTGGGTTCCAATGTAAGGTCAGCAGCTGTCCTACTATGTAGTCTTGGATGAGTCCCTTTACCTCTCTAAGCTAGTTCCTCATTGTTGAAATAGTGGTGAAATGGTTTGGGTCAGTGCCTGGGATTTAGTAACTGCTTCCTACCCTAGCCTTACTCCATGGCTTTGCACTGTCACCCTAGAAATTCAAGCTTGCTCAGTTTAGCCACTAAAATAATATGAGTAAGAAATTTCCAGTATTATTGTGTTATGCCCAGAGTTCAGGGTCCCCAATAATCCACCACTAAGGAGCCTTTTCCGATGCAAAAGCAGAGTCTTTATTCAAACCCGGGTTTGGCTCTCAACCTCTTTCTGGTGCAGAAGTGAGGCGAGAGAGCGAGCCGGGCGGGAACAATGAGTTTTATGGGGTAGGATAATTGGGAGGGCTTAGGAAAGTGACAAGTGTTACAGAGATTGGTCACTTGAATTAGGGTCTTTCTGTGGTTTAGCCTTATTAGGACCCTTGCTGTGTTCCTGGAGCTTCATTGGTCCATTCGGGTGGGGGTTGGGGCAGTTAAGACATTGCTGGCACACCTGTGGCCACTCCCAGAAAAGGGAGGAGGTTTAGGCAGGGGTCCCAGCCCTATAGGACAAGATGGAGGGGAGTTCATTTCCTGTACAACCAGCTCTAAAAAAATGTTATATTTTGCAGCATGTGCCTGATTTCTGTGTTGTTAATATTTTTTTAAATATATATTTAATTGGATTTTTTTACAGAGAGGAAGGGAGAGGGATAGAGAGTTGGAAACATTGATGAGAGAGAAACAACGATCAGCTGCCCCCCACATACTCAACCAAGGTACATGCCCTTGACCGGAATCAAACCTGGGATCTTTGAGTCCGCAGGCCCACGCTCTATCCACTGAGCCATACCGGTTGGTTAGGGCTTTGTGTTGTTAATATTGATAGAGGGAGAAATAGAATGCTGGGGAACCAGCTAGTTTGTAAGAAATATTAATTATGCTCTGTTAACAGTGATTGTTTTATTCTGATTAAAAAAGGTACATTCTAACCTGGCTGGCAGCTGCACTAGGGGGTTGGGAGCTCATCCTCCCCATTTAGAGCTGCCTATTATCATGAAAAATGAACAACTTTGCTGCAGAAACCAGAGCTGCCAGCCCTTTGGAGACCCCCAGCCTTTGCATATCACTAGCTTTTGAAGACCCAACCTCTGCATATCACTAAGCCTTTTGAATACCCCCAGCCCTCTGCTTACCTGTTAACTGCCCTTTTGGCTGGTTCCCCATGTAATATTTGTCCTTTCACTCAATATAAGCAGCTGGCTTATGGTGGTATTGTGACAGAATGCACCAGAGAACGATCCTTTATTTCACAGATCTGCTGGTCCAGGGGAATTCCGGATCCAAAGCTTGAACTGAACTCGTGGGGAGGCCTGACCTATATATCTCCTGTAGTGGGCCCCTGAGAGTCCCTGTCAGTCTTGGCGGGGACTTGGGGCATGCTCCAAAACTCCGCCCAAGTCAACTGTGGTGGGGTCCTGGGGTTAGGCTCTGCAGCTCTGCCCAAGTCAGTCAGAGTGGGGAAGTAAGACTACAGTTATAACCATGTACTGAACTACGTTGCAAGCTCCTCCCACCCCCCATTTTCCTTTTCAGTGGGGTGCAGAGCAGATTTTTGTGGATGACCTGCTGCTCTTCTATATTGCTGGCAGTATTGGAATAAATGCTTGTCTCTGCTTAATTGGCTCAAATAGTGACAGGAAGAATGGACCCATTGATTATCTTGTTTGCTGCCTGGACTGGGGGTTCCCAGGGCTGAAGCCTGAACTCTATTTTATTTTTTTAATCCTCACTCGAAGATATTTTTCCATTGATTTTGAAGCATGGTAGCAGTCATCTCGGGTAAAAACTGCTATTTAATTTCTAACCCTGCTGTTCTGGCTTCTGTAATTATTTGCTAAAATAATAGAGAAGTTATTTTGATCTCTTAAACTTATGTAAATCACCACATTCAATTGTATACCCCATTGATTGTGGTTTTGCTGGTCTTTCAAATCCCATTTCTCTGCACCTGGAGACCAGGACAGCACAATTGCTTTAATTGCTCCAGTGGCTCCAGAAAATGTGTTTTCCGTTGACTCTGAGACCTAAAACTATAATTAATCTTTGTTGATAACTAACTTGCTCAGTTTAGCTTCTGTAACAAACTGCTTTTGCAAACCAGGTTCCTCATTCCCAACCTAGAGATGTAAATGTTATCTTTGTGATATTTGCCTATATAAGCCTGATGTTACTGCCATTCGTGGCTGTGAAATTTGGAGTGCTATTGCCCCCTCATAGCCGTCTACTTATGAAATAAGTGTGGCTCCTTAATTTACTTCTTGAGGCATCATTGTGTGATTCGAGGGGTACACTACAACAAATTTTATTTTTATTTACTTATTTATTTTTAAATATATTTTTATTGATTTCAGAGAGTGAGAGTGAGATAGAAACATCAATGATGAGAGAGAATAATTGATTGGCTGCCTCCTGCACACCTCCCAATGGGAATAAAGCCGCAACCCAGACATATGCTTTAACCTAGAATTGAACCCAGGACCCTTAAAGTCCGAGAGCCGACCCTCTATCCACTAAGCCAACCCAGCAAGGGCTCCATTGATTTTTACTAGTAGAACCAGTGGAAGAGAGAGAAAGACAGAGAAAAACACCTGTGTTAGAGAAACACATCAATTGGTTGCCTCCTGCTCAAGCCCTGACCAAGGGCCTAGTGCCAGGGAGGAGCCTGCAACTGAGGTACATGCCCTTGACTAGAATCGAACCACAGATCCTTTGGTCCGCAGACTGATGCTCTATCCACTGAACCAAACCAGCTATGGCATGGACTCTTATTTACAGAGCTGCCAGGAATGTTCCTATTTGAGTCCCAGCTACAGACTCAGCAATCCCTGTTATCTCACCTAAGACCTAAGTTGAATCAAGCATTTTTGTCGGACAAATCAAGCATGTTTGTATGGCACCAGAAATAATGGCTGCTTCCTGTCTGGGCTTCCTTCTAAGAAGCATGTACTATGTATGGCACAGGAGGCATTGCACTGCCTCTCATTTGGGCTTAAGGCATGCATTTATTAGGTGAGTCTGATCAGCTCCGGATGGCAAGAGACCTCCAGTGGTCCTTTGGCCTGGTCTCCAAGGTCTTAGCCTGATCCTCTCTGGGATGAAAGGCATTGCTCTTCTTTGGATTTTATTTTTTCTGTATACACGGCATTCTGTGATGTCTATGGCTGCTTAGTAAAGGATCATGGTGTGAAGCTCTTGTCTGTAGGTTGTGCATACCTGTAAATCTATCCTATATAATAAAGAGATAATATGCAAATTGACCATCACTCCAATACACAAGATGGCCACCACATGTGGACACAAGATGGCCACCACAAGATGGCCTGCAGGGGAGGGCAGTTGTAGGTAAGCAGCCCAGCAGAGGAAGGAAGTTGGGCAGGACCAGGCCTGCAGGGGAGGGCTGTTGGGAGGGACCAGACTTGCAGAGGAGGGCAGTTGGGAGTGACCAGGCCGGCAGAGGAGGGCAGTTAGGGGTGACCAGGAGGCAAAGAAGGGCAGTTAGGGGTGACTAGGCCTATAAGGGAGGGCAGTTTGGAAGGAACCAGGCCTGTAGGGGATTACAGTTGAGGGTGTCCAGGCTGGCAAGGAAGGGCAGTTAGGGGTGAAAAGGCTGACAAGAGAGGAAAGTTAGGGGTGACTGGGCCAGCAGGCGAGGGCAGTTGGGGGTGACCAGGCCTGCAGGGAAGGTCATTTAGGGGTGACCAGGCCTGCAGGAGAGGGCAATTGGGGGAACCAGGCCAGCAGAGGAGGGCAGTTAAGGGCGATCAGGCCTGCAGGTGAAGGCAGTTAGGAGTGACCAGGCCTGCAGAGCAGGGCAGTTGGGGGCAACCAGGTCTGCAGAAGAGGGGAGTTGGTGAGGACCAGGCCTAGGGGAAGGCAGTTGGGGTTGACTAGGCTGGCAGAGGAGGGCAGTTGAGGAGGACCAGGCCAGCAGGGGAGAGAAGTTAGGGGCGACCAGGGTGGCAGGGGAGGGCAGTTAGGGATGACCAGGCCTATAAGGAAGGGCAGTTTGGGGAGCCAGTCCTGTAGGGGAGGGCAGTTAAGGATAATGAAGTTGGCAAGGAAGAGCAGTTAGGGTGACCAGGCTGGTAGAGGAGGGCAGTTGGAGGGACTAGGCCTACAGAAGAAGGTAGTTGGGGTGGGGGGATCAGATCAAAATGGGAGAGAAGTTAGGGGTGACCAGGCCTGCAGGGGAGGGCAGTCCGGGGGGGGACCAGGCCTTCAGGGGAGGACAGTTGAGGGTGACCAGGTCATCAGGGGAGGGTAGTTAGAGGGAATCCAGGCCTGCAGGGGAAGGTAGTTGCGGGTGACCAGGCTTTCAGGGGAGGGCAGTTGGGGGCCACAAGGCTGACAAAAGAGGGCAGTTAGGGGTGACTAGGCCAGCAGGTGAGGGCAATTAGGGGTGACCAAGCTTGCAGGGAAGGTTAGTTAGGGATGACCAGGCCTGCAGGGGAGAGTGGTTGGGGGAGCCAGGATGGCAGGGGAGGGCATTGGGGGCACCCAGGCCTGGAAAAGAGGGGAGTTGGTGGGGACCAGGCCTAAGGGAGGGCAGTTGGGGGCGACCAGGCTGGCAGAGGAGGGCATTTGGGGGGGACCAGGCCTACAGGAGAGAGAAGTTAGGAGCGACCAGGCTGGCAGTTAGGGATGACCAGGTGGCAAGGAAGGGCAGTTAGGGGTGACCAGGTTGGTAAGAAAGGACAATTAGGGTTGACAGGCCAGCAGAGGAGGGGCAGTTGGGGGGGGGGCCACCAGGCTGGCAGGGGAGGGCAATTAGGATGACCAGGCCATCAGGGAAGGTCAGTTGGGGGTGACCAGGAAGAACCTTCACAAAGAACCTTCTAAAAGACCATTTCCCTGTTTTAAATCTTGTCCAACAATTACTGGGAGAACATGCTAATAAGGTTCTCCCTCAACCTTTTATGGGAGACATCCCACTACTCTTCTACAGCCAGGGGACTGGATCCTCCTAAAGGAAATCCATACATCAAATAATTTACAGCCCCAATGGCAAGGCCCTTGTCAGGTACTCCTAACTATCCCAACTGGAACTAAACTATCAGAGCATACTAGTATATCACAATTCCCTCTTTCCAGATTAAAACTTATTCTCAGAACACCACCATTGCATCCTCTAATCTGGAGTCCTCTAAGTATCACAGCCACCAGATTAGGCCCACCAGACTCCACTTAACCCATATCCCACAAGAAGAAGAGAAATGAGTGAGCACCCCTGCATGTGCCTCCTGTGTACTGACCCTACCATCCCTAGCTACTGACCCCTGCCAGCCTGATGGACACCTAACTGCTCCCCTGCCAGCCTGATCACCCCCTAACCACTCCCTTGCCAACCTGATTGATGCCTAACTGCATCCCTACTGGCCCAATTGCCCAAACTGCCCTCCCCTGCAGGTCTGGTCACCCCCAACTGCCCTCCCTTGCACCTCATATCCTTTAGTCCATCTCTTCTCCCTATACTTTTTAGCTTGCTTCTGTGATTAGGGATTTTTTTCTTCCTCTGTGGGGAAAACACATATATCTGCCTCTGATGAACTTGTACTCTTGTCTGTCTCTCACCCAATGTAGATGTAGCCCCCAATAATCAGTCTTTATCTTTCCCCATAATCCTTCATCTCTGACACAAAAGGGCAGTCCAGATAATTCCTCTCCTCCTAACCCTCAGCAAATCAGCAGATGTTGAGACTGGCATAGGGGGCTTAACCACTCATACTTTGAAATTCTGTCTTGGAGTCTACAAGGAAGCCTAGATTGCCCTAGTTGGTTTGGCTCAGTGAATAGAGCATCAGCCTTCAGGGGAGGGCAGTTAGGGGTGACCAGATTGGGAGAGGAGGGAAGTTGGGGTGACCGAGCTTGCAGGGATGGGCAGTTTGGGGGGGACCCAGGCCTGCAGGGGAGGGCTGTTAAGGGTGACCAGGCCTTCAGGGGAGGGCAATTAGGGGTGACCAGGCCTGCAAGGTAGGGGCAAACAGGCTGACAGGGGAGTAGTTAGGCATCAATCAGGCTGGCAGTGGAGTGGTTAGGGGGTGATCAGGCTGGCAGGCAGAAGCGGTCAGGGGCAATCAGGAAGGCAGGCAGGTGAGGAGTTGGGAGCTAGCAGTCCTGGATTGTGAGAGGGGTGTCCAAATGCCCATTTAGGCCTGATCCTACCTGGATTGAGCCTAAACGGGCAGTCGGACATCCCTGAAGAAATCCCGGATTGGAGAGGGAGCAGGCTGGGCTGAAGGACACACACACACACACACACACACACACACACACACACACACACCCAATGCACGAATTTTGTGCAACAGGCCTATATATATATTTACCCACCAGTCCCCTTTGTGGCAGAGCAGCGACCAGGCCTCTCCCAAGGGAGTGCACTGGAAAGGGATCTCAACCCCTTCTCTTGCCAGCAGCAATAGGTACTGAATCCTTTCAGTACATTTGCAAACAGGGAGCTTTCACTAGCTCTGTCTGCTGCTTTTACAAATCCTGGGCTCGCTGCTCTATTCCTGGGGCTGCCAGAAGGCCAGTAGCAGTCACTGGCCTCTGATTTAACTGTTGTAGCCAGCAAGCCTAAGTCTTATATTGTTTGCTGCAAAATGCTCATTATACACTGGGCAGCAGCGGGGCAGCTCTATATCAGGTAAATGGCTGTTGTCCCCTGCTTTGTTTTTGCTGCTGCAGCTTCTTCCAGGGTCACTGCAGGCAGCTCAGGCATCCAGCCCCCTTTCTTTCACCTGGCTCTCAGGAACTGAGTCTGCCTAGCCACCAGTTTTAAATCACCAGGGCAGCTAGATTAATTATGCTTGCAGAAAACTTGCAACCTTCAATCTAGTGAAGTTCTGATAAGACACCTGGACCAGACCCCTATGCCAGCAGAATGGTCTGGAGCCAGTAAAAATAAACAAATACCTATGTCTCCCTGCTTTATGATTAACTGCAGACATCCTCCCTCCCGTCTTTTCTGCATTAACCATTTACTCTGTCCTGAAACAAGGGAAATGGTCTGAGATCCAGTATATTAGGCTTTGTACATTTAAGGATATTTCTTTCTTTCTGTAACCATTGTTTTCTCTCATAGATTTTTTCTGTTTATTTTAAGCCCCTGTAGTGTCTTAACACTTCCTTCTTTACTAGTCTTTTTTTTTAAAATATATTTTATTGATTTTTTACAGAGAGGAAGGGAGAGAGATAGAATGTCAGAAACATAGATGAGAGAGAGACATTGATCAGCCGCCTCCTGCACGCCCCACAGTGGAGATGTGCCCGAAACCAGGATACATGCCCCTGGCCGGAATCGAACCTGGGACCCCTCAGTCCCCAAGCCAACGCTCTATCCACTGAGCCAAACCAGTCTCGGCACTAGTCTTTTTTTTAATGTTAATAAATCTTTATTGTTCAGATTATTACAATTGTTCCTCTTTTTTTCCCCATAGCTCCCCTCCACCTGATTCCCACCCCAACCTCTGCTCCTACCACACCCCCACACCCCCCGCATTGTCCTCATCCATAGCTGTATGATTTTTGTCCAGTCTCTCCCTGCACCCACCTAACCTCTTTCCCCCTGAGAATTATCAGTCCACTCTCTTTCTATGCCCCTAATTCTATTATATTCACCAGTTTATTCTGTTCATTAGATTTTCAGTTCACTTGATTTTTGGATTCACTTGTTGATAATATGTATTTGTTGTTCATAATTTTTACCTTTACCATTTTCTTCTTCCTCTTCTTAAAGAATAACTTTCAGCATTTTATATAATACTGGTTTGGTGTTGATGAACTCCTTTAGCTTTTTCTTATCAGTGAAGCTCTTTATCTGCCCTTCAATTCTGAATGATAGCTTTGCTGGGTAGAGTAATCTTGGTTGTAGGTTCTTGCTATTCATCACTTTGAATATTTCTTGCCACTCCCTTCTGGCCTGCATAATTTTTGTTGAGAAATCAGCTGACAGTTGAATGGGTACTCCCCTGTAGGTAAATAACTATTTTTCTCTTGCTGCTTTTAATATTCTCTGTCTTTTGCTCTTGGTATTTTAATTATGATGTGTCTTGGTATGGTCCTCTTTGGATTCTTTTTGTTTGGGGTTCTGTGCACTTCTGTCTATTTCTTTCACCTGGTGGGGGAAGTTTTCAGTCATTATTTCTTCAAATAGGTTTTCAGTATTTTGCTCTCTCTCTTCTTCTGGCACCCCCCACAATTGTGATGTTGGTATGCTTAAAGTTGTCCCAGAGGCTCCTTACACTATCTTCACATTTTTGGATTCTTTTTTATTTTCCAATGGAGTGTTTTCTGCTTCTTTGTATTTCAAATCTTTGACTTGATTCTTGTAATCCTCTAGTCTGCTGTTAGGTTTCTGTATAATATTTTTTATTTCAGTCAGTGTATGTTTAATTTCTAGTTGGTTCTTTTTTCATCTCCTCTTGGGACTTGCTAAATTTATCCATTTTTTCTAGGAAATTCTTTTTTTTTAATTAAATCTTTATTATTCAGATTATTACATTTGTTTCTCTTTTTTCCCCTCCATAGCACCCCTCCACCCAGCTCCCACCCTTCCCTCTGCCCTTACCTCCCTCCCGTTGACCTCATCCATAGATGTATGATTTTTGTCCATTCTCTCCCTGTACACCCCTCACCCCTTTTCCCCTCAGAATTATCAGTCCACTCCCTTTCTGTGCTCCTGATTCTATTATATTCACCAGTTTATTCTGTTGATCAAATTTTTAATTCACTTAATTTTTAGATTCACTTGTTGATAGATATGTATTTGTTGTTCATAATTTTTTGGCTTTTACCTTTTTCTTCTTCCTCTTCTAAAAGAGTACCTTTCATCATTTCATATAATACTGGTTTGGAGTTTATGAACTCCTTTAGCTCTTTCTTCTCTGTGAAGCTTTTATCTGCCCTTCAATTCTGAATGATAGCTTTGCTGGATAGATTATTCTTGGTTGTAGGTTCTTGCTATTCATCACATTGAATATTTCTTGCCACTCCCATCTGGCCTGCATCGTTTCTGTTGAGAAATCAGCTGACAGTCGTATGGGTGCTCCCTTGTAGGTAATGAACTGTTTTTCTCTTGCTGCTTTTAATATTCTCTCTTTGCCTTTTGCTCTTGGTATTTTAATTATGATGTGTCTTGGTGTGGTCCTCTTTGGATTCCTTTTATATGGGGTTCTGTGTGCTTCCTGGACTTGTAAGTCTATTTCTTTCCCCAGATGTGGGAAGTTTTCAGTCATTTCTTTAAATAGGTTTTCAGTATCTTGCTCTCTCTCTTCTTCTGGCACCCCCACAATTCTGATGTTGGTACGCTTTAAGCTGTCCCAGAGGCTCCTTATATTATCTTTACAGTTTTGGATTTTTTTCTCTTTTTGCTTTTCCAGTTGAATGTTTTCTGCTTCTTTACATTTCAAATATTTGACTTGATTCTTGCCTTTTTCTAGTATGCTGTTAGGACTCTGTATAATATTTTTTTATTTCAGTCAGTGTATGTTTAATTTCTAGTTGGTCCTTTTTCATCTCTAGTTGGACCTTTTCCATCTCTAGTTGAATCTTTTGCATGTCTAGTTGGTCCTTTTTCATCTCCTCTTGGCTCTCGCTAACTTTATCCAACTTTTCTAGCATATTCTTGAAAAACGTTATAAGCGTGGTTTTGAACTCTATATCCAGTCGTTTTTTTCCTCCATTTTTTTTGTCTCGGCATTTTCACTATGCCGGGAGAACTTCTGTGCTGGATTCAGACTTATGATACCAGACTTGCAAAACCAAAGAAGCCTCTCTGTTGAGCTTGGGATGGGTGGAGTCTCAGGGCTTAAGGGACCGCCTTGCCTTCCAGTCCGCCCTGCCTGCCACTGCCCCTGAGTCTCATGTGAATGGGTAATCGCTAGAGCAGTCCTTGTGCGCTCCCACACGCTTTCTCTCAGTGCCTCTACACTGCTGCCTTTCCAGCTCCCCTGAGCTCCAGGACCACACGAGTATAGGTCCCCAGGGTTTCACCTGAAACAGGGGCTTAGTGGAGTCAGAAGTGGCACAGTTGGGAGGGTCTGTCTCCCGCCCACTCGCGAAAGCCAGCAGCACACTCAGCAGTATGTCCTGCGCGCAGCGCCGTGCGCGCCACCAGGCATTTGATCTTTTGCGAGTCGCCTAAATTTCCGTGCACTTCTCCCTTTTCACAGTCTAAACTCCCCCCGTATGAGTTTCAGCTGGATCTGGGGTTTAGTGTCGTAAGATAGGGGTTCAATGCCTTTGAGAGTCTCCGTTTCCCTCCTGCCAGAGAAAACCAGCCAGGTATTCCAGCACCCACTCTCCGTACCTCAGCTTTTTGCAGCTCCTCTGGGTCTCCGTGAGCCCCTCTCCTTCCCTCTAGCTGTAGAACTTCCACTCAGCCAGCTTTCCTGTGGTTCTGGATGATGTCCGTTCTGTCTTTTAGTTGTAGTTTTGAAATTGTTGTGCGAGGCAGCAGTGTAGGTGTTTACCTATGCTGCCATCTTGGATTCTTCATCCTAGGAAATTCTTAAAAAACCTTAAAACCGTGGTTTTCAACTCTATATCCAGTCATTTGTTTTCCTTCATTTCTTTTGCTTGTGATTTGTTCTTTAGTATCTGCATATTTTGCTGCTTCCCTGAGTTGGTAGAGTAGTTTCGTGTGTTAAATGTCCTATTTGGCCCAGTAGCTCTGCCTCCCCAGTTACTTGAGGTGGACACTCTGGTGCACCCCTTTGTGAAATGTGTGTACAGTGTTGTTGTAGTTAATTATTGATTGTTATTGGTATCACTGGGGGGGATTGACCTCCCAGCCAATTGATTATGAGGATCAGTTGTGTCTGCACATGCAGGCTTGCCTCCAGACCTCTGGCTTTTGCGTGCTTGCACGCAAGCTTCCTGAACTCTGCCTTTCTGTTCCCGTGAGTTTACATGTGTTCTAAGGACCCATATGAGTCTGGGTCCCCAGGATCTCACCCGAAACTGGGATTCAGTGCAATTGAACCTGGATTTCAGTGCTGTTGTGAAGTTCTGTTTTCCTCCCGCTAGAGGAAGCCAGGCAAAATCAGCAGTCAGTGCTTTGTTTGTGCACTTTTGCGCATACTTTCACATGCACTTTTGCAAGCCCCCAGACTTCTGTTTTTCGCAGCTCCCCTAAATTTCCATGCACTCCTTCCTTTTCATAACAGTCTAGACTCCCACTCTGAGTCTCGCTTGGAGCTGGGCTTTAGTGAAGTTGGGATTTTCTGTCTCTCTCCCACTAGAGCAGTGATTCTCAACCTGTGGGTCGTGACCCCTTTGGGGGTCGAACGACCCTTTCACAGGGGTCGTCTAAGACCATCGGAAAATGCAGATATTTACATCACGATGCATAACAGTAGCAAAATTTCATGGTTGGGGGTCACCACCACATAAGGAACTGTATGCAAGAGTCGCAGCCTTAGGAAGGTTGAGAACCACTGCACTAGAGGAAGCCAGCCAGATCCCCCTCCGCCCATCCTCTTCACGAGTGTGTCTCCGTACCTCAGCTTTTTACAGCTCCTCTGAGTCTTTGTGAGTCCCTCTCTTTACTTTTAGTTGTAGAATTTTCACTCAGCCAGCTTTCCTGTGGTTCTAGATGGTGTCTGCTCTGTTTTTTAGTTGTAGTTTTGAAATTGTTGTGTGAAGCAGCAACTTAGGTATTCACCTATGCCGCCATCTTGGTTGCTCCTCTCTCTCTACTACTCTTGATTTCCCTGATCATTTTTGTTTCCCAGTCCAATTGCTTGTCTCCCTTTCCTATTGGGAGTCAGAGGAAGACAATTCCTACAGAGGGGAGAAATAGAAACAGTGGGAGTTTCAGAGAAAACTACAGACTACAGCTGCAGTAGTGCTCCCTTTCAAAGCCTGAGGTCCAACCTCTGGAGAAAAATTACTCTTAGCCTGGAAAGATAGTGGATAAGATTAAGGGTGTGTAGGAAGATTTCTTTCGAACTGAAAGCCTGAATAGCCTCCTGAAAGAAAAGATCTTTAATCCAGTTACAGATACTATCAGAATCAGGATGAGGGAGGAAGGGAAAGACTAGGTCATATCTTCTATGAGGATCATAATAACTGAAAACAGCACATCAAACAAACCATATAACCACAAAGACATAAGACCATAAAAGACACATGTAATTAAATAAATAAAATAAAATAAACATGTTAATAATGACTCCAGCCTTAGTTCAGCCTTAGTTCAGCCTTAGATGGCTCACGTTAGACTATGATGTCACAGTCAGGGACAGGGCCTGTAAATCTCTCTGCCCTGCAGAGCTGTAAGCCCTGTCCCTGGAAGTCTCTGACCACCAAAAGAGATAAGAAAGCCATCAATAAAAGTTTTTTGTGTTTTGAAATGTTACAAATTTATGCCTTTAAGTTAACCTTAGGACTTTAAAATTTCAATTTAATACAGCAAATTCACAAATCAGAGCAAAATGAAACCCTTGCTTTTACAAAATTAAAGAGAAATTTTTATTAGCTGAATGAACTGATTCCCTCTCTGACAGAGAGCAAAAAAACTCAGAAAAAGAATTCCAGGAGCTGCTAAAAACTTTTGCACTCTGTCACAGGAGGTCCACCCATCTTTAAACAAATTGAACAACAGAAAGAGATAAAAAAATACTCTCCTGTGTACAGCCAGAAGGCACAAAGTAGCTTCGGCCTCACACAGACCAGTTAATGAGCAGATAATTATTCCAAGACAGACAAACATCCATACTCACATTATCTCAGTAGACTAGCCCAGATTGGAGCTGAGCAGATAAATAAAACAATGCCCAATTCCCCAAACGGGTTTGGGGGCACTCCTGGCACCCATGCTCCAGAACAGAATTTTCAACCAACATCTTGGTGAGAACCTACCGGAGGAGTTAAGACTGCATCCAGTCCCCCTTCTCTTCTCGGTACCAAATTGGCTAGTCTTACACATAAACAAACAGCAAAGTGAACTCATAATTCCTTAATCAAATCTGAATTCACTCACCTCTAGAGTCCCACATTTATATACCAGCTAGTCCAAGTTTTTTACTTCTACCAAATATTTACCCAGTTTAAACAGTCTACCTGACACCTGATTCCTGATTAATTAACCTGAGGAAGCAACAGCTTCGGGGGAGGTAATCAAGCTCCCCCTCCCACTCATTTGGAGTGGGCCAAACCGATAAGTTGACAGATCCAGAAGTGTCCATCCACTCTCTCCAGATGCTGGGCGGGTCCTGAGCTGAGGTCCGGGAGGGCCTGGAATCCCCCGGTTCAATTCTGCTAAATCAGCAGAGTGGAACCTCCCAGAGGCCTATCCGGCTCCCTTGGACCCCAAACCCAGTCCACTCACCAGAGGCTAAAAAGCCAAGTATGGGTTGATTTTCCCGGAATCTCAAGGAACCAAAAATATTATAGAAAACCGGAATAATCAAACCATGCTTGGAGAGTTTGGAGTTATATTTATTATGTGCGGGTCCAGAGGAAAATGTTTCTCAAATTCTGGGCCCCAACATGCAGAAATTTTCCCTATTTATATGTTTTTACCTTCTTTGTCTCCCAAATATGGGATGTTTCCCATCCCTTTGCAAGTTCTTAAGGGGCCCCTATGTGCTGAGTCTTTGAGACCGCAACCAAAGACCTGGCCTGGTGCCAGCACTGATAATTTTGTCCAGGGAAAGTTTAATGGCCTCTCTGAAGTGAGAATAGTCTCATTTTCCTTATTATTTAAGCAAACAAACATTTACAGAAACCAATAGTAAGGTTAAAATTTCAAACAGCAGTTTTTATATAAGATGGGTGCTTCACTATTAATATTTGGCTCTGTTAACTAATGAGTTTGACGACCACCGGCTTAGGTGATTCCTTATCCTGGTCTCAGGTGAAGGGAGTCAGTCAAACTTTTCTGTTTGTGAAACTCGCAGGGAAGGGATTTGCAGCATTTTAATTCATTAGGAGGTTTTGTTTTTAGGCAGATAACTGAAAGTTCCAAAAAAAAAAAAAAAAGCCTTTTCCTGCATCTGTTTGTTAGGGTCGAAACGCTCACCGCTCTAAGGAAGGTTCCAAGAGACGTTCTCATGAAAACAGCAAAGAGTTTATTCACCAAGCATGCTGGGGCTCACAACGTACTCTGAAAGCAGAGCAGAGGCTGAGAGCCCTGAACCAAGTTACAGGGTATTTTTATAGTATTACGATAACAGGATGCGGCTGGCGGTTATTGGTTATCTCTGGGTTAATCTCTTGAGACATCTGGGCCTTGTCTCCTTCCCCAATTTGGCTACAGGCTATCTTCACCACACACACTAACAACCTGCACCTGGGTTACAGCACTCTGGAAATTTCCACTCTATTCTTAACTTTGAGAATTTTTAACTCTTCATGTTGATTCTCAAATATATTTAGTTCAAATTAATCCTTGTGACACAGTGGTATATTTTGTACCTCTCCCATCTTTACAAGGGAGAGGGTGCGTTAGTGTGGAAAATGCTGGCACAGGCTAGATGGCACATGTCGGTTTTCTACCTTCCAGGTTGTCCTCCCTGGCTAAGGTTGGGGCTTGGGGCCTTTGCGCCTTATCAGGCTTACTCAGAAACAAGCTGGAACCATTTCACCATTCCCCACCCACCCCTCCTATGTAGGTGGCTGCAGGCTACTCTAGGTAGCCTCCAGCACAGGTGATTGAAGCTGGGATGGAGTGGGGTTGAGGGGAGCCAAAGCTACTGCTGGTCCAGGAAGCTTCCCTAATTTACATGACTACACAGTAGAGATTGTGAAATGAAATGAAAATGTTTTGTAATTAAACAAAGTTTGCATTTATCAAACAAAAATATTATATATCCTATTTTGAATGACATAGTTTTAAACACAAAGGAAACCTCCAAGCTGTCACACAGATTGATAGAATTGAAGGCATTCAAGTTCAGTTTGTCTTTATAATCACTACGTTAGGGGCAGAAATTGAATATTGGGAACTATTAGCTATAAGAAATAATTAGAAGAAATATTAATCATGCTCTGTTAAGCATGATTGTTTTGTTCTGATTAAAGAAAGCACATTCTAACCTGGCTGGGCATTGTACACAGAACCTGGAAGCCCACCTGGAAATGCTGCCCTTCTGCGTCATCTGGGAGTTGCCTATTATCCTGGAAAGATTAACAACCTTGTTGAGGAAAGAAAACAATGGAGTCCTGTATACTTCCTGCCCTTTGCAAACCCACAGCCGACAGTGCCTGTAATCTGTAACCATTTGATACCCATTCTTATTCCTTTTGCCCACTTCCCCATGTAATCTTTGTCCTTGTGATGGGCAGAAATAAAATATTGGGAGCCAGCTATAATTGTAAGAAATATTAAATATGCTCTGTTAACAGTGATTGTTTTGTTCTGATTAAAGAAAGCACAAAGGACCTGGGAGCTCACCTGGAAATGCAGCCTATCATCCCCACCTGGAGCTGCCTATTATCAAAGAAAGATTAACAACCTTGCTGCAGAAACCAGAATTGCTTGGAAAACCCCAGCCCTTGCATATCACTAGCCCTTTGATGATCTCCAGCCCTTGCATATCACTAAGTCCTTTGAGGATCCCCAGCTCTTTGCATACCTATAAACTGCCCATTTGCCTCTTTTGCCTACTTTCCCCATGTAATCTTTGTCCTTCTATTCGGTATAAGCAGCTGGTTTATGGTGGGGGAAGAGAGGCAGGCAGAGCAGATTTTTGGGGATGACCTGCTGCTCTCTCATATTGTCAGCAGTATTGGAATAAACATTCATATATGATTCAACTCTATCGCTTCTTAATTGGCTCAAGTAGTGGCAAGGAACACGGACTCACTGATTATTGTCTGGTTACATATTCTGGCAACCACAAAGGGATATAAGCGAGGGAGTCCTCTGGGGTGAGTACTGAATATTCCTCTTACTATCTGAACAGGGGCGTTCCTGGAGCTGAGGCCTGGACTTTTATTTGCAGCGCTGCCAGGAATTTTCCTGTTTTGAGTCACAGCTGTAGTCTCAATAATCCCCTTTGTCTGACCTAAGACCTAAATTCTCAATTAAGACCTAAATTGAATCAAGCGTTCTTATCTGGGCTTCATTGTAAGGAAGCTTGTACTGTTTATGGCCTGGGAGTGGGAGGGGGTACATTTTCCTGCCTCTCATCTGGGTGAGCCTGATTAGCTCTGGATGGCAAGAGACCTCCAGCGCCATTAGTCTCTGAGCTCTTAGTCTAAAATGCTCTAGAACAAGACATTGCTCTGCTTTGGTGTTGTTTGTTTTTCCGAAAATGTACTCTTTTATTTTTATTTTAATAAATCTTTATTGTTCAGATTATTACAATTGTTCTCTTGCCCCCCCACCCATATTTTCCCTCCACCTGGCTCCCACCCCACCCTCTGCCCTTACCTCTTCCCCATTGTCCTCATTCATAGGTGTATGCTTTTTGTCCAGTCTCTCCCTGCACCCCCCTCACCCCTTTCCCCATGAGACTTGTCAGTTCACTCCCTTTCTATGCCCCTAATTCTATTATATTCAGTTTATTCTGTTCATCCGATTTTCAATTCACTTGATTTTTAGATTCACTTGTTGATAAATATGTATTTGTTGTTCATAATTTTTACCTTCACCATTTTCTTCTTTCTCTTCTTAAAGAATATCTTTCAGCATTTCATATAATACTGGTTTGGTGTTGATGAACTCCTTCAGTTTTTTCTTATCTGTGAAGCTCTTTATCTGCCCATCAATTCTGAATAATAGCTTTGCTGGGTAGAGTAATCTTGGTTGTAGGTTCTTGCTGTTCATCACTTTGAATATTTCTTGCCACTCCCTCTGGCCCGAATAGTTTCTGTTGAGAAATCAGCTTACAATCCTATGAGTGCTCCCTTGTAGGTAATTAATTTTTTCTCTTGCTGCTTTTAATATTCTCTCGTTGTCTTTAGCTCTTGGCATTTTAATTATGATGTGTCTTGATATGATCCTCTTTAGATTCCTTTTGTTTGGGGTTCTGTGCGCTTCCTGGACTTGTAAGTCTATTTGTTTCACCAGGTGGGGAAGTTTTCAGTCATTATTTCTTCAAATAGGTTTTCAGTATCTTGCTCTCTCTCTTCTTCTGGCACCCCCATCATTCTGATGTTGGTATGCTTGAAGTTGTCCCAGAGGCTCCTTAGACTATCTTCACATTTTTGGATTCCTTTTTCTTTTTGCTTTTCCAGTGGAGTGTTTTTTGCTTCTTTGTATTTCAAATCTTTGTCTTGATTCTTGCAATCCTCTAGTCTGCTGTTAGGTTTCTGTATAATATTTTTTATTTCAGTCAGTGTATGTTTAATTTCCAGTTGGTTCTTTTTTATCTCCTCTTGGGTCTCGCTAAATTTATCCATTTTTTTCTAGGAAATTCTTAAAAAAACCTTAAAACCATGGTTTTGAACTCTATATCCAGTCATTTGTTTTCCTCCATTTCTTTAGTTTGTGATCTGTTCTTTTGTTTCTGCACATTTCGCTGCTTCCCTGAGTTGGTAGAGTAGCTTTGTGTGCTAGATGTCCTATGTGGCCCAGTAGCTCTGCTTCCCCAGTTACTTGACGGGGACACTCTTGGTGCACCCCTTTGTGAACTGTGTGTACAGTCTTGTTGTAGTTAATTCTTGATTATTATTGGTATCACTGGGGGGGAATTGACCTCCTAGCCAATTGGTTGTGAGGATCTGCACATGTGTGCTTGCCTCCAGTCCTTTGGCTTTCGTGCGCATGTGCTTGAGCTTCTGGACCTCTCTGCCTTTGGGTTCCCCTGAGTTTCCGTGCACTGTAGGGACCTGTATGAGTCTGGACCCCAGGGTCTCACCCGAAACTGGGGTTCAGTGCAGTTGGACCTGGATTTCAGTGCTGTTGTAAGATTCTGTTTTCCTCCTATTAGAGAAAGCCAGCAGCACAATCAGCAGTCAGTGGTTTGTTTGTGCACTTTTGCGCACACTTTCACATGCACTTTCACAAGCCCCCAGACTTCTGTCTTTCGCGGCTCCCCTAAGTTTCCATGCACTCCTTCCTTTTTTTTTTTTTTTTAATATACTTTATTGATTTTTTACAGAGAGGAAGGGAGAGAAATAGAAAGTCAGAAACATCGATGAGAGAGAGACATCGATCAGCCTCCTCCTGCACACCCCACAGTGGAGATGTGCCCACAAGCAAGGTACGTGCCCCCGACCGGAATCGAACCTGGGACCTTTCAGTCCGCAAGCCGACGCTCTGTCCACTGAGCCAAACCGGTCTTGGCAACTCCTTCCTTTTCATAACAGTCCAGACTCCCCCGTATGAGTCTCACCTGGAACTAGGGTTCAGTGCAGTCAGGATTTTCCATCACCCTCCTGTTAGAGGAAGCCAGCCAGACCCTCCTCTACCTGTTCTCTCCACGAGCATGTCTCTGTACCTCAGCTTTTTACAGCTCCTCTGAGCCTTTGTGAGTCCCTCTCATTAGTTCTAGTTGTAGAATTTTCACTCAGCCAGCTTTTCTGTGGTTCTGGATAGTGTCCATTCTGTCTTTTAATTGTAACTTTTGAAATTGTTGTACAAGGCAACAGCTTAGGTGTTCATCTATGCCGCCATCTTGGTTTCTCCTTTTTTGTTTGTTTTTATGCAGGGCATTCTGAAGTGTCTATGGTTGGACAGGCAAGGAGCATGGTGTGAAACTCTTGTCTGTAGGCTGTGTGTGCCTGTAAATATATTATAATCAGTCTTTGTTGATTGTTGCTTTGTTGTTTGGTTTAATTTGTTTAAGCATGGGGCACATCCTACTTTGTTGGGGGCCCACCTGCTTCTGGCAGGCTGAACCTACGGCAGGATTGCAGTAATTGCTAAGAATTCTTAAACTTGGGGACCCTTCCTGCTCTCCATCTCAAAACATCAGTAGTTAGAAACTCTTAGCTAGTGAAAGTTCTTGTATGTCTGTAATTTAACTTTGGTTACTGATGTTCTTTGCTTGCTTTCTATCTTTTGGGGACTTAGCATGCTCTTTGCTATTTTATGAACATAAGGAATCCTCTGTCACTGCTGTGTGGGCTTTGTGCCATTTGGGACCAAAGGTCATTTTGCTATGTGGGGTTAGTGTGAGATAAGATTCTAAGGCTAATGTCCCAGTCCATCCTTTTTTTAAGAGTACTCATTTACTTTCTGTAGGGGTACTCTACCATCTAAGCTATCATTCAGAATTGAAAGTCAGACAAAGAGCTTCACAAATAAGAAAAAGTTAATGGAGTTCATCATTGTCAAACCAGTATTATATGAAATGCTGAAAGGTATTGTTTAAGAAGAGGAAGAAGAAGAAAAAGGTAAACATAAAAATTATGAACAATAAGTACATATCTATCAACAAGTGAATCTAAAAATCAAGTGAATAAGAAATCTGATGAACAGAATAAACCGGTGAATATAATAGAATTAGGGGAATAGAAAGGGAATGGACTGACAATTCTCGGGGGTAAAGAGATAAGATTCTCAGAACCAACCATTTACTTACTGTAGGGGTAAGTAAATGAGTACTTTGGTTGGTTGGTTCTGTTTTTAAGATCTTTTCTTATGTAAGATTTCATGTTGTTAGTCTACTCAGAAAGAAAAATATGAGAAATAAATCTTCTAAAATCCCCAAGTCCTTTTCCTAGAAGGACCAGAGATGCAGAAGTGCCCTCCAGCAGGCTGCAGAAATAGCAGTGGTACCACTCCCATTTTTGTAAGGAAAAATAAAATAAAATAGTATTTTCACATTAAAGTCGCTAAAGGCCAGTGAGATATCCCTGTTATAAAATTTGTCAAGAAAATGCCTTGGGTATTAATAATTGCCTTTAAAATCTCAACGTTGTTAAGATATAACTAAAATGAAGAGTTTTTGATAAAGCTTTTCAGTAAAATTATAAGCCTAAACATAATTTCCAAAGTCTTAGCTAACTTAAAATTTTGGCATTTGCTGGGTTAAATAATAAAAATTATTAAATATCTAGGTATTTTGAAGTAACACGATACTGAAATATTAATTAATCTGAGTTTGCCTACTTTTGGATATTTATTAGAGAATTTAGAAGATGTATTTAAATCTATTAATGAATATGTCATACATTTTATTTGAACTTATATCGCTTAAAAATGTGAATGTATTGCTAATATGAGAAATGTTAAGTACTTGTCACCTAAAATTTAAGGTTTCTAAAAGTCAAAAATTCTAACTAATTGGAAAGAAATTGTATGGTTTTGGTAATAGAGGATTTTGAAAAGAAATGTTTAAAAAAATTATAGGTTGCCAAAACTGGTTTGGCTCGGTGGATAGAGCATTGGCCTGCGGACTGAAAGGTCCCAGGTTCGATTCTGGTCAAGGGCATGTACCTTGGTCTCAGGCACATCCCCAGTAGGGGGAGTGCACGAGGCGGCTGATCGATGTCTCTATCTCATCGATGTTTCTAACTCTATCCCTCTTCCTTCCTCTCTGTGAAAAATCAATAAAATATATTTTTAAAAAATTATAGGTAATCTGAATAATTTAATTAGATAAGTGAATCTAAAGTACAGTGGTACCTCGAGATACGAGTGCTCTAACATACGAGATTTTTGAGATATGAGCCATCGAGCAAGCAATTTTTGCTTTGAAATACAAGCAACAGTTGAGATACGAGTAATCGCGAGGATAGGCCAGCTGCACACGACCCACCACTTTACGGGGACTGGAGCATCTCATAGTTTCCCACACCTCAAAGTTACGGAATGAATTGAACTTGTATCTTGAGGTACCACTGTAAGCTAACACAGAACTTGTTTAGTCCTTTTCTAATCTATTACAAGGTAAAAAGTCTTTCCTGTGTTTGCTTATGAAACAAAAGTTCTATGAATTATTGAAATAATTATATAATGTGTTACTTTATTTTTATTATTAATTTTTTAAATAAATCTTTATTGTTCAGATTATTACAATTGTTCCTCTTTTTTTCCCCCATACCTCCCAACTACCCAGTTCCATCCCTGCTCCCTGCCTTTACCCCCACCACTGTCCTCATCCATAGGTGTACAATTTTTGTCCAGTCTCTTTCTGCACCCCCCAAACCTCTTTACCCCCGAGAATTGTCAGTCCATTTCCTTTTTATTCCCCTAATTCTATTATATTTACCAGTTTATTCTGTTCATCAGATTTCTTATTCACTTGATTTTTAGATTCACTTGTTGATAGATATGTACTTATTGTTCATAATTTTTATCTTTACCTTTTTCTTCTTCTTCCTCTTCTTAAACAATACCTTTCAGCATTTCATATAATACTAATTTGGCAATGATGAACTCCATTAGCTTTTTCTTCTCTGTGAAGGTCTTTATCTGCCCTTCAATTCTGAATGATAGCTTTGCTGGATAGATTATTCTTGGTTGTAGGTTCTTATTGTTCATCACGTTGAATATTTCTTGCCACTCCCGTCTGTCCTGCATAGTTTCTGTTGAGAAATCAGCTGACAATCCTATGGGTGCTCCCTTGTAGGTAACTAACTGTTTTTCTCTTGCTGCTTTTAATATTCTTTCTTTGTCTTTTGCTCTTGGCATTTAAATTATGGTGTGACTTGGTGTGATCCTCTTTGGATTTCTTTTGTTTGGGATTCTGTGCACTTCCTGGCCTTGTAATTCTTTCTTTCTCCAGGTGGGGGAAGTTTTCAGTCATTATTTCTTCAAATAGGTTTTCACTATCTTGCTCTCTCTCTTCTCCTGGCACCCCTATAATTCTGATGTTGTATGCTTGAAGTTGTCCCAAAAGCTCTTTACACTATCTTTACATTTTTGGATTCTTTTTTCCTTTTGCTTTTCCAATTGAGTGTTTTCTGTTTCTTTGTATTTCAAATCTTTGACATGATTCTTGTTTTTTTTTAGTCTGCTGTTAGGTCTCTATATAATATTTTTATTGCAGTCAGTGTATATTTAATTTCTAGTTGGTCGTTTTTCATCTCCTCTTGGGTCTCACTAAATTTGTCTATTTTTTTCTCTGAAATTCTTGAAAAACCTTATAACTGTGGTTTTTGAACTCTATATCCAGTCATTTGTTTTCTTCCATTTCTTTCGTTTGTGATCTGTTCCTTTGTCTCTGCATTTTTGCTGCTTCCCTGAGTTGGTAGAGTAGCTTTGTGTGCTAGTTGTCCTATCATAGCGGATCTACTTAATGCATAGTCACAAAACCAAACAGGCAGCCAAAATGAGGAGACAAAGAAACAACCCCCAAATGCAAGAACAAGAAGTGAAAGGACAAGAAGAGACAAAAAAAAAACAAATGAAAGAACAAGAGAATTCTTCCGAAGAAGAGATAAATGAAATGAAGATAAGAAATTTATCTGATACAGAGTTCAGAATAATGATGGTAAAGGTGCTCAACAGCATGAGAAGATATAGTAACTTTGAAAATAGAAATAAAAAATGACACAGCACAAATAAAGAACACATTGGGAGGAATAAACAGCAGGTTAGGGGAAGCTGAGGATCGAATCAAAGTAGAAGACAGGGTTGAAAAATCACTCAATCAGAGAACTAAAAAGGAAAAAAAATTAAAAACAGGAGGACAGCTTAAGGGAACTGTGGTATGATGTGAAATGTAATACTATTTAAATAGTAGTTGAGCAAGAGAGGCAGAAAGGGAGAAAAGGATAGAGAATGTGGTTGAAGAAATAGTGGCAGAAAATTTCCCCAACCAGGTAAAGAAAAAAGTCACACAAGTTCAAAAGGCAGAGAGAACGCCAAGCAAGAAGAACCTACACAGGCCTACACCTAGACACATCATGATTAAACACCAAAAATTAAAGACAAAGAGAGAATCTTAAAGGCAGCAAGAGAAAAGCAAACTGTTACCTACAAAGGAGCTCCAGTAAGGCTGACACCTAATTTCTCATCAGAAAATCAGGATGGAGTGGCATGAAGTATTCAAGGTAATGGAAGGCAAGGATCTGAAACCAAGATTACTATATCCAACAAGGCTATCATCCAGAATAGATGGTCAAATAAAGAGCTTCCCATACAAAAAAAGGATAAAGAAGTACATCACCACCAAGCTAGCATTATAAGAAATGCTAAAAGGACTGCTGTAATGTGAAGAAGAAATAGAGAGAAACCTAGGCATACAGAATTAAAATGGCAATAAATAAGTACCTATCAATAATAACCCTAAATCTAAATGGATTAAATGTTTCAATCAAACGGCATAGGGTAGCTGAATGGATACAAAAACATGACCCCACTATATGCTGTCTATAAGAGACCCATCTCCAAACAAAAGACACACACAGTTGAGAGTAAAAGGCTAGGAACAAATTTTCCTTTCAAATGGAAAAAAAAAAAAAAAGCTGGAGTAGCAATACAAAATATCCCACAAAATAGACTTCCAAATGAAAGTCATCACAGGAGACAATAAAGGTCACTACATATACTAAAGGCATTAATCTAACAAGAGGATATAACCCTGGTAAACATATAAACTAAAAATAGCTAAAAGATTTAAATGTAAGCCAGGAAGCCATAAATATCCTAATAGAAACGATAGGCAGCAAAATCTGACATCTCTCTAAGCAATATGTTTACATAAACATCTCCTATGGCAAAGGAAACTAAAGAGAAAATAAACAAAATGAGACTACATCAAAATAAAAGGTTTCTGCACAGCAAAAGAAACCAACAAAATAAAAAGGGATCCCACTGAATGGGACAATATATTTGGCAATGATACATCTGATAAAGGGTTTATATACAAAACATAAGGAACTGGTACAATTTAAGAAAGTCAAGTAATCCAATTAAAAAATCAACAAAGGACTTAAATAGATACTTCTCCAGAGAGGACATACAGATGGCCAAAGAGACATATGGAAAAATCCTCAAAGTCACTGATCATCAGAGATGCAAAATAAAACAACAATGAGGTATCTCACAACTGTCAGAATGGCTACCATTAACAAATGACAAGTGTTGGTGAGGAAGTGGAGATAAGGGAACCCTATACACTGCTGGTGGGAATGCAGACTGGTGCAGCCATTGTGGAGTTTTCTCAAAGAGTTAAATATGGAACTGCCATTTGACCCTGTTTTCCCACTTCTGGAAATATCTCCCTAAGAATCCTGAAACACCAATCAGAAAGAATTATGCACCCCCTATATTTATAGCAGCACACTTTACAATAGCTAAGATCTGGTAACAGCCCAAGTGCTCATCAGTAGATGAGTGGATAAAAAAGCTGTTGGTACATTTATACCATGGAAAACTATGCAGCAATAAAAAAGAAGGATCTCTTACCCTTTGAGACAGTATGAAGGGACCTGGAGAATATCATGCTAAGTGAAATAAGCTCTAAAAACTGTTTTCACCTCAGCATCCTCTCACCCCTCACCCCCCTTAATTAACAGTCCTGCTACTATCAGAAGCTGAACTCATTATCACCTAAACCTTAACATGTTATCTCGAAGGAAAAATGTGGCAGTTTTAAATTCAAGTGGCTGGAGGACTGAATATTTCAGCCCTAGAACAGGCTGTAGGGCTTGCTCTCTCCAACCCCTCTCTGCCTTTCTTCCAGCCTCAAATGCCTATACATAATTTTCCAAAGTCTTTTGCAACTTAAAAGCTTTAGAGCATTGCTGAGTTAAATTATAAATATCTAAATATTTCAATAAGTTTTAAGTTTACCTGATTTTAGCTTTTGTTATGGAAAATCTCTAAAGTACTTTTGGAACTATTAATGTGATGTCTTATGCTTTGTTAAAGGTACATTTCTTGAAAGTTTTAAGAATCTTTTTGAAAGTTGTAAGGAGGTTCATGAAAGTTATAGAAGGTTTGCAGGGAGAAATGTTAAAAGGAAATTATATAAATGACTCAGGTCAGTAAGCCAGGACAAGCAGAATAGGGAAACCGAGATAGTAAAACAGCACTTTGCAGCCATCTGGAAAATCCTATCTTCCCTAAACCAAGGACACTTAAGAATAAATGGTTTGAGAATAAACCTCATTTTGGTATTTTAGACTACAATCTTGTCATAATTCTTGCTCTTCTAGCTTTTGCCTCAATACACTCAAATTTATAAAATAGTTTGCCTCCACCAGGTTATAAGACCTTCTTATACTCAGAAGATGTCACCTCAAGACACTATCAAAATCTCCTTTTGTGCCCAGGCCTCATTGTCCCTTTGACCCCCAGAGCAAGGGTGATGGACCAAGTATAGATATAGAAACTCACTGGGCCAAAGAGCTCTAGAACTAGCAAGGGGCAAAACTGGGGAAAAAAGAACCTTGCCCTCAGGGTAACCTATCCTCCTCTAGCAATAACTAGTCAGGCAACTAAAACCCTGATCTTTTCCCTCCCTAAAGATAACATCTAGGCCTCAGTTGTATTTTAGCTCCAGGCTCGGAAAAGCAGCAAAACCAGACAAGTGACTCTGTGACAGTCTCAGGACCAGCTTTTACCTCCCAAGTCACTCAACAGGACCGTTTTTGAGCCTTTATCAACCAGTCTCCCAGGGAAATCATGCTTCTGTGACCCCTCATCCAACCCATTACTATCAAAGTCCATTCCCCTGTGATTTTGATGTTTCCCCTCAGCAGGTAGTAACTACGGAAGATACAACTGTGGTCGCTATTCCATAAAACAAAAAGGCTGGAATGTTAAATCTGATCAAATAATTTAACCAATACCCCCTCCCCTGGAAAGGCCACTTCACAATGGACATTCCACTTGCTAAGACCATTATCTCTTCCCTCCAGAGATTCCCAGAATTTGAACTTGCACAGAGAATTCTCCTCCCAGAAAAAGCCAACCTAAATTTCTTTAAAAATCTCTGACTCTCCATCTTTGGGTGCTGGTGCCATTTTGGGGCTCAGCCTATCTGGGTTTCATAAATCTTTATCCCTTTTGGCCTCCCATGTTCCTTCTTCAGCAACCCTAACCATTTATATACCATTCTAAACAAGCAGAAGGGGGTAGAGGTCTGGAGCTTCAAAGTGGATAAAGACAATTCACAGAAAGATGAGAAGAGCAGATGTTTTGTAAATAAATGTTTATCCTGCCATAAATATGTCTTTCTGATATAAGACATTATCTCTGCTAATAGCTCTCTTTCTGGTACTGACTTCTAACTAAATTCTTTTAGACTGTTAAGGGGAGGTGAAAAGCTCTTCTTGAGTCTGCTGGGCCCCAATTGTCATTAATTCAAAATAATCCACATACCAAAGTGGTATATTCTGGGGTGGTAGATTCTGCTCCCCCTTAGTGTCAAATCAGTGGGGCCAATGGTGTGGGGTCTGCCCTACTAGTTCTGATTTATGGCCAGGTCCACCAGCCTCCCCAGTCTCCAAAGTCAGTACTGTTTTATTATCACCTCATATTCTTTGGAGGCAAATGAACTCCCTGTCACTGGAGAGATGCAAGCCAAGGCTAGAAGCCTGCCTACCAGAAATCTAAGTGACAGGTATTAACTGGAGTCTAGATCCTCCTGGGAGTTCCTGAACCCTGGAGGAACTGGGAAGAGAAATAGGAGAGGCTTAGAGTTTGGGATCACATTCTGGGAGGTGAGGCTCATAACCACCAGCCAACTAAGTGGTTGTTGTTTTCACCTTTCCGTAATAGAATTGAGAAAACACCTCCTAAAAACAATGCTCTGTCTACCAGCTGCTGAGGGGTGTTTGGCCAGTGAGTTCAGGCCTTCCAGACATACAAGGAATGCAGAAGGCCCAAGCTGGAATAATCTGGGACTTCCCCTTCCTCTCTTACATGAATGTACCCCACCTCTGGCTCAGCACCTCCCCAGACACAGGAGAAGACTCAGCCTGCCTTGGGTTACTCCTGTCAAGTCCACATGGACCTGTAGACAACCACTACCCAACCACTAGAAAAGGCCAGTGAGCAGGGGCTCACACTCCTTCAGCTGGACTCAAGGAAACCCCTCCTGAGGTCACAAATGGAAACTCAGGCACTGAGGGGTGTTCCTAGCTTGGGACGAACTTTGGAAGTAGGACTAATACCGCAGGGGTCGAGCACTATAAAGTGAAGAATGGGCAAGTCTGAAAGGGGGATAGAGATGGGGATACATGTCCACTGAACTCTACCACACCTACACACACATAGAAAGCCCTTTACTACCTTTTCAATCCTGATATCACAATAGTGCCCCTTCACAGCTAACTCCTATCAAAGACCTGGA
>JAAGEH010000032.1:21332928-21353679 GCA_011751065.1 Lasiurus cinereus
TATCACAATAGTGCCCCTTCACAGCTAACTCCTATCAAAGACCTGGAGTTTAAATGCTCTGTTTTAGCCTGGCCTTTCCCAGAGCCCTTCAGACCTCTCTGGAAAGGGCCAGGTAATCTGTAGGATAGGCCAGTGTGATCAAGTCTAGTTTAGGGATCTGGATTTCACATCAGCATTTGTGATCATGGCCTGGCCTGCTGGGTTCCCTCTGCAGCGGGTCACTCTGAGGTTCTTTCAGCATAGTTTTCAGTTCCTGAAGTTTTCCCTCTGATTCTTAATCCTCTATATTGATTTTATAGTCCTATCCACCTCAGACCTTCTTACTCTTCTAATTTCCCCTCCAGGAGGGTTGGGCTCCAGAGAAGGGATGGTTTAGGTCAGTTCAGAGTAAGGCTCAGAGTTCATAGCGTTGAAGGCATATTATATGAGATTTGATTTCATATCCCAGAGGCCAGAATACTCTCAACAGGGCCTTGGGTAAGGCAAGTGAGGCACCTAGGGTGCAAAATTTAAGGAGGTACTCACCCAGATGGTCTTTCAAGTGCACTGTTGGCACTTAAGAGTGAGCACCTTCTTAAATTATTGTGTGTGTTTTTTCTATAGGCTCCTAGTGGTGGCCTCATTCCAGTAACCACGGAAGCCAGCGAATCAGCAACAACCTTACTTCTTGCGGTACCACTTCTAAAAGTCAGGTTGTCTCTAAACTCCAAAGCTAAAAGTCAGCCAGTATGCACGGTCTGGCTTCTGAAAGTCAGCCAGTTCCTGAATAGCATACTCTCCATACTACCCTTTTGCCCCCCAGAAATAAGACAGTGTCATATTAATTTTTGCTCCCAAAGATGTGCATATTTCCCCCATAATATTTATAGATATTTAATATTTATTCCAAAGTGGAGGAACCTAAGCATCAAAAAATATGGGAACCTGTCAGTTTTCCTCATAGGCAGCATATTCCCTGCATGAATGAATGAAAGAATGATGAATAGATAAATAAATGAATGAAAAGAATGATGGATAAATGAGTGAATGGATGAAAGGCTTTAAGGGGATTATATGGTGGATTTGGTAGAATTAATATAAGCCAGACCCTTCCTTTCCTTGCTCCTGTAAAGTCCAGCCTCAGCCTTTGCCACTTCCCCTGCCTACACACATACAACAGTATGGACTGCCCACAGATCATCAGTTTCTTATGCCTAGAATCCAGTTTGAGTTTGTCATGACAAAGCAAGGCCTCCAATCCTCCCTAGATTGAATTTTTTTTTAATTTAATAAATCTTTATTGTTCAGATTATTACATTTGTTTCTCTTTCCCCCCCCCATAGATCCCCTCCACCTGGCTCCCAACCCTTCTTCTCCCCTAACCTCCCCCTGCATTGTCCTCATCTATAAGTATATGATTTTTGTCCAGTCTCTCCCTGTACACCCCTCATTTCTTTCCCCCTGAGAATTGTCAGTCCACTTCCTTTCTATGCTCCTGATTCTATTCTATTCACCAGTTTATTCTGTTCATCAGATTTTTAACTCACTTAATTTTTAGATTCACTTGTTGATAGATGTGTATTTGTTGTTCATAATTTTTTATCTTTTACCTTTTTCTTCTTCCTCTTCTTAAAGAGTACCTTTCAGCATTTCATATAATACTGGTTTGGAGTTGATGAACTCCTTTAGCTTTTTCTTCTCTGTGAAGCTCTTTATTTGCCCTTCAATTCTGAATGATAGCTTTACTGGATAGAGTATTCTTGGTTGTAGGTTCTTGCTATTCATCACATTGAATATTTCTTGCCACTCCTATCTGGCCTGCATCATTTCTGTTGAGAAATCAGCTGACAATCATATGGGTGCTTCTTTGTAGGTAATGAACTGTTTTTCTCTTGTTGCTTTTAATATTCTCTCTTTGTCTTTTGCTCTTGGTATTTTAATTATGATGTGTCTTGGTGTAGTCCTCTTTGGATTCCTTTTATATGGGGTTCTGTGTGCTTCCTGGACTTGTAAGTCTTTCTTTTACCAGATGTGGGAAGTTTTCAGTCATTCTTTCTTTAAATAGGTTTTCAGTATCTTGCTCTCTCTCTTCTTCTGGCACCCCCACAATTCTGATGGTTGGTACACTTGAAATTGTCCCAGAGGCTCCTTACATCATCTTCACATTTTTGAATTCTTTTTTCTTTTTGCTTTTCCAGTTGAGTGTTTTCTGATTCTTTATATTTCAAATTTTTGACTTGATTCTTGCCTTCCTTTAGTCTGCTCTTAGGTCTCTGTATAATATTTTTTTATTTCAGTCAGTGTGTGTTTAATTTCTAGTTGGTTCTTTTTCATCTCCTTTTGGGTCTCGCTAAACTTATCCATCTTTTCTAGGAAATTCTTGAAAATCTTATAACTGTAGTTTTGAACTCTATATCCAGTTGTTTGTTTTCTTCCATTTCTTTTGTTTGTTATCTGTTTCTTTGTCTCGGCATTTGCACTATGCCGAGAGAACTTCTGTGTTGGAATCAGCCTTATGATACAAGACTTGCAAAACTGCAAAAGCCTCTCTATTCAGATTGGATGGGGTGTCTCAAGGCTTAGCAAATAGCCTTGGCTTCCAGTCAGCCCCGGCCTACATGGCCCCTGGATCTCAAGTTTCTCTCGGTAATTGCTGGAGCCATCTCTGTGTGCACGTGCCTCTAGACTACTGCCTTTCCAGCTCCTCTGCACTCTGAGATCCGTATGTCTGGATCCCCAGGATCTCACCTGAAACTGGGGTTCAATGCAGTTAGTAGTGGCACAGTTGGGAGGCGCTGTCTCCCATCCACTAGAGAAAGCAGCTTGTCTTCTGTGTGCAGTGGTGTGCAGGCCCACAGACCTCTACTCTTTCGTGGCTCCCCTAAATTTCTGTGCACTCCTCCCTTTTCACAGTTCAGACTCTCCCTGTATGAATCTTGCCCAGAACTGGGATTCAGTGCCATAGGATAAGGGGTTCAGTGCAGTTCGGAGTCTCCATCTCCCTCTTGCCAGAGAAAGCCAGCCAGGTACTCTGGCACCCACTCTTTCCATGTGCATGTCTCTGTACTTCAGTTTTTTGCAGCTCCTCTGAGTCTCCATGAGCCCCTCTCTTTCCTTCTAGTTGTAGAATTTCCACTCAGCCAGCTTTCCTGTGGTTCTGGATGATATCCATTCTGTCTTTTAGTTGCAGTTTTGAGCCATTTAGGTGTTCACTTACGCTGCCATCTTGGTTTCTCCTCCCTAGATTGAATTTTGGCTTTCATTCCCACTCCACCTGTACCAGTTTTGGATAGTTGAGGATGTATGGATATTCTGTGTTAGTTGGCTTTAACTGCTCTAGAAAATGGTAGCGTACCTTTGGGAAAACAAAATACATTCATTTGACTCCTAGGGCAGAAAAACTAATTTATATTTGGCTTTGGTCTGAGTTAGTTTTGGTCTTTAGCCATTGGTCAGGAGAATGAGAGGGCAGGGATGGTTATCTTGGCTCCAAAGCCAGAGAAAAAAGTTAAAGTCCATCTCTGGCCAGAATAAGGTAGGGAACAAGGCTAGGCCTTCACTCACCTGGGCTGCTCATTTCAACATGACCATGGGAAGGGCATATAATAATAGGGCTACAGTTGTTTAACAATTATTCACCTCACTAACTATAGATAAAAGGTTTTCTTACAGATGCTGGAAAACTGAGGATATATTGCAAGAAGAAAAACAGCACTGTAAAAAGAAATACATGCCGAAACCGGTTTGGCTCAGTGGATAGAGCGTCAGCCTGTGGACTGAAAGTCCCAGGTTCGATTCCGGTCAAGGGCATGTATCTTGGTTGTGGCACATCCCCAGTTGGGGGAGTGCAGGAGGCGGCTGATCAATGTCTCTCTCTCATCGATGTTTCTGACTCTCTATCCCTCTCCCTTCCTTTCTGTAAAAAAATCAATAAAATATATATTTTTTAAAAAGAAATACATTTTTTAAAATATATATATTTTACTGATTTTTCAGAGAGGAAGGGAGAGGGATAGAAAGTCAGAAACATCAATGAGAGAGAGACATTGATCAGCTGCCTCCAGCATGCCCCACCCCCCTGGAGATGTGCCTGCAACCAGGATACATGCCCTTGACCTGAATCGAACCCAGGACCCCCCCTGTCCGCAGGCTGATGCTCTCTCCACTGAGCCAAACCAGTCTTGGCAAGAAATACATTTTAAAAGCAGACCAAGAGCCTTGGCTAGTTTGGCTCAGTGGAGAGAGCATCAGCTTGCGGACTGAAGGATCCCAGGTTCAGTTCCAGTCAGGGGCACATGCCTGATTTGTGGGCTCAATCCCCAGGAGGAGGCATGCAGGAGGCAGCCAATCAATAATTCCCTCTCATCATTGTTTCTCTTTTCTCCCTTCCTCTCTGAAATCAATTTAGAAAAAAAAAATTTTTTTAAGGCAGACCAAAGACAAGATATGCCTTTACTTGGTTGCTGGGTCTAGACTCTGACCCCCTCTGAGAGTTTGCCTCAGGAATGCTGTCCATTCTCTGGTCCCAGAAATGGTCTGAGCTGTTTATAACATCATAGAAAACTAGAGGCATGGTGCATGAAACTTGTGCACTGGGAGAGGGGGAGGCTCAGCTCAGTCTACCCCCTCTCACAGTCCAGGAGCCCTCAGGGACGTCCTACTGATGGCTGATCAGGGGAAGATGCCACCCCCATCACCCTGCTGCTGCTCTCACTACCAGCCGCCAAGGTGTTTTCATCAACATGGTTTCCAGTCCCTTCACCACGAAAAAATGACAACTTTCTTTAGGCATTTTCAAGATGGGTCTTTCATAGGATATGATCTTTCTTTCTTCCTTTCTTTCTTCCTTCCTTCCTTTCTTCCTTCCTTCCTCTGTCTCCTTCCCTCTCTCTCTGTGTGTCTCTCTCTTCTTCCCTCCTTCCCTCCCTCCCTCCTTCTCTCTACCTTTCTTTCTTTCTTTCTTTCTTTCTTTCTTTCTTTCTTTCTTTCTTTCTTCTTTTCTTTCCTTCTTTCTCCTCACATGAGGATATGTTTCCATTGATTTTTTAAATTAAATCTTTATTATTCAGATTATTACATTTGTTTTTCTTTTTTCCCCTCCATAGCACCCCTCCACCCAGCTCCCACCCTTCCCTCTGCCCTTAGCTCCCTCCCATTGATCTCATCCATAGGTGTATGATTTTTGTCCAGTCTCTCCCTGTACACCCCTCACCCCTTTCCCCCTGAGAATTATCAGTCCACTCCCTTTCTGTGCTCCTGATTCTATTATATTCACCAGTTTATTCTGTTGATCAAATTTTTAATTCACTTAATTTTTAGATTCACTTGTTGATAGATATGATTTGTTGTTCATAATTTTTTGTCTTTTACCTTTTTCTTCTTCCTTTTCTAAAAGAGTACCTTTCAGCATTTCATATAATACTGGTTTGGAGTTGATGAACTCCTTTAGCTTTTTCTTCTCTGTGAAGCTTTTATCTGCCTTTCAATTCCTCTTTGGATTCCTCTTGTTTGGGGTTCTCTGCACTTCTTGGACTTTTAAGTCTATTTCTTTCACCAGGTGGGGAAAGTTTTAAGTCATTATTTTTTCAAATAGATTTTCAGTATCTTGCTCTCTCTTTTCTGCTGGCACCATCATTCTGATGTTGGTACACTTGAAGTTGTCCAGGAGGGTCCTTACACTATCTTCATATTTTTGTATTCTTTTTTTCTTTTTGCTTTTCCAGCTGGGTGTTTTTTGTTTTGTTTTGTTTTTTGCTTCTTTGTATTTCAAACCTTTGACTTGATTCTTGCAATCCTCTAGTCTGCTGTTGGATCTTTGTATATTATTCTAGTTCATCCTTTTTCATATTTTTGAGGGTCTCACTAAATTTATTGGCCTTTTCTAGAAAATTCTTGAAAAATCTTATAATTGTGATTTTGAACTCTATATCCAGTGGTCTGCTTTCCTCCATTTCTTTTATTTGTGACCCGTTTCTTTGTTTCTGCATTTTGGCTGCTTTTCTGAGTTGATGGGGGCGCAAGAAGAAGAGAGAGAGCAAGATACTGAAAACCTCTTTGAATAAATAATGACTTAAAACTTCCCCCACCTGGTGAAAGAAATAAACTTACAAGTCAAGGAAGCGCACAGAACCCCGTATAAAAGGAATCCAAACAGGACCACACTAAGACACATCATAATTAAAATGCCAAGAGCAAAAGACAAAGAGAGAATATTAAAAGCATCAAGACAAAAACAGTTAGTTACTTACAAGGGAGCACCCATATGATTGTCAGCTGATTTCTCAACAGAAACTATGCAGGCCAGATGGAAGTGGCAAGAAATATTCAAAGTGATGAATAGCAAGAATCTACAACCAAGATTATCCAGCAAAGCTATCATTTAGAATTGAAGGTCAGATAAAGAGCTTCACAGATAAGAAAAAACTAAAGTAATTCATCACCACCAAACTGGTATTATATGAATGCTGAAAGGTACTCTTTAAGAAGAGGAAGAAAGATTGTCACCAAGGCCATGTGCTGGGAATGCAGTGAGAATAGAACCAGTCATTCTAACTACAGGCAAGAGGAGATCAGGATGGTGTCACAGAGGTGGTATAGCAAAAGCTGAGGAGTATTTCAAGAAGTAAATAAAAAGAAAGAGGAAGTATTAGGCAATGCGGAGCATTTGGGTAGAAGAACCAGCTCTTCTGGCAAAGGTATAAGACATGAATACCACTTTGGGGAATGAGGAGTGTGAACACCTTTGGGACCTCTTGTCAAAAGGCCAGTCACTTTGTAGCCAGAGGTCTGAGCCTCTCTTGCTTCTCACAGTTCCCAGGACAGCCCAGAGCCCTCACGGTGACCTCCAGGGCAAAAAGCTCCTGGTCTTCTTCATGGCTGAGGTATGTACATTTTTACTTGACTCATCTTCCCATGTGTCAACCCTGTCACAGGTTTTGTTTATTTTTCATGCCTGAATCAACCATGTGTAATTTGTCTACTTCTCAAAATTTTGATGGATCACAAAGTCTCATTGCCAGAAAGTCAGATCTGCAGACTGGGGAAAGCAACCGCTTCCCTTCACAAGCAGTAAAACCCAGCCCTGGCTCAGTTTGCCTTTGCTCGGGGATGGGTGTCTGTTCCCACAGACCCTTCTCCAAGCCCTAAAGCTCTCAGGCAGAGCAGCAGCTCCCACCTCCATCACCCCACTCACCACTTGCTCAGGCGGATGTCAGTCACCATGGGCAGTCCTAGCCTGAGAATGTAGCATTTTTGTTTAAACATGAGTAAAGGTGATGAGGTTTTTATTCCCTGAGGAGAGGGTAACAGAATTCCTCCAGGAAGAAAACTGTATTTGTTTAGAAATATCCCTGCTATTTATTGAATAGTTGTATTCCTCCCAAATTCCTGTTGACACTCTAAATCCTAAAGGGATGGTATTAGGAGGTGAGGCCTTTGGGAAGTAATTAGGTCATTGAGGTCTAGCCCTCATGATAGGATGTGTCCTTATAAAAGAGACCTCAGAGAGTCCCCTTGCCCCTTCCACCATGTGAGAACACAGGGAAAAACTGTCTGAACCAGAAAGCAGGTCCCCACCAGACAATGAATCTGTCAGGGCCTTGATCTTGGACTTCCAGCCTACAGAACTGTGAGAAATGAATGTTGTTTATAAGCTACCCAATCAATGGTATTTTGTTATAGCAGCCCAAACAAACTAAGGTAATTCTCCACTGAATCATTGCAGTTAATTAAGGCTCAGGGAGCCAGGGCTGATGTCATTTGCTCTGGAAAAGGAAAGAAAGGAGGAGGAGAAGAGCAGAAAAAGAGGCAAATGACCTTCTCCATAACCCTCTTGCTCCTCCCTCCAATTCTTTAGTAAAACCACAAAATAAAAAAAAAATTTTTTTTAAGAGGAAGAAGAAGAAAAAGGTAAAGATAAAAATTATGAACAATAACATACCTATCAACAAGTGAATCTAAAAATCAAATGAATTGAAAATCTGATGAACAGAATAAACTTCTGGATATAATAGAATGAGGGGCATAGAAAGGGAGTGGACTAACAATTATCAGGAGGAAAGAGGTAAGGGGTGTGCAGGGAGAGATTGGACAAAAACTGATGAGGACAATGAGGGGGAGGTAAGGGCAGAGGGTGGGGTGGGAACCGGGTGGAGGGGAGTTATGGGGGAAAAAAGAGGAACATTTGTAATAATCTGAACAATAAAGATTTATTAAATTTTTTTAAAAAGTAGTTGCCAGCAACAGGAAACTTACATTTTAGGCTGGTGAGGTCCTAGCTGCTTGATTTTAAAATGTCCTTTTTTTCTGCTGGCGGAAGGGTTACTAGCCCCTTTCTCCATTAAAAAGGCGCAGCAAATCTTCCCCCTGGGCTATTGGACCTTTATAATTAATATATTATTTATCTATGTTTCAATAATTTTTTGAGATTTAAATCCAATTATAATTATCTTTATGCATTTTCTTTGGCAATTTTTTTAACAGAGATAACGTTAATTTTTTGTGGCTTCAATGCTAAAGTATTATTTTATTTTATAAAAACAGGAGTGCCTCCAAGATTTAGGAGGCAACCTTGTAATGTGATGCATTATTATTTAAGAACTATCATTATTATGAGAGCATTAATAATCTTATTGCCAAAATACAGCCTGTATATTTTCCTTTTGTCATTTTGGCCATCTTTTTAAAGAAAAAACAGTCTGATTTATTCTGTAGCATCTGGGAAAAGATTGGGGCTCAAAAAGTCCTCCATGCCCAAACAGATTTGGCTCAGTGGATGGAGCTCAGCCTGTGGACTGAGGGATCCCGGATTTGATTCTGGTCAAGAGCATGTATCTTTGTTGTGGACACATCACCAGTAGGGGGTGTGCAGGAGGCAGCTGATCGATGTTTCTCTTTCATTGATGTTTCTAACTCTCTGTCCCTCTGCCTTCCTCTCTGTAAAAAAAAACCAATAAAATATATTAAAAAAAAAAAGTTACCCAAATTCGGGTGAAGCTCGCGCATTTTCTTTAAGCTTGCTTTTCTATTCATGGGTACTGAAATCCCAGATGCATCCCTAAATTCTGGGAAATGTTTCATTTGTTTAAATTTTAAACGATGGATTGCGAAATAAAAACATGGCAAAAATAAGACTTAATAACGGTCTTGAGAGTGGGTGCCTATTTTACAGAATCGCCAATAGACCTAGTAATGTTTTTTAATGTCCTGTTTTTCCACAGTTATAATGCACTTTATTCCCCACTGTTACAGTTGCAGTGAGTAAATTTGCTTGAAAAATGCCTGATCTTACATTCTGACATGCTCGAATAATTTCTCCAAAAATCCTCCCTTCCATAATAAATGATCTCCATCCAGAGTTGCACAAGCCAGAGAATACCAATCATAAGGAACTAAGAATGCTTCAGAAATATTATTCATAATTTCTCTGTAAAAGGAACCGTCAGTCCCTTTGAACGACACTTTCTTGCAAGGCTTTTATTATTTTAAAAACAATTTTTTCATGGTGTCTCATTATCTGATTAGGGAGATGTGGGTCAGCTACTTGTATAACAGGAAAAGCAAGGCTTTCTTCCACCGACATGTCCTTCATTCCTTCTCTGATGGCTCCTGTATAGGTGATTCTATTAATGGCAGATTAAATGTTTCAGGATTAGGACATGGAGGTGGAGGGGGCCATGAAGGCCATTCCTCTAATTTTTCTTTTTACTCCTTTTTAGGAGTGGAGGGAGCCCCGGGAGGAGGTTCGTCCTTAGCCTCTCTAAAAGGCTCTAGCAAATGCAATACCTTGTTCCACAAGGAAAACAATTTGGAGGGAAGTTTTTCCCCTGTTGCTGCGCTTTTTTCTAATTTTAACCCACTCTCTGCCAGCACTCAAAATCGAATGTATCTTCTTCAGGAAACCAAAGGTTATGTTCTATAACATCATGCAAAAACTGTAAGAGAATACCTTCTGAAACTTTTATTCCTTTCTCCTTAAGGATGCAAACCAAAAAATCTACAATAAAGTTTCTCCTCTTTTGATGAATTCTGTCCCATTTGGCCTGGCTGAAAAAGACATTCCCAACCTACTAATGTTAGGGTCGAAAAGCTCGCCACTCAAAGGAAGACTCCAAGAGACGTTCTCATGCAAACAGCAAAGGGTTTATTGCAGACCAAGCATGCAGGGGCTCACAACGTACTCTGAAAACAGAGCAGAGGCTGAGAGCCCCGAGTCGATACAGAGTCAGGCTTATATACTATGTGACAAGCAACAGGGTTATACAGAGGTCAACACAGAATTTTACTTCCTTGATTCCTGTACACATTTTACGGTTTGCAGTCTCCACATTTTACAATTTACAGTCTCCACATACGTCTGGTTACCATGGGGTTGTGACAACAGGATGCGGCTGATGGTTATCTCTGGGTTAGTTTCTGGAGACATCTGGACCATGTCTCTAGTCATAATTTTACTATAGGCTATCTGCTGACGGTTATCTCTGGAGATGTCTGGGCCATGTCTCTTTCTGCAATTTGGCTACAGGCTATCTCTCTACACAAGATTATCAACCTACACCTGGGTTACAGTATCCTGGGAGTTTCCACCCTGTTCTCAACCCTGAGACTGCAATAATAGGATGTAACTGAGGGATATAATTTTAAGCCGAGCTGTGTTAACTCTTTCCCAGCCCAATCCTGATTTTTGCAACCTTACACTTACAGATCTTGATTTCTGCAGCTGATCCTGAACTTTGAATGCTGTGAATTTTCCTCACCTATTCGGTGAATTCTTCCCCACCTATTCAGTGAAATCTTCCTTTTTTTGCTCTAGAAGAAACCGTCCCCTCCAGAGGTCCCACATCGAAGGTGCCAGTTTCGAGTGTTCCTCATCCTGCGTGGTTCAGGGTTCAGGTTTGGGCTCTGGAAGAGGCCGCGTACAAATGAAAGAGAAAAGACAATAATAATTTGGAAATTAGGGGATAGGCAGAAGCCCTAGGAGGGACTCCGCTTTGCCCTGGCTTTGCCATCTCTTTTATTCAGGTTGGGATACACCCATAGCTCAGAGATAGACCATCAGCAAAGAATTTACATAAGACTAAAAAGTGGAAGTTGCTTCAGCTACCTTTGTCTCAACTAGACAGTGGGTGTATGGTTGTGACCCTTACCAGAGCCTCAAGGTTGACCAGCCTTCCAGACTCCTTATCCACCCCTTTCTGCTAATGAAGGCAATTAGTGACTTCCCCCAGTTCTCTTTTGGGGTCTCATGTGATGGCAGTCAGAGGGTGGCTGGGCGAAAGTCAATTCAAAAGTTGCTCACTTGGATGCTGGCTGTAGACAGAGCACCTCTATCTATACTGGACATTCTAACCCCTTGGCAGCTGAGGTTCAAGAGCAAGAGCCTCCAAAAGAATAAGGCAGAAACCATATCACATCATTACTGCTATAGTCATAGGCTGCTCAAGTGAGAGGATAGGACAGGTGGGTTCTACCTCTCAATGGGACAAGTGTCAAAGTACATTGTAAGAAGAGCACAGGAACCGGGATATATTGCTTTGAAATCTACAGTATGCCACAGGAGAGAAGGGGTGCTCAGCCATGGGGAGAAGCTTCCAGATGGACTCTGCCCAGGCTTGCACATGATAAGGTAGCAGCAGTCTTGTGCCCCCCAAATCCTTCTGACCCATTCCTATGGAAAACTGGTCTGTTTAAACCAGCTGGCATCCAGCCAAACCTCATAACCAATCTCTGAGCACTGACCTTGTAAATGTAACAGCAGCAGTGAGGTCACTGCCTTGGAAGAGAGGGATGTTTGAATTAATTCCTGGAGCTCTTTCTGGCATAGAACTCACCAGGAAGCCTCACTCTTCCCTCCAGGAACAGAGGGAGAGGCCAAGAGGCCTCCTCTGCTGACTGGGAGCCCAGACTCTTGGGTTCCAGGCATGACTCATTCTCGGTGGCATCTTGCTCAACTCAACTTTCTTTCTTTTTTTTTTAATTAAATCTTTATTATTCAGATTATTACATTTGTTTCTCTTTTTCCCCTCCATAGCTCCCCTCCACCCGGCTCACACCCTTCCCTCTACCTTTATCTTCCTCCCGTTGACCTCATCCATAGGTATATGATTTTTGTCCAGTCTCTCCCTGTACACCCCTCACACCTTGCCCCCTGAGAATTATCAGTCCACTCCTTTCTGTGCTCCTGATTCTATTATCTTCACCAGTTTATTCTGTTGATCAAATTTTTAATTCACTTAATTTTTAGATTCACTTGTTGATAGATATGTATTTGTTGTTCATAATTTTTTGTCTTTTACCTTTTTCTTCTTCCTCTTCTAAAAGAGTACCTTTCAGCATTTCATATAATACTGGTTTGGTGTTGATGAACTCCTTTAGCTTTTTCTTCTCTGTGAAGCTCTTTATCTGCCCTTCAATTCTGAATGATAGCTTTGCTGGATAGAGTATTCTTGGTTGTAGGTTCTTGTTGTTCATCACGTTGAATATTTCTTGCCACTCCCGTCTGGCCTGCATCATTTCTGTTGAGAAATCAGCTGACAGTCGTATGGGTGCTCCTTTGTAGGTAATGAACTGTTTTTCTCTTGCTGCTTTTAAGGTTCTCTCTTCGTCTTTTGCTCTTGGTATTTTAATTATGATGTGTCTTGGTGTAGTCCTCTTTGGATTCCTTTTATATGGGGTTCTGTGTGCTTTCTGGACTTGTAAGTCTATTTCTTTTACCAGATGTGGGAAGTTTTCAGTCATTATTTCTTTAAGTACGTTTTCAGTATCTTGCTCTCTCTCTTCTTCTGGCACCCCCACAATTCTGATGTTGGTACACTTGAAGCTGTCCTAGAGACTTCACATTTTTGGATTCTTTTCTCTTCTTGCCTTGCCAGTTGAGCGTTTTCTGATTCTTTATATTTCAAATTTTTTACTTGATTCTTGCCTTCCTCTAGTCTGCTGTTAGTTCTCTGTATAATATTTTTTATTTCAGTCAGTGTATTTTAATTTCTAGTTGGTCCTTTTCCATCTCTAGTTAGTCCTTTTCTATCTCTAGTTGGACTTTTTCATCTCTAGTTGGTTCTTTTTCATCTCCTCTTGGGTCTCGCTTACTTTATCCAACTTTTCTAGGATATTCTTGAAAAACCTTATAAGTGTGGTTTTGAACTCTATATCCAGTCGTTTGTTTTCCTCCATTTCTTTTGTTTGTGATCTTTTGCTTTGTCTCGGCATTTTTCACTATGCCGGGAGAACTTCTGTGTTGGATTCAACCTTATGATACGAGACTTGCAAAACTGCAAAAGCCTCTCTGTTGAGCTTGGGATGGGTGGAGTCTCAGGGCTTAATGAACTGCCTTGCCTTCCAGTCAGCCCTGCCCTCCATGGCTCCTGAGTCTCACGTGACTGGGTAATCGCTGGAGCAGTCTCTGTGCCTCTAGACTGCTGCCCCTTCAGCTCCCCTGAGCTCCGGGACCATATGAGTCTGGGTCCCCAGGGTTTCGCCCAAAACTGGGGTTTAGTGGAGTTAGAAGTGGCACAGTTGGGGGGCGTCTGTCTCCCGCCCACTTGTGAAAGCCAGCAGCACAATCAGCAGTCAGTCCTCTGCGCACAGTGCCATGCGCGCCACCAGACTTCTGATCTTTTGCAACTCCCCTAAATTTCCATGCACTTCTCCCTTTTCACAGTCCAAACTCCCCCCATATGAGTTTCGGCTGGATCTGGGTTTAGTGTCATAGGAGAAGGGGTTCAATGCCTTTGAAAGTCTCCATCTCCCTCCTGCCAGAGAAAGCCAGCCAGGTTCTCCGGCACCCACTCTCTCCATGTGTGCGTCTCCATACCTCAGCTTTTTGCAGCTCCTTTGGATCTCTGTGAGCCCCTCTCTATCCTTCTAGTTGTAGAATTTCCACTCAGCCAGCTTTCCTATGGTTCTGGATGATGTCCGTTTTGTCTTTTAGTTGTAGTTTTGAAATTGTTGTGCTAGGCAGCAGTGTACGTGTTTACCTATGCCGCCATCTTGGATTCCCCATCTCAGTTTTCTTTTAGGCCTCACTCACTCCTCAGCTGTGAATTGAAAAATTGGGGCTGATGCTGTCGCTAATACCTCTGCCCACTTCTCCATATCCAACAACAATGACCATATGGCCTTATACCAGCCTCAGCTCTCCTGAAATCGTCCCTATAAGAATGCATCACCTTTCCAGAATATATCATCCCTGCCTCCATGGGGGCTAACCTGTGTTAGTTTTGATGGCTGCTCTTTTCTCAGACCAGTGCCCAACAGCAGATGTTTTTTGTGACCAACTTAATATCCTGGGGCAGTTTAACTGGTCTCAGGACTGTCTCCATGCAGCGGCCTTCTTCTCAGAGTGGACTCTAGGCTAGATTAGAGGGTAGATTTGCACCAATAAATCAAGTGATTCAGCAGGAGGCATTTTCAGTTCCTGTGGAAATGCTGGGAATGCCAACCAGCCTGAAGGAGGAAAAGCACATTCAGCATAATAGGGTGGGGATTATTTTCACCACAGGGAAGAGTGTCAAGGTCATGTTAACCAGAGGAAAATCAGGGTCTCAAGCAAGCTGGAGAGTATACTCTTTCACCCCCTACTCTGGGATCTTTGTAAGAAAGAAGGCCTTCTGTATGGAGGAGAGTTTGTTTGTCTCAGATCCTTACAAGGAGAAAACTGGAGACAACTGTGGCTGGTGGAGAGCAACCAACTGACTGGAGAAGAAGGCCTCATTACCTCCCAACCTCAGATAAGAGCCCACCATACCAGGGGATGCCAGACATCCAGGGGGCCTCCAGGTGGCTAGTGCCAGGTTTCGGTGCTCTGTAGGGAGTGGTGGCCAGTCCTATGTGAGGGTTGCGGGCGAGGGGAGAATTTGCAGACATACCAGCCCTGGAAGGTTAGAGAGAGGACTGAGGGTGGAAGGTGGAGAGAAGAAATGGGTTAAGGAAGAAAGTTGTGTTCCCATAGGTACTCCAAGAAAGCCCAAGCTGTAAGTGAGAACCCCATTCGGCAGGAAGAATTTTCCAAAGGCATGGCCTTACCTCTAGTATCCATTCCAACCCACAGTTTGCCTTGGTTTCCTGGTTCTGGGCAGTTTGGGGGATGAAAGGATTCATTTCAATAAGCTGTTTAAACTTCTCATGGTGGCAGCAAGGACTGGGTCCAGGAAAGATAGAGATGACACAGTGTATAAAAAGGGGCTTTGCTCTGGCTAGTGTGGCTCAGTTGGTTGGAGCATTGTCCTGTACATGGAAAGGTCACAGATTCTATTCCTGGTCTGGGTACTTACGGAGGCAACTCATAGATGTTTCTATCTCCTATTGATGATTCTCTCTCTCTCTCTCTCTCTCTCTCTCTCTCTCTCTCTCTCCCTTCCTCTCCCTCTAAATTTAATAAAAAAAACATATCCACAGGTGAGGATTTAAAATAAAATTTAAAAGGGCCTACTTTGCTTGGGGCACTAAATAGTAATGGCTGTCCAAGAGTTGCCAGATTTAGCAAACAAAAATACAGACTCCCAGCAGCCCATGTGGCTCAGTGATTGAGCCTTGACCTGTGATCCAGGAGGTCATGGTTCTTTTCCCAGTCAGGGTACAAGCCCGGGTTGCGGGCTCAGTCCCCAGAGTGGGGCATGCAGGAGGCAGCCAATCAATGATTCTCTCTCATCATTGATGTTTCTATCTCTAGCTTCCTCTCCCTTCCTCTCTGAAATCAATAAAAATATATTAAAAAAGCCAAAACCGGTTTGGCTCAGTGGATAGAGCATTGGCTTGCGGACTGAAGGGTCCCAGGTTCGATTCTGGTCAAGGGCATGTATCCTGGTTGCGGGCACATCCCCAGTAGGGGGCGTGCAGGAGGCGGCTGATCGATGTCTCTCTCTCATCGATGTTTCTCTCTATCCCTCTCCCCTCCTCTCTGTGAAAAATCAATAAAATATATTTTTAAATATATATATATATACATATATATATATATATATATATATGTATATATAT
The DNA here is from genome assembly GCA_011751065.1 of Lasiurus cinereus. Taxonomy (NCBI): domain Eukaryota; kingdom Metazoa; phylum Chordata; class Mammalia; order Chiroptera; family Vespertilionidae; genus Lasiurus; species Lasiurus cinereus. The sequence goes on from JAAGEH010000032.1 coordinate 21,348,883, forward strand.
ATTAAAAAAAATACAGACTCCCAGTTAATTTTGAATTTCAGATAAACACTTAATAAAACTTTTAACTTAAGTATGTCCCATGCAATATTTGGGATATCCTTATGAAAATGTTATTGTTTACCCAAAATTCAATTTTAATTGAGCATTCTAAATTTTATCTGGCTGCCCTAGGCCTGTACCACTAGGGTCCCCTAGAACCACTCGCAATGACCATCCCCCAACACCCACTCCCTAAAGCACAGAGAGAGCCAGGACCTTGGTAACAGAAAGAAATGGCCTTTCTCCACCCCACTCCAGAGTTTCCTATAGAATTCCCCTCTTCCCAGCCCCTGCCCTATTGCTATGCTCAGGTTTTCAACAATGATAACCCCCAGCAATCCTATGGCTGACAAGGCCCAGAGAGTTGCTTGACTGACTGATGGCATTCCATCCTATCCCACTTGGGCATCCACAGACATTCACTGAACACTATAGCACCAGCTTTGTCTTGGGGGAGTCCTAGGGAAGATGATTGTGGGCTTAAAAGAATGCTTAGGAGAAAATGGAGATGGATAGGAGGAAAGCAACACATGCCAATACAGTCTGGTAATTCCAAGAAATTCCTTTGCATGACTGGTGTTCTGATATGGGTAAGGATCAACAAGAGTCTGGGAGACAGAGGCCAGTAATATGGGGCTTTGGATCTTATGTCAAAGCATTTATACAGTGGGGCAAAGTAGGTTTATAGTTATTCATATGGAAAATAATACAATAATTAATAAATGGTAATACATGGATAAATTCTGTGTTTTGTGTATTCACAACTTAAACCTACTTTTGCCCCTCCCTATACTTCATCCTCAGCAGTGGAAGTTGAAAGGTTAACAGCAGTAGTCCATGGGCAGGCTAAATAGCCATCTCAGATTGTGATTAAAGAAAACTGAGTTAATTTAAGGAAAAGGGGATGGGAGATGGGGATATCTAAAGGAAAGGGCTACACAGAGAAAAGGGGGCCTTAGAGACAGCTGCTGGAGGTAGCCCAGGATGAGCTGCCACTGTGCCTTGCTCCCTTGGTTGCAAGTCTCATGGGGTCCCTTAGGTTGGGGGATATGTGCCTGTGGGGAAATGGCCTGGGTGTGCTCCTTGGAGGGATAGCTCCCACTGGGTCTTTTGACCTGAGCATATTTATCTCTCCAAGTTCTTATAAATCTTAGGAGAATTCTAAGGGGAGGGTCTCAATAGAACATTCATCAGCTTTCCAGGTGTGCTCTTTCAAGGTCATGATCTCCACTGATTAGTCAGTGCCAGGGCAGGGGGGTCATTAGTCAATGTAGCTAGTCCTGAAGCAGCCACTGTGTCACTAGTCTGGTTTTGCTGTTTTTCTGGCCCTGGAGCTGAAATACAACTGAGGCCTAGATGTTATCTTTAAAGAGGAAAAGGTCAGGGGGTCTAAACCAGGGGAGGATAAGTTACCCTGGGGGTGAGGTTCTTGTTTTTCCAGTTTGGCCCCTTGATAGGCATCCAGAGCTTTCTGCCCTGATGAGTTTCTATACCTGGCCCATTGTCTTGCTCTGGGGGGTCTAACAATTGTGTAATGTTGATCTGTACTTAATTACTCAAAAGCATATTTGTTGACAGTTTGGTTCAAATAAATTCACAAAAATTCCTCACAGGTTTGAATGTTTCTTATGTTAACAATTTATAACTATTATTCTAGAATATTATGTTTTGCAGAAAGGACAGGGTTTCATGTCAGTTGAATTATAATGAAATCCATAACCATTTTATTCTATTTTATTTTTAAAAAATGAATCTTTATTGTTCAGATTATTACAATTGTTCCTCTTTTTTCCCCCCATAGCTCCCCTCCATCCAGTTCTCACCCCACCCTCAGCCTTTACTCCCCACCCCCACTGTCCTCATCCATAAGTGTACAATTTTTGTCCAGTCTCTTCCGGCATCTCCCACATCCCTTTCCCCCTGAGTATTGTCAGTCCACTCCCTTTTTATGCCCTTGATTCTATTATATTCACCAGTTTATTCTGTTCATCAGATTTCTTATTCACTTGCTTTTTAGATTTACTTGTTGATAGATATGTATTTGTTATTCATAATTTTATCTTTACCTTTTTCTTCTTCTTCATCTTCTTAAAGAATACCTTTCTGGCTCGGCTGGGGCAGCCTGGCCCACAATGAATGGCCGCCGTGGCTGCCGCTGCTGTTGAGGCGGAGGCTGGAGGCCTTGGAGGCAAAGGAAGCAGAGGGCGAGGCCGGGGAGCAGGGCGCTGCACCCCGGGCCCAGGTCCGGCCTCAGCTGCCTCTGCGGAGCCTGCCAGGAGCCCCCTAAGCGGAGCCGCGGCGCAGCTGTCACCATGGCCCAGACAGTGCAGATGGAGATCCCGAACTTCAGCAACAGCATTCTGGAGTGTGAATGAGCAGCGGCTTCAGGGCCTGTACTGTGATGTGTCAGCGGTGGTCAAAGGCCATGCCTTCAAGGCCCAACCGGGCTGTACTGGCTGTCAGCTCCTACTTCCGGGACCTGTTCAACGCAGCCGGAGCGCTGTGGTAGAGCTGCCAGCGGCTGTGCAGCACCAGCCCTTCCAACAAATCCTCCGCTTCTGCTACATGGGCCGGCTGAGCATGAATATGGGGGACCAGTTCTTGCTCATGATCACGACTGGCTTCCTGCAGATCCAGGAGATCATAGAGAAGGGCACTGAGTTGTTCCTCAAGGTGAGCTCTCCCAGCTGCCGCTCCCAGGGACCCCCTGCCTAGGAGGCTCCATCTTCTGAACCCCAGAGCCCCGTGGCTCAGACATCGAGCTGGACGGCCTGCAGCACCCCGTTGCCCCTGGTGTCCCGTGTCAAGACAGAGGAGCAGGAGTTGGACTCTGTATTGTGCACGCCCGAGGCCAAGCGGCTGTGGGACAGCAGCCAGAAGGAGGCCGGGGTTGGCCGAAGCAGTGGTGGCGATGACAACCGAAAGATGGCCAGGTTCTCCACATTGGACCTGGCCGCCAACCGGCCTCTCAGCACGCCGTGGCTGCTGGGGCAGCAGCGGCAACAGGGCGCGTGGTGAGCGGGCCCAGCATGCCTGAGCGGACCAGTCCTGGAACTCGGGCGCCTATACTAGCGACAGCCGGGGCTCCTATCACAATGAGGAGGACGAGGAGGAAGAGGAGGGCGAGGAAGCACAGACCAGCAGCAATACCGGCAGATCTGCAACATGTACACCATGTATAGCATGATGAATGTCGGCCAAAGTGCCCAGAAGGTGGAGGCCCTCCCTGAGCAGGTGATCCGTGAATCCCGGAATCGCATCCAGGTGCGGCAACACTTGTGTCTTTTCCGGCCGAGTTCATCAACCAGATCCGAAACCGCTGCCACGCCAAGCTCTATGATGAGGGCGACTCCTCTGAGAAGCTAGAGCTGTGACTGACACCAATGTGTACACAACAAGGGCACAGCTCATAAACTGCCCTGTCACTGCAGGCACACGGCTCGGCACAAGGTACTGCCCCGGTGCCTTCTGGCCTCCTTCTTTGACCAGAACACACTGGCTAACAGCTGTGGCACTGGCATCCGCTCTCTCACCATTGACCCCAGACGCAAACCACTGGACAGCCGCGTCCTCCATGCTGTCAAGTACTACTGCCAGAACTTTGCTCCGAACTTCAAGGAGAGCGAAATGAATGCCATTGTGGGTGACATGTGCACCAATGCCTGCTGCGTCCTGCGGAAGACCTGGGTTCCCAAGGAGAAGCCGCCTGAGGGTGATACCTATGGTACACCACCTTCATCAGTGACACAAGCAAGCTAGAGCCCGACACGATGGCCATGGAGCACAGCTTTGAAACAGCCAGCCATGAGAGGGAGGCTGACCCCTCAGCCAAGGCCCTCCAATAACCCCCACCAAGCCCTCCTTGAGGCTGTCACCCACCCACCTACCATTTTGATCACGAGCTCTACTGTGTGTCCCTCCCCAGGACCCACAGGGTGTGCTGCATGCTTCAGCCTCCCGTCCCACACCTGACCCCAATCCGAGTGGGCTGGGAGAGGGTGGCAGTGGTGTGAGTTCTGCGTGGCCTTCTCTCTCTCTCTCTCTCTCTCTCACACACACACACACACACACACACACACACACACACACACACACACTTGTGCATAGTCAGGGAGTACTCACTCCCCCCTCTCCTAACGCCTAACAATTGTTTTCCCATCCCACTCAACCAGGACAGGCAGGAGAGGAGCAGTCTAGGGGCGGTCCTTGCTCCACCTTTCACTGCAGCCCCATGGGACTTGCAGGGGGGCCTCCTGGGTGCTCAGGACCCTTCCTGCCACCACCTCCCAGTGCTGCCACATTTCCAAAAGCGCCTTCTTGTCTCCTTCGTCTGTCCCTGGACCTGGGGCTGGGGTAGGCGAGGCTGTGGGGTTTGCTCTTGTGACAGCTGAGGAAACCTAAGGCTCTGAGAAATTATATGACTGACCTAAACCAACCGAAGTGGCAGGTGGTAGTGCGCCCAGCGCCCTTCTCTCTCCCCAATCCTGTACTCAGCCTCTCTTGTCCCATTAGGCCTCTCAGACCTGAGTGGGCAGGTCTTGAGTGAGGGGTACAGACCCAGAGTTTCTGAGGATAAGAGGAGAGGTTTTGGAGGCTCACAGGTGCGTGCGCATGTGAATGTGAAGAAGTTTTGCTTTAAAATAAATGAAGGTAAGAGAGGCAGTGGAACCAGGGGAGCATGCCGGCAGGCTGCTGCTGCCCTTCCCTCCCTCCCCACCCCATCCCACAGCAGGGTTCCCAGCTCCCATCCCCTGTACA
>JAAGEH010000032.1:21353689-21387285 GCA_011751065.1 Lasiurus cinereus
TGGGGTGAGGGGTGCAGGAGTAGGTTGAATGTGTGCATACATATAGAGTATGGGTGCATGTTTCCAAGGTGGGACCCCAGGCCAGCCATCACCTGGGCTACATTTGGAGGATATCCTGGTCTTAGCCTGTTGGCAGAGCCCAGCTCCTGGGGACAGGGCAGGACTCACTGTATTTATTAGCAGTTGTTTGCTGAATTTTCTCTCTAAGCATCCCTCTTTTTTTAGCATCATCCACTGTGAGTGATTTTTTTCTTTTGAGTTTTATATGTGAACCAAAGGAGTCATCATCATCTTCTCCTTCTTCTCCTCCTCCTCCTCCTCCTTCCTCTTCCCCCTCCTCCTCCTCATCAGTAACACTGATGAGAATAAACTAAACGCCTTTGTAACAAAAAAACACAACAAAACAAAAAAAGAATACCTTTCAGCATTTCATATAATACTACTTTGTCACTGATGAACTCCTTTAGCTTTTTCTTATCTCTAAAGCTCTTTATCTGACCTTCAATTCTGAATGATAGCTTTGCTGGGTAGAGTAATCTTGGTTGTAGGTTCTTGCTATTCATCACTTTCAATATTTCTTGCCACTCCCGTCTGGCCTGCATAGTTTCTGTTGAGAGATCAGTTGACAGTCATCTGGGTCCCTGTTTTTCTCTTGCTGCTTTTAATATTCTCTCTTTGCCTTTTGCTCTTGGCATATTTTAAAAATAAATCTTTATTGTTCAGATTATTACAATTGTTCCTCTTCCTTCCCCCCGCCCCCCATAGCTTCCCTCTATCCGGTTCCCACCCCACCTCTGCCCTTACCCTCCACCTCCACTGTCCTCATCCATAGGTATATGATTTTTTGTTCAGTCTCTTCCCTACACTTCTTTCCCCCTGAGTATTATCAGTCCACTCCCTTTCTATGCCCCTCATTCTGTTATATTCACCAGTTTATTCTGTTCATCAGATCTTTACCTGAGGGAGACACTCTTGGTGCACCCCTTATGGGCTGTGTGCACAATCTTGTTGTAGTTCAGCCTTGATTGTTGTTGGTATCACTGAGAGGAATTGACCTCCAGTCCAACTGGCTGTGAGGATCAGCTGTGTGTACAATGGGAGAACTTCTGTGCTGGAGACACCCTTATGAGACAAGACTTGCTTCAGTGGGGCTTTGTTGCTCACTGAGTCTGCCCCCTGATTGTGTCCCTTATGGATCTGAGGAGTTGTAATCTGGATGGTCCCATTTTTGCCCCTGAGTACACTGGCTCTTGAATCTTTAAGGAGGTGCTAATTTAGCCTCTGCCTGAGGCCACTCATTAGGAGCTATGGAGAGATCTGCAGATTCCTCTTCTTTGTTTGGGTTTTGGAAGTGCCCAGATGAGACTCATCTGTGAAGCAATGCAAGCTGCTGCAGGGTCTTGGGTCTTCTTTTGAGTGTTCTGGGTCTCACTGACTCAGTTGAAGTTTGTTAGGTAAGTTTAAAATTCAAATGATCAGACCATTCATATGCAAAAGCCTTTGCACTCAGCTTGGATGGGGTGGAGTCTCAGTGTGGAACAAACAGCAATGGCTTCCTGTCAGCCATGTCCTAAGAGGCCCCTGGATCTCAGTGTCCTGTGGTAATTGCTGCAAGCATCTCTGAGAGAAAGTCACCCTCGAGTTTTGCCCACTACCAGACATTCCAGTTTCTCCCTATATGAGTCTGGGTCCCTAGAGTCTCCCGCAGAACTAGAATTCAGAGCAGTTGGGAGCTTTTGTTTCCCTCCCACCTGAAAAAGCCAGCCGCGTCCTCAGTTGCCAGCCCTCTCCGCAGACATGTCTTCATACCTCTGCCTTCTACAACTCCTGTGAGTTTTAGTATGACTTTCTCTTTTCTTCTAGTTGTAGAATTTACCCTCAGCCAGCCTTCCTGTGGTTCTAGATGATATTCGTTTTGTCTTTTAGTTGTAGTTTTGAAATTGCTGGGCAAGGCAGCAGTTTAGGTGTTCACTTATGCCGCCATCTTGGTTTCTCTCCATAACCATGTCATTTTAAATTTCTTATTGTCATTTAAATATCTTCTTGTTTTATTATAATGAATTTTCAAAAATGTTACATCTTCTGAGAGATCCATGGAAAGGATTTTGACTTATATTAAATCACTTATCTCTGAGAATAAATTATGAGATCATCTGCTTTGAGCTGTATGAAAAGCATTAGAACTCTATGGAGAATCTGGACTTATAGAAGTACTGCCAAGAAGAATCAGGAGAGCCCTAACCGGTTTGGCTCAGAGGATAGAGCATTGGTCTTCAGAATGAAGGGTCCCAGGTTTGATTTTGGTCAAGGACATGTACCTTTGTTGTGGGTACATCCCCAGTAGGAGGTGTGTAAGAGGCAGTTGATTGATGTTTCTCTCCCATTGATGTTTCTAACTCTCTATCCTTCTTCCTTCCTCTCTGTAACAAATCAATAAAATATATTTTTTAAAAAAAAAGAAGAATCAGGAGAAACAAAAATTGATTATGGGACTGATTGAACTGAAAATAATTATAATTTTTATACTGTTTTTGTTGTGAAAAGTATTGCTTATTTTTTCAGACATAAGGAAACTTGTTTCTTTTCTTAAAGCAACTTGGTAAATTATACTTTCATAAGCAATATTGAGGCATTTCTATTTTTTTTCCCTCACTTATCCCTCCAGAACTTGGTAATTCTTAATGAGTAAGTCATGGAAATATGTTTCTTTGCATGAAATCAATAAGACCAGTTTCCAATTGTGGTTTCAGACTTTGGCTGAAATGTCATGTCTAAGAGAGACATGCCTGGCTCTAAATGTCACCAGAAAGCCTTAAGAAGCCAATAAAAGCACCTTGGAGAAAGCTTGGTACCTTTTTTTGATCACATGGCTTATGGCAGTCTTTCCAGATAAGGAATGGAGGTTGCTTTCCTGAGACATGACAAGGAAGGAACCTCAAGACATCAACTTGAGGAATTCACCCAAGTCTACAGGTATTGCAGGCAAAGTGTTAGAGAGTAGAAATTTTTGAGCATGCTTCCTCCTAGTCGACTTAGACTTGAATTCCAGCTGCACCTCACAAAATTGCCTTGCAAGATAGAATACTGTCAGCTTTCTGAAGAACAGGATGACCCTATAAGTAACATGGTCATCAATAATATGACCCTGACATTACTTAAGAAAAACTGTTTTGTCTTAAATTGCTTGCTCTGCAAAAACAAGATGTGGTAAATGTGCTTAAAAGTGCTCCTGCAAAAATGGTCGGGGCTGCTCTCAGGACTCCCTGCATGGAGTAAGGCAGAGCAGTTGCAGGCCAGCTAATAAAGGCTCCCTAAATTTTAATTTGGTCTGGACTCCAGTGGTCGTTCACTTGTATTTGCTTCACGTTGAAACCTGAAGGCAGCTAGGTGGCTCAGCTTCTTTGTCCTGTGGGGCTAATAGGTCTGCTGCATCCCTTTGAATCAAGAGACAGACCTGATCGCCAGATGATCAACTAGAGGAATAATCAGACATGACCCTGGGACATGCTCCTCATCACCCCAACTGCTCTAAAGCTGGCAGCAGGAAAATCCTGGATCCATCACACCAGAGTGAAAAGACCCACCAGAACCTAAGGAACACCTCAACGTCATCTTTCTTTATTTCTTTTTTAAATTTTATTATTATTATTATTTTGATAATCCTCACCCGAGGATATTTTTCCATTGATTCTTAGGGAAAGATTAAAAGAGAGGGAATGACAGAGAGAAACACTGAAGTGAGAGAAACACACGGGTTGGTTGCCTCCTGCATGAGACCTGATTAGGACTCGGCTGAGGAGGATCTTGCAACCAAGGTGCGTGCCTTTGACTGGAACCAGACCCGGGACCCTTTGGTCCACAAGCCGATGCTCTAAACCGGCTGGGGCAGTGGTCGGCAAACTCATTTGTCAACAGAGCCAATTATCAATAGTACAACGATTGAAATTTCTTTTGAGAGCCAAAAAATGACTTCTGCACTGTACATGGTATTTTATGGAAGAACCACACTCAAGGGGCCAAACAGCCACATGTAGCTCGCAAGCCGTAGTTTGCCACCCACTGGGCTAGGGCTCACAGTCATCTTTTGAAGTCAGCATTTGTATCATCTCACTCTTGACCACTGTTGGTCTGGCTAAAGGAGAACTAATTTCCTTCAGAAGAGATGAAAATATTTGGGTATATTTAGCAAAAAATGTTCTTTATATCTCTGACTTTTGCCTTTCAGGAGGAAACTATGTAGACTAGACCTTTACATCTTGCCTCGTAGGAGTTGGGACACCTATTGCTAATATACAGAATGGGGAACTTTATGAGTTAGGACCCACTATCTGGAAAAAGGATGCAGGAATGTTTTCTCTAAATGTTACAGTAGTAGCTTCCTATGGTGAATATCTAGTTTTTACTGGGTGTTCTAGTTATTCTCTTTCAGTATCTAATAACTACAATATGAAATGTTTTGATAATTTCACCCCTCTTATATAATGGACATACCTAAGCTGAAGGCTGTTTCTGATATGCAGGGTAACTTGACAGGTCAGCAGAGGGCATTTGGCTCAGGTGGACTAGAAAGTCCCAAATGAGAAAGTGGCCCCGGCCTCATTTCTTGGAATAGCCAGCAGTCACTCTATCCAGCACAGCAGGAGGCAGCCACACCCAGGGCGAGACAGCAGGCCAACGATAACAACTGCTTACAGCGCAAGCCTCAATGGCCAGCACTAATCAGTCTGAAGGACAACGAACTCCAGCTAATCAGACTAGAACATCCCTCAGCCTCCGCTCCTTGCGGTTTTGGCACATAAAATTCAACCCCAAGGACAGTGGACTGAGTCCTAACCTTCCTAAGTTGTGACTCCATCCCCTATTCCCTCTAATAAACTTCCCTCTTGCTTGTTCACTGCCTAATTCCTTGAGTGACTCCTATCTATACTAATAAAAGGGTAATATGCTAATTAGATTAGGAGACCTTCCAGGAGACTTTCTGGATATTCTTCTGGACAAAGCAATGATGGCAGGGCTGAGGTAAAGGCGGTTAGAGGCCAAGAGGGGAGGGCAGTTGTGGGTAATCAGGCTGGTGGAGGGCATGGCCTTTGGGGATAAGCAGACCAGCAGGGGGCCACTTGGGGGTGAGCAGGCCATCAGTGGGGGACAGTGGAGGTGATCAGGACAGCGGGGTGGTGGTGGGGGAGCAGTTTGTAGTAAGCAGGACAGCAGGGGGGGCAGTTGGGGGTGAGCAGGTTAGCGGGGGAGGGGGGACATTTAGGGGGGAAGCAGGCTATTGGTGGGGACAGTTGGGGGCGAGCAGGCTAGCAGGCAGAGTGGTTAGGGGCAATTAGGCAGGCAGGCAGGCAGGCAGGCAGGTGAGCAGTTAAGAGCCAGCAGTCCCAGATTTCGAGAGGGATGTTCGACTGCCAGTTTAGGCCGGATCCCTGTAAACCGGCAGTAGGACATCCTTTGAGGGGCCCCAGATTGGAGAGGGTACAGACCAGGCTGAGAGACCCCCCACCCCTCCCCCATGCATATATTTCATGCACTGGGCCTCTAATCTTACATAATTGTTTCTTCATAGATCCTTGCCAACAGCATCAGGGCCCTGTTCCTTAGGACAATTGACTATCTTTATGCCTCAGAAACATCATAGGGTCTGAACCAAAAGAGACCATCATGGCACCAATTGCAATGATGATCCCACCTGTGGAGCCCTGCTGAATATGTTGCCTTAACTATCTTTGTTATGCCAGTAATGGTAGGCTCCCTTAACGCAGAAGTAACCTCCTTGGCTTGTAGAATGGGAATAGCCCTGACTGCCATTTCCAGGGCTACATAGGGAATACATCAAGAGCTGAGCCAGGATAGGGAGGCAGTTCTATAGAACCGGGCAGCAATAGATTATTTGCTGTTAGGGCATAACCACAGGAGTGAGGAATTCAAAGGAATGTGCTGTTCTAATCTTTCTGACAATTCCCAATTGATATAAAACAACATTCAACAAATTAGGGAAACTATCTCCCAGGTAAAATAATGAGAAGGATTTTTTGGATTTGACTTATCCAAGGTAACCTCCCAGCTACCCAGGTTAGAATTCTTTTTGTAGGAATTCCTTTTGATTTTTCTCAAGTTTATTTTTGTAGTCTGATTGCTTGTTGTTGTGTAGGAAACAGGCCTCTGTGATCCATCTCCAGCATAGTCAACTTTTTCTGAATTTTCCCAGGGCAAACAGAATGTAGGGAGGAGGGAAGAGGATATAAGAACAAAGAACTATGACATGAGCCAGCATCATAGTGGAAATCTCCAAGGTGGCTGCCTCAACTAGACAGGGGGAGGTAGAGGCAACTAGAAAAGGCCTCAACCCAATATTTTAAAATTTCTCAATGGGAGACAATAAGACCTAGGTGATGTGTGAGGAAACAGGTGATCCCATAGTACTCAGCCAATGAGGAACCTGAGGAGGGACTGGATAAATAGGCTGTGCTCGGTACTTCAGGTGGGCTGGTATAAATGGACAAACACCTGCTCTTGAGAACATATTAAAAGTCTGGTTTTTGCCATACTTTTCAGACAGTTGAGCATTTCTCACATGCTATATTCAATGTATTCCTCTTTTTTGATTTGCTGTATTCCATCCTCAAACTATTTTCAAGGCAGAAGCAAATGCAATTCAGCAGGATGAGACTTTAAAAAAATTTTTTTTTTTAATTGATTTCTCAAAGAGAGGAAGGGAGAGGGATAAAAAGATAGAAACATCCATGAGAGAGAAACATGGATCAGCTGCCTCCTGCACATCTCCTACTGGGGATATGCCCACAACCAAGGTACATGCCCCTAACCAGAATCGAACTTGGGACTCTTCAGTTCGCAGGCTGACGCTCTATTCACTGAGCCAAACCAGGTTCAGCAGGATAAGACTTTTCACCTAAAATTAATATCATAGATATGAGATGATAGAAATAGCAGTGGGGATTATTAGAGGCAGAAATAGAATAGTGGATATTAGCTATAGTTATAAAAAATATTAATCATGCTCTGTTAATTGTGATCTGCTCTGATTAGAGAAAGCACATTCTGACCTGGCTAGGAGTTGTAAGCCCTGAGACCTGAATGCAGTCCATTCACCTTAGGTGAGAACTGCCTATCATCATGAACAACTTTGTTGTTGAAACAATGGAGTTCTAGAGGCACTCACCCTTTGCAACCCCTACTCTCCCCCAGCCCGCATTGCCTATAATCAACAGCCATTTTATCGATTCTTTTAAAAAATATATATATTTTATTGATTTTTTACAGAGAGAAGGTAGAGGGATAGAGAGTTAGAAACATCAATCAGCTGCCTTCTGAAAAACCCCTACTGGGGATGTGCCCACAACCAAGGTACATGCCCTTCACCGAACTCCAACCTGGGACCTTTCAGTCCACAGGCCAACGCTCTATCCACTGAGCCAAACCAGTTTCGGACATTTTATCAATTCTTATTCCTTTTGCCTACTTTCCCATGTAAGCAGCTGGATTATGGGGGAGGAGGGTCAGAGCAGAGTTTCTTGAATGACCTGCTGTTCTCTCATACTACCAGCATTATTGGAATAAATGCTCATACATGATTCAATCCTGTCTCTGCTTTATTGGCTTAAGCACTGACAGGCAGCCTGGACCCATTTGTTGTCCTGTCTCAATAGGAGTGTATCTATTCTTTCAGATTAGAGTTTCAAGTTCCTTCAGATAAATTCCCAGAAGTGTACTTGCTGGGTTATAAGACAGTTCACTTTTATTTTTTGAGGTAACTTCATACTGCTTTTCACAGTGGCTACACCAATATGCATTCTCACTGAAGCATAGTAATCCCTCCTTTGGAAAAACTGCTGTTTGAATTACTCTGTTATTCTTAGTCTCTTTTTTAAAAAAAAGATATTTTTATTCATTTCAGAGAGGAAGGGAGAAGGAGAGAGAGATAGAAACATCAATGATGAGAGAGAATCATTGATTGACTGCCTCCTGCATGTCCCCACCGGGGATCAAGCCCGCAACCCAGGCATGTGCCCCGGGCGGGAACTGAACCAGGGACCCCTCAGTCCTCAGGCTGACGCTCCATCCACTGAGCCAAGCCAGCCAGGGCTATTCTTAGTCTCTTATTCTGTAGGTCAATTCTGTTATTTTTAGACTGTAAAATAACTTTGTTTTTAGCTTGAATAACAGAAAAGATAAACTAAACTGTTTGACCTTGCAAGCTAGCCATCTAAAAGGGTGGATACACTGATACTGATAATAATTCCCATATTCTGCCAAGTGTTTGTTCATCCAAGGTTACAGGTGACTATATAGATATGAAATGTACTCAAAGTTATAAGTGGTCTGTATAGAGATGACAGGTGTTTGTTAGATATGGTATATATTCAGTTACAAGCTGTCTTACACAAAAAACTAGAAGGATATAAAAAGAGAATGTTTCCTCCTTTGGGTGTTCAGAATTTGACAGAGGTAATCTGCTCTGAATCTGTGAGTAATAAAGATGACTTCTAACTAATTGGCTGATTAAGGTGTCTTGTCCAGCTTGCTGATTTACGATACAACACCACCAGCAGTATACTATGGTTCCCTTTTCTCTACTTCCCCAATTCCTTTTTCTCCACTTCCCCCAAATACTTGCTCATTGATTTATTTATGATAACCATTCTGACAGGTGTGAGGTGATTTCTCATTGTGGTTTAATTTGCATTTCTCCAATGATTAGTGATATTGAACATCTTTTCATATGTCTATTGGGCATCTGTATGTCCTCTCTGGAGAAGTGTCTATTCAGGTCCTTTGCCCATTTTTTAAAATTAATTTTTTATACATATCTCCCCATTGCCCCTCCTCCCTCCCAGGCATACCCCAACCCCCCAGTGTCTATGTTCATTGGTTATGATTATATGCATAGATACAAGTCCTTTGATTGATCTCTTATCTACCTCACCTAACTTTAATCTTCCTGCTGTAATTTCACAGTCTGTTTGAAGCTTTACTGTCTCTGTATCTATCCTTTTGTTCATCAGTTTATAATGTTCTTTATTATCCCCCAATGAGTGCTTCTCCTTCATTGACTGGCTTATTTCACTAAGCATAAGGCTCTCCAGTTCCAACCAGGTTGCTGCAAATGGCAAGAATTCCTTCTTTTTAATGGCAGCATAGAATTCCATTGTGTAGATTACCACAGTTTTCTGATCCACTCATCTGCTGACGGGCACCTAGGCTGTTTCCAAATTGTGGCTATTGTAAATTGTGCTGCTATGAACATAGGGGTGCATAAATCCTTTCTGATTGGTGTTTGTAATTTCTTAGGATAAATTCCTAAGAGTGGTATTACAGGGTCAAATGGGAGATCCATTTTTAGTTTTTTGAGGAAACTCCATACTGTTCTCGACAGTGGCTGCACCAGTCTGCATTCCCACCAACAGTGCACAAGGGTTCCTTTTTCTCCGCATCCTCGCCAACACTTGTCGTTTGTTGATTTGTTGATGATTGCCACCAACTTACACCAAATACTGGACCACCAACTTACACCAAATACAAAAGATGTAAGATGGTATCGCATTGTTGTTTTGATTTGCATCTCTTGGATGATTAATGACTTTGAACATGTTTTCATGTGTCTCTTGGCCTTCCTTCTGTCGTCTTTTGAAAAGGTTCTATTTAGGTCCGTTGCCCATTTTTTTATTGGATCCTTCATCTTCCTTTTATTAAGTTGTATAAGTTGGTTGTAGATTTTGGAGATTAAACCTTTATCAGTGATAGCATTTGCAAATATGTTCTCCCATGCATTGATCTTTCTTGTTGTTTTGTTGATGGTTTCTTTTGCTGTGTAAAAGCTTTTTATTTTGATGTAGTCCCATTTGTTTATTTTTTCTTTAGCTTCCATTGCCTTTGGAGCAGTATCAATGAAGAGGTTCTTTCGGCATATATCTGAGATTATGCTGCCTGTGGATTCCTCTAGTATTTTTATGGTTTTCCTTCTAATGTTTAAGTCCTGTATCCATTTTGAGTTTATTTTTGTATTTGGTGTAAGTTGGTGGTCCAGTTTCAATTTTTTGCATGTATCTGTCCAATTTTCCCAACACCATTTATTGAAGAGGCTATCTTGGCTCCATTGAATGTTCATGCCTCCTTTGTCAAATATTAATTGAGCATAGTGGTTTTGGTGGATATCTGGGTTCTCTATTCTATTCCATTGATCTATATGTCTGTTCTTGTGCCAGTACCAGGCTATTTTGAGAACAGTTGCTTTGTAGTATAGCTTGAAGTCTGGTATTGAGATCCCACCTACTTTATTCTTCTTTCTCAGAATTGCTGTAGCTATCCGTGGTCTTTTTTTGTTCCAGATGAATCTATGAAAAATTCTTTGTAGGTCTGTGAAATATGTCGTTGGTATTTTAATGGGTAGTGCGTTGAATCTGTAGATTGCTTTGGGTAGTATGGACATTTTAATGATGTTGATTCTCCCAATCCATGAGCATGGTATGCTCTTCCATCTGTTAACATCTTCCTCTATCTCTTTTTTCAGTGTCCTGTAGTTTTCTGCATAAAGGTCTTTTACCTCTTTAGTTAGGTTTATTCCTAGGTATCTTAATTTTTTTGGTGCGATGGTAAATGGGATTGCTTTTTTAGTTTCTCTTTCTATAATTTCACTGTTAGTGTATAGAAATGCCACAGACTTCTTAGCATTAATTTTGTATCCTGCTACATTGCCAAATTCATTAATTAAGTCAATTAGTTTTGGAATGGAGTCCTTTGGGTTTTTTATGTACAATATCATGTCATCTGCAAATAAGGACAGCTTTACTTCTTCTTTTCCAATTTGGATGCCTTTTATTTCTTCTTCTTGTCTAATTGCAATGGCTAATACTTCCAGTACTATGTCGAACAGGATAGGTGAGAGTGGGCATCCCTGTCTTGTTCCTGTTCTTAGGGGAAATGGTTTTAGTTTTTGCCCATTGAGTATGATGTTAGCTGTGGGTTTATCATATATGGCTTTTATGATGTTGAGGTATGATCCTTCTATTCCCACTTTGCTGAGAGTTTTTATCAAGAAAGGATGTTGGATTTTGTCAAATGCTTTTTCTGCATCAATTGATATGACTATGTGATTTTTATCTCTCAATTTATGTAATCTATCACATTTATTGATTTGCGGATATTGAACCATCCCTGCATTCCTGGGATGAATCCTGCTTGGTCATGGTGTATGATCTTTCTGATGTACTGCTGGATCCGGTTTGCTAGAATTTTGTTGAGGATTTTGGCATCTATGTTCATGAGAGATATTGGCCTATAATTCTCTTTTATTGTGTTGTCTTTATCTGGTTTTGGTATTAGGGTGATGCTGGCTTCATAGAAGGTGTTTGGTAGTATTCCTTCTTCTTGAATGTTTTTGAATAGTCTGAGGAGGATAGGTTTTAATTCTTCCTTGAATGTTTGGTAAAACTCTCCTGTGTAGCCATCTGGACCCGGGCTTTTATTTGCTGGAAGCTTTTTGATGACTGCTTCAATTTCTTCCATAGTTATTGAACTATTGAGATGTTTGGCTTCCTCCTCATTGAGTTTTGGGAAGTTATATTTTTCTAGGAAAATGTCCATTTCTTGCAGGTTGTCCAATTTGTTGGAATAGAGTTGTTCATAGTATTTTTTAACAATCCTTTGTATTTCCACAGGGTCTGTTGTTATTTCTCCTCTTTCATTTCTGATTTTGTTTATTTGGGTCTTCTCTCTTTGCTTCTTGGTGAGCCTGGCTAGGGGTCCATCAATCTTGTTTATCCTTTCAAAGAACCAGCTCTTTGTTTTGTTGATCTTTTGAATTGTTTCTTTGGTCTCCAAGTTGTTTATCTCCGCTCTGATCTTCACTATTTCCTTCCTTCTGAGTACACTGGGCTTTTCTTGTTGCTCACGTTCTAGCTCTTTGAGTTGTAGGTTTAGGTGATTTATTACCATTGTTTCCTGTTTTTTGCAGTAGGCTTGTAGGGCTATGAACTTCCCTCTGAAGACTGCTTTCACTGTGTCCCATAAATTTTGTATTGTTGTGTTGTCATTGTTATTTGTTGCCATGATGTTTTTTATTTCTTCCTTGATCTCTCCGGTTACCCAGTCGTTGTTTAAAAGCATGCTGTTTAGTTTCCATGTGTTTGATTTCTTTCTATTGTTTTTATTATAGTTGATTTCCAGTTTTATGCCACTGTGGTCTGAGAAAATGCTTGATATGATTTCTATCTTCTTGAATTTGAAGAGACTTTTCTTATGACCCAACATATGATCTATCTTTGAAAATGACCCATGTGCACTGGAGAAGAATGTATATCTGTGGCTTTGGGGTGAAATGTTCTGAAGATGTCAATTAATTCCATCTGGTCTAGTGAGTCATTTAGGATTGATGTTTCTTTGCTGATTTTTTGTTTAGAGAATTTGTCCAATGGTGACAGTGGGGTATTAAAGTCTCCTACTATGATTGTATTGCTGTCAATCTCTCCCTTAATATCCTCCAAGACTTTTTTTATGTATTTAGGTGCTCCTATATTGGGTGCATATATGTTTACCAGAGTTATTTCTTCTTATTGGATTGTTCCCTTTAGTATTATGAAGTGGCCTTCTTTATCTCTTGTTAGGTCCTTCACTTTGAGATCTAATTTGTCAGATATAAGTATTGCAACCCCAGCTTTTTTTTTCATTTCCATTTGCCTGAAATACCATGTTCCATCCCTTCACCCTCAATCTGTGCGCATCTCTTTTCCTAAGGTGGGTTTCTTGCAGACAGCAGATATATGGATCATATTTTCTTATCCAGTCGGTTACCCTATGTCTTTTGATTGGAGCATTTAATCCGTTTACATTTAAAGTTATTATTGATAAGTACTTATCTGTTGCCATTTTTAGTCCTTACCCCCGAGTTCCTTCTTCGCTTCCTCTTTCTTTTTATTACAGCAGACCTTTTAACATTTCTTGCATTGCTGGTTTGGTGGTAATATATTCCCTTAGTCCTTTTTTGTCTGTGAAGCTTTTGATTTCACCTTCAATTTTGATTGAGAGTCTTGCAGGGTACAGTATTCTTGGATTCAGACCCTTCCTTTGCATGACTTTGTATATTTCATTCCATTCTCTTCTGGCCTGACGAGTTTCTGTTGAGAAGTCAGTAGCTAGTCTTATGGGGGTTCCTTTGTAGGTAACTTTCTGTTTCTCTCTGGCTGCTTTTAAGATTCTTACTTTGTCGTCGGTGTTTGCCAATTTAATTATAATGTGCCTCGGTGTCGGTTTGTTGGGGTTCATTTTGCTTGGGACTCTGTGAGCTTCTTGGATTTGTGTGGGTTTTTTCTTTTCTATATTGGGGAAATTTTCTGTCATTATTTCTTCAAACACGTTCTGTAATCCTTGTTCAGTTTCCACTCTTTCTGGAACCCCAATTATGTGGATGTTATTTTGTTTCATGTTATCCCAAAGTTCCCTTAGACTCTCCTCTTGCTTTTTAACTTTTTTTTCTAGAAGCTGCTGTACTTGGGTATTTTTTCCTACCGTGTCTTCTAGCTCACTGATGCGGTCCTCTGCTTCTTCTAGTCTACTTTTGATGCTTTCTATTGAGTTCTTTATAGCAGTGATGTCATTATTCATTTCTTCTTGTTTATTCTGCACCTCCTCTAGTTTCTTCTGCATTTCTTCTTCATGCTTCTTCACCTCCTCTAGGTTCTTCTTCATTTCCTCTTGGCTCTTCTTCATTTCCTCTTGGCTCTTACTTATATTGTCAAATTTGTCTTCCATTCTTTTCAACCACATTATGATAATTTCTCTGAACTCTTCCTCTGGTAGGCTTATGTGTGGTTCTATTTCGTTTACTTCCTTTTCTGGTGAAACCTGCCTTTCTGTCTTTTGTGGGCTGTTTCTTTTTCTGCCCATGGTCTTTCTTCTCTGGGTGTCTGGTTATGTAGTGCTCTCTCCTACATTGATTGAAAGGCACAAACTACAACACGACCAGGTACAGCACACAAGGCACTTTCCGTGTGCTCTGTGGATCTCTGATCCCGCCGCATGTCTGCGCCGATTGGAGAGCGGAGTTCTGGGTCCCCGGGTTCCTGGCTGCTCGATGGGTGCCCAGCCGAAGGCTTCAGACCGCCGCAGACATCCACCTCCCACTGCAAGATGGCTCGGGCTCCGCGTTCGCACTGGTGGCTCCGGCAGACAAAAACCCAATGGCAGTGGGGCTGCCTGGCCGAAAGAGCCCCCTCCAGCAGTTCCCCGCTTTCCCCTGGAGGACAACTCCCTTTGCCCATTTTTTAATTGGATTGTTTATTTTTGTGGTATTGAGTTTTATAAGTTCTTTATCAATTTTGGATATTAACCCCTTCTCAGATATATCATTGGCAAGTATGTTTTCCCCCTCAATGGACTGTCTTTTAATTTTGTTGACTGTTTCCATTATTGTTGGGCAAAAACTTTTTTGTTTGATGTACTCCCAGGTGTTTATTTTTTCTTTTCTTTCCCTTGCCCAAGGAGTTATATCAGAGAGAATATTGCTATGAGAAATGTTTGAGATTTTACTGTCTAACATGTAAGTTTAATCAATTTTGAGTTTATTCTTGTGTACAGTATAAGAAAGTAGAAATGTCCATACTACCCAAGCAATCTATAAGTTCAACACAATTCCTATGAAGATACCAACAGCATATTTCACAGAACTAGGACAAATATTACAAAAATTTATATGGAATCACAAAATAGCCTGAATAGGCAATCCTTTTTTTTTTTTTACTTTATTTTATTTATTTATTTATTTATTTTATTTAAATCTTTATTATTCAGATTATTACATTTGTTTCTCTTTTTTCCCCTCCATAGCACCCCTCCACCCAGCTCCCACTCCTCCCTCTGCCCTTAGCTCCCTCCCATTGATCTCATCCATAGGTGTATGATTTTTGTCCAGTCTCTCCCTGTACACCCCTCACCCCTTCCCCCCTGAGAATTATCAGTCCACTCCCTTTCTGTGCTCCTGATTCTATTATATTCACCAGTTTATTCTGTTGATCAAATTTTTAATTCACTTAATTTTTAGATTCACTTGTTGATAGATATGTACTTGTTGTTCATAATTTTTTGTCTTTTACCTTTTTCTTCTTCCTCTTCTTAAAGAGTACCTTTCAGCATTTCAAATAATACTGGTTTGGAGTTGATGAACTCCTTTACCTTTTTCTTATCTGTGAAGCTCTTTATCTGCCCTTCAATTCTGAATGTTAGCTTTGCTGGATAGATTATTCTTGGTTGTAGGTTCTTGCTATTCATCACGTTGAATATTTCTTGCCACTCCCGTCTGGCCTGCATCCTTTCTGTTGAGAAATCAGCTGACAGTCGTATGGGTGCTCCCTTGTAGGTAATAAACTGTTTTTCTCTTGCTGCATTTAATATTCTCTCTTTCTCTTTTGCTCTTGCTATTTTAATTATGATGTGTCTTGGTGTGGTCCTCTTTGGATTCCTTTATATGGGGTTCTGTGTGCTTCCTGGACTTGTAAGTCTATTTCTTTTACCAGATGTGGGAAGTTTTCAGTCCTTATTTCTTTAAACAGGTTTTCAGTATCTTGCTCTCTCTCTTCTTCTGGCACCCCCACAATTCTGATGTTGGTACACTTAAAGCTGTCCCAGACTCCCCTTACATTATGTTCACATTTTTGGATTCTTTTCTCTTCTTGCTTTTCCAGTTGAATGTTGTCTGCTTCTTTATATTTCAAATTTTTTACTTGATCCTTGCCTTTCTCTAGTCTGCTGTTAGGACTCTGTATAATATTTTTTATTTCAGTCAGTGTATGTTTAATTTCTATTTGGTCCTTTATCATCTTTAGTTGGACCTTTTCCATCTCTACTTGGCTCTTTTGCATCGCTAGTTGGTCCTTTTTCATCTCCTCTTGGGTCTCACTAAATTTATCGAATTTTTCTAGCATATTCTTGAAAAACCTTATAAGCGTGGTTTTGAACTCTATATCCAGTCGTTTTTTTCCCTCCATTTCTTTTGTTTGTGATCCCTTCCCTTGTATTGGCATTTTCACTATGCTGGGGAAACTTCTGTGTTGGATTCAGCCTTATGATACCAGATGCAAAACCGAAGAAGCCTCTGTTGAGCTTGGGATGGGTGGAGTCTCAGGGCTTAAGGGACCGCCTTGCCTTCCAGTCGGCCCTGCCCTCCACGGCCCCTGAGTCTCACGTGACTGGGTAATCCCTGGAGCGGTCCTTGTGCACGCGTGCACCCGCAGTGCCTCTACACCGCTGCCTTTCCAGCTCCCCTGCGCACTAGGACCACACAAGTCTAGGTCCCCAGGGTTTCGCCCGAAACAGGGGCTTAGTGGAGTCAGAAGTGGCACAGTTCCGAGGTTCTGTCTCCCGCCCACTCGCGAGGGCCAGCGGCACAATCAGCAATCTGTCCTCCGCGCGGCACCGTGCGCATGCGCGACCAGACCTGATCTTTTGCGACTCCCCTAAATTTCCGTGCACCTCTCCCTTTTCACAGTCCAAACTCCCCCCGTATGAGTTTCGGCTGGATCTGGGGTTTAGTGTCGTAAAATAAGGGGTTCAATGCCATTGGGAGTCTCCGTTTCCCTCCCGCCAGAGAAAGCCAGCCAGGTCCTCTGGCACCCGCTCTCTCAGCACGCGCGTCTCAGTACCTCGGCTTTTTACAGCTCCTCTGGGTCTCCGTGAGCCCCTCTCTTTCCTTCTAGCTGTAGAACTTACACTCCGCCAGCTTTCCTGTGGTTCTGGATGATGTCCGTTCTGTCTTTTAGTTGTAGTTTTGAAATTGTTGTGCGAGGCAGCAGTGTAGGTGTTTACCTATGCCGCCATCTTGGATTCTCCTTATTTTATTTTTTTAAATAAATCTTTACTGTTCAGACTATTACAATTGTTCCTCCTTTTTTTCCCCATAGCTCCCCTCCACCCGGCTCCCAGCCCACCCTCTGCCTTTACTTCCCCGACATTGTCCTCATCCATAGGTGTATGATTTTTGTCCACTCTCTCCCTGCACGCCTCCTCACCTCTTTTCCCTGAGAATTATCAGTCCACTCCCTTTCTATGCCACTAATTCTATTATATTCACCTGTTTATTCTGTTCATGAGATTTTCAATTCACTTGATTTTTAGATTTATGTGTTGATAGATACGTATTTGTTGTTCATAATTTTTACCTTTACCGTTTTCTTCTTCTTCCTCTTCTTAAAGAGTACTTTTCAGCATTTCATATAATACCTGTTTGGTGTTGATGAACTCCTTTAGTTTTTTCTTATCTGTGAAGCTCTTTATCTGCCCTTCAGTTCTGAATAATAGCTTTGCTGGGTAGACTAATCTTGCTATTCATCACTTAGAATATTAGTAGGCTCTTGCTATTCATCACTTAGAATATTTCTTGTCATTTCCTTCTGGCCTGCATAGTTTCTGTTGAGAAATCAGCTGACAATTGTATGGGTGCTCCCTTGTAGGTAACTCTTTTTCTCTTGCTACTTTATTTTTTTTTTCTTTAAAATATATTTCATTGATTTTCCACGGAGAGGAAGTGAGAGGGATAGAGAGCCAGAAGCATCAATGAGAGAGAAACATCGATCAGCTGCCTGCTGCACACCCCGGACTGGGATGTGCCCTCAACCAAGGCACATGTCCCTGAACGGAATTGAACCCGGGACCCCTCAATCCGCAGGCCAACACGCTATCCACTGAGCCAAACCAATTCCGGTTCTCTTGCTACTTTTAATATTCTCTCTTTATCTTTTGCTCTTGGCATTTTAATTATGATGTGTCTTGGTGTGGTCCTCTTTGGATTCCTTTTGTTTGGGGTTCTGTGTGCTTCCTGGACTTATAAGTCTATTTTTTTTCCAGGCGGGGGAAGTTTTCAGTCATCATTTCTTCAAATAGGTTTTCAGTATCTTGCTCTCTCTCTTCTTCTCGCACCCCCATAATTCTGATGTTGGTATGCTTGAAGTTGTCCCAGAGGCTCCTTATACTATCTTCACATTTTTTTCTTTTTTTTTTTTTCCTTTTGTGCTTTTCCAGTGGAGTGTTTTTTGCTTCTTTGTATTTCAAATCTTTGACTTGATTCTTGCATTCCTCTAGTCTGCTGTTAGGTCTCTGTATAATATTTTGTATTTCAGTCAGTGTATGTTTAATTTCTAGTTGGTCCTTTTTCATCTCTAGTTGATCCTTTTCCATCTAGTCTTGGGTCTCACTAAATTTATTCATCTTTTCTAGGAAATTCTTAAAAAACCTTATAACCGTGGTTTTGAACTCTATATCCAGTCATTTGTTTTCCTCCATTTCTTTCATTTGTGATCTATTCTTTTGTCCCTGCATATTTTGCTGCTTCCCTGAGTTGGTAGAGTAGCTTCGTGTGCTAGGTGTCCTCTGTGGTCCTGTAGCTCTGCATCCCCAGTTACTTGAGATGGATACTCTTGGTGCACCCCTTGTTAACTGTGTGTACAATCTTGTTGTCGTTAATTCTTGATTTTTGTTGGTATCACTAGGGGGGATTGACCTCTAAGCCAACTGGTTGTGAGGATCAGCTGTGTCTGCGCCCAGAGAACTTCTTTGCTGAACTCAGCCTTAAAACTTGCAAGATGGCAATAGCCTCTGTGCTGGGCTTGAATGTGGTGGCGTCTCAGGGCTGAGCAGACAGCCTTGGGTCCCTGTTAGCCCTGCCCTACACGGCAACCCCTGGATCTCAGTGCCACTGGGTTATCTCTGTAGCCTTCTCTGAGAGCATGCGCGCTGGCCTCCAGACCTCTGCCTTTCCAGTTCCCCTGAGTTTCTGTGTGCTCTAGGAGCCCATATGAGTCTGGGTCCCCAGGGTCTCACCCCAAACTGGAGTTCGGACCTGGATTTCAGTGCTGTTGGAAGGTTCTGTTTTCCTCCCACTAGAGAAAGCCAGTGGCACAATCAGCAGTCAGCACTTTGTGTGTGCACTTTTGTGCGCACTTTTGTGCGCCCCCAGACCTTGTCTTTTGCAGCTCCCCTAAGTTTCCCTGCACTCCTTACTTTTCACAACAGTCCAGACTCCCTCGTATGAGTCTCGCCTGAAACTGGGGTCCAGTGCAGTCAGAAGTGAGGTTCAGTGCAGTCGGGAGCTCCGTCTCCCTCCTGTCAGAGGAAGCCAGCCAGACCCTCTGCCTCCTGTCCTCTCCATGCGCATATCTTTGTACCTCAGCTTTTTGCAGCTCCTCTGAGTCTTTCTGAGCCCCTCTCTTTACTTCTAGTTGTAGAATTTTCACTTAACCAGCTTTCCTGTGGTTCTGGATGGTGTCCATTCTGTCTTTTAGTTTTAATTTTGAAATTGTTGTGTGAGGCAGCAGTTTAGGTGTTCATTTATGCCACCATCTGGGTTTCTCTCCTGAATAGCAATCTTGAGATAGAAGAATGATGTTGGAGGAATCAAGCTACTTGATATCAAACTGTATTACAAGGCCGTAATAATCAAAACAGCATGGTACTGGCATAAAAACAGATATATAAATCAATGGAAAAAAATAAAGAGTCTTGAAATAAATCCATAGCTTTATAGAGGAAGGAGGCAAAATCATACAACCGGCTAAAAATAGTTTGTTCAAATAGTGGTGTTGGAAAAATCGGACATATATGTGCAAAAAAAAATTTATCTTACTTATTTTAAAGTCCCTGTGTTATAAACCCCATATCTGGATCTCCTCTTTCTATTACCTTTTTTATCTTACGATTTTGGGTCAGTTTTTCTTGCTTCTATTTTACTTTATTTTATTCCATCCTATATAATAAAAGGCTAATATGCAAATCCACCAAATAGCAGAATGACAGGTTGCTATGATGCACACTGACCACCAGGAGGCAGACGCTCAATGTAGGAGCTGCCCCCTGGTGGTCAGTGCACCAGAAGCTGGGCTCATGGCTGGAGCAGGCCTAAGCCATCAGTCGGACATCCCCCAAGCGCTCCTGGACTGTGAAAGGACACAGGCCAGGCTGAGGGGCCCCCTTTCTCCAGAGTGCACAAATTTTGTGCACTGGACCTCTAGTTTTAAATAATTATTGTTGAAAGTATTACATATGTCCCTCTTGTTCCTCCATTATCCCCTCCAGTTCACCCCTGCCCCCCCCAATTGTCTGTGTCCATGGGCCATGCATATATGTATACAAGGTCCTTGGTTGATTACCTCCCACCCACCTACCCTCCGCCACCTTCCCTACAAGATTCCCCACTCTGTTCCATGCTTCCATGTCTCTGGATATACTCCATTCATCAGTTTATTTTGTTAATTAGATTCCACATATAAGTGAGATCATGTGATACTTGTCTTTCTCTTACTGACTTATTTCACTTAGCATGATACTCTCCAGGTCCCTTCATGCTGTCTCCAAGAGTAAGAGATTCTTCTTTTTTACTGCTGCATAATATTTCATGGTATAAATGTACCACAGCTTTTTTATCCACTCATCTACTGATGGACACTTTGGTTTTTTCAGATCTTAGCTATTGTAAATTGTGATGAACATAATGGTACATACATTCTTTCTGAGTGGTATTTCAAGTTGCTTAGGAGATATTCCTAGAAGTGTGAACATTGGGTCAAATGGCAGTTCCCTATTTAATTTTTGGAAGAAACTCCATACTGTTTTCCATAATGGCTGCACTAGTCTGCATTCCCACTAGCAGTGTACTAGGGTTCTCTTTTCTCTATATCCTTGCCAGCACTTGTAATTTGTGGATTTGTTAATGGTAGTCATTCTGACAGGTGTGAGGTGATACCTCACTGTCATTTTAATTTGATGATCAGTGACTTGAGGATTTTTTCATGTCTCTTGGCCATCTATATGTCCTCTAGAGAAGTGTCTATTTGGGTCTTTTGCCCATTTTTAAATTGGGTTGTCTTCCTTTTGTTAAGTTGTATGAATTCCTTATATGTTTTGGATATTAATCTTTTATTAGATGTATCATTGCCAAATATATTATCCTATACAGGGGGCTTCCTTTTAATTTTGTTACTGGTTCCTTTTGCTGTGCAGAAGCTTTTTATTTTGATGTAGTCCCATTTGTTTATTTTCTCTTTAGTTTTCTTTGCCCTAGGAGATGTATCTGTAAACATTTTGCTAATGAAAGATTTTGCTGCCTATGGTTTCTTCTAGGATTTTTATGGTTTCCTGGCTTACATTTAAGTCTTTTATCCATTTTTAGTTTATTCTTATGTATGGTGTAAGTTAGTGGTCTAGTTTCATTTTTTTTTTGCATGTATCTGTCCAATTTTCTCAGTATCATTTATTGAAAAGACTCTCTTGCCTCCCTGTCAAATATTAATTGAGTGTAATGGCTTGGGTTGACTTCTGGGGTCTCTGTTCTGTTCCATTGATCTATATGCCTGTTCTTGTGCCAGTATCATGCTGTTTTGATTATGGTGGTTTTGTAGAATAACTTAAAATCTGGTATTATGATTCCTCCGACTTTGTTCTTCTTTTTCAAGATTGCTGCAGCTATTCAGGCTTTATTTTTTGAGTATTTGTTCTAGATCTGTGAAATATGCTGTTGGTATTTTAATAGGGATTGTGTTGAATTTGTAGATTGCCTTGGGTAGTATGGACATTTTAATTATGTTGATTCTACCAATCCATGAACATGGTATATTCTTCCACTCCCTCTATCTCTTTTTTCAACATCAGTTTTTTTTCCTTTATTGATTAAGGGATAACATATGTGTTCTCTCTGCCCATTGCCCCCCCCCCAACCTCCTATACACACACACTAATCATGCCCTCACCCCCGCCCTAGTGTCTGTGTCCATTGGTTAGGCTTATATGCATGCATACAAATCCTTTGGTTGATCTTTCCCCTTACCCCCACCTTCCCTTACCTTTCCTCTGAGGTTTGATGATCTGATAGATGCTTCTCTGTCTCTGGAATTGTTTTTGTTCATCAGTTTATGTTGTTCATTATATTCCACAAATGAGTGAAATCATGTGATATTTATCTTTATCTGACTGGCTTATTTTGCTTAGCATAATACTCTCCAGTTCTATCCATGCTGTTGTAAATGGTAAGAATTTCTTCTTTTTTACTGCAGTGTAGTATTCCATTGTGTATATAGGATATACCATCCTATAGTTTTCCAAATATAGGTCTTTTACCTCCTTGGTTAAGTTTGTTCCTAAGTATTTTAATTTGTTGATAGAAATAGCGGTGCTTGTTTAGTTTCTCTTTCTGAGAATTCATTATTGGTGTATAAAAAAGCCATCGACTTTTGGGTATTGATTTTGTATCCTGCTACATTGACAAATTCATTTATTAAATCTAGTAGTTTTTTGGTGGAAATTTTGGAGTTTTCTATGTACAATATCATGTCATCTGCAAATAATGTGAGTTTTACTTTCTCCTTTCCAATTTGGGTGCCTTTTATGTTTTCTTCTTACCTGGTCACTGTAGCTATGACTTCCAGTACTATGTTGAATAAAAGTGGTAAAAGTGGACATCCTTGTCTTGTTTCTGTTCTTAAGGGAAATTGTTTTAGTTTTGCCCATTGAGTGAGATGCTGGCTGTAGGTATGTCATATATGACCTTTATCTTGTTGAGATATGCCACGTCTATTCCTACTTTGCTGAGAGTTTTTATAAAAAATGGGCATTGGATTTTGTTTAATGCTTTTTCTGCATTAATTGATATGATCATGTGCTTTTTGTCTTTCAGTTTATTTATGTGATATATCATGTTTATTGATTTGCAAATATTGTACCAGCCCTGCATCCCTTGGAATAAATCCCACTTGGTCATGGTGGATGATCTTTTTAATATATTGCTCAATCATATTTGCTAATATTTTGTTGATGATTTTAGAATATATGTGATGATTTTAGTATCTATGTTCATCAGGGATATTGGCCTGTAATTCTCTTTCTTTGTACTGTCTTTATCTGGTGTTGGAATTAGCATAATACTGGCCTCATAAGAAGAGCTTGGAAGTGTTCCTTCCTCTTGGATTTTTTGGAATAGTTTGAGGAATATAAGTGTTCTTTTTTGAATGTTTGGTAAAGCTTCCTGTGAAGTTGTCTGGACCTGGGCATTTGTTTGCTGGGAGTTTTTTTTATTACTGCTTCTATTTAATCAGTTGTTATTGGCCTATTCAGATTTTGTGCTTCTTCCTGATTCAGTTTTGAGAGATTGTATTTTTGTTGGAATATGTCTATTTCCTCCACATTGTCCAGCTTGTTGGCATATAGTTGTTCATAGTATTTTCTTATAATCCTTTGTATTTCTGTGGTGTCAGTGGTTATTTCTCTGCTTTTAATTCTGATTTTATTTATTTGGGTCCTCTCTCTTTGTTTTTTGATGAGTCTGACTAACACTTCATTAATCTTGTTTATTTTTTTAAAGAACCAGGTCTTGTGTTTTCATTGATTTTTTTTATTGCTTTTTTAGTCTTAATGTCATTTATTTCTGCTCTAATCTTCATTATTTCCTTCCTTCTACTTACTCTGGGCTTTTCCTTTCTAGTTCTTTAAGTTGGAGGGTTAAATAGTTTATTATTAATTTTTCTTTTTTTTGTTGTTTTTTATTTTTAGGTAGGCCTCTAGTGCTATGAACTTCCCTCTCAGGACTGCTTTTGTTATGTCCCATAGGTTTGGGATAGTTTTGTGTTCATTTTCATTTGTTTCCAGAAAATTTTTTATTTCTTTCTTGACTTCATCAGTAACCCATTCATTGTTTAATAACATGCTTTTTAGCCTCCATGTGTTTGAATGTTTTTGAGTGTTTTTATTGTAGTTGATTTCCAATTTCATTCCATTATGATCTGAGAAGACGTTTGATATGATTTCAATCTTCTTGAACTTGTAGAGAGTTGTTTTGTGTCCTAACATGTGGCCTCTCTGAGGATGACCATGTGTACTTGAGAAGAATGTATATTCTGCAGCTTTGGGGTAAAATGTTCTATAAATGTCAATTAAATTCATTGGATTCAGTGTGTCATTTAGAGTCTCTATTTCCTTGATAATTTTTGTGTGTGGAATATCTATCCAGTGAAGTTAGCAGTATGTTAAAGTCCCCTACTATGACTATATTGTTCTCAATCTCTTCAGGTTAGGGATGTTTCCTGCCATTATTTCTTTAAACAGGTTCTCTATCCCTTGTTCATACTTTCTTCTACTTCTGGCATGCCTATTATGTGAATACTGTTATGTTTCATGTTGTCCCACAGCTTCCTTAAGCTGTCCTTCTGGTTTTGATTTTCTTTTTGGTTCTCTGATTAAGTTGTTTTTTTCTACCTTGTCTTCTAATTCACTGATATGATCCTTGGCTTCCCCTAATCTGCTATGTATTCCTTCTGTTTTCTTTTTTAGTGTTATGTCATTTTTAATTTCTGACTCGTCTTCTTTTTCACACTTTCTTATATTTTTTTCTGATTCTGTTGAGCATCCTTTTAATCAGTATTCTGAACACTATATTTAAAAATGTTCTTATCTCTACTTTACTAGGTTGTCTTCTGGAGAGTTCTCTTGTTCATTTTGGCTTGAGTTTTCTTTTCTTTTTATTTTTTTAAAATAAATCTTTATTGTTCAGTTTATTACAGATGTTCCTCTTTTTCCCCCCCATAGTTCCCCTCCACCTGATTCCCCCTCCACCCCATACCCTTACCCCTTACCTCTTTCCTCATCCATAGGTGTAAGATTTTTGTCCAATCTCTTCCTGCACCCCTCACTCCTCCTTTCCCCCTTCCCTTTCTATGCCCCTAATTCTATTATATTCACCAGTTTATGCTGTTGATCGGATTTTTTTATTCACTTGATTTTTAGATTCACTTGCTGATAGGTATATATTTGTTATCACTTTGTTGTTCATAATTTTTATCTTTACCTTTTTCTTCTTCTTCTTCTTAAAGAAAACCCTTCAGCATTTCATATAATCCTGGTTTGGTGGTGATGAACTCCTTTAGCTTTTTCTTATCTGTGAAGCTCTTTATCTGACCATCAATTCTGAATGATAGCTTTGCTGGGTAGAGCACTCTTGATTGTAGGTTCTTGCTTTCCATCACGTTGAATATTTCCTGCCATTCCCTTCTGGCTTGCATAGTTTCTGTTGAGAAATCAGCTGACAATTGTATGGGTACTCCCTTATAGGTAACTGTTTTTCTCTTGTTGCTTTCAAGATTTTCTCTTTGTCTTTTGCCCTTGGTATTTTAATAATGATATGTCTTGGTGTCGTCCTCTTTGGATTCTTTTTGTTTGGTGTTCTGTGCACTTCCTGGACTTGTAAGTCCATTTCTTTCACCAGGTGGGGGAAGTTTTCAGTCATTATTTCTTTAAATAGGTTTTCAGTATCTTGCTCTCTCTCTCTTCTGGCACTCTCATAATTCTGATGTTGATATGCTTGAAGTTGTCCCAGAGGCTCCTTACACTATGTTCACATTTTTTGACTCTTTTTTCTTTTTGTTTTTTTGTTAGGGTGTTTTTTTGCTTCCTCATATTTCAGATCTTTGATTTGATTCTTGGGGTCCTTTAGTCTGTTGTTGTATTTCTATATATTATTCTTCATTTCACACAGTGCATGCTTAATTTCTGACTGGTCCTTTTCCATTTTTTTGGCATTCTCATTAAGATCCTTGAAGGTCTCACTAAGTTTCTCAGAGTTCTCAATAAGTTTGTCGGCAGTTTGTAGAAGATTCTTGAGTAACCTTATATATGTGGTTTTGAAGTCTATGTCCAGTCATTTGCTTTCCTCCATTTTTTTCATCCGTGACATGTTTCTTGGTCTCCACACTTTGGCTGCTTCCTGGTGTTGATGGAGTGGCTTTGCCCAGTAGCTCCGCCTCCCCAATCACCTGAGGTGGACACTCTTGGTGCACCCTTTTGTGGACTGGGTTCACAGCCTTGATTGCTATTAGTACATTGGGAGGAATTGACCTCCAGGCCAATTGACTGTGAATATTAGCTGTGACTATTAATGGAAGAACTGCTGTACTGGAGACACCTCTATGGAACAGAACTTGCTTCAGTGGGGCTTTGGTACCCACTGAGTCTGCCTCTTGAGTGTGTCACCTCTGTATGTGAGAAGTTGAAATCTGGTGTCATCTCACACTGACCTCTAAGTACCCTGGTTCCTGGATCTCCAAGGAGGTGCAAGTCAGCTAGGGTCTGAAGCCACCCAGTAGGAGCTACAGGAAGCTCTGCAGATTTCTCCTTTTTGTTTAGAGTGTGGAAGTTTTGGAGTTGATTTCTCCTCTTTGCTTGGAGTTTGGAAGTTTTGGAGTTGTCTGACCCAGTTGCAATTTGTTAGGTTAAGCTGCCAGGAGGCAGGCCATTTATATGCAAAAGTCACCACGCAGCTGGGTGGGTTTGTAAATTGGGTGGGGCAGGGTCTCAGTGAGTCTCTAAGCTAAGGCGTGGCAAACAGCAATGGCTGTCAGTCAGCCCTCTCTGCCGAGTTCTATTCAGTGTCCTGTGTCCCACACCCCAGCGCAGTAAACAATGATTCCAGTACACAACTCTGCGAGAGAGTCACCCTCCCTTTCTGACCCAATGGCAGACAGTCCAGTTTCTCCCTGTATGAGTCTGGGTCCCCAGAATCTCACCAGAAATTGGAGTTCAGAGAGACGGGAACTTGTAACTCCCTCCCAATTGAAAAACAACAGCTCTCGCCAGCCTGATTCGCTCATGTCTCCATACCTCTGCCTTTCTGAGCCTCTGCATGTCCTACTAGGTCTGGATGCACTTTTTTCTTTCCTTCTAGTTGTAGAACATCCACTCCACCAGCTTTCCCATGGTTCTGGGGGATAGTTGTTTTGTCTTTTAGTTTTGGTGTGGTTGTGAGAGACAACACATATAGATGTATATCTTATGCCGCCATCTTCTCGGGCTTGAGTTTTCGTCTCCTCATTTCAGCTGCCTGTTTGGGTTTGTGTCTGTGTATTAGGTAGATATGCTACGACTTCCAGTCTCTAGTACAGGACAAAGTCAGATGCTGTTTCTAATTAGCCCTGAATACCCTTTTGATGCAATCAGCAATCCACAGCTGTGGCTCCCTCAGTTGGCTCTGGGTGTTTTTGGAAATGACATAGATGTGCACCAAGGCCTACTTTTCCTAGTACAGGGCACAGAAGGAGATCAGGCAAAGACCTTCTTGCAGTGCTGGTTTGGTGGTGATAAGCTCCATTAGCCTTTTTTTTTTTCCCCATCTGGAAAGCTTTTTCTTTAGTACCTATTCCATTTTGCCTCTGCCTGCAGTCTGATATTTATTCAGTTTTGATTAGTCTTAAGTTATCTACCAGAGCTAGGCGTAGACTCCATAGCATGAGGTTAGAGGTTTTCCAACTGGGTGAGGCAATTCCTTCACCTACCTCTCCCAAGGCAAACCAGACAAACAAGGCAAAAGCTGGTAAAGGTCTGCTGGAGAAAGAAGTCCTCTGCAGTATGAGGGAATGACTCAGCACTGGAGACTGGAGTGGCTGCTCTTCAGGCTCCAATCACAGAGCTTCCAATCCTGGACTCTGCTTACACTGCTCTAGTCCACTGTCTCTTCCCTCTGCTGGAGCCCAAGGTGAGTAGCTGCATTCAAAAGTTTGTGTTGGCCTTTTAAGAGCGTGCCCACATTTCCAGCCATCTCTCCCCAGCAGACAGTAACCCTGCTGCTTTTCACAGCCAGATGTTATGTGGACATCTTTCTCAGTTCTGGTTCTTGGCTAGGGAGCCCAGATTGGAGTTTGGACCCCAGAATTCTCCGTGGCAACCCCCCACAGATGAGATATCTCTGCAGTACTTCAGCTGCTATCTATGGGAGCCTGGCCAGCCTTCTTGTGCCTCTCCCCTCCCTACCAGTTTCTGTGCCATCTCCACTTTATATTCTTGGTTATCAGGTTTCTCTACAGTTAGTCTTCCATCGATATTCAGGATTTTTTTGGTATTTTAGTTGTAATTCCAGTTTGGTCTTGGGAGGAGTGTAGCTTCCGCTTACACAACTGCCATTTTGGAACTCCTAGGTGGGGAGTTTCTTAAATGTCTGTTCTATCCATTATCTAAAGTGGGATGTTGAAGTTCCTGACTATGAATTGTCTACTTATCCTGAGAAAGCTAAAAAGGGCTAACTCCAATATAACCCTGATATTTGAGGGCTAGTGATCTGAATCAAAGCCAGCAAACTCAATGTACATTTTAGTTTTATTTAATATCTTTATTGGTCAGATTATTATAAATGTTCCTCCCCCCCCATATCTCTCCTCCACCCAGCTCCCACCCCACTCTCCCCCACATTGTCCTCATCCATAGGTGTATGATTTTTGTCCAGTCTGTCTCTGCACCCCCCTAACCCCTTTTCCCCTGAGGATTGTCAATCCACTCCCTTTCTATGTCCCTGATTCTATTATATTCACCAGTTTATTCTGTTGATCAAATTTTTAATTCCTTTAATTTTTAGATTCACTTGTTGATAGATATGTATTTGTTGTTCATAATTTTTTGGCTTTTACCTTTTTCTTCTTCCTCTTCTTAAAGAGTACCTTTCAGCATTTCATATAATACTGGTTTGGAGTTGATGAACTCCTTTAGCTTTTTCTTATCTATGAAGCTCTTTATCTGCCCTTCAATTCTGAATGATAGCTTTGCCGGGTAGAGTAATTTTGGTTGTAGGTTCTTGCTATTCATCACTTTGAATATTTCTTGCCACTCCCGTCTGGCCTGCATAGTTTCTGTTGAGAAATCAGCTGACAATTGTATCAGTGCTCTCTTGTAGATAATGAACTGTTTTTCTCTTGCTGCTTTTATGATTATCTCTTTGTCTTTTGCTCTTGGTATTTTAATTATGATGTGTCTTGGTGTGGTCCTCTTTGGATTCCTTTTATTTGGTATTCTGTGCGCATCCTGGACTTGTAAGTCTATTTCTTTCACCAGGTGCAGGAAATTTTCAATAATTATTTCTTCAAATAGGTTTTCAGTATCTTTCCCTCTCTCTTCTTCGGGAACCCCCACAATTCTAATGTTGGTAGCTTGAAGTTGTCCCAGAGGCTCCTTACATTATCTTCACATTTTTGGATTCTTTTTTCTTCTTGATTTTCCAGTGGAGTGTTTTCTGATTCTTTATATTTCAAATTTTTCATTTGATTCTTGCATTCCTCTAGTCTGCTGTTAAGTCTCTGTATAATATTTTTTATTTCAGTCAGTGTATGCTTAATTTCTAGTTGGTTCTTTTCGTCTCCTCTTGGGTCTCTCTAAATTTATCCTTTTTTTTTTTTAAGGATATTCTTGAAAAACTTTATAAGCGTGGTTTTGAACTCTATATCCAGTCGTTTGTTTTCCTCCATTTCTTTTGTTTGTGATCTCTTCCTTTGTTTCCGCATTTTCACTATGCTGGGAGAACTTCTGTGTTAGATTCAGCCTTACGATACAAGACTTGCAAAATTACAAAGCCTCCCTGTTGAGCTTGGGAGAGGTAGAGTCTCAGGGCTTAATGACCACCTTGCCTTCCAGTAGACCCTGCCCTACACGGCCCCTGGGTCTCATGTGTCTCTGGGTAATAGCTGGAGCGGTCCCTGTGCACAAGAACAGTGCCTCTAGACCCCTGCCTTTCCGGCTCCTCTGTGCTCCAGGACCGTATGAGTCTGGGTCCCCAGGGTCTCACCTGAAACTGGGGTTTAGTGGAGTTAGAAGTGGCGCAGTCTGTAGGCTCTGTCTCTTGCCCACAAACCAGCGGCACAATCAGCAGTCTGTCCTCCATGCACCGTGGCATGTGCGCCACAGACTTATGCCCTTTTGCAGCTCCTCTAAATTTCCGTGTACTTCTCCCTTTTCACAGTCCATACTCCCCCCGTATGAATTTCAGCCCAACCTGGGGTTCAGTGCTGTAGGATAAGGGGTTCAGTGCAGTTGGAAGTCTCCCATCTCCCTCCCGCCAGAGAAAGTCAGCCGGGCAATTCAGCACCCACTCCACTCCATGCGCGTGTCTCCATACCTCAGCTTTTTGCAGCTCCTCTGGGTCTCCGTGAGCCTTTCTCTTTCCTTCTAGTTGTGGAATTTCCACTCAGCCAGATTTCCTGTGGTTCTCGATGATGTCCATTCTGTCTTTTAGTTGTAGTTTTGAAATTGTTGTGCAAGGCAGCAGTTTAGGTGCTCACCTATGCCACCATCTTGGATTCTCCCCAGTTGTTGTTTTTTTAAATATACTTTTATTGATTTCAGAGAGGAAGGGAGAGAAGAGAGAGATAGAAACATCAGTGATGAGAGGGAATCATTATTGGCTACCTCCTGCATGTCCCCCACTGAGGATTGAGCCCACAATCTGGACATATGCCCTTGGCTGGAATCAAACCTGGGACCCTTCAGTCTGCGGGTTGGCGCTCTATCCACCGAGCCAAACCAGCTAGGGCCCTATGCTGTACTTTACATCCCCACGACTATTTTGTACCGACCAATTTGTACTTCTAAATACCTTTACCTTTTTCACCAAGCCTCCCTCTCATCTAGCAATTATCAGTCTGTTCTCTATTTCTATGAGTCTGTTTCTATTTTGTTCATCCATTTGTTTTGCTCTTTAGATTCTACATATAAGTGAAATCATATGGTATTTATCTTTCTGTCTTTAAAGTCCATTAATTTAAAAAAAAATTTAAATGAATGGAAGTCCAGGAATAAAGAAACATAGTCAGCCTTTGATGATGCAACATTGGCTTGCAGAGGCCTCAGGTGGTGTGGTCTGCCTGGCTGCATAATCAGCCGCCAATTTCCTGCTCATCTACCTATGATGCAATAAGTCAAGGGCCCTACAAAGGCCATCTGAGCTTTGGACCAGGCCCTCCATTGTCTGTGTAATGGCAGTTGACCCACCCCTGAATTCCAGATTTGCCTGGGACTCACACCTTCCATACGTATATGATCCTGCAGACTGTCTGCCCCTAACCTAGAGTATTCCAACATCCAGACCACCATAGTCTCTCCAGAAGCTCCACAGGGACTGAGCTGGAGTCATCGCAGAATCTGTAGACCAGGGGGGCACTCCTGGCTCCAGGATATCTGCCATTCAATTTCTTGGTCTTCCTGTTCATCAGTCACAGAAAGGGGGCAACTCAATGAATGAACTCTTTTTTTCTAGAAATCCCCTGCTTTGGCCACTGCTACCTTGGAGGAAGTTCAGGGAAGACTGCAAAAGAAGATTTTGGGGCATCCACCATACCCCAGTTTCCCACCTTCCCTAGCCACTGCTCACTTCCAAGACCAAAGCCATCTATCTCTGTTTCTCCACTTGGTCTCTTATTCTGATCTTCCTCCAAAGCCCTGAGCCTGAGAGGCAGTATGACCCACAGAAAGAACAAGAAGCCAGCTTCCCCACTTAAAAGCTGTAAGACCTCCAGGAAGTTAAGAAACCCCTTTGCCCAAGCCAGTTTGGCTCCCTTGATAGATCCTATGGACTGAAGGGTCCCAGGTTCGATTCTGATCAAGAGCACATGCCCTCCCTGGCTGTGGGCTCAATACCCAGTAGGGAGCATGCAGGAGGCAGCCAATCAACGATTTTTCTCATCATTAATGTTTCTATCTCTTTCTTTCCCCCTTCCTCTCTGAAATAAAAAAAAATCCTATATAATAAAAGGTTAATATGCAAATTGTCCCCTGGACTGGGAATTTGACCAGAAGTTCAACTAGAGGGCGGGGCTAGTCCACCAACCTTCCACGTCCCTTCCCCAATTGGGGTGGGCCAGCTGGACCCTACTTGTGCACAAATTCATGCACCAGGCCTCTAATATATATAAAGAAACCCCTTTGAGCCTTAGTGTTCTCATTTGTGAAATGGAGACAATAATGTCCTCCTTAGAACTGCTATGAGGATTACATTATAAATGACTAGGAGGCCCAGTGCATGAAGATTTATGTATGGGTGGGTGGGTCCCTCAGCCCAACCTGCGAACTCCAGCTGCCTCCAGGCCAGGCTGACAGGACCTTACACTCCTGTGGCATCCCTAGGACCCTGGCCACTTGGCACTGGTGCACGTGTGCACTGGCCACAGGCTTGAAGCAGGTGGGGTCCCAGTGATGAGGAGGGCAGGTAAGTATCCTGACCTGCCCCCTGGCCGCTCTGTGCCTGTGTGTGTGCATGCTGCCCACAGGTCCACCATCTTTGTTGGGTTAATTTGCATACTCACTCCTGATTGGTTGTGGGCATTGCAAAGATACAATCAATTTACATATTTGTCTATTATTCGTATAGATGGCTATTACTTCATAGGGTATGGTTGTTGAACTGACCTTCCCTCTGGTGCTCTGAATGTAGGGTGACCACACATCTAGATTTACCCAGGACAGACCCAATTGATGCCTATCATCCTGTACATTTATTGTCCTTTTTGCTCTCAGAAGTGTCCACTTTGGACAATAAAATATATGGTCAGCTTACCTATACCTATTTTAATTTCCAACTCAAGTCTGGCCTGTGTGAGCAGCACCACCCATTTCTACTGTCTGCCCCTAACCAAGGCCATGTCTTGGTTCATAGTTAGGAGAATTTTTATGTTCTCTCTGAGCCTCAGGTTCTTATTTTTTTAATGGAGATAGAAATGCCCATCTTGGAGGATTTTTAGGATAATTAAATGAGATAAGGTATACAAAACTCATACCTGGTACAGGCCAGGTGCCAGATAAACATGAGTTCCCTAATATGGCCTCCTCTCCCAGGTTCCCATCATGCCAATTTCTCCCCACGGTGGATCTCCAGAACTCAACTTCCACCCTACCAAGAGTACAATTTTTAAAAGTTATAGGTGACATATGAGCTCTTAAACTATGATCTTTCCCAAGAACAAGTAATGATTTTCACCCATCCCCAAATTCCACTACAGGCTCTGAGGGTTGGCCTAGCTTCACCTTCCTGCATCCATTGGTTTCTGATCATGCTGGCTGCTTCCAAGCCCATCTCTCTACTCTGAACGTTCTAGTCTTCACCTATTTTTCCAGGCAAACAAAGGTACCTTTGGACTCTCCCCACTCTAATAGGAATCCAGAGGCCTGAAAGGGGGTTGACAGGGCCTCTAATCCCCAGTAACTTGCCATGTGGGCCAGCAGTCAAAGGGTAACCATATACTCTCAGCATGTAAAGCCACCATCAGACCAGGCCATTGCAGCAGGAGATGACATGCTCCCAGATTACACCTGGATTATCAGCACATCCTCCAAAAGCCTTGAAGCTCAAATCTCCCATCTTCCTCTTGCCTTCATACCTACCTATTCTCAGCATTCCTTTGCTATTAAGCAACAGGCAGTTCTGGCCAGATTCTGCCCATTGCCTTGCTACAGGAAGTACCAAAACTGCCTTGAACATTGTAGAATATTTTATTCCACCAGGAAGCTCTCAGTATAAACAGACTGTCAGTCACTAGGATCTGACTCCAGGGTTCTTTATTCAAAGGCAGTTATGTGACATTTTCATGCTGTCCTAGAAAATATGTATGAAGGAAGCTACAAGAAGAAAAAGGTAATGAAGCTACTAAATTGGGACTAAAAAACCAGGTATCTGGTGATGGTGGTGGTGTATTTGTGTGATGGTGGAGTGTGTGTGCGATGTTGTATGTGTGTGGTGGTGGTGTGTATTTCATGGTGGTGGGGATGTGTGTGGGGATGGTGGTGATTGTGTGTGTGAGTGTGGTGGTGTG
>JAAGEH010000032.1:21387295-21406700 GCA_011751065.1 Lasiurus cinereus
AGTGTGTGTATATTTCGTGGTGGTGGTGGTGCTATATGTGTGTGGGGTGGTGGTGTGTGGTGGTAGTGGAATGTGTGTGATGGTGGTGAGTATGGGATGTGGTGGTAGTATATGGTGGTGGTGGATGGTAGTGTATATAATAGTGGTGTGTGGTAGAAAGGTGTTTCAACAGATCCCAAGGGGTAAATGCTAATGAGGTGAGAGCTTGGTTCTGAGGCAGCAGCCACCTGTTTGGTAGCTGTACGGCAGAAAGAGAAAAGTGACGCTGATATTCCTGAGTATAAAATGGAATTCAATATCCTAGTTAAGTCTATCATGGTCCTGTTGTGTTAGGAAAGCGAAATAAAATCAAGGAAACTTTTTGCAGTACAGGGAATATGCAACTATATACAGGGTGTATTCCCAAAATTATTCAAAGTTTGTGTATACATTTTTTGGAATACCCCTTTATATAAAACCCAATAAAATTTGGGGCTCCCTATGGCTCAGTACTGCACAGATCACACTCAAAAAAGCACATACTGGCAAAGAAACCTAAAGGAACCCCAATCTTTGCTTGGGTCTCTTAAAGAACATCAAAGTGTGTCCAACTCATAATCCTCAGCAACATTCATCCAAATATCCCTTTATAACCAAGACCCATCTTCTTGTCTCTCTTAGCAGCTCTGACACTACAAGCCCATTCCAACTGTGGCCCACTCCCAGCTGCCTACATGGCTCTGCTGCCACCCCCTACATGTAGGCCTGTCTCAGCACTTTGATTTAATGGAGTCTCTTCTTGCTTTAATTTCCTACCCCCTTTTCCCATTACCTGAAATCTGCCAAGCAAAGATGACTCCAGGACCAACCCCAAACCAGGGCTCCTTTCTTCTTCCCATCTTTTCAGTTCTGTACCCCAATTGGCTTTTTCTAATTTTATACTACAAAATGCCCAGGACTATGAAAGCAGACTGAGCAATCCTTAGAGAAAAAAGAAACTGGTAAGCAGAACACAATTCTTTTTAGTGGGTGGCACTGGGGACTGTTAATCATCTTGCCCAATAGGCACACAATTGTCATGAGGTTCCCCCTCCCCCACGAGCCACAAGAACTAGTTTTTACATTTTCTAATGCTGATTTTCCTTCACAGAGGCACTCACTTTTGCACCCCCTCCTCTCCAGATGCAAGGCTTCAGCACAGTGTGGCATCCTGGCTTCCTCGCTGACTCCAGCTTCTCACCTTTCCAACCTATCCCACAAACCTCGCCACTGATCTTTAACATACCCGGCAGGCACCATGCTTCCCTAGCACATGGAGGCCAACTTTGTACTAGGACACCCACATCATGGCAGCACATCTGCTCCTTTCCTATACGCCTTGCGGCATTGGTCCTCCAGGAAGCACCCAGCTGAGTACTGACACCTCCAAAAGGCAACCCTGACTATCTCTCATTACATGCACAACACTTAAATTTTGTACCACACAACCTCATTTATTATTTTGGCTATAATTTGATTATTTTAAAACCTTGATTATTCTTCCTAATCCTATATAATAAAAACATATATGCAAATTGTCCCCTCAACCAGGAGGTCATCTGGGAGTTCGACCAGGTAGTGGAGCTGGAGGGAGGCCCCATCCAGCAGCCAGCAGCTGCTAGGGACCCTACCATTGCATGAATTTCATGCACCTGGCCTCTTAATCCTATCTAATGAAAGAGTAATATGCAAATTGACCATCATACCAACACACAAGATGGCTGCCACCATGTGGTCA
This sequence comes from Lasiurus cinereus, assembly GCA_011751065.1. Classification (NCBI taxonomy): domain Eukaryota; kingdom Metazoa; phylum Chordata; class Mammalia; order Chiroptera; family Vespertilionidae; genus Lasiurus; species Lasiurus cinereus. The sequence continues at coordinate 21,389,052 of JAAGEH010000032.1, forward strand.
AAGATGGCTGCCCCCATGTGGACACAATATGGCCACCACAAGATGGCTGCCACAAGATGGCCTGAAGGGGAGGGCAGTTGTGGAATGTTAGGGGTGACCAAGCCAGCAGAGGAGGGCAGTTGGGGGTGACTAGGCCAGTAAGGGAGAGCATTTGGGTGGGACCAGGCATATAGGGGAGGACAGTTAGGGGGGACCCAGGCCTGCAGGGGAGAGCAGTTGCGGGGGACCAAGCCTGCAGGGGAGGGCAGCTGGGGGAGACCAGGTCTGCAGGGGAGGACTTTTTGGGGGAGGAGGGAATACAACCCTGCAGTGGAGGCTAGTTGGGGAGGAACAGGCCAGCAGAGGGCAGTTGGAGGAGACCAGGCCAGCAGAGTGGACCATTGGGGGGACCCAGGCCTGAAGGGAAGGGCAGTTGGAGGGGACCAGGCCTATAGTGGAGGGCAGTTGGGGGGGACCAGGCCAGCAGGGAGGGCCATTAGGTGTGACCGGGCCAGCAGAGGAGGGCAGTTGGGAGAGCCCATGCCAGCAGGGGAGGGCAGTTGGGAGGACCAGGCCTGCAGGAGAGGGCAGTTGTGGAGGACCAGACCTGCAGGGGAAGGCAGTTGTGGGCAATTAGGCCAGCAGGGAGAACAATTAGGGTTGACCGGGCCAGGAGAGAAGGGCATTTGGGGGAGATGAGGCCTGCAGGGGAGGGCAGTTTGGGGGAACCAGACAACAAGCGAAGGCAGCTGGGGGAGACCAGGCCTGCAGGGGAGGGCAGTTGAGGGGGGAGACAAGGCCTGCAAGGAAGTACTATTGTGTGGGAGACCCAGGCCTGCAGGGGAGGGCAGTTGGCGGGGGCGGGAGGGAGGTAAACAGATTTGCAGTGAAGGACAGTTGTGTGTGTAGGGGGGAGGGGGAGGACGGGGACTCAGGCCAGCAGGGAGGGCTGTTAGGTGTGACCAGGCCAGCAGAGCATGCAATTGGGGAGGCCAAGCCAGCAGGGGAGGGCAGTTGGGGGAGGACCCAGGCCTGTAGGGGAGGGCGATGGGGGAGGACCACGCTCCGGGGGGGGCCGGGGGGGGGGGGACCAGACCTGCAGGGGAGGGTAGTTGAGGGAAACCAGGCCAGAAAGAAGGGCATTGGGGGAGACCAGGTCAGCAGGTGAGGGCAGTTGGGGGGACCAGACCTGCAGGGGAGGGCTGTTGGAAAAAAACAGGCCAGCAGGGAGGGCCATTAGGTGTGACCGGGCCAGCAGAGCAGGGCAATTGGGGGAGACCAGGCCAGCAGGGGAGGGCAGTTGGGGGAAGACCCAAGTCTTGAAGGGGAGGGCAGTTGGGGAGGACCAGTCCTGCAGTGGAGGGGAGTTCGGGGGGTGGGAACTAGGCTTGTAGTGGAGGACAGTTGTAGGGGGAACCCAGGCTTGCAGGGGAGGGCAGTTGGGGAAGACCAGGCCAGCAAGGAGGGCTGTTAGATGTGACTGGGCCAGCAGAAAACGGCAGTTGGGGGAGACCAGGCCAGCAGGGGAGGACCTTTGGGGGGGATACAGGCTTGCAGTGGAGGGCAGTTAGGGGGGATCAGGTTTGTAGTGGAGTACAGTTGGGGAGGGGGGAACCCAGCCCTGCAGGGGAGGAGAGTTGGGGTGGGGGTACCAGGTTTGCAGTGGAGGACAGTTGGGTGGGGGGAACCCAGGCCTGCAGGGAGAGCAGTTGGGGGAGACCAGGCCAGCAGGGAGGGCCATTAGATGTGACCAGGCCAGCAGAGGACAGTTTGGGGAGACAAGGTCAGGAGGAGAGGGCAGTTGGGGTACCAGGCCTGCAGGGGAGGACCTTTTGGGGTGATACAGGCCTGCAGGGGAGAGCAGTTGGGGGAGGGGTCAGGCCTGCAGGGGAGGGCAGTTGAGCGTGGGTGGACCAGGTTTGCAGTAGAGGACAATTTTGGGGGGGACCCAGGCCTGCAGGGGAGGACCATTTGGGGGGACACAGGCCTGCGAGGGAGGGCAGTTGGGGGGACCAGGCAGGCAGTGGAGGACAGTTGTGGGGTGGACCCAGGCCTGCAGGAGAAGGCAATTGGGGGAAACCAGGCCAGTAAGAAGGGCCATTAGGTGTGACCGGTCCAGCAGAGGAGGGTAGTTGGGGGAGACCAGGTCACCAGGGGAGGGTAGTTGGGGGGACCAGGCCTCCAAAGGAAGGCAGTTGGGGGAAGACTCAGGCCAGTAGGGGAGGGCACTTGGGGAGAACCAGGCCTGCAGGGGAGGGCAATTGGGGGTGAAATCAGGCCTGCATTGGAGGGGAATTTGGGGGGGGGGAAGGACCAGGTTTCCAGTGGAGGACAATTGTGGGGGGGAATCCAGGCCTGCAGGGGAGAGCAGTTGGGGGTTACCAGGCCAGCAGGGGAGGACCGTTTGGGGGGACACAGGCCTGCAGGGGAGGGCAGTTGGGGGGACCAAACCTGGAGGGGAGGGCAGTTGGTGGGGGGGACCAGGTTGGCAGTGGAGGACAATTGTGGGGGGGACCCAGGCCTACAGGGGAGGGCAGTTGAGGGAAACCAGGCCAGCAAGAAGGGCCGTTAGGTGTGACTGGGCCAGCAGAGGAGGGTAGTTGGGGGAGACCAGGTCACCAGGGGAGGGCCATTTGGGGGGACACAGGCCTGCAGGGGAGGGCTGTTGGAGTGGACCAGGGCAGCAGGGGAGGGCAGCTGGGGGGATCAGGCCTGCAGTGGAGGAGTTGGGCAGGGACCCAGTTTGCAGTGGAGGTCAGTTGTGGGGGGAACCCAGGCCTGCAGGTTAGGGCAGTTTAGGGGGATTAGGCCAGCAGGGAGGGCCATTAGGTGTGACCACGCCAGCAGAAGAGGGCAGTTGGGGAAGACCAGGCCAGCAGGGGAGGGCAGTTGGGAGCTAATAATCCTGGATTGTGAGAGGGATGTCCAACCGCCTCTTAGGGCCGATCCTAGTGGGCGATTGGGTATCCCACAAGGGGTCCTAGATTGAAGAGGGTCAGGCTGGGTTGAGGGACACTCCCCCCTCCCTGTGCACAAATTTCATGCACTGGGCCTGTAGTAAAACTATAAGCTCTTTGTAATTAGGACCTCAAAGATTTTTTAAAAAATATATTTTATTGATTCTTTACAGAGAGGAAGGGAGAGGGATAGAGAGTTAGAAACATCGATGAGAGAGAGACATCGATCAACCACCTCCTGCACGACCCCCACTGGGGATGTGCCTGCAACCAAGATACATGCCCCTGACCGGAATCGAACCAGGGACCTTTCAGTCCACAGGCCAACGCTCTATTCACTGAGCCAAATCGGCTTCGGCAGGACCTCAAAGATTTTATAAGCAGTATGCAGGGATCCTCAAAAGCCATCTTTCGCTATTAGCCCATGACAAGAAAACAGACCCATGTATATTCCAAAGGCCTTGATGGGAATCTTCAGATATCCCTGTCAAATATTTTTCATTAATTCTTTGCTAAGTCATTTTTAAGAACTTCTGAATAAAAACAGAAGGAACACTTTTATATATATACTAAAGGCCCGGTGCACACAATTCGTGCACAGGGTGGTCCGTCAGCCTGGCCTGCACCCTCTCCAATCTGGGACCCCTAAGGGGATGTCCAACTGCTGGTGTGGGTTGGGCCTAAACTGGCAGTCAGACATCCCTCTCACAATCCAAGACCATTGGCTTCTCACCACTCACTTGCCTGCCTGCCTGATTGCCCCTATCCACTCTGCCTGCCTGATCACCCCTAACCACTCTGCCTGCCTGCCTGATCACCCCTACCTAACCCCTCTGCCTGCCTGCCTGATAGCCTCTAACTGCTCTTGCCTGCCTTCTCTCCCCTGCTAGCCTGATCACCCCTAACTGCTCTGCCTGCCTGTCTGATCACCCCTAACCACCTCTGCCTCGGCCCCCGCCACCATGGCTTTGTACAGATGGATGTCTGGTCTATCGGTCTAATTAGCATATCACACTTTTATTAGTATAGATAGCCTATGTAATAAAAGAGTAATACGCAAATTGACAGAAGGGTGGAATGACCAGAACGCCTGCAGCCCCTCACACTGGCCGGCCCCACCCCCAAACAGGCACCCCCACCCCAATCAGGGCGGGGCTAGCCGGCAAACCATCCTCAGTCCCTCACCCTCACTGGCCCACCATGGCCCTTCACCCCAGTCAGCCCAACCCCAATTGCCCCCATCGGGGCAGGCTGGCTGGACCCCACCAGTGCATGAATTCGTGCACCCTGAAAGAAACTGTGAGCCATGAGGCTGCAGGGTTGGGTCACTGCCCATCCTCCATGCTCCTGCCTGGCCTTTCCCATTGTGACCCCCAGTCCCCTGCCTGCTGGCAGCCCCACTCCTGCCAGTGCTGTTCCCATGTGCTGACCCCAAGAAAGCGGGGTGGTGCCACCAGCGGGTGTGAGCAGCAGCTGCTGCCCCGATCACCCCTCAGGAGCAGAGGGAGGTGGAGAAACCCTCAGGAGCGATCAGGGCCGACAGCCACTGCTCACACCTGCTGATAGGGCTGAGCGATTGGGAGTAACACCGGGCACTGGCAGCAGGTGTGAGCGGCAGCTTCAGTGCTGGCTATAGGTGTAAGTGGGGCTGGCACCAGCAGTGAGTGCAAGAGGACTGTTGCCAGCAGTGGTTCCAGGAAGCAGCCAACACCCTGATCACCCCTCAGGAGCAGGGGGAGGTGGAGAATCCCTGAGGGATGCTTGGGCTGGGCAGCCAACACTCATACCTGCTGACAGTGCTGAGCAATTGGGGCTGGTGCCGGGTGCCAGTAGTGGGTGTGAGCGGGGCTGGCACCAGCAGTTGGTGCAAACACTGGTGGGACTACAGTGCGCAGGAGCAAAGAATTTTCAGTAATCACCAGACGCCTGCCTCAATGACAGTGACTGATGCACCACTTTGGTCTGACACCCCTGCTCACCTGCTCCATCATCCTGCCAGGGCCTATGCCCTCCATGTTCGATGCTCTGCCACCTGCTGCTGATGCCCACCATGTTCCGCATGCACCCCTTGGTGCACATCATAGTGACTGGTTGTTTGGTTGTTCTGCCATCTGGTCTATTTGCATATTAGGGTTTTATATATATACTAGAGGCCCGATGCATGAAATTGGAGAGGGTGTCCCTCAGCCAGGCCTGCAACCTCTCCAATTTGGGACTCCTTGAGGGATGTCTGACTGCCCGGGCATTGGACATCCCTCTCACAATCCAGGACTGCTGGCTCCCAACTGCTCACCTGCCTGCCTTCCTGATTGCCCCTAACTGCTTCTGCCTGCCAGCCTGATCACCCCCTAACCACTCCCCTGCCAGCCTGCTGCCTAACTACTCCCCTGTCAGCCTGTTTGCCCCTAACTGCCTTCCCCAAAAGGCCCATTCACCCCTATCTGCCCTCCCCTGCAGGCCTGGTCACCCCTAACAGCCCTCCCCTGCAGGCCTTGTCCCCCCCAACTGCTCTTCCCTGCAGTCCTGAGTTGCCTCCAACTGCTCTTCCCTACAGGACCAGTCAACCTCAACTTCCCTCCTCTGCTGGACTGGTCACCCCTAACTGCCCTCCCCTGCAGGCTTGATCCCCTCCAACTTCCCTCCCTTGCAGGCCTGATCCCTCCCAATTGCCCTCCCCTACTGGCCATCTTATGGTGGCTAGCTTATATCCACATGGGGTAGGATCTTTGACCATCTTGTGTGTTGGTGTGGTCAATCTGCATATTACTCTTTTATTAGATAGGTTAGAAGCCTGGTGCATGGGTGAGGGCCAGCTGGTTTGCCCTGAAGGGTGTCCCAGATCAGGGTGAGTGTTCCCTTGGGGCATGGGGTGGCCTGGACGAGGAACCTGTGGTGCTTTGCAGGCTGACCACACCCCCCGGCAACCCAAGTGGAGACCCTGATATCTGGGATTTATTTATCTTCTACAATTGAAACTTCATAGCCTGGAGCAGAGCCAAGCCTGCCGGCAGCCAAAAGCCTCTGTAGCAGCAGCCATTTCTGTTGGGATTTATTTAATCTTCTATAATTGAAACTTTGTAGTCTCAAGCAGAGGCCAAAGCAGACCAAGGCTGCAGAAGCTTAGCTTCCTCCATCACCAGGGGCAACCCTAGCCTCTTGCTCTCTCCAGCTCTGTGGCTGCCGCCATTTTGTTGAGATTTATTTATCTTCTATAATTAAAACTTTGTAGCCTTGAGTGGAGGCCTTGGCCAGCCAGGGTGTGCAGAAACCTTGGCTTCCTCCATTGCCGGGGAAACCCAAGCCTCTCTCTTGCTCTCTCTGTGGCTGCAGCCATCCTGGTTGGGTTAATTTAAATACTCGCTCCTGATTGGCTTGTGGGTGTAACAGAGTAATGGTTAATTTGCATATCACTCTTTTATTAGATTGGGTAGATTGATTTCAGAGAGGAAGGGAGAGGCAGAGAGATTCAATCAATGATGAGAGAGAATAATTGATCTGATGCCTCCTGCATGCCCCCTACTAGGGTTTGAGCCTGTAACCCAGGTATGTGTCCTGTCCTAGAATCAAACCATGACCTCCTGGTTCATAGGTAGGCACTCAACCACTGAGCTACACCAACAGAGCAGGAACACTTTTTTTTTTTGGTTAATCCTCACCCAAGAATATTTTTCCATTGATTTTTCAGAGAGAGGGGAAGGGAGAAGGAAAAACAGACAGAGAGAAACATTTATGTGAGAGAGACACATTGATTGATTGCCTCCCACAGGCTTCTGACCACATCTGGCAATCAAGCTTGTATCCACGGTAGGAGCTCTTGACCAGAATTGAATCCAGGACCCTTCAGTCTATAGGCTGACGCTCTATCCACTGGGCCAAACATAAAGGAATACTTTATTAAATGCATGTATTTAACTGCTTTTGTAGTAGATAATTTATTTAGCTGGCTCAAAACTTGAAACCTCTGACCTTTGTTTTTCAACCATCCAATGGCTCATTTCTTTACCTTTCAATAGTTATTTGATGTATACATAAGCCAAGATAAACATATTCTCCTTTTCTCCTTTTATACCCAGCTAACATGTATTTGTCCTGTAACATGGTTCTGTATCTTGTATTTTCATGTAACATTGTTCTGTATCTTGCATTTTCTTTTAAGCAATATATCTCAGACATCATCCAATACTAGCACCTGGGTAGATTCCCCACACTTTGCCTTGCAGAGTTCCACTATAGGAATGACCCTAATTTATTTAAGCAATCTCCAGCTGTTTTATGGTGAGGGTGTTTCCAGTCTTTTACTACTATCAACAAATGCTGCAGTAAATAGCCTGGTTGAGACATAATATCACATGTGTGTGTCTCTATGAGACAAAGCCTTAGAATTGCTGGGTAAGGTAAATATGTGATTGTGAAAGATATTTTTAGATTGCTCTTCAAAGAGCAACACATCTAGTAGGTAAAAACTTTTATTCAGTAGATTTTGATTTGCACTACTTTCCTCATCAATGTAGCTGAGTAGCTTTTTATGTTTAAAGGTGTGTGTGTGTGTGTACTCTGTTTTTATCACCTGCTCACTTTTGTGTTCCTGCTCCTTTTCTAATCAATGTACAGGAGCTCTTTATGTATTAGGGGAATTAGATCTCTGTTTTCTAGGCTACAGATAATTTCCCATTTGTTGTTGGTCTTTTGACCTTGCCTTTGGGCTATTGCTAGGCAGAGTTATTTTTCTATAGTTAAATTTGTCAGTCTTTGCTTTTATGGCTCCTAGGTTATGTGTCTTTCTCAGAAAGGAGCAGGACCTTGCCCCCACCCCTCTCCTCCACCCACACCTTTTACAATTTTGTCAGTATAAGAGGCTTGGAATGACTTACCAGGTTTTGTGAGGAAGAGAACAACTCCTCCCCTCTAGACAATCCCCATTTTAGGGAGACACAAAGTAAACTCACTATTGCAATTCTGTTATCATAGAGGCCTGGTGCATGACATTCGTGCACTGGGGGCAGGCCCTCTCGCAGTCCAGGACCCCTTGGGGGATGTCCTCCTGATGGGGTTGGACATTCCCTAAGGGGTCCCTAGTACTACCCCAGAGGTGGGAGAGGCTTCTGCTACTCCTGCTGCTCATCAGTCGTGAGCCTGGCTTCTATATACTGACCACCAGGGGGCAACTCTAAAAAAAAATTTTTTTTTTTTAGTTGACTTTTTACTGAGAGAAAGGGAGAGAGATAGAGAGTTAGAAACATCAATGAGAGAGAAACTTCGATCAGCTGCCTCCTGAACACCCCCCACTAGGGATGTGCCCACAATCAAGGTACCCTAACCAGAATCGAACCTGAGACCTTTCAGTCCACAGGCCGAAGCTCCATCCACTGAGCCAAACCGGTTTTGGCATTAAGTCAAGTGCTATAGAGATAGAGGCGCTTGGAGGCTTAGGGAGGCCTTGGTTCCAGCCAGGCTTCCTGGTGCCCCTTGAAGGCATGAATGGTCTGAGGGCATGCATGGGGTCCCATTCACCCCTGGCCAAAAGACAAGAGAGCAGGAAGCCAGCCCTAATCTCAGCTCCAAGTAGGAAAAGAAGCACTTCCCCAGGGCAGCCACCAAACAGCAATTAGATCAAAGACAGGAGAGAGTTTCTAGGGCTGAGCATTGTATCTGGAGCCTGCTTCCTCATCCATGTGTGTTGTTGGGCAATGGGCAGGTGGGGCACAGACACTTAGGCCCCCATCTGAAATGTAGCAAAATTGAGGACACAGGTCTTAGCTGGTGTGGCTCCAATGATTGGATTGTCATCCCATATATCAAAAGGTCATAGTTTCAATTCTCAGTCGACATATGCCTGGGTTGTGAGTTTGGTCCCCAATTGGGGTGAGTATGAGAGGCAACCAATCAATGTTTCTCTCACATTGATGCTTCTCTCTCTCTCTCTCTCCCCATCTCTCCCTCTTCTTCCTCCCTCTCTCTTTCTAAAATCAATTAAAACATGTCCTCAGTGAGGATTAAGGGAAAAAAAAAAAACCACACAAGAACAATTGAAGATACCAGGAAGCAAGGGGACTGAGTTCCAGGGAAGACTCCAACCCCGCTGGCATGTGCCTGTCACTTGCATAAAGGGCTACATCTGCTTAGGGTCACGATTTTGTTCTTCCCAAAATGAGATAGTCTATTTCAGTAAATTTTAGGAACATTCGCTGATACATACACACACACACACACACACACACACACACACACACACACACTCATATACACACATAGCTTTGACTTTATTTTACATTTACTATGTAGAAGGCACTCAGTGGGGTAGTTATTCTATAGAAATTATCTCATTTGATTCTCTTAATAACACTGGGAGGGTAGAGTAATACAGATGAGGAAAGTGAGGGTCAGAAAGGCTGAATCCTGAGCCAAGGTCCCACTGATAGCAGTTGGTAGAACTGGGATTTAAACTAGGGGCTGTTTTGCTTCAGAGCACTTTGCCCTTAACCACTGTATGACATGGGCTTAACAAGCACCAGATCCTTCCTCACCCACACCTAGCAACACCTCTGATTTCTGAGACCACAGATGGACCATGAAAGAAGGAAAGAGTCTCTCAAAAGGTCACTTTATTTCCCAGTACCCCCAATCTTACAGCATGGTCAGGGTCTTTCCAATTTATAGGCTTTCCTGACTTTGCAGGGCAGCTGATGTTCCAAAGGCCTGGCCAGAGGCCCACCACACTGGGAATCTCCAGCTGAGACCATTTCTAAAAGTGGTTCCTGGGCACAATGTAGAATCAGGTTGGCCAGTTACTCCTCAGTCCACTCCCAGAGTCACAGGGACAATACAGCAGCTTACCCCTGGAACTATTCCAAGAAAAGGAGGAGAGGAACTCCAAATAGCAGGGAGTCTCCTGGCTGAAAAAAGTTGAGATCTGGGCCTTTGGTCCAATTTACCTTGGGGAAGGTCAGGCCCTTGGAGACTGTGGAGCAGGCCCAGGCTACATAGACCCTTACTCCGCAAAGGTAAATTCTCACCATACTTTGCCAATGTCCACCTTCACTTAAACATGGCCTGAAAACACACTTGGTGCAGAAGGACACTCATGAGTGATCTTGGATTCAATTCTGCTGAAAGCCAGCGTGCTGGGAGAGAACTTCCTTCACTTTGTCCACAATGGTGTCCACCTCAGCCATGGCTCCCAAACCTAGAAAATAATGTTCTGCTGTGGCCATGCAGAATGAGGCAGGATACCACCCCCCACTCCCATCCCACCCAGACTGTACTCCCCTGAGGGCTCTACCCAGACCCCAGTGCCTAAGAAGGCCAGGACTTTCTGCCTGAACCAGACCCATCACATCTTTCTGAAACCCATCATGACAGGACCTGGAAACTGTTACAGTAGTTGTCATGAACTATGCATGGACTGTGTGCCAGAGATATCAGGCACCTTACACGAATGATCATATTTAATTCTAACTACGCTGAGAGGGAAGGAATTATGATTTCCATCTTCCAGATGAGAAAGTTGAGCTCGGAGGAGAATGGTTTTGCCTGCGGTCACAACAGGCTGGTATCTTAATCCAGATCTGACCAAGGGCCATGAGGACAGGCTGTAAACCTGGCCAGATGCCCACCTTGGTCTCCACACACCAGCTTCTTGGTCACACAAGGGATCTCGATATAACCAAAGGCCTGGAGCTGGCCCACCTGCTGTGAGGTAAGGGGATGCTCCCACATGGCAGTGTTCATTGCTGGGCAGAAGAGCAGGGGCTTTCTGCGGTCCCAGGCTCGGATGACACAGGTCTGTGAAAAAGGGTGGGGGAAGAGGGTACATGATGTTCAACCTAACATCCCTCCCCAACCCTTCCAAATCCTATACACCATCCTCTGGGTCACAAGCAGCAATGAGGTTAGGATGACTGAGGGCTGCTATCTGCAGTGAGTTGTCCCTGTAGGAAAAGAGAGAGAAGTCCAGAGAACAATGAAATGAAAAGACCAGGACCAATGCCACCCTTCTCAGTGACCCTGCCCTCTCCTGGGGACAGGAAGGAAGTAGGACAACACACAGCCTCTAGATCTGGCTGTTTGCATCATCCCAAACACCAGCATTTGTTTCCCAACAATGTCTCTCAGAGTTGAACAATCAGGCTATGAGTGGACAGTTTTAGTCGCACTTCCTCTTGGCCCTGATACCTGCTGCTTCTGCAGAAGTCATGATTATACCTAGAAGAGCCCCTTGACTGATGTGGGGGTTGGGCTGAGGATTCTATGTGTCCTCAAAATAAAACACACTGACCAGAGCAGAAACCGAATCCTTCCATGTCCCACACGCTCTTGCTCTTCCCACCTCATCTCTAAAGCTCAGGGCTTCCTGAACAAACCAGACTAAAATATAGAAGAAATCCAAATCTTCTGGCAGCAAGAGGCATGAAAGAAGGCATTAGTTCCCATCATTACTTCTGTTTGCCCCTGGGAATCTACTTGGGTAAAGAAAGAGAAGGCCTGGATCCTGATCAGAAGACCAGCTCCCAGCTAGACTGGTGATCCTTCTCTTTCTGGATCTGCTTCACTGTTTAGCAAAAGAAGGGGCCAAGAACTGAGTAAGCCATAGGGCAGGTCATATGACAAAAGGCCCAGAGGCCAGTACACAGATTCACACTCAGCACGCTGCTCTAATAGTACCACAAATTCTGGGCACTAAAAAGGAAGGAAGGAGAACTGAAGGAGAAAAGTACCAGGGTGAGCTTCTTTTCCAGGATAAAGGATATAAGGATAAAACATCTTTTGAGAGAGGACAAAGCCATAGAGCAAGGATGGAGACAGTTTATACATTGTAAGATTTGCAATTTCTTAAAATATTTGCCTTTGCCCAGCCAGTGTGACTCAGTGGCTGAGCAATGAACTATGAACCAGGAAATCAAGGTTCAATTCCAGTCAGGACACATGCCCAGGTTCTGGCTCGATCCCCAGTATGGGGCATGCAGGAGGCAGCCGATTGATGATTCTCTCTCATTGGTGTTTCTCTCCCTCTCCCTCTTCCTTCTTCTCTGAAATCAATAGTGTGTGTGTGTGTGTGTGTGTGTGTGTGTGTGTGTGTGTGTGTATTTTTTTAATTTGCCTTCAAGTGAAACCTTTTGAGGAAAATTATTTGGGGGCTGGTCTTGGGAACTTATTCTCCTGCTCAGCCAACTCAGGAGGAGTGAACTTCAAAGATTTCAAGGAACAGTGGCAGCTCCAAGGAAAAAAGGAAAGCAGAACTTTCAGGAGGAAGGAGGAAGCCCTCAGAGAGCAGCCTAGGCCGAGGCTTAACTCTTAGAGCTTGGTGTGCTTTGCCACATCAGCCAGCTGCTGACTAGCAGTGGGAAGCCTGGAGGTTTGGTAACACAGTGCTGGGCACATACAACTCTGACTCACTTAAATGAAAATGGCAGGAGTCTCTCTGGCACAGGCCCACTGGGAAGCCTTCTACACTCTCTTACCATAGGCTCACCCATCTCTGCACTCCCTTACCCTGCTCCTGGCCACACAATCTCTGTGTTGCCCTTCTTCTGGTCACCTTGTATTCTTATTCAAATGATGCTTAAATCACTAGTAAATTCTTCCAAAAGAACCTTAAGTGCCATCAACAAGCATAGGAAGAGACTAACCTATCTGACTCCCAAAAATATTGACCCAGCTTCATTATTCACTTCTTCACCATATTAAATTCTGAAAAACTCCTGGCTGTTTGTCACAGTAAAATTACTAATTATCTCATACATATAGTAAGTATATGCCTAGCACTGTGCAAGGTGGTGACTCTACTGTCAAAGGACTGACTAGGAACACTTAAGAGTAGACCACACATCAGAACATGCTCCCTTCTCACCTGAATGGATAAACAAAAACCCTCTCCTTCCAGACTGTGAGTTCCCTGTGTCCTGTGTGTTTCTCAGCAAGGGTCCAGTTCATTTTAGGTAAAACGCAATAAATGAGTAAAGGAAGGGTAAGAAGGCAGAGGGAGGAGAGAGATTATACGTAACTCCTCCCAGGATGATCAAGTACACAAAGGTTCTTTAAGGACAATAGCTCCCTGGAGATCTATCAATCCCCACTTTGCACAGCTGAACTTGTGCTCCTTTCCTCCATCATCCATAAGTTCATACTCTTGCCCTGTCTTTCTCCTATTTTTCTCTCTCAGCTTTCCATGATGTTCCACCTACCATCCCTCCCCAACCCTTCCAAATCCTACACACCATCTTCTGGGTTACAGGGGTTATTTTAGTTACCTCCACTTGTGACTAAAATACAGAAGAGATAAATGTGTGTGAAACATCCACAAATAAGTAAATACTCTTATCAGTTGCCCATGTGGATATCCAGACCCCAGTGAGAAGGCAGGCAATACGGGGCAGGCAATGGGATTAGGCCAGAAAACTGACAGAATGGCAGCCCATGAATGAAGGACAAAGGGAGAAGAGCTGAATGTCAAAGAACAGGTGAGAAATGGACAGCCTCAGAAAGCACCTGTAAGTCAAGTCCATCCATCAGGACCACACCTTCTGCCCACTTGCCAGAGAATAGGTGAGATGGGTAGGGGGCAGAGGGACAGTGTTCTGAGCAAACTGGATCACGATAAAAGGATTCCAAAGTGAGAACCTTGTACAAAGATAGTCTGTACCTCAGGAAACTGGGAGGGAGGTTCAAGGAGAGAGGAAGGCACAGGGATTCACTCACAAGCAAGTTGTCACAGATGCCACTGGCCACCTTCCCCAGAGTGTTGGCATCAAGAGGAGCCACCAGCATAAGGTCTGCCCACCTCCGAAGGTCAATGTGGAGAACTGGGTCGGACCGGCACTTCCACATCTGGCAAAGAGAAAGGAATGGGGTCACTGGGCAGATCACTCTGCTGGTGGAGGGAAGGAAGTGTGTGTGTGTGTGTGTGTGTGTGTGTGTGTGTGTGTGTGTGGTGGTATTGGGGTGGGGGGCAACAGAGACCAAGGACACTAGGTCAGGTACTGAAGGAAGACCACCTGATGAGCAACTCTGCCCAAATCTACTGCCAACCCCTCCACAGCTAAGCTGGTGAGAGCATTGGCTGCAGTCAACAGCCTGAGAGAAATCAGGCCTGAGAAAACAAATGCCCTTTGTCTTTCAATCTATTCACTTTATGGTTTGATTTTCAAATGAACTGACTTCTGGCAGGGAATTCCTGCCCTGTCTGAGGCGGATGCTTGGGTTGTCTAAGCTAGTGGACAGTAAGAAATGTCTAAGGCAGTGAGAAATGGGGGAGGGGCAGAATTGGAGAAGACGGACAAATCAGAAATGTTCTAGGCTGAGAATATTTTAAAATGCCTTGCAGGGCACCCCTATGAGGCCCACACTCAATATCTGGTGAATCAGCCGGTGCCCGCCCTTCTGAGGGAGAGCAGATGCAGGCTGTGGGAAGTGAGGGACTCTGGACAGTCCTGACATTGGGAGCCCTGGAGACAGGGTGAGGGGAACAGAGCTCTTCTGTGGTTGTATCAGCCCAGATAAGCCCAAGGGCATTCAACTTCAGGCTCAGGGCCAAAGCCAACCTCTCTGCCTGGGGTGCAAGGAGACTACAGGCCTCCCACAGGCCAGAAGTTAGACAGTTGTTTTCTTTATCAACTCTGCTTTGAGGGCCCTACCTGCTGACTTTGTTAGTCTGTTCCAGCCACTAGAACTATGAGCTGCAGGAGTACAGTCCTGTTGGTAGACACATGATGGAACACAGCCCTGGGGACCTCCAGCACTGACCTCCCATTCATCCGCATCACTGTACAGGGTGACAGGAATGTCCTGGGGGCTGTAGAAATGTTTGGCTCTTTCAGTTGTGACCACTGCTACTTCCAGCTGTAACCAAGAAAAAAAGGGGTTTGGGAGGTGGTGGTGGTGAGACATGTTATCAGAGCCACTCCTGGAGGCCACGTAGGACCAGGCCAGGCAAGAGCTTTCTTCATAGCCTGGCTACAGAGAGGACTTCTCCCTCCTTGGTAGTTTGCATAACTACTTCTACTGTCACCAGAAGTTCAGGCTCCACCATCTGGGGCTATTTCACTTCCATATCAAGAGGCTACTGTGGAATCAGTCATCAACTGTGCAATGTATATAAAGCTGCAGGCTGCCATAGGCTCCTGCTGCTCTGGCAGAATGAGGCAAGAGGCAGAGCCGGGCAGGAAAGAAACTCAGGGCAAGAGCACACCAAAGGCCATGGCTGGCAGGAGGGGCCATCCCAAGGAGGCTCACAGGTCCTGAGCTCTGGACCACATTGAAGACCTGTCCTTAGCAAGCCAAGGCACTGGGATCTGAGGCTCGGTCCATGCCCCAGTGAGAGAACAGGCAGTCTCTTCTTGTACTTCTAAGAACAAGGACTCATGGGCTCTGGCTGCAGACACCTCCAAGAAAACCAAACCCACATCATGTGCCTACACTCATGGGGCAAGAACAAAGTTTACCTTCATACTACTCATTTACTAGATAAGTTAACAATGCAAACAAGGGGGATGGTCACGGTGCTTATCAGAATAATGGCCTTGAGAAAGAACACATGGTAATGTGAATGGCACTCAAGGTAAAGGGGCCTAGAAGAGGTGGCTGAGAGAAGGATGTAGGAAATCACACCTTTGGGGGACATTTATCCAGAAGGCAGAAATGTTAAGAATGACAAGAACAGAATCATTGACTAATCAAAGAAGAAGTCATAGGTGGCAGTGTCTGGGCCAGATCCAGTCTGCAGACATGTTGTTTGGCTCTGCATGGGATTATAAACATTTTTGAGCCAGTATATACAAATCAAAAGATTTCACATAGAAAACTGTTTTACCTGGCTTCTCTTGAAAATCAGAAGCTCTGGCAATCCTGGGCCCACATTCCTATTGATAATGACTTAATGGGATTGAGTGATGGCTGCCTCTTTGGATGAGGTGTGCCTATGCCCATTCAACCTAGTCCCCAGCCCTCCCTATCATCTCCTGAAGGCCCTCTCTCATTTCTTTCATGCCTGTCATTCTATACAGCATTTAAGAGCAAAGTAGAGAACAGAAGTCTCAGAGAGGCAGCCTACAACAGAACTTCAGAAGCTCTGGTGCCCAGCTCTACTGGAGAGCTCTTGGACTTGTCCATTCTCACTCACTCCTCTATAAGAACCTACCATACTCAGAACTTGCTCAAAACCTCAGGGACCTTTTAAAAAGTCATTTAAATCAAACCCCCACTGAGCACTGGAGTCCCCTCTAAGACAGCTCTGAACAAGCCTTGTCCACTTCTGAACAAAATGGCAATTGGATGGGGCTGCCATTTCTACACTGAGTTGCTGAGGGACCAGCACAGGTGGGGAGAGCAGGAGAAGGCAGGACGGTATCCAGACTCTTAAAACACAGACAGCAATGGGGGAACATATGGGGCATAGTAATTAGGGTACACAAAGGAAAAATAACTTAACTTTCAAATGAAAGAAAATTCAATCTACACAATAAATGATCGGGAAGGCAAAAAAGAATCAGAGAGAAAACATGAGAAGTATAAAGCATGAAATGAGATAGTAGAAATCCTAATGTAATAGTAATTATCCTATCTAATAAAAGAGTAATATGCAAATTGACCATCACACCAACACACAAAGATGGCCGTCCCCATGTGGTCAAAGATGGCTGCCTCCATGTGGACACAAGATGGCCACCACAAGATAGCCTGCAGGGGAGGGCAGTTGTGGGAAGTTAGGGGTGATCTGGCTGGCAGAGGAGGGCAGTTGGGGGAGACCAGGCCAGCAAAGGAGGGCAGTTGGAGAAGACCAGGTCAGCAGGGGAGGGCAGTTGGGGGGAACCAGGATTGCAGGGGAGGGCATTTGGGGGGGGGGCAGGCCTGCAGAGGAGAGCAGCTAGGGGGGGGACCAGGCCTGCAGGGGAGGGCAGTTGGGAGCCAGCAGACCTGGATTGTGATTGGGTCTAAACGGGAGGTCAGACATTCCTCAAGGTGTCCCAAATTGGAGAGGGTGCAAGCTGGGCTGAGGGACACACGCCCCCACCCATGCACGAATTTCATGCACCAGGCCTGTAGTAGTAAATATATAATGGGTTAAATTCCCTGATCAAAATTCAGACCCTCATATTAGATGTTTTAAAATGAATCAATCACATCAAAATGTGCCTAAAATGACATATTAAAAACAAAGGGATAGTCCTGGCTAATTGTTTAGTGGTTAGAGTGTTGGTCTATAAACTGGAGGTTCAAAAGTTCGATTCCAGTCAAGGGCACATACCTAGGTTGCAGGTCTGATTCCTGTTCCCTGTCAGGGTGCATGTAGAAGCCAACCAATTTCTGTGACACAATGATGTTTCTCCCCCTGCTCCCCTTCACTCTTTCTTAAAAAATAAATGGCTAAAATATCCTCACACCTGGGTGAGGATTAAAAAAACAAACAAATAAAAGGATATGTAAAGATTAAATGAAAGAATAAACTTTCAGTTAAATAAGGTGAATTAAATTCTGCTCCCTCCCAAAGCCCATGGAAATAAGAGTAAAAGGATTTTGTAAATAGTATGAACCATCAAGAACAAAGAGAAGAGGACAAAAAAAAAAAGCAGTTAATATATGTAAACATACTTTTGGAATATGGAACTAGAAAACGGTATTAACAGATTCAAAGCAAATCAGATTAGACCAGATCAGATGCAATTTTTTTTAAATGAACATTCAGGGGAAAAAAGAACTCTTGGAAATGAAAATTATAAAT
>JAAGEH010000032.1:21420125-21433104 GCA_011751065.1 Lasiurus cinereus
GGGGGCTGGAACGGATTAACGGCATTTCAATGGGGAAATTTGCTTTGGGATATGAGCAGGGTTACGGAACGAATTAAACTCGTATCTCGAGGTACCACTGTATTTCAAATCTTTGACTTGATTCTTATGGTCCTCTAATCTGCTATTAGGTCTCTGTATAATATTTTTTATTTCAGTCAGTGTATGTTTAATTTGTAGTTGGTCCTTTTTCATCTCCTCGAGGGTCTTGTTAAATTTATCGACATTTTCTAGGAAATTCTTGAAAAACCTTATAACTGTGGTTGTTTGTTTTCTTCCATTTATTTTGTTTGTGATCTGTTCCTTTGTCTCCACATTTTCACTGCTTCCCTGAGTTGGTATAGTAGCTTCATGTGCTAGTTGTCCTATATGGCCCAGTAGCTCCACCTCCCCAGTTACCTGAGGTGGACACTCTTGATGCACCCCTTTGTGGATTATGTGTACAGCCTTGTTGTAGTTAAGTCTTGATTGTTGTTGCTATCACTGGGGGGAACTGATCTCCAGGCCAGTTGGCTGTGAGGATCAGCTGTATTTATGCCAGGAGAACTTCTGTGTTGGAGTTAGCCTTGGCTTCACGTCAGCCCTGCCCTATGAGGCCCCTGGGACTGTGTCCCTCAGTAATTGCTCTAGCCCTCTCTGCGTGCATGCACGCACGTCCCCAGCCCTCTGCCTTTCGTGGCTCCCCTTTATTTCCGTGTACTCCTCCCTTTTCACTACAGTCCAGGACCCCCCACCCACCCCGTATGAGTCTTGTCCGGAACTGGGGTTCAGTGTAATCAGAACTGAGGTTCAGTGCAGTCGGGAGTTTCCATCTCCTTCCCGCTAGAGAAAGCCCCACAGGCACTCTGCCGCCTGTCCTCTACAGACACATGTCTCCGTACCTCAGCTTTTTGCAGCTCATCTGATTCTCCGTGAGCCCCTCTCTTTCCTTCTAGTTGTGGAATGTCCACTCAGCCAGCTTTCCTGTGGTTCTGTCTTTTAGCTGTAGTTTTGAAATTATTGTGCGAGGCAGCAGTTTAGGTGTTTAACTATGCCGTCATCTTGGTTTCTCCACATTGCAAAGTTTTTATATATATTGTTTTTAACCTTAACTTCTTTGTGTGATAAGACCAATGCCTGGCCACACCCTTATATGAGCTTCCTGTCTGTATTTTGCCCAGTATTCATAGTGATTTCTTTCCGAAACCATTTGGCAAGTCTGGTTTCCTTTTCTCTGCTGAAGAGTCATCAGCAATCCCATCTGGGGTTCTTGGAGTCAGAGAAGAGAAATGAAAATAAATTTGGGGTGATATCTTCTTTTCTACTTTAGGCCCATTGTCTGGCCCACATTACTTCTGAAGCAGATTGAGTGACCTGTGAAGAAGTACTTCCAAAGCCATAGGATGGGATAAGCCCCATGGCTTGAATTTCTGGCCTCTACCCACTATAACCATGAGCTAGTAGCATGCCCTCTCCAAGTTTTGACAACCAGAAATGTCTCTAGATATTGTCCACTATCCCCTGAAAGGCAAAATCACCTACTCTATGCAGTGATGGAAATGTGTCACATTAATGTTGCCCAGTATAGCAGCCACAGCCACATTTGGCTACTGAACACCTGAGATATGGCTGGTGTTACTACAGAACTAAATTTGGGGTTCATTTAATTTTAATAATTTTAATTTAAATTTGAATATGGCCAGTAGCAGCCATACTAGTAGCACTGCTCTGATATACACACGCAAAGAAGAACCACTCAGGCTGGAAAAGACTAAGTGTTTTTTGTATGGTATGTGATAATAGCTCCACAGACTGATGAGGATTATAAAGAGGAAGCACCAGCCATGGCTTAACCTGCCACAAGGTAAGGAGCCCTGAACTTTGGTGGATCAGACCTCTGGGTTGGCACACAAAGCAAAAGCTGACCAGTGTTGAAAGTGGCAGTGCCCAGGGCATTGGGACCAGCCAAGAAACTGACATAAACCTAAGCACGGGGGTGGCAGGTATACTCCAGGAAAAAGGAGTCCTGGTGTCCAGGATAGACAACACATGGTGTGGGAAGCTGTAGAGGTGGTAGCATTGTTAACAAATCCTCAAAGGGTTTCTGGTCGACTCATTGGGTGTTCCAATCATTCTATGTCTCAACTGGTAAACATTTACCAAGCCTACTGTGTACACAGGGGCCAGAGCTAGTGAGATACAAGCTCTGCCCTCAGTAAGGGCTCAATTTCACAGGTAGGTGGGTATAAAGCAAGGCCTACCAGGCAAGAGTCTACAGTTTCTGGAGATTCTCATCCTCACAAATGTTGTTACCTTGAGCAAAGAATGTCCCAGCTTCAGATATGAGCTTCTCATGTTCACTCACCAGTTGTGCTAACCTACTAGCTGGAGTATATCAAGCAAAGCCCCCTTCTCCTCTAAACCCAGTTTTCCTTTCTGAGACATGAGCCATTTGGACCACATGGCCTCCAGTGGCCAATCCAACTCTCTGTGCCATTCCAGCCCTCTTATGACCCTTGCCATTTCCCACCAGGCTCTGCCTCCAAAGAGGCCTCCTGGGGGAGCTGATGTTCTGATTGCACCAGTCCTTTTAGTCACTCAAGCAGGACCGGGTTGCCAATCTCTCCGAGCTCTTGCCCAGTAAGAGAAAACTCACAAATATGAAACCAGAGAAACAGACTGCACAGGCTCTCCATGGGGATATTGTTCTGGGGTATCAAGGAAGGCCGCTACAGTCAGAAGCCCACAGCCAGGGCTGACTGCCTTTGACCAGCAGTCAGCAGAGTTCACTTCCTAGAGGAGTAGGCCAGCGAGAAAGGGGCCAGCTACGCCAGCAGAGGCCCAAATAACTTGGAGCACTAAAGATGAAGGGACTGCCGAAACTGGTTTGGCTCAGTGGATAGAGCGTCGACCTGCAGACTGAAAGGTCGCGGGTTCGATTCTGGTCAATGGCATGTATCCTGGTTGCAGGCACATCCTCAGTAGGGGGCATGCAGGAGGCGGCTGATCGATGTCTCTCTCTCATTGATGTTTCTAACTCTCTATCCCTCTTCCTTCCTCTCTGTAAAAAATCAATAAAATATATTAAAGATGAAGGGACTAATTTCCACAGCAAAACCACAGGATAGGTAGGCACCTCTGCCTGAAAAGACATACCTTAAACCAGTCCTTGTTTCTCCTCCTTGGGAACATTAAAAAAAAGAGTGGGGGGAGGCATAAAGTAACAAAGAATATTCCATTATATCCAAACTGAAATCCCCAACTGACTTTAAAAATAAAATAAATATACACAGAGGGTAGATGCTCAACCAGTGAGCAACACTGGCCAGGCAGGACCAGATACTACTTTAAACTTTGTCACAACTCAACTCTGTAGCAGCAAGATTGCAGCCATTGAGAATCCAAGATGGCAGCATAGGTAAACACCTACACTGCTGCCTTGCACAACAATTTCAAAACTACCACTAAAAGACAGAACAGACATCATCCAGAACCACAGGAAAGCTGGCTGAGTGGAAACTCTACAACTAGAGGGAAAGAGCGGGGCTCACGGAGACCCAGAGGAGCTGCAAAAAGCTGAGGTACGGAGATGCGCGTGTAGAGAGAGTGGGTGCTGGAGTACCTGGATGGCTTTCTCTGGCAGGAGGGAGAAGGAGACTCCCAACTGCACTGAATTCCTTATCCTACGGCAGGTCCAGCCAAAACTCATACAGGGGGAGCTTGGACTGTGAAAAGGGAGAAGT
Organism: Lasiurus cinereus; assembly: GCA_011751065.1. Classification (NCBI taxonomy): domain Eukaryota; kingdom Metazoa; phylum Chordata; class Mammalia; order Chiroptera; family Vespertilionidae; genus Lasiurus; species Lasiurus cinereus. Next base: position 21,423,866 of record JAAGEH010000032.1, read on the forward strand.
GCATGGAAATTTAGGGGAGCCACAAAAGAGCAGAAGTCTGGTGGCACGCACAGCACTGCGCACAGAAGACCGACTGCTGATTGTGCCGCTGGCTTTCATGAGTGGGTGGGAGACAGAGCCTCCCAACTGTGCCACTTCTAACTCCACTAAACCCTAGTTTCAGGCGAAACCCTGGGGACCCAGACTCATATGGTCCCAGAGCACAGGGGAGCCAGAAAGGCAGCGATCTAGAGGCACTATGCGCACACACAGGGACCACTCCAGGGATTACCCAGAGTCACGTGAGACCCAGGGGCCGTGTAGGGCAGGGCCAACTGGAAGGCAAGGCGGTTTGTTAAGCCCTGAGATTCCACCCATCCCAAGCTCAATAGAGAGGCTTTTGCAGTTTTGCAAGTCTGGTATCAAAAGGCTGAATCCAACACAGAAGTTCTCCCAGCATAGTGAAAATGCCGAGGCAAAGGAAGAGATCACAAACAAAAGAAATGGAGGAAAACAAACGGCTGGATATAGAGTTCAAAACCACGCTTATAAGGTTTTTCAAGAATATCCTAGAAAAGTTGGATAAAGTTAGCAAGACCCAAGAGGAGATGAAAAAGAACCAACTGGAGATGGAAAAGATCCAACTAGAGATGGAAAAGGACCAACTAGAGATAGAACAGGACCAACTAGAAATTAAACATACACTGATTGAAATAAAAAATATACAGAGACCTAACAGCAGACTAGAGGAAGGCAAGAATCAAGTCAAAAATTTGAAATATAAAGAATCAGAAGCCGAAACCGGTGTGGCTCAGTGGAGAGAGCATCAGCCTGCGGACTGAAGGGTCCCAGGTTCGATTCCGGTCAAGGGCACGTACATTGGTTGCGGGCACATCCCCAGTAGGGGGCCTGCAGGAGGCGGCTGATCGATGTTTCTCTCATCGATGTTTCCAACTTTCTATCCCTCTCCCTTCCTCTCTGTGAAAAATCAATAAAAATATATTTTTTAAAAAAAGAATCAGTAAACACTCAACTGATAAAAACTCTCAGCAAAGTGGAAATAGAAGGAGCATACCTCATCATAAAAGTCTTATATGATAAACCCACAGCTAACATCATACTCAATGGGCAAGAACTAAAACCATCTCCCCTAAGAACAGGAACAAGACAGGGATGCCCACTCTCACCTCTCCTGTTCGACATAGTACTGGAAGTATTAGCCATTGCAATTAGACAAGAAGAAGAAATAAAAGGCATCCAAATTGGAAAAGAAGAAGTAAAGCTGTCCTTATTTGCAGATGACATGATACTGTACATAAAAACCCAAAGGACTCCATTCCAAAACTAATTGACTTAATTAATGAATTTGGCAATGTAGCAGGATACAAAATTAATGCTAAGAAGTCTGTGGCATTTCTATACACTAATAATGAAATTACAGAAAGAGAGACTAAAAGAGCAATCCCATTTACCATTGAACCAAAAAAATTAAGATACCTAGGAATAAACCTAACTAAAGTGGTAAAAGACCTATATGCAGAAAACTACAGGACACTGAAAAAAGAGATAGAGGAAGATGTTAACAGATGGAATAGCATACCATGCTCATGGATTGGGAGAATCAACATCATTAAAATGTCCATACTACCCAAAGCAATCTATAGATTCAATGCACTACCCATTAAAATACCAATGACATATTTCACAGACCTAGAAAGAATTTTTCATAGATTCATCTGGAACAAAAAAAGACCACGAATAGCTACAGCAATTCTGAGAAAGAAGAATAAAGTAGGTGGGATCTCAATACCAGATTTCAAGCTATATTACAAAGCAACTGTTCTCAAAACAGCCTGGTACTGGCACAAGAACAGGCATATAGACCAATGGAATAGAATAGAGAACCCAGATATCCACCAAAACCATTATGCTCAACTAATATTTGACAAAGGAGGCATGAACATTCAATGGAGCCAAGATAGCCTCTTCAATAAATGGTGTTGGGAAAATTGGACAGATACATGCAAAAAAATGAAACTGGACCACCAACTTACACCAAATACAAAAATAAACTCAAAATGGATACAGGATTTAAACATTAGAAGAGAAACCATAAAAATACTAGAGGAATCCACAGGCAGCACAATCTCAGATATATGCCGAAAGAACTTCTTCACTGATACTGCTCCAAAGGCAATGGAAGCTAAAGAAAAAATAAACAAATGGGACTACATCAAAATAAAAAGCTTTTACACAGCAAAAGAAACCATCAATAAAACAACAAGAAAGCCCACTGTATGGGAGAACATATTTGCAAATGTTATCACTGATAAAGGTTTAATCTCCAAAATCTACAGCCAACTTATACAACTTAATAAAAGGAAGATAAATGATCCAATAAAAAAATGGGATTGGACCTAAATAGAACCTTTTCGAAAGACGATGGAAGGCCAAGAGACACATGAAAACATGTTCAAAGTCACTAATTATCCAAGAGATGCAAATCAAAACGACAATGTGATACCATCTTACACGGGTCAGAATGGCAATCATCAACAAATCAACAAACGACAAGTGTTGGCGAGGATGCGGAGAAAAAGGAAACAGTGTTGGTGGGAATGCAGACTGGTGCAGCCACTGTGGAGAACAGTATGGAGTTTTCTCAAAAAACTAAAAATGGATCTCCCATTTGACCCTGTAATCCCACTCTTAGGAATTTATCCTAAGAAATCACAAACACCAATCAGAAAGGATTTATTCACCCCTATGCTCATAGCAGCACAATTTACAATAGCTACAATTTGGAAACAGCCTAGGTGCCCGTCAGCAGATGAATGGATCAGAAAACTGTGGTACATCTACACAATGGAATTCTATGCTGCCATTAAAAAGAAGGAATTCTTACCATTTGCAGCAACCTGGTAGGAACTGGAGAACCTTATGCTTAGTGAAATAAGCTAGTCAATGAAGGAGAAGCATCACATGATCTCACTCATTTGTGGATAATAAAGAACATTATAAACTGATGAACAAAAGGATAGATACAGAGGCAGTAAAGCATCAGACTGTGAAATTACAGCAGGAAGATTAAAGTTAGGTGAGGTAGATAAGAGATCAATCAAAGGACTTGTATGCATGCATATAATCATAACCAATGAACATAGACACTGGGGGGGTTGGGGTATGCCTGGGAGGGAGAGGGGGGCAATGGGGAGATATGTATAAAAAATTAATAAAATAAATAAAATAAAAATATAATAAAATAAAAGTTAAAAAAACAACAACACTCAACTGGAAAAGCAAGAAGAAAAAAGAATCCAATAATGTGAAAATAATGTAAGGAGCCTCTGGGACAACTTCAAGCCTACCAACATCAGAATTGTGGGGGTGCCAGAAGAAGAGAGAGAGCAAGATACTGAAAACCTATTTAAAGAAATAATGACTGAAAACTTCCCACATCCGGTGAAAGAAATAGACTTACAAGTCCAGGAAGCACACAGAACCCCATATAAAAGGAATCCAAAGAGGACTACACCAAGACACATCATAATTAAAATACCAAGAGCAAAAGACAAAGAGAGAATATTAAAAGCAGCAGAAGAAAAACAGTTCATTACCTACAAGGGAGCACCCATACGACTGTCAGCTGATTTCTCAATGGAAACAATGTAGGCCAGTCGGGAATGGCAAGAAATATTCAACATGATGAATAGCAAGAACCTACAACCAAGAATACTCTATCCAGCAAAGCTATCATTCAGAATTGAAGGGCAGATAAAGAGCTTCACAGATAAGAAAAAGCTAAAGGAGTTCATCAACTCCAAACCAGTATCATATGAAATGCTGAAAGGTACTCTTTTAGAAGAGGAAGAAGAAAAAGGTAAAGATAAAAATTATGAAGAACAAATACCTATCTATCAACAAGTAAATTTAAAAATTAAGTGAATTAAAAATTGGATCAACAGAATAAACTGGTGAAGATAATAGAATCAGGAGCACAGAAAGGGAGTGGACTGATAATTCTTAGGGGGAAAGGGTCGAGGGGGGTGCAGGGAGAGACTGTACAAAAATCATACACCTATAGATGAGGTCAATGAGGGGGAGGTAAAGGTAGAGGAAGGGTTGGGAGCCGGGTGGAGGGGAGCAATGGAGGGGAAAAAAGAGAAACAAATGTAATAATCTGAATAATAAAGATTTAATTTTAAAAAAAGATTGCAGCCATTGGCAAAACATAAATGAGTATATGTGGTTGTTTCAATAAAACATTATGGACCCTTAAATATGAATTCCCTATACTTTCGTGTGACACAAAATAGTCTCCTTTTGATTTTTCTAACCATTTAAATATGTGAAAACCATTCTTAGCTCATAGGCCATACAAAAATGACTCATAAACCAGGAAGTCACGGTTCAATTCCAAGTCAGGACACATGTCCAGGGTGTGAACTCAATCCTCATTAGGGGGCATTTAAGAGTGATTCTCTCTCATCATTGATGTTTCTGTCTCTTCCTCTCCCTTCCTCTCTGAAATCAAAATTTTTTTTTTAAATGTAAAGGATAAAAAAGCAAAAACAGGCTACAAAACTGGATTTGTCCTGGGACCACTGTTTGCTAAGTCCTATACCTTGCTCATTCATGTATATCTTAAAAGATTGTCCCACATCAGCACACAAAGATCCATTCATTTATTCTTCTAAACCATCGCTACAGAGTCAACTGAGAGGCTGGACCATAATTGCACCACACCTCTCTATTGTTGGACAATTTGTTTCCTGTTTTATTGTTGTTTTGAAATTATTAAAAGTACTATAATCAATTTCCTTATATAGATGGATGTTTATAAATATACCCACAGGATTCAGTCCTATTGGTGAATCAAGGGCTGTCAACATTTGTGATTTCTCTAGATATGGCCAAATAGTCCTCCAGAAAAGCAGAATTTATTTCATACTACATGAGCAGAGCCTTCGTTCCCTTCCCCTGAATGACTCTGAATGTCCTGATGGGCATTCTAGAAATGTATCCTTCTCTAAGTTCAAAGTCTGACAGCTCCCTGAGTGGGAGATTTTCTCTATCTTTATAAATCTCCTTCCAGCCTAGCCAGCCATGGCTCAGTGGTTGAGCGTCAACCTATGAACCAAGAGGTCACATGCCCTGGTTTCAGACTCTATCCCTAGTAGAGGGCATGCAAGAGGCAGTCGATCAATATTCCTCTCATCATTGATATTTCTTTCTCTCTTTTTCTTCTTCCTTCCGCTCTGAAATCAATAAAAATGTATTTTAATAATAATTAAAAAAAGAAATTCCCTTCTGGCTCTCAACCCTGTTGATGTCTGCCCTAGAAAAGCTAGAGGTATCTGTTTTCTCCTCCCACGTGAGAAAGATGCCAACCAAAGATCAGAAACTGACTGATAGCTCACACTAACTGCCACCTCATTACTTGACAATTATGAACTGCAAAAACCCTGAAGCTCCTCCCCACCAGGATCTTCTCTTAAGCTGCCTTTGGACCCTAGTCCTTTGTGCTCTCACATCTAGAATCTTCTACATTAGTGCCAAAGATAGGTCATTTGAGTAGCTTCTCTTCAGTGCACCAATAAGAAATCTGAGCTACCTCTGGCTAATGTTGCTAAGTGGTTAAAGCATCGGCCTGCACACCAAAAGGTCGGGAGTTCAATTCTTTTTTTTTTTAATATATTTTATTGATTTTTTACAGAGAGGAAGGAAGAGGGATGGAGAGCTAGAAACATCGATGAGAGAGAAACATCAATCAGCTGCCTCCTGCACACTCCCCACTAGGGATGTGCCCACAACCAAGGTACACGCCCTTGACGGGAATTGAACCTGGGACCTTTCAGTCCACAGGCCTACACTCTATTCATGGAGCCAAACCAGTCTCAATGGGAGTTCAATTCTTGGCCAAGGATTTGTATCTGGGTTGCAGGTTCACTCAACAACCCAGTCGGGGTGCATGCTGGAGGTAACCAATCAATGTGTCTTTCTCACCTCTCTCCCCCTCCCTCCCTGTCTCCCTTCCATTCCCTTTCTGAAAAGCCATGGAAAGAATATCCTCAGGTGAGAATTAACAAAACAAAAGAAAGAAAGAGATGGTGGGGGGGAAGAGGAAGGAAGGGAAGGAAAGGAAAGAAAGGAAGTTGAGGCAACAAAGAACTAACTTGCCCATGGTCCCAGAGTGAGAAATCCTCTACGCTCAGCTGCCTCTCTCTTTTTATTTTTTTAACATACATTTTTATTGATTTCAGAGAGGAAGGGAGAGGGAGAGAGAGACAAGAAACATCAATGATGAGAGAGAATCATTGATCGGCTGCTTCCTGCACATCCTCCACTAGGGATTGAGCCCAAAACCCCAGAATGTGCCCTGACCAGGAATCGAACCCTGATCTTCTGATTCATAGGATGACACTCAACCACTGAGCCACGCCAGCCGGGTTCAGCTACCTCTCTTGAGGTAAGGCTGGCCCCTCCTGTCCAACTCCCTCTACCTCACATAAAGACTCCAAGGCTACTTTGTTGGTAGTCACCCTTCTCTGATAGTTGGTATGTGAGTCTTGAGACCCAATCCACTCCTCTCCCTTATACCCTCACAATTTCCCTGTCTGGCTATTGGTCAGCGGCTCTGCTGGGATGACTGGACACAGCTAAATCAGGAGTATTTATGAGCCACATGTGAGGAATCACTCAACTTTCTGCAGCTACATCCCAGCTTCTTGTTTGCTAGTCAGAATCTAGGTATACCTAATGGCACCTTGGCAGATGAATCCATGACTTAGACAAAAAGCAGAGAAGGATTTATTCAAGGTACAAAGATTGCTCCTTGGGGGTGATGCAGAAATGGGGAGATCAGTGCCATCAGAAAATGTGAAGTACCACCTCGGGGCCAACACAAGGCAAGCCAGGAATTCCCCTTAGTTACCAACACCTCATAAGGGCCCCACCAAGCAAACCCAGGCTCTTTGAGGAGCTGTCTCCCTGCAGGATGAGAGAGCCAAAGGTGACATGAATGTGGACCCTTCACTTGAAAAGATGGATTGTAGCTCCTATGACTCTTCCCACATGGCTAGCCCAAAGGACACAACAGTAAGGGGAAAGAGAGTGAAGGACAGGAAACAAACACTGTTAAATGCTTTCATGTGCCAGGAGCTGTGCCTAGCTTTTGGCACGGATGACAAACTGTTTCACCTGTGTCCCCCTTTCTCAGCCTTGACAAAAGCTCAAAGGGATAGGTGAGAGTATTCATCCTAATTTTAAACCAAAAAAAGCAGGCTCCAAGAGGCTGAGCCAGGTCATCCTTCTTTCCAGGTCAATGCCTTTCTGTCTTTTGGCTTTAGCCAGAGAGGGAAAACTGAGTCCTGTTCCAGATACAGCCTGTCCCTCAGCAGACTAAAAAGCGTGGAATGGGCTGGAGAACCTTCCTGCTCCAGGCAACCCTTTCTTCATACCCCTATAAATGCTGGCTGTGTGGAATGGCAGGATGCATGGAGCTGCCATTTCCCTTTGCTCTGAAGCTGCCCATCTGTTTCCTGGGATAGGACTCCCTGCCACCAGCCAGTCTGGAAATGTACTTGCTCTGGGGCTATGGGAAAAAGGAACCACGTGTCTTCCTCCCTAGGGAGGGGCAGTAGCAGAGGCTGCTGCTACTGCAACCACTTCCAGGCCTCCCACCCTCAAGGCTCTGCTGGCCAGTTTCTACCAACAGTTTAGGGCACATAAGGGTGGTAGGCCCCAGGTAGCCCTGCCCCGGCAGCACCAGTGCCCAGCCTCAGAATAGCCCCAAGCCTCTCCTCTCTTTCCCCATCTGGCCTAGCTGGTATCCATGGCTGCCTGCTTTATTGCTTCTCCTGGCCTGGAGAGGTTAGGTGAGGGACTGATTTTTTAGGTAGAAGTTCATGGAAAGTTAAAGAAGTGAAATATTTCCCAGCCTCTGCCTGAAATCTCAACATGGTCATCTGCTAATGAGCACTGCTCCCTGCTGGACACACCGGGTACATTCACCTGTTCCATCCTAAGTCAGTAACTATGCAGATAACAATCAAGGAAAAGCATTATCTAAGCCCTAGAGCAGCGGTAACGACCCTTTCACAGGGGTCGCCTAAGACTATTGGAAAACACCTATTTTCCCATGGTCTTAGGAACCAACACACCACTCCTCGGTGTAGCAAAATGTTGCAATGTAGTTTACTGTTGTTATATGAAGACTGTTGCCCATGCTACACCACAATTCAAGACAAAATTTCATTTATTTGTAATTAGAAATAAATATTTCACAATATATAATTACATATTTTTTTGTGATTAATCCCTATGCTTTAATTATGTTCAATTTGTAACAATGAAAATACATCCTGCATATCAGATATTTACATTACAGTTCATAACAGTAGCAAAATTACAGTTATGAAGAAGCAACGGAAGTAATTTTATGGTTGGGGGTCACCACCACATGAGGAGCTGTCTTAAAGGGTCGCGGCATTAGGAAGGTTGAGAACCACTGCCCTAGAGGCTTAACACACTCCACAAAACAAGCAGTCTCCAACAACACAAGCAGTGTCCCAGGAAGTTGGTAGTTCCACATCTTAATCAAGATTCTCTCCTTGGAGGAGGAATCCAAGATGATGGCATAGGTAAACACCTACACTGCTGCCTTGCACAACAATTTCAAAACTACAACTAAAAGACAGAATGGACATCATCCAGAACCACAGGAAAGCTGACTGAGTGGAAATTGTACAACTAGAAGGAAAGAGGGGCTCACAGAGACCCAGAGGAGCTGCAAAAAGCTGAGATACGGAGACGCGTGAGTGGAGAGAGCGGGTGCCAGAGAACCTGGCTGGCTTTCTCTGGCAGGAGGGAGATGAAGACTCTCAACGGCACTGAACCCCTTATCCTATGACACTAAACCCCAGATCCAGCTGAAACTCATATGAGGGGAGTTTGGACTGTGAAAAGGGAGAAGTGCACAGAAATTTAGGGGAGTCGCAAAACATCAGAAGTCTGGTGACGCACACAGCACTGCAGCGCAGAGGACCGACTGCTAATTGTGCCACTGCCTTTCACAAGTAGGCGGGAGACAGACCCTCCCAATGGCGCCACTTCTAACTCCACTAAATCCCAGTTTCAGGCCAAACCCTGTGGACCCAGACTCATATGGCCCCGGAGCTCAGGAGAGCCAGAGGGGCAGCAGTTTAGAGGCAGAGAGAGAGAGAGAGAGAGAGAGAGAGAGAGAGAGAGAGAGAGAGAGA
>JAAGEH010000032.1:21433114-21469365 GCA_011751065.1 Lasiurus cinereus
AGAGAGAGAGAGAGAGAGAGAGAGAGAGAGAGAGAGAGAGAGAGAGAACGCACACACAGGGACCACTTCAGCAGTCACGTGAGACCCCGGGGCCATGGAGGGCGGGGCCGACTGGAAGGCAAGGTGGTCCGTTAAGCCTGAGACTCCACCCATCCCAAGCTCAACACAGAGGTTTTTGCAGTTTTGCAAATCTGGGATCATAAGGCTGAATCCAACACAGAAGTTCTCCCTGCATAGTGAAAATGCCAAGACAAGGGAAGGGATCACAAACAAAAGAAATGGAGGAAAACAAACAACTGGATATAGAGTTCAAAACCATGCTTATAAGGTTTTTCAAGAATATCCTAGAAAAGTTGGATAAAGTTAGTGAGACCCAAGAGGAGATGAAAAAGAACCAACTAGAGATGGGAAAGATCCAACTAGAGATGGAAAAGGACCAACTAGAGATGAAAAAGGACCAACTAGAAATTAAACATACACTGACTGAAATAAAAAATATTATACAGAGACCTAACAGCAGACTAGAGGAACACAAGAATCAAGTAAAAAATTTGAAATATAAAGAATCAGAAAACACTCAACTGGAAAAGCAAGAAGAGAAAAAAATCCAAAAATGTGAAGATAATGTAAGGAGCCTCTGGGACAGCTTCAAGCATACCAACATCAGAATTGTGGGGGTGCCAGAAGAAGAGAGAGAACAAGATACTGAAAACCTACTTAAAGAAATAATGACTGAAAACTTCCCACATCTGGTAAAAGAAATAGATTTACAAGTCCAGGAAAGCAAACAGAACCCCATATAAAAGGAATCCAAAGAGGACTACACCAAGACACATCATAATTAAAATACCAAGAGCAAAAGATAAAGAGAGAATATTAAAAGCAGCAAGAGAAAAACTGTTCATTACCAACAAGGGAGCACCCATACGACTGTCAGCTGATTTCTCAACAGAAACGATGCAGGCCAGACGGGAGTGGCAAGAAATATTCAACGTGATGAATAGCAAGATCCTACAACCAAGAATACTCTATCCAGCAAAGCTATCATTCAGAATTGAAGGGCAGATAAAGAGCTTCACAGAGAAGAAAAAGCTAAAGGAGTTCATCAACTCCAAACCAGTATTATATGAAATGCTGAAAGGTACTCTTTAAGAAGAGGAAGAAGAAAAAGGTAAAAGATGAAAAATTATGAATAATAAATACACATCTATCAACAAGTGAATCTATAAATTAAGGGAATTAAAAATTTGATCAACAGAATAAACTGGTGAATATAATAGAATCAGGGACACAGAAAGGGAGTGGACTGATAATTCTCAGGGGGAAAGGGGTGAGGGGTGCACAGGAAGAGACTGGACAAAATCATACACCTATGGATGAGGTCAACGGGAGGGAGGTAAGGGTAGAGGGAAGGGTGGGAGCCAGGTGGAGGGGAACTATGGAGGGAAAAAAAGAGAAACAAATGTAATAATCTGAATTATAAAGATTTAATTAAAAAAAAAAAGATTCTCTCCTTGAAAACCCACCTCAGAACAAGAGACTCACACAGACTGAAAGTGAAGGGATGAAAAAATATCTATCAGGCAAATAGAAATGAAAAAAAAGCTGGGATAGCAATCCTTATATCTGACAAAATAGATCTCAAAGTGAAAACCATAACAAGAGACAAGAAAGGTCACTTCATAATTCTAAAGGGATCAATAGAACAAGAGGATATAACTCTGGTAAACATATGTGCACACAATGCAGGAGCACCCAAATACATAAAACTTCTGGAAGATATCAGGGGAGAGATTGACAACAACACAATCATAGTAAAAGACTTTAATATCCCATTAACATTACTGAATAAATCCTCTAAACAAAAAATTGGCAAAGAAACATCAATCCTAAATGACTCACTGGATCAGATGGACTTAATTGACATCTTTAGAATATTCTACCCCAAAACTACAGAATACACATTTTTCTAAAGTGCATATAGGGACACAGGCAAAGTCTCCAAATTCAAGAGGCTTTAAATCATATCAAGCATCTTCTTGGATCACAATGGCATAAAATTAGAAATCAACTACAGTAAAAACAATCATAAAATTTCAAACACTTAGAGGCTGAATAGCATACAAATAAACAATGAATAGGTTACCAAAGAGGTCAAAGAAGAAATTAAAAAAAAAAAAAACATCCTGGAAACAAACCACAATTTAAACACAACAATCCAAAAATCTTTGGGATACAGTGAAAGCAGTCCTGAGAGGGAAGTTCATAGCATTACAAACCTACCTCCAAAAAAAAAAAAAAAAAACACACACACACACACAAGAAAAACTGGTAATTAACCATCTAACTCTGCAACTTGAAGAATTAGAAAGAGAGTAACAAGAAAAGCCCAGTGTGAGCAGAAGGGAGGAAATAATAAAGATCAGAGCAGAAATAAATGACATAGAGACCAAAAATAATACAATAGATCAATGAAACCAAGAACTGGTTTTTTGAAAGGATAAACAAGATTGATGAACCTCTAGCCAGGCTTACTAAGAAGCAAAAAGAGAGGACCCACATAAACAAAATCAGAAATGAAAGAGATGAAATAACACCAGACCCCACTGAAATATGAAGAATTGTAAAAAAAATACCATGAACAACTTGACTCCAACAAGAGTACCTTTCAGCATTTCATATAATACTGGTTTGGAGTTGATGAACTCCTTTAGCTTTTTCTTATCTGTGAAGCTCTTTATCTGCCCTTCAATTCTGAATGATAGCTTTGCTGGATAGAGTATTCTTGGTTGTAGGATCTTGCTATTCATCACGTTGAATATTTCTTGCCACTCCCGTCTGGCCTGCATCATTTCTGTCAACCTAGAATAAATGGACATATTCCTAGAAAAATACGATCTTCTAAAACTCAACCAGGAGGAATCAAAAAATCTGAATAGGCCGATAACTATGGAGGAAATTGAAGCAGTCATCAAAAACTTCCAACAAACAAAAGCCCTGGACCAGATAGCTTCACAGGGGAGTTTTATCAAACATTCAAAGAAGAAATAAAATTTACCTTCCTTAGACTATTCCAAAAAATTCAAAAGGAAGGAGCACTTCCAAGCTCTTTCTACAAAGTTAGCATTACCCTAATCCCAAAACCACTTCACCTAAGAACAGAAACAAGACAGGGATGCCCACTCTCACCATTCCTGTTCAACATAGTACTGGAAGTATTAGTCATTGTGATCAGACAAGAAGAAGAAATAAAAGGCATTCAAATTGGAAAAGAAGAAGTAAGGAAAACTGTCTTTATTCACAGATGACATTATATTGTATGTAGAAAAGCCCAAAGATTCCATCAAAAAACTACTAGACTTACTAAGTAAATTCGGCAATATAGCAGGATACAAAATTAACACCCAGAAGTCTATGGCTTTTCTATACACCAATAATAAACCCACAGAAAGAGAAATTTAAAAAACAATTCCAGCCCTAACCAGTTTGACTCAGTGGATAGAGTATTGGCCTGCAGACTGAAGGTTCCCAGGTCTGATTCCAGTCAAAAGCATGTACTTTGGTTGTGGGCACATCCTCAGTAAGATATGTGCAGGAGGCAGTTGACCAATGTATCTCTCTCATCTATGTTTCTAGTTCTCTATCCCTCTCCCTTCTTCTCTGTACAATCTCTCTCTCTCTCTCTCTCTCTCTCTCTCTCTCTCTCTCTCTCTCTCTCTTTTTAAAGCAATCCCATTTACCATTACAACAAAAAAATTAAGATACCTAGGAATAAACTTAACCAAGGAGACAAAGGACCTGTACTCAGAAAATTTCAGGACGCTAAAAAAAGAGATAGAGGAAGACATGAACAAATGGAAGAATATACCATGTTCATGGATTGGTAGAATCAACATCATTAAAATGTCCATAATACCCAAAGCAATCTATAAATTCAATGCAATCCCCATAAAAATACCAATGGCATACTTCAAAGATCTAGAACAAATTCTCCAAAAATTCATCTGGAATAAAAAAAGACCACGAATAGCTGCAGCAATCTTGAGAAAGAAGAATAATGTTGGAGGGATCACAATACCAGATATCAAGCTATACTACAAAGCCACTGTTCTCAAAACTGCCTGATACTGCACAAGAACAGAAATATAGACCAGTAGAACAGAACAGAGAACCCAGAAATCGACACAAACCAGCTCAATTAATATTTGACAAAGGAGGCAAGAGCATACAATGGAGACAAGATAGTCTCTTCAATAGTGTTGGGAAAACTAGACAGATATTTGCAAAAAAAAAAATGAAACTAGACCACCAACTTATACCATACACAAAAATAAACTCAAAATGGGTAAATGACTTAAACGTAAGATAGGAAACCATAAATATCTTAGAAGAAGATATAGGCAGCAAAATAGCAGACATTTGTTGTAGCAATATCTTTACCGATACAGCTCCTAAGGTAATAGAAACTAGGGAGAAAATAAACAAATGGGACTACACCAAAATAAAAAAGTTTTTTCACAGCAGAAGAAAAAACAAAACAAAAAACAAAAACAAGAAAGCTCACTGCATGGGAGAACATATTTGCCAATGTTACCTCCAATAAGGATTTAATCTCCAACATTTACAAGGAACTCATATAACTTAACCAAAAGAAGATAAACAATCCAATCAAAAAAATGGGCAAAGGATCTAAATAGATACTTTTTGAAAGAGGACATTCAGAAAATCAAGAGACATATGAAAACATGTTCAAAGTCATTAATCATCTGAGGGATGCAAATCAAAACAACAATGAGGTACCACCTCACACCTGTCAGAATGGCTACTATCATCAACAAATCAACAAATGATGTGCTGGCCAAGGATGCTGAGAAAAAGGAACACTCCTTCACTGCTGGTCAGAATGCAGACTGGTGTAGCCATTATGGAAAACAGTATGGCATTTTCTCAAAAAATTAAAAATGGAACTGTCATTTGACCCAGTAATACCACTTCAAGAAAACAGAAACACCAATCAGAAAGAATATATATACCTCTATGTTCATAGCAGTACAATTTACAATAGCTAAAATTTGGAAACAACCTAAATGTCCATCACCAGATGAGTGGATTAAATATCTGTGGTACATCTACACAATGGAATACTACTCTGTGTAAAAAAGAAGGAATTCTTACTATTTGCAACAACAGCGTGGATGGAACTGGAGAGCATTATGCTAAGTGAAATAAACCAGGCAGTGATAAATATCACATGATCTCACTCACTTATGGAATATAAAGAACATTATAAACTGTTGAACAAAAATAGATAAAGGCAAAGAAGCATCGAACAGACTATCAAACTACAGGAGGAAGGTAGGGGAGGTGGGGTGGTAAGAGATCAACCGAAGAACTTGTATGCATGCATATAAGCTCAATCAACACCAAGGGGGCAGGGTGTGAGGGCAAGTACCAGGGTGTTGGGAAGGCCGGGGGAAATCAATAAGGGGGGACAGGGGGAAGGAGACTTATGTACAGTAGGTCCTTGGGTTAAATGGGAGATCCGTTCCTATGGCGTGATGTAATGTGATTTTCGCCATAAGTCAGAACCCACCTATATAAGTACCTATGTCACTCACATGGAGCACATACACAGCAGTAATGAAGTGAAATTGTAAAAAAAAAAATTTAAAGAAAGATAACAATTCCTGACCTTTACTTGCGGTAAATAAATAATAACAAACTTAAAGCACATATGTACATACATCAAAATGACTGACCTTTTTTTTTAATATAAATAAATGGGAAATGGGGACCTAACCACAAAACAATGTACATCGAGTCCAACATAACCCGAGGACTGCCTGTGCTACTATTTGTAATATCTTAAACAATAAACTTAAAATAAAAATTAAAAAAAGATTCTCTCCTTGACCAAACTGTAGTGAGCTACTTTTTTGTCTTGGCCTGCTTTTGAGCCTTGTCCTCAAGAGCAACAATGTTGCTAATAAGTTGGTTTCTCTAGGAGCTCCAACCTTCAATATCTGACCATCCAGGATCTCATCAGGCTTCTCATCCAGATGATGTCTGATCACCCTGCCTGCCTTCAGCAAGAATCCTATTGGGACAGTTTAGCCAGAATGTTTCCTCTGAGCAATTTTTCCATTCAATTTTTCACTGACTCCCACACTGATTCTTGGCTATAAATCCCTACTTTTCCTTGTTGTATTCAGAATTAAGCCCAGTTCTATATTGAGGTCTCTCTTCCCTTACTGCAATACTTTTCTGAATAAAATGTTCTTACCATTTTAATACATTGAGTTTTACCAGGGAGCAAAATCACATGGGTTGAGGCTGGCTAGGAAGGTTTCTACATGCATTTTTTTTGTGCAGAATTTGGGAAGACAGAGAGGCCAGTGCAGCCTGGCAGGGAATGGCCAAAGCAAAGGCCTTCAGAATAGAGTGTGGGGCAGTGAGAGATCAATGAAGGCACTTGGATACCAGATGAGGAAATGGGTTTTTCCTGCTGGCTTTCACAATGTTTAAAGCCTAGAATTTTTCCCACAGAAGAATCTAACCCAGAACCCCAATATATTAAATTGTCAAAAGTTGAGATGGTCTGGCCAACAGCTGGGGATTAAACCCTTTACACTGAACACAATGCAGTTGCCCCTGGGCATTGCTGAACACTTGAAGGAGCAACATTTAAACCAGAGCTGTGAACAATGCACTTGGACTGATAGTATAGCCATAGTGTCTAAGGAGGGAAAACAGAACCTCAGTGTATAAGACAGAGTGAAAGCAGGGGCAGGGAGCCCAAAGCAGAAGGAGACACAGAGAATTTGCTGCATTTCTCCAGCTAGCCCTCCTCCCACACCAGGAACTTCAGGAATCTCAGGGTCAACATATGAAAACTCAATGCCTCCATTTATCAGTGTTCCAAATTCAGTCTCTGTGTCCTGCGTTCCCCTCACACCAACGTACACAGACTGCCACAAACACCGTAATTAAGAAAAAGAAAACCCTGATAGCTGCACAAAAGTGGGCTGGCCATAGGACCAGCAATTCTATATTGTCAGAGGTCACCATGCTTGTCTAGTAAGGATACTCACGCCAGGAATGTCCAAAAGCTTTGACACCAGAAGAGGTAACTTCAGTGCTGCAACACTCCCAGTGACACCTACAAGAACATGGAACTGTCTTTCTACCAAAGGTGCAGCAGCTGGACATGAGGCCCTTGGTTCCATGTGGTATCTGGTGGTTTCAAGTCCTGGGAGCCTTCCAGAGCTGGGCTCCATAAAGCTGTCAGGATTTGGGATCTAAAAGCAGAACAAGGGGTGCCCACTTCATTCATACATTCAACCAAAATGTATTGAGCACCCTATTAACCCCCCTTCCCCCCGCCACCAGCTGCTGGGGTTCCTCAGGGATCAGCAGTCCCAGTTTCTGGGAGCACACAGTTTGATAAGAAGGCCAGACACCCTCACCACACATAGGTCAATTACAATGTAATGTGGCCAACACTGTGAGGAAGGTTGATACCAGGAACTATAGCTGCCAGTAGTAACTGTCTGAGGAAAAATTAACATTCAAGTTGAGTCCTAAAAGACAAGTTTTCCAGAGAGAAAAGGAAATAACCTTGCAAGTTATTGATAGTGTAGCAATCTTACAAAGATGAAGAGGTCTAAAGAAAGGTGGCAGAACAGGGAGTAGCTTAGTAGTGAAGCTAAAGTGTAATGGGGGTGGGGAGGTAAGGCTGTAAAGTCAGGTCAAGGGTGGTGTCAAGGGTGGTGAGGTCAAGAGTGAGTTTCCATTTTAGAAAGATGATGCTGGTGACAGTGTGAAGGGGGTCCTGGAGGTGGTGAGATTGGAGGGGCAGGGTAAGGAGCTACTGTAGTGGGCCAGGCTGACTGACTGAAGTGGCAGAATGCCTGTGAGGTGGAACCTTCAGCAACAAGGGGGCTAGAGGGCTTCAGGAAGCTAAGAGATTTGCCTCTGTCCCTGTCCCTGTAGATCACACTGAGCACCACTCTACAAACCCAAGCCCAGGAAGAGACAAGCATAAAAGGATGTAGGTCACCCTGTGAGACTAGCTGATTAGTTTATTCCGTATCCTTCAGATGTTGCTGGATGTGAATGCCCATGATAACATGAACACACTAAAACCTATAATACTCTGAAGACTGGGATAGCAAGACATGTTCCATCAGCAAAAATCTCTAAGGACCAATTACATCTAGTACTGGGCAAAGTAACTGTGGAAGACAGATGTTGTCTTTAGGGAATCTGTAGATGAGTTTAGAAGAGAGGAATTACATCTGACATCATTTAAGACTAGTGGCCCATTGCATGATATTCGTGCAAGAATAGGTCTTCCTTCCCCTAGCTTCACTCCCAGCTGCCTGGGAGCTGGCATATCCTCACTCCCTGCCCGCATGGGAGCCAGCAAGTCCTAGCTTCTGTCCAGAGCAGGAGCACTGCTCCTATAGCTCCCTTCGCTGCCCCTCTTCCCCTCATAGCAGGAGTCCTGCCCTTCCCCCCGCCTGCTCCACAGTTGCATATGCAAATTAATCTCCATCATTGTTAGGTTAATTTTCATACTCATTCTGATTGGCTGTGAGCATAGTGGAGTGATGATTAATTTACACATTTCTCTTTTATTAAGTAAGATGGGTCCTTCTCTGGGATGTACTTTTTTGATAATCATTGATTCAATTTGTTCATCAGTTTCTTTATCTCTCTCCACTTCCCCACCACTACCACTGTCACCAGCAAGTCCTCTGAATGTATGCCCAACCACCAGCCTTCTGGTAAATCCTAAACATCTGCTGAACGAATAATAAACTACACCCTCTGAAACAGGGTGAGGCAGAGTACAGAAACTTGACCAGTAAATCAGGAGCCCTGGGCCCTGTCCATGATTATGCTCATGACCTGGTGTGTTATCTTAGCCAGGGTACTTCCCTCCCTGGACCTGTCTCCTCATCTGAAGATGCAGAGATAGGACCAGGTGATCTTTGAAGCTTCTTCCAGCAGCAACATTTGAGTCAATGCAAAAAAGACAGTGGTAATGGCTCTCTGTACTAGAGGGTCCTCAAATTGGGCAGAATCAGCAGAGGAAGAGACAGACACTAAAGTAGACTCTGAAGAGAAAGTGCTTATAAGTTGCCCAATGACTACCTCTGTAACTGTGCACCCATAGGGGCCTTCTCTTCATACTACAGGCCCCTTGCTCACTAGAGCCTCTTGCCCAGTATTTGCTTTCAAGAGTCTGGCACACAGCCTCATGAGCTAAGGATCACATTTAGGTTCATTATCCCACTCCTACCTATAAGGGTCTCCCAGTGGCTCAGACCCTCCTCAGCAGGAGTTAAACACAGGCCAGTTCCTTTCAGTAAGACTCCCTGGAAGTGCCATTTGCCAATGATCTCAATCTTTGCTCTACACCAGGACGTCAGTTAAACCCCTTCTTGCTCAGAGCAAAACTGAGTTTACTCCAGGGCCTAGAGAGCTCTGTTAGCAACTGGCAAGGTCTAGAGGGTCTACTATCCAGCTTTTCCCCAGAACTAATCAACAGGCTGATTAGCACCCATAGTAGATGATGGAAGCACACGTCTGACTCTCCAGGGAAACCTACCTACCAGATCTCAAATCTTCACTCTGTCCCTCTCTAGCCAACTAGTGCTAGGACAGAAAGATTCCTGAAAAATCAGGTGAATTTTATCTCTGCAGCCCCTGAACCTCCACCACATCAAGTTGATATCATCCCTAAGGAACAGGTTACTGAAAGCAATCAGTAAAACTTAGGGCAATCACCATGTTGGTGATTTCTGCTATGCCCCGCAGTAGGTGGGACAGCCCAAGGTTTGCTACTAGGCCTCCTGCGCAATCTTTGCTAAGGACCCAAACTTATCTACCTTTCTAGAAAAGGTGGGGGTCGGGGAGAATTATATTTGAGGAATAGAAAGTGGATAATTTAACCAACATTTATTTGAAAGCAAGGTCAAATCACTTCAATCTGATAATCCCATGGAGGATGACAACTGGCAGTTTTTTGTTTATACTCATAAAAGATCAAATCACAAACTAGTAAGCCTGTTAGAACCACCTATTTGCATAGCCAAAGTAGCTGTAGACAGCACCTCATTTCCCAGGGCTCTGAGTACTCATAAGGAACTCTTGAGCAGCAGAAAGAGTTGGCAGGCAGAGGTTACAAGGCTGAAGGCTGTGATTACTGAACCTCAAGCTCCCAGGGCACAAGCCATGCAGGTAAGCCA
The DNA here is from genome assembly GCA_011751065.1 of Lasiurus cinereus. Taxonomy (NCBI): domain Eukaryota; kingdom Metazoa; phylum Chordata; class Mammalia; order Chiroptera; family Vespertilionidae; genus Lasiurus; species Lasiurus cinereus. Next base: position 21,443,371 of record JAAGEH010000032.1, read on the forward strand.
TAGAAAGAAAAATGGCAACCCCTCTGTCCTTTAGAGTAAAGAGCCTCAGTTTGTTGCAGGATCATGTGTATAAATATCCTGATAAGTTTCATTATGGCAAGTTAAGTAAAGGTTTCAGAGTGCTGCTAGTCACAATAAGGGCAGGTGTGGAGCCAGAGAAAAACCAGGGCTAAGAAAGGGCCTGACAGGGTATGAGCCCAGCCCAAGATAGAAATGATGAGGTGCTGGAGCCTAGGACCAAAGCAGAATATAACTCAGGGGTGGATGGGCAGAGATCCAGCATAAGTACTTGAATCCTTTAGCCTAATGTCCAAGCCCCTCACTATTGGCCCCAGGCTTTTGCTCTAGCCCAGCGGTTCTCAACCTGTGGGTCGCGGTCCCTTTGGGGGTCGAACGACCCTTTCATAGGGGTCGCCTAAGACTATTAGAAAACACCTATTTCCCATGGTCTTAGGAACCAACACACCACTCCTCGGTGTAGCAAAATGTAGCAATGTAGTTTACTGTTGTTATTATTAAGACTGTTACCCATGCTACACCACAATTCAAGACAAAATTTCATTTATTTGTAATTAGAAATAAATATTTCACAATATATAATTACATATTGTTTTTGTGATTAATCACTATGCTTTAATTATGTTCAATTTGTAACAATGAAAATACATCCTGCATATCAGATATTTACATTATAGTTCATAATAGTAGCAAAATTACAGTTATGAAGTAGCAACGGAAATAATTTTATGGTTGGGGGTCACCACCACATGAGGAGCTGTCTTAAAGGGTCGCGGCATTAGGAAGGTTGAGAACCACTGCTCTAGCCCCATCTACCATCAGTCAACATACTCTACTCTGCCTAAGTAATAATAAACCACTTGTCGCTCCCTAAAGTGTCACCTTGTCTCATGGCCCAGCCGGCATGGCTCAGTGGTGGAACACTGACCTATGAACCAGGAGGTCCAGTTTGATTCCAAGTCAGGGCACAGGTCTGGGTTTCTGACTAGATCCCCAGTGTGGGGTGTGCAGGAGGCAGCCAATCAATGATTCTCTTTATCATTGATGTTTCTCTCTCTCTCCCATTTCCTTCCTCTCTGAAATTAATAAAAATATATATATTTTTAAAAGGAGTCTCATGGCCACATGGGTACTTTAAACCCCCTACCCCAAAGGAAGGCAAGGAACTTTTCAGGGAGCACTCAAGACCTTGGCATTCTAAGACTATCCTCACAAACCAGAGGCCAGCATACTTGACTTTGCTGCACCTGTAATCTCATTAGGAGAAGCTCCTCAACACTGTATGTTGAAGAGATAAATAATATTCACATGCACAGGCTACTAGCAAGAGACTGAGTACTGCCAACTCTCAGTCACAGGAGAAATGTGGAAAACACTTGTTTCCAAGACACCAACACTTTCCCAACATGGGAATCTCTCCTGCCCATTATTTGGCACAGGCCTCCAATACTTCAAAAAACAGCATGAAGAAGGAGGGAGGGAGGGAGGGGGAGGAGGGGCGAAAAAAAAAAAAAACAGCATGAAGTTTTTCTCTGACAAAATCTGGCCTCACTCTAATTTTTATCTATCTATCTATCTATCTATCTATCTATTTATTTTCTCACTCTAATTTTTAAATGCCAGTCAGTACTTTTAGGTGGAACTATGGGATAACTGAAATATCTTAGGGCTCTCTCCTATTTCTACTTCACCAAAAGATGGCCTGGTGGCTCAGTGGGTGAGCATGGATTATGAACCAAGAGGTCATGGTTGGATTTCCCGTTAGGCCATATACCCTGGTTGGGTTCTGGATTCCCCAGTGTGGGGCCTACAGGAGGCAGCGGATTGATGATGTCTCTATCTCTTTCTCCCTCTCTGAAATCAATACAAATATATTTTTAAAAAAGATAGTAGTGTGTCCTTTTGGCAGTCCCTATTCCTTTTTGGAAGCAGGATCATGATTCCTTTTGTTTTTTTAAGCAAATGTAAACTGACAGGGTCCCCATTTAAACTAGATTAAACAGCATTGGACTATCACCTAGCAGCGCAAAGAGGGGATGAGAACGCAAGACACCAATTCCCCACTTCAGGCTCTAGCCAGAAAGAGGTCCTTAATGCTCCGGCCCACGAGCACATATAGGAAAATGAAGTCCCCACAGGCTCCACTGTCCCTACATGCTGATCCACAGTGCAAGCTGAGCTTCACAGATAGATAGGAAAACGAGGTGGAATGCGCGCGCGCGCGCACACACACACACACACACACACACACACACACACACAGGAAAGTGAGACATAGGCACAGCCGCAGAACCACTGTCGCAAGGGAAACTTTTCCGGCCTGATCACCCTCCTGCTCCGCTAGAAAACCTTTACCCCCTCCCAGCTCCTTTAGACTCCTCACCCTCGCCAGGGACGTCTCGGGTAAACCCCAAATATCGCACTATCTCTGTCGGTTTCGTCTAATTGGCACACAACCTCACGTAAGCATCTGGCAGCCTACGTGATCGCACAGCCTTCTGGGAGTTGTAGTTCACTTGTTTTGTGGTAGTTGTAGTCCACTCAAGGGAATGCAGTGGCCAAATCCTGGCTCATGGTTCTTGATTTTTCTGGTGTTCTCACCTGGGTTTCATCTAATAGCCCGGCCTCCTCACTCCACACCTCTATCCCACACATAGACACTGTTCATCGTGGGGCAGTTAATACTGAATACTTAGTGAGCCTCTTCTGTTTTAAGTGCAAAGGTTACAGAGATAAACCAGACGTATCCCTGCTCTTGAGACAAACAGGAACACAGGAAATTACAGAATAAGGTCCCCCATGAAGAAGCAGAGGGGCGTAAACACAGAGGCAGGTAAGCCCTCTCAGAGGAGTCACTGCGGTGAATCCTAAAGGATGAGCAGGTGCACAGACTGTTAAAACAGCAGTTCATATGGTGTGCACAGCATGGCAACAGGAAGGCATCTGGAGCAAATAGGTGAAGGCAACTTTGCCCAGGAGGCTGCTCAGTCAGCTGCCAGTCTCCATCATGAGAGTTGAGTGGGGCTCTCTGTGCTCTTCCCCTGTCCTTACCTGCAGGAACTACCTGGACCAAACTACCCCTCCCCCACTAATCCAGCCTTCTACTTCCTCCTGCAGACCACCCCTCCACACCCCACAGCCCACAGGTGAGGCTCCACACAAGCCCAGATGAAGACACATGACACAGCAGGATACATAGGGCCAAATGTTCCCATTTATTATGGTTCACTCAGTTACCACAGACACACTGGCTTAAGCAGGTCAACTGCCAGATGGAGAACGATCTATATCTCCCAGAAATAAGAATACAAAAACAGGTCACTGGCTGCAAACCTGAAGATTCAAAAAACTGACCTGGGCTTTCCTCCACCCCACCCCACAGACCATCCTGCAGAGATGAATCTGTGCCCAGCCCCCACTTCTCATACTAGATCCTTCACCAGAAAAGTGCATAGCTGCCTGGAGATGCAGCATCCGAGAGCCTGGACAAGCTCAGCCACACGCAAGTAGCAGGCCTTCCCAAGGGCAGAGTCAGGCATGGTCACATAGGTCTTGGGCCAGGACAAAGGAAAGGCAGGAAGAGAAGGACATTGACTGGAGGTGATAACCAGCAGGTCCTGGATCCTGGGCTTGTAGCTAGATCACAGGCCTTCTGGAGCTACCACAGAGATTAAGAAAAAGGGAGCCAGAGGTGTGGGCTTGGTGAGAAGACAGGGAAGGATGAACCTAGATGTAGTGTACAATGGGCTGTAACAAATGCTTTTTGGAGAGAAAGTGGTAGAGAGCCAATCACACTCTGGCCCAAGCCTAAGGGACCATGAGAAAGAGAACTTTCCAGAGGCCCTGGCTCCATTATAGGAAAATGAAGTACCTGGAGTCAAAGCTCAGGATCATAATTGGAAGCCCAGGTGCTGGGTTCCAAGCTGGAGCCAGTGAACAGTGGCCAAGCAGGGTTTGGTTCTTCAGACCAAATACTCAGGTAGGAGAAGGGAAAGTGGGAAATGAGCAGCTACTCCTTGAGTGAGAATCCACTCCCCTCCAGGCCTCAGAGAACTAGGGTCTTTACCAGCAATATTCTCATAATGCTTGGAATAGAATAGCCCTATAACCCTTAAATCATTGTCTTGGAAGAGAAAGGGGTCTGGCAGGGTGAGGAAGGGCCAAGAACTAAGGCCAGTAGGCAGAAGGTAGCAAGTTATCCTGATGTGAAAAAACAAACAAAAGCCAGAGAGGCTCCCTTCCCACCCAATACTAACCTGAAATCCCATTCCAGCCATTGAGTCTGCTAAAAAGATTGGCCCTTTGCTTCTTCCTGGGCTCTAAGTTCAAGTGCCTAGAACTGCTGTGACCAAGAGCAAGTTGGCAAGGGGGAGTCATGCAGCCCTCTCAACGGGCCATGCCTGCCCTCTCCTCTGAACTTCCCTCCAGGCCCAGCCCTCTGAGCCTATCCCTTCTACCAGAACCACATAGAACAGCTACAGCGGCCAGGAATCCAATGGTCAGTCACTCAGAGATACCTAGTACCTCCTGGCAGGCTTGAACCAGCCAGACCTCACCCAGGAAACAATAATTATTTACATGTCCTCTAATTCAGCTGTACCTTTGCCTGGACACCTCCCAGTTTTTCAGGGAAGGCAGGGTAGGGTGGCAGCATCAGGCCACAGCAGCTTGGGGTTTGGGGAGACACATGAGCAGAAGGGCTTGAGGGGTCTCTGGGAAGAGAAGCAGGGGAAGCAGGATAGGAAAAAGAGAAGCCTGCCTCTATAGGCTTAGCTCTGAGAATCAGGGAGATGACCCTGCAATGGCATTCCCTGGAGTCAGGTGTCCAAAGGGCTCTGCATTGGTGTGCCCTCCCACATGGGGGCTAAGGCTCAGCATTCCAATCTGCTTCTTTGATCTGGGAAGGGGCTCAGTCTAAGGAGCAGATACTACTGCAACATTCAGCATTGGGGAAGACAAAGAAAAGCCACATGGGGAAGAGAAAAATCCTGGGCAAGAGAACAGACCACAGGGAATGTGATAGCAGAAAGAGAGGAGGGGAAAGGAACTCAAATTAGGAGCGAGGAAAGATCTCCATCCTGTCCCACCCTCCCACCCACTACCACCACTACCATCAGTGCTAAATAGTATCACTTCCCAATAAGACCCAAAATGGAAACAGTTTCAACATATAACAGGGGGGCCCTGCGGCAAAGGCGCTTGCTGCTATGCTTCCTGTCCCATGAGGGGTCCTTGGGCCAAGGTCAGATGGAGGGTAGGGGGCTGATTTAGTTCTAAACATATGTCTAACATCACAACAGAAACCTCCACTGCACACGACTTTACATGGGATATGGACACAACTACTACCGCAACATGGCAGCTTCATGTGCAGCCTATAGCTCTCAGAATGCTCAGAGCAAAGTCCAAAGGGGTAGGGGACAGTGTGTGTGTGTGTGTGTGTGTGTGTGTGGGTATCATACACACATACACACACATTTTTTTTTTCTTTGTACAGAGGAAAGGAGAAAAGGGGGAGGAGAAAAGGAAATGCAGAACTCTGCTTGGTCACCACAACAGATTATGTGACTTGAGCCCCATCCCATCATCCCCAGCCCTGCCTCCCAGTAGGCTTGGCTGGCTCACATCTCATTAGAGTATGTGTAGTTGGGGGTGGCAGAATATTGAGTCTGCGGCTGATTCATGGCACCCTGGGCCGCCCCCATGGCTGCATTCTGGGCTGCTTGCTGCACGTGTGGGTTCTTCCATGCCCCCGTGGTCCACTCCTCCTGAGCTTTGCTGAAACTTCCCCCACTGCCCCGGTAGAATTTATGAACCTGGAGGAGGAGGAGCACAAGGAAGAGTTAATCAAAGCTAGTCCCCCCTCCCACCTGTGCTCTGTGTATCAGGAGCAAAGTACACCAAGCCATTCCAATTAGTCCCTGAGGAAACTTCTGGATCATAGCCCCTTTCCAAAGCCACCCCCTCTCACCCTTGAGATAACCACGTACCATGCTGAGGGCAATGAAGGAAAAGACAGCCACAACTGTGAACATGATGGTGGGAATGAGCATCACCACCGCTGAGCCAACGTTTGTTCCAAAGAAGGAGATGGTGGCAATCCAGCCGCTGTAGAAAGAGGCCAGCTGTGAAACTATCCAGTACAGTGAGGGGTACCCAGGTGCCACCCCAATATACACTGGAGCAAGGGACCATCTCATTGTCACATGGAGGGACCATATTATTGGGTGCAAAGGAAGCATCGTATTTATACCCAGAGGGCCTATGTCAGTGGTTCAGAAAGAGTCCTCCCCATGGCTCAGGAGATGAACTTCTCAGACGAAATGCTTCCTTTCCTTGGGTTCTCCCATGATTTTAGACACTACTTAGCCCACAGAAACCAGTGTAAGGTCTTCTTCTCCTCAAATGCTATGGCTGTGTCTACTCCACTAGCTTGAATCCTGTCATACTTTTTATAATTCATAGTGTCTTCTCAGGCCAGGCAGCTTAGCATATGGAGGTAAGCAAAGGACATAACAAGGTGCCACCTATGCTAGCCATGGGTCAGTCCCAGATACTTCAGTCTCTTACCAGATGCCCCAGCCTGGGATGCCCACAGCCTGGATGATACTGAGGACCAGCTGGGCCATGAAGGTGAAGAAGAATGCCATGAAGCTAAAGGAGCTGTCAGTCCTGCAACAAAGGAGATGGTTCCCATCAGCTGGGCAGAGGGCCAAGGATTCCCTGTCTTCAAGGCCCCCAAGCCCTTCCAAGTTTAAGTGAGTACACAATGGACAGAGGATAGTCAAAAGCCTTAAATGGGAGGCCAAAATGGGACAGTGTTTAACTATGGATCTTTGCAGGATTCCATGTTAGGTCTGTGTGTGCAGCATTACATAGGGAGACATCTCTTCATGAATGGACCACCCACTGGTACATTGGTTTTTGGCCCAACTGGCACAAAAATAGATGAGCCCATTGTGGCAGGAATAAATAACCCATTGTCAAGAGGATGGACAATTCCATTGGCACCAATACTGCCAGATCCACTGTTACATGGATGGATGACCCCATATGCTTAGAGACAGAAAGTCCCACTGGTATTAAAATAGACACCCTATTGGCACCAAGACAGTAATTTAATTGGCACATAGTTAGATAGTCTGTTTGGCAAAGACATTTGAGGCATTGGGGATACTACAATGGCACCAAGACAGATGGCCTTGTTGGTATATGGATGAATAGTCCAATTGATACGAAGATTGAAAATTCTATTTGACACAAAGTAGACACCCATTGGCACCAAGACAGCTAGCCCAACTGATACATGGATGGGTGGTCTCTTGGGTACAGAGTTGGATGACCTCATTAGCACATAAACAGTATCACTACAATATGGATGGCTAGTTCTACTGGTACATGGAGAGATAGTTCACTTGGCACTAAATCTATGGGTACAGGATGAGCATCTCCACCAAGACAGGTGGCCCTATTGGCAACATTTGACATGCAGCTGCCTGGGGAAGGAAAAACTAAAATAGGCCTGGTCTCTACTCTAAGTTGCCCATACCTAAGGGCAGAATGATGAGAAAGGAACTAAAAGGAAGGCTCTGACTCCCAGCCCTCTCATCCCAGCCTAGAGCTCCCAGGAAGCCCAAATCTTACCTGACAGTCTAAGCTGAGGGTGAATAGGGAAAGTAAGTTTGGGAGATGGCAAAACAAACAAACAAAACAAAACAAAAAGTGAGAAAATATGTAGAGAAGAGATGGGGAAGGTAAGCAAAGAGGCAGGATTAGGAGCCAGGGTCAGCACCAACCACTTACTTGAAGGCCTTGTAAATGGGCCGAAACCAGCAGACGTAGGAGCAGGGTGTGAAGAGGATGAGCCAGAGAAAGGCGAGGCCAAAGTTGGTGGCTCCCCCACCTCCAATCAGCCACGCGAGACAGCCCACCAGGTTCACCGCCAGCGTGACGCTGTTCACTGCAGACCCAGGAGCACATGCACACACAGAGACATACACCACACATGAACACAAACACCAGACCCATGCAGAGATACATGAGCACCCAGACACAGATACACATATCCGTAACTCAAGACATAACAATCAAACCCATGCAAACAGAGAGATACAGACACACAAATACACATGCATACCACATTTATACATATTTACACCCATGACCCACATCAGTGAACACACACACACACACACACACACACACACACACACGAGTACAAACTGTAAGAAAGAAGAAGTCTGGGAGCTCAGACCATCCCTCCCCATATCCACTCCTAGGGAATCTGAGAAACCCAGAGAACAAAGAGTCTCCAGAGCAGGAATCCAGAGCTTCAGCCCAATAAGCCCCATTGAAGGGCTCCAAAACCTCAGGGTAGTAGAAATGCTCTTTTCCTTTTATGAATGACCTCAGCCCCTGACCCTGCCAGATTCACAGCAATCACCAAGGCCAAGGCATAGGAAACCCACCTTACATCTTCTCTTGCAAGATAGGGGCACAAAAAGGGGAAAGTAAAAGGTCTTGTGGAAACATCTATTCAAGTCACTGCATAATCTGCCCTGTACTTAATGGGGCAGGCAATAGTGGCTGGAACCTCAATCTTTAATCCATATGTTAAACAACTAACATGCTACCCACTCAAAGAAGCCTTCCTTCACTACTGCAGTCTTGCTCATCTCCTCTCCCTCTGATCTTTCACAGACCTGGGTTGCTCTCATGGTTCCTCAAGAACAAATCCCAGCCCATCAACCAGACTAGAAGCTCCCCAAGAGCAATACCCAGGCTCCCTCTCCTCCGTGCCCACATAATTTAACTGAACCATAGAATCATAATATCACAGCCAGTCAGGATCTCAAAGACTCCCTCATCTGATGCTGGCACTAACACACACCCAAGTCTTCTGACACAAGGTAACCCCTTCCTGGAACATTAGGCTGGATCCCTTTAAGGCTCCACAAAGACCTGCTGAATAAATAACGGAAGAGAAGCTCAAATGGGTCTTCAAATACCAGGGCATCTACCATACTGGCTTCTGAATAGAGGCCTTAAACATTTCAAGGGTTATATACATTTCTTTGGGAGCAAAACATCCGGCAGACACGTATAGGGGACTTAGGAAGATATTTATAGCTCTTAAATCTGGCTCCTGAATGAGATCTTCTCAGGGAAGGATTCTGAGCCTAGGGTTGGGTGAAATGCTCCCCAAGTCTGCTCTGACAATACTGACACTCTGCAGGTACACCCATCTCGGGTCCCTCATAATAAGAATGAACATTTCTTCCTATGCATTCAGCTGCATGTCCTCCTTTTCTGTTTTCTGCCCCCAAATTTCCTGGAACCTTGATGTTCTTACTGACTTTATTTGCTTTTTACATAAACTAGATATTAACCTGTTTTAATATTGGTTTACACCTCTCTTCCCAGTCCCATTTCTCTCTAGGTCAGGTTGATCTAGTTGCCTCTCCTGCAATTATTCTACCAGTTCTTCAGAATTCATATCCATTGACTTGGCTACTTTCTCTCTAGCCATCAACTTTTTTCTATCTTCACTCCTCTCTTTATCTGGCTTAGATGCCATACTTCTCATTTTCTTATTCCCTCCCCTGCCCTGTCATCTGATCACACTCACCCTGGATGAACACAATTCCCATCTGGACCTGAACTGACAGTTACTAGGAAAAATGGAGACCCCACCCCAAAGGCCTGATAGGACTATAAATTCATTGCAGTCAATCTCAAATGGACCCATGCATGGTCAAAAAATTTTGAATAGTGTCCCTACCCTGTGTCCACAAACATGCTATCATTCTAATCCCAGTCTCCTCAAATCTCCTAATCCCACTTCTACATCCTATTTTAATGGAAAATTTTTCTTCAAAATATCTACAGACCTGCCCACACCTGCCCCATCCCTTCTTTCTCTCATGTTACATGGGGGGTAATGACCCATGGCCACCCAAAGGCCAAGCCAGGACTTGAAACTGAGTTTGTCTGTCCCCATATTCTTTCTACCATTCCATGAAGGACCCGTTGCAAAGACAGTATTTCTTTCTCACCTTCCTGGCACAATTCATTTCCTCACAGGTAAGTAGCTAAGTGCAGGCCTGACTCAAGGCAACATCACTTGTGGCAGACCCTGGTTAAGGTCACCCTGCAATGTCTGGCGTTCCCTGGGACTGGTACCAGCATAGGACAGCCAGATTCCTCTCCTTGCACCTGCCGAAAAGTACCTTTGACCCTGCCTGGACACATCCAAGTCTCATCTCCCTTAGATAATACCTTTCCCACCAACCTGCCATAGATCATCAGAAACTAGGGCCTTTAAATACTTGACCTCAAAATCTTAGAACATTAGAAGTTCTAAGAGTCCATACAGACCTCTATCTACATGGGACCATAGCAATCACTGAGATAACACCCTCTTCTACAAATGAGAAACCTGTTGCTTGGAAAGTGGAGCAACCAGCCCAGCTTGATATCCAAGGAAGCAAGAAAAATGAGGCTTAAGGGAAGAACCCTCTCCAATCCAGAATTCTGAGGTTCCCTAGAAAACTACTTCAGTGGGAAAGGAAAGGGAGAGCAAGAGACAAAGACCCTTATCTAAATGGTCTGTGAATGGGAGATGGGGGTTGGTGGGAGGAGAGGCCTAGATCTTGGAATTGAGGAAAACTGAGGCCCAACTGAGGAGTGGGCCCATGAAAGGAGACTTTTGGGAGTGAGGAGGACAGGGGAGGGGTGAATTATTGGCCCATGCAGATGATGCAAGTGGAGCTAAAAAGATAGCCAGCCTGTGGGTACCCCACCCTAGTGCCCCACCTGGATCCCCCATCTATAGCACTCACACATCCAGAGGTAGTAGAGGCGCTTGGTCATGCTGAGGTGCTGGGGAGGGATGTCTGCCTCAAAGTCTTGGTAGAAACATGGCTTCAGTGGGATGAATTTGGGCAGTGGTGGGAAGTTGTTCACTCTTTCTGTGGGTAAAGCAAATCACATGACATTACCTTGAATGTTCTCCTCCCTGATAATCCAATATCATCATATTTTCCCTGGCCTATGCTGCCCCAGAGGTCTCTGTGACCACAGGCCATTTTGCTATCCTTACCCACCAATCCATGCTTCCTCCAGGATGTGTGAGGTTCCCAAAGTAACCAAAGGCCTCAACATAGTATCACTGTCTCTCAGAAGAAAAACAATAAATGCTGTCCATCAGGGGTTCAGCATCCTCCTCAGCAGAGAGCCAGTTTCAGGCAGAAGTAGGAAGGGTAGTCGGGAAATGAGAATTCTAGCCTCAACTCCAATATTCTGCTCTTGAGTCAGTCACCACCCTTCTCCAGATCTCAGTTCATCCAGTGGGATGAGTGAGGGCTGAGCTAAATAGTCCCTAAAAATTCCCTGCAGCTCTTGCATTCTGTATCTGAATCTTGGGAAACCAGACAACTCAGAAACCAGAAAGACAAGGTCTCAGAGTAATAGTGAACAATGGTGACAAAGGGGACAAGGACTGTATACCCCATGAGCACATCAGTCCAATGGCCATTAGGACCAGGGCATCAGGATGCTTGATCCCTGTTCCCCAGGGTCAGAGATCTGATAGAGATCTAGATAGTGTCATGTTCAGGGTCACCGATAGACAGGCCCAACTGGGGAATCAGGGAGACCTGTGGACAAAAGGATGGGAAGAACCTGACCTCCAAATACTAGGGAAGATAAGGGGACTAGGAAGAGGTCCAACCACCCTATGCTTACTTGAATGTCTTACCCACCTGGCCTGCCTCTCCTTACCTGCCATGATGGCACCAGCTGGCCCAGCCTCTTTGTTCTGAACTAGAAGGAAAGAAAAGCCAGAGAAGAATGAGGATCATGGCCCATCCTAATGAGGACCTTCTCCCAGCCCCAGCCAGGCTGGATGCTCCCTGGGGCAGGGCCCTGTGCCCACCCTCCCAATGGGATGAATCCAATGGAGGCATCTCCCACCTCAGAGAGCAATCATTCCACCAGCTACCTCCTTCCAGGCATTTCTGACCTTTGCCACATGGCGCAAAGTCTAACCACAGAAAACCCCATCCAAGAGTAGGAAAGAAACCTAGAACGAGACCATGCTGGGAAAGGCAAGTGACAGAAAGGGGTACTATAGACTTTTGAAAGAGGAAATTCTATTCCTTGATGCTGAACACAGCAGAGCCCTGGCCTCAGTCATAGGTTGAGCTCCTCTTCCTCCTGCCTTTGCCTTTGGTCATTTGTTCACTTATTGGGGATTTATAATCTGCTAGGCACTGGAGAAAAAGCATGAATAAGAAAGATGTAGCTGAGACCGGTTTGGCTCAGTGGATAGAGCGTCGGCCTACGGACTGAAAGATCCCAGGTTCGATTCCGGTCAGGGGCATGTACCCTGCTTGCGGGCACATCTCCAGTGCGGGGTGTGCAGGAGGCAGCTGATCGATGTCTCTCTCTCATTGATGTTTCTGACTTTCTATCCCTCTCCCTTCCTCTCTATAAATAATCAATAAAATATATTTAAAAAAAAAAAGAAAGATGTAGTCCCTGCCCTTGAATGAAACAGTCAATAACCTCTGCAGTAAATTATATAAAAGGGAAGGATGGCTGCTATGAAAACATACACAGCATATATCAAGGTGATCTAATATGATCAGAAATTAAATATAATCAGTAAGAAGTGACCTGAAGCCCACAGAGGACTTTCTCAGGGCAGGGCAGCCTTCTGGGCAGAGAAGAAAGCTCACAGAGATCCTGATGCAGGATCTCTCACTTTTAAATGAGGGAAAGAAGGCCACTGTGGCCAAAGTAGAGTGCAAATGAGTTAACAGCAGGATGTGAGGCTGGAGATATGAGATGGGCAGGGAGTGATACTTGAGGCTCTTAGGAGCTAGCATGAAGGGGCACTGAGATGGATTTGGGAATTAGGAGGAGAGAAGCCATCAAGAAGATTTCCTGCCAGCTCTAGCCAGTTGGCACAGTGGTTAGAATGTTAGCCTGAGGACTGAAGAGTCCTGGGTCTGATTTTGGTCAAGGATACATACCTTGGTTGCAGGTTCGAACCCTGGACCTGGTCTAAGCATGTGTGGGAGGCAACCAATCGATGTGTCTCTCTCACATCAATATTTCTCTCTGTCTCTCCTCCTTCCTTTCACTCTCTCTAAATACCAATGGGAAAATATACTCACAAAAGAAAGATTTTCTGCCAGCTTCAACACTGGGGGAAGGGGACCTGTTAACAGAAAGCCCCCATCATAGGAGGCAATCCATGAGAAAAGATGAAGGACCCTGGGGAACACAAATAGCTGCCACTGACTTGCCAAGTCCAAGGTGTTGTGAGCCCCCTAGACAGGCTGCTTTGTAGGTAATGGGGATATTCCAGTTGGAAGTTTCAGCAGGGGGGCCTGTACTGAGACATACATTAAGTGAGTTAAGGCTAACGAAGTGAATGAGCAATCAACTCGCTAAAACAGTAATTGGTGGAGCTACATGCACAGTCAAAATCAGAAAATGGTCTATAACCAAGTGCTAAGGCAATGCAACATTTAAAAGTTGGATAGAACCTGACCAGTGTGGCTCAGTGGTTGAGTGTCGACCTATGAACCAGAAGGTTATAGTTCAATTGCCAGTCAGAGCACATGCCCAAGTTGCAAGCTCGATCTCTGGTGTGGGGCGTGCTGAAGGCAGTCTATCAATGATTCTCTCTCATCACTGATGTTTCTCTGTCTCTTCCTCTCCCTCCCTCTCTGAAATTAATAAAAAAATTTATTTTTTAAAGTTGGAAAGAGATTTCTATAAAGTTAAAAACAGATAAAACAAATTTATGGTGTTAGTGCTGGTTACAAAGAGGTGTTGATTTTGTGAAAATTCATCAAGTATACAATTATGATTTGTGTACTTTCCTATTTGTTATATTTCAATTAAAAGTTTGATTTTACTTTGTGTGTGTGTGTGTGTGTGTGTGTGTTAATTCTCACCAGAGGATATTTTTCCATTGATTTTTAGGAAATGTGGAAGGAGAGGGAAAGACAGAGAAACATCGATGTGAAAGAAGCACATCGATCGATTGGTTGCCTCCTGCAGGAGCCCAAACCCTGACCAGGGCCCAGGCTTGGAAGGAGCCCAAAACCAAGATACGTGCCCTTAACCAGAATCAAACCTGGAACTCTTTAGTCCACAGGCTGATGCTCTATCCACTGAGCCAAACCAGCTAGGGCTAAAAGTTTGTTTTTAAAAAAGAAAAACCCTCCTAGAACTACAGTCATATTTCTCTGGATCCAATGAAAAGTTTGGGCAATTATAATCTTTTGTGGCCCCTTTGTGATAAAATCAAATTCTATACAATAAAAGCCTGCCCTAGCTGGCCACCAGGGACCAGTCACTATGACCTGCACCAGGGGACAGATGCTCTGGGCAATTATAATCCAAAGCAGCACTAAGGATGTCCAACTGATGGCTCCCGGACTGCAAGAGGGTGCAGGCCGGGCTGACAGACACCCAGTGCAAATTTTGTGCACTGGGCCTCTAGTACAGATATAAAAACCCAAAACATCTACCACAAAAGGGAAAAAAAAAGACAAACACGATAGGGATCACATGAAATGATACCCTTACACAGCTGCATTAATTGTAGCATTGTTTGTAAAACCAAAAGGTTAGAAACAATCTACATTATTAAAGGAGACTGATTAAATAAATGATATGGTCATACAATAGACTGCTCTGCAGCTATTTTTAAAAACAATACTGATATGGCCCTAGCCAGTTTGGCTCAGTGGATAAAGCATCAGTCTGCAGACTGAAGGATCCTAGGTTTGATTCTGGTCAAGGGAATATGCCGAGGTTATGGGCTCAAGCCCCTGTAAGGAGCATGCAGGAGGCAGCCAATTAATGATTGCCCCTTGTCACTGATGTTTCTATATCTCTCTCCCTCTCCCTTCCTCTCTGAAATAAATAAAAATATTTTTTTAATTATTTTAAAAATATTGATATGGAAAGATCTCCACAATTACTAGTCATTTAAAAAATGGGAGATGTTGAACAGTCTATATAATATGCTACCATTCACATTAAATAAAAGGGGGGGGGCTGGGTCAGGTGGCTCAGTTGGTTTTAGTGTCATCCTGTACATTGAAAGGATGAGAGTTCAAATTCCCAGTCATGGCACATACCTAGGTTGCAGGTTCAATCCCTGGGGCGCATATGGGAGACAATCAATGTTTCACTTTCACATCAATGTCTCTCTCTCTCTCTCTCTCTCTCTCTCTCTCTCTCTCTCTAACCAATAATCATGTCCTTGTGGGAGGGTAAATAAATAATTTTTTAAGAAAGAAAAAAACAGCCAAAACCAGTTTGGCTCAGTGGACAGAGCGACGGCCTGCGGACTGAAGGGTCCCAGGTTCGATTCCGGTCTGGGGCATGTACCTTGGTTGCGGGCGCATCTCCAGTGGGGGGTGTGCAGGAGGCGGCTAATCGATCTCTCTCTCTCTCATCCATGTTTCTAGCTTTCTATCTCTCTTTCTTCCTCTCTGTAAAAATTCAATAAAATATGTTAAAAAAATATATACACCCTGTATATATTTGGTAATATATACCTGAAGAATCTCCAATAGGATATCAAGCGGGGGGGAGAAATGTGGCTCCCTGGGGGACAGAAAAACTGAAGAGATGTGGAGCAAGTGGGGAAAAAGAACTGTCACTATGAATCTTTAGACTATCTATCCCAAGACACCATGGATTTTAAGAGAGAGTGTTAATTTTATTTATACACACAAAAAGAAGTCCTGCCAAATTATAATTTTAAAATGCCAAAAATTTTAAGACACAGACATTAAAATGTTTTCTGAAATATAAAAATGTTCATTTTAGCACTGATGAAATTTAGGACATCTTTTCAAATTATGAATCATGTGAATGTATTTATTTCCTGTTTGAAAAAATAAATGGAAAAAAGATCAGACAAAAGAGGATGACCTGACAACAAATGAGAGGAAGCAACTGATGAGGCAGAAGAGAATGGAGTCTCCAAAGTCAGTAGACAGTGAACAAATACGACAGTAGGAAAAGGGTTGGGCTGAAAATTATCTGTGATCCCAGAAAGAATTGTTTTGGAAGGATGGGGATGGGAGTGGCAGCCAACTAGATTTACAGTCGAACAGGTGAGCAGGTGTAGATAGCTCTTTGAAAAAGGCTGCCTATGCCTAGGAAGAGAATAGAGAGAGATAAGGCACTAGCTAGATGGGATATAGGATCCAGAAAGAGATATGACTGATGGTTGTTTAAGATGGAAATAAATAAGCTAGAGATGTGAAGGATCCAGGGAAAAAGTTGCAATTACAATAGACAGAAGTTAACCCTTTAAAGAGGAGAAGCATGGGACCCAGTGCAAGGAGGTAAGACAAGCCTCAACCCTAAAAGGTAAGAAGGAGAGCATGATGCAAGCAGATGCAGGCAGGCCTCAGAAAGGAACATGAAAGTCCCATGTATCTGCTTCAATTTTTTCTGAAATATTGGAAACATATTGGAATTGAGAGGAGGAAGTTAGAGTAGAGGATCCAGCTAAGTTCATGAGCAATTAAAACACAGCCTGAGAAGTGTTCTGGGAGAGCAAATACAAAAAGCTGTAGGAACATAACAGAGCACGTCCCTGATTTATCCTGGAGGAACCAAGGAAGGCTTCATACAGGTGAATCCTAAAGGATGAGTAAGAGATGGCTAGAAAAAGAGAATCAGGAAAACAGGTATGAAGATCAGGAGACCAACAGCCTGGTATATTCAAAGAACAGAAAGGAGTACAGTCAAGAAGTGGGAGGGACAGAAAGGCAAAAATAGGGTTGATAAGTGGGAGGGGCCGGGGTAATCAAGGCCTTGAAGGTCATGGGCAGGATTTGAGTTTTATTCTCAGAGTCCTGTCAGCAACTGAAGAATTCTATTCTTCTTTTAAAAAATATAGCCTTAGCCCAGCCTGTGTTACTCAGTGGTTGAGCACTGACTCATGCATCAAGAGATCTCTGGTTTGATTCCAGGTCAAGGCACATACCGCAGGCTTGAGCTCCAATAGGCGACATGCAGGAGGTAGCCAATTGATGATTCTCTCTCATAATTGATGTTTCTATCTCTCTTCCTCTCCCTTCCTCTCTGAAATCACTTAAAGTATATTTTTAAAAAGATTACAAGTTATTTGTTTTCTTTATTTTTTATCTTTCTTTTCTAACATTTCTACAATTGGCCATATATCATTTTTGTAATAAGACAAAGCCATTGGTTTAGAACAGCAGCAACTAGTGAAGAACATAGGGTTAGAAAGGTTTTTCCAGATAGGAGATGAGCTTATTTATATTCTGGTACAGTTAAAAGGGAAAATAGCTGATGAACATTAGTTTCTCAGGAGACAGAGGGCCAGCTTCCATAGCACAGAATAGGCATAGTAGACTAGGATCCTTCCTTCTGTTCAGATTGAAGAAGTGGAGAAACATGGGTATGGATTCTCTTCTCCCACAAACCCCCAATCAGCCTTTCCATACATAAAGGGTTTGGGGAGAGTAGCTCCTCCCATGAAATGGAACTAGGAGTTGTTGGGAAGAGGGAAAGGATTTCTTTCTTTCTTTCTTTCTTTCTTTTTAATAATCACAAAATTTTTATTTACTTTTTTGCAATAATCATAAAATCATGCTGACTTAATGTTTCATCATTTATTATTTATTATTTATCTGTTACATTTTGATGTTCATTTGTTATTAATTAGCCCCACTATGTCCTCCTCAGCCAAAGGTGCTATGTCTTTCATTTAATTAATATGATAGAGTTTCATAGGCCAAACAGTATGCGAAATGCATGTGTTAACAATAGAATAACTGTTCACTATTGTTAAGAAGCATGATCTTTGAGGATGTCTGGAAATCAGATCTTCCTTCAAAATTTGACAAATCATGAGTTAACTAATTGACAAATAATTTGAACTAAAGTGAATTACTATCTAAATTTAAATAACATGGAAACCCTATGTATTTGGCAAAGTTTCTCTATGCTATGACTAAGGTATATGTAGCTATTTAATTTGTTAATGTTTGGCCATACCATTGGTCAATATTTGGGCTTAAATTTCAGGCCCCTGTCACTCTAAACATTCAGTAAGTGAGTGTTCTCCATCTTGCCTCCTGACCCCTACTTACATCACTAAAGAAATACCTTTATCTTTCATCTAGTATTCTTCTCTCTACCTTCCTCCTTTCTCTCCAGAGTTACCATTGATGAGGGAAAGGATTTCTAAAAAATGGTGGAGCAACAACTGAAGCTGGAAATAGAACCAAACTGCTCTGGTATGTGAATTGGGACTTCTGCTGCTGGGTTGGAACACATAGGCAAAGTGGCAGGTTAGTTGAGGGCATGGGCCAGAGAATGGTTAAAATCCTGGACTCTGGAATCCAGATAATACACAGAATGTGTGATGCTTATCATATAGAGAAAAATGGAGATATCAGAGAATGAGAGGTCTCTTTAGGATCCCAAAGTAGGTAAAGTAAAAGTTGGAATGTGGTCAGAGCATACTAGAATTTAAGATTTTACAGGTAGTCACATGCCAATAATGACCTGGTAGAAAGGGTGGCAGGAAGAGGCATCACCTTCCATGAGACAATGAGATGTGGAGTGGGAGACTTGTCCAGCACTGAAGTCCTCCCCCCAAAAAAACAACAACAACAAAAAAAAAAAAGCAAGGCAGAGAGACAAGGAGATAACTGGGTAATAACTGGATTCTAGGAGGCTTAGAGGAAGAGAATCTAATCCTGGCTCCAGCTGTACCTCTATCCCTCATCCCAGGCTGTCTTCCAAAGGTGTGCCCACGGTTACAGAGAAGTCAGTGCAGCAAAGTATAGATCACACAAAGTGGGATAAGCCGAAGCTCATGGCCGAGCACAGGGCAAGTCTGCTTCTTTTGTATATGAAAGAACTTGGGTTTGGGAGGGCTACAGGAGGCTATAGTCACAAGAATTTAAGGCTCCAGGCTCCTCTGCTGTTATTTCAGAGTGTGAGTGTATGTAAGTGTGAGTGTGAGTGTGTGTGTGTGTGTGTGTGTGTGTGTGTGTGAGAGAGAGAGAGAGAGAGAGAGAGAGAGAGAGAGAGAGAGAATGAGAGACAAAGAGATAGGAACAGAGAAATGAGTGGCCTCAGTAAACCAAATTTTTTCACTACAAAATAGGAAAAGTAGCAATTCTGTTCCTCAAAATGTTTTTGGTGATGGGATACAGACCTAAGGAAGAACCACCTTAGTTATCAACAAGATAGCAAAAGAACCTGAGAAAAAAATAAAATAGCAAATACTGCCTGAATTTTGTTTTAAAAACGCAGATTATAATGTATTCCATTTCTCACTGTGAAGCTGGGAGGATAAAAGATCTCACAGTGGAGAGAGTGAGGCCCATGGCAAAGAGAAGAGACTCAAGCCTAGATTCAGATTAAGCCAGAGACCTGGGGCTGGTTCCAGGGTTGCCTGCTGCCCAGCCCTCTCTCCTCCCCAGCAAGAGCCCCTCATCCTTAGCAAAGAAATGGTAATTTTCTTCCTACTGGCCTAGAGCCCAAGATGGAAGTTTTCCCTTCTTGCTCAACCTCTGGTCCCCTTATCCCATCCCCAACTCTGAAGTCCAGAACTATGAATTATGCTGAGAAAGTAACACTCTCGTGGCATTGCTATCACTATCCTATGATGACTCTTTAGTAGCCCCTACTGATCCTGTGCCTAGCATTCAAGGCCCGTGTCAATCAGCTACAAACCTGTCCCACTACCTTTGCTTCCCTACCATAGGCTGACCTGCTTCCCATACAACCCAGCTTCATTCATAAGATCATGTCTATCTACCACTCTGCTTCCAGTGCCCCTAAAAAAGAGTTCTGTCAGCTCCTGTAATTCCTACTATTTTCTCATCCTACCTCTCCTGGGAAACCTTTCATATATCCCTGCTATACATCTTACTGCTTAAATTCTGAACCAGTTATTGGCCACCAAGCAGTCACTCATTCTCGTCCAATCTCTTCCTCGGTCTCTCATGGATGGGGTTTTCAGGAAGGACCAATACAGGGCAGGACACAGAGCACTGTCAATCTGTGTCCCTGCTTAAGACTTGGATACCCTCCCAAAAGGTGGGAGAGGAGTAACTGATGCCCTGCCCCAACCATGCTAAGCCCACAGCTTCTGTCAACCTTGTTGTCCCACAACTCCAGGAAACCTTCAGAGACTCCAGGCTATCAGCAGGGAAGGAAGTTCAGCCCCTAAATAAAATGTTGTGAGGAGGAACAGGGAGAGGAAGGTAGAGAGAGGAGAAAAAGGAAAGGGAGAACTGGAAAGGAGGCTCTAAATTAGAGCAAGCAGCTTCCTCATGAGAGGTCAGTACTTAATCCTATTATTTCATCCCTAAAAAAAGGTGCTGGCAAAAAGATGCCCAGAGAGAGGAATGAGCTTGTTCAGACATGGCTAACCAGCCAAGGAAAGGACTCCATAGGCTTGTAGACCTAAGAAGATCCTCTTTCTGTGGCCCATTTACCAGAGAGACTCCCCTCTTAGCTTTGAAGATTTTGACTTCAGGTTCACCAAACTCAGATCAAATCTCAACTAGCAAGACTTGTAGAGCCCCCAGAAAATCATTTCTACCAGTAAAGCCCCTGAAAGAACCATCTTCCTCTTTCAAAGCCTTGACCCTCAGAAGTAGAACGAGTAGTTGCAAAATTCTTTAGACTCCCCCACCCTAAGGGCTCATAGGCAGGCTCCCCAACAGCTGTGTTTTATTCCCATCTCTATGCCTTTGCCCATACCATTCTCCAGGAATGCCTTCTCTTCCCATTCAAATTTCACCTCCTCCAAGAAGTCTCTTATTTGCTGGCTCTTGCTTCCCTTTCTCCTTGTGTCCTAAGGTCTGTCTGGCCCTCCCTAAACTCCCCATCTCGGGGCTGGGGCAATTCTGTTTTTACTTGGTTCCTCTAACTCCCAGACCAAGACCTCCCAAAGGCACGGGAAGGGACGGGTTCCCAAATACCTCACTCTTATCCTCCTGACCGACTCTAGCCAGCGTTGGAATTAGCTAGATGCGGCATACCCAACATAACCACCTCAGCCCTGGAGAACCCCAGGCTCAAGCCATTGAATCCTCCCCCCCCCCCCCCCCCCCGCTGAAACCCTGAGCGGCTGAGACCAGCAGTCCAAAGGTCGGTTGCCCTGGGAGGCAGGGGTGGGGTGGAGGTGGGGGTGTAGCAACCTGGGTCCACCAGCAGGCGCGCCTCTAGTGAGGAAGGACGCAAAAGATGCCACAGTTATCCCGCCTCCAGTCGCTCCCATCCCCTATGGCGTGCACCATCCCCAGGAAAGAGGACACCGGGTTCCAGAAAACTGAGGGGGTCCAAGGTGGAGAATGGAGGGCCCAAGGTCCAGTCAAGCTCCAGGATCCAAGAATGCGGATTTCCTCTAAGCCTAGAGTCTAAGGGAGCTAGGGATAGGGGTGGTGGGAGCTGGAAGACCTGGGAGAATCCGGGACTCCAAACAGGAAAGGTGACCTCAACTCTCCACCTCTCCAGCATCTCGGCCAGCCTCCAGCATCCAAAGATGAAGGGTAGTGGGTACAAAGTGGAGAAGGGGTGACCCCCCCACCTCCACCCCTCGCCCTGCGCCCAGCTTCTTTGCAAAGCCCTTCTTCGAGCCTTCAAGCCCGGACTCACCCGCTGCTGTCGCTCGGAGGCCGAAAGGCCGCGGCGCTGCCCAGAGCTTTTGCTGCACCCGGCTATGCGGCGCCAAGCCCGCTTCAAGGAGCTCGGGGTTTGGGAGCTGGGAGCGCGCAACGCCCCTGACAGCAGCAGCTCTCGCGAGACTCCCACTCTATTTCTAAGGCTTTTCTCCCTGCTCTCGCGAGAAAGAAGCCCAGGCCGCCTCCGCACTTTCCCGGAGCTATCCGAGGTCCTAAATCCTGCCCTATCAGGAGCATGGTGGGGACGTGGAGAAGAAACCCAGGGATGGGAGCCTGATACTAACAGCCAGAGCGTCAGCTTCTAAGTCTGTAAACTGGGGAATAACCCCCAAGCCGGTCCCAGAGGCCTCTGGATTTACCAGAAAGGAGGAGTGAGAAAGTTCTGTGAACAGGAAAACATGGTGACTGATGAAGGTCCTTCAGATCCACATCCCAGAGTGACAGCAAAGGGATGGAGGACAGAAGATCAGAGATGAGACTTGAAGAGTGAGGCATAAGCACACGAGACACAGAAAGGCAAAAGAGGAGAGCCGTGAAGATAGAGATACAGAAACTTGGAGAGAAAAAAAAACACATGGAAAGAGAGAAAGGGAAGAGAACATGATGAAATGAGAAAAAGATAATAGAAACAGAGCTGGCATGTGTCGCTCAGTGGTTAGACTTTCGGTCCGCTCACCGAATGACCTTCCTGATGGAGGCAACCAGTGGATGTGTTTCTCTCACATTGATGTTTCTCTCTCCTTCTCTTCTTCTCTCCTTCCCTCCTCTCTTCCTTCTCCTTTCCTCTCTTCCACTCTCTCTGAAAAGCAATGGAAAAAAACATCCTCAGGTGAGGATTAAATTAACAAAAAAAATTTTTTTTAAAGAAATAGGGACAGGGAAAGCTACACAAAGGAATAGAAAGAGAGAAGCTTAGCCGAAACTGGTTTGGCTCAGTGGATAGAGCTTCAGACTGAAAGGTCCCAGGTTCTATTCCAGTCAAGGGTATGTATCCTGGTTTCGGGCACATCTCCAGTGGGGGGCGTGCAGGAGGTGGCTGATTGATGTCTCTCTCTCTCATCCATGATTCTAACTCTCTATCCCTCTCCCTTCCTCTCTGTAAAAAATCAATAAAAATATTTTTTAAAAATCACAATTCTTTTTTTAAAAAGAGAGAGAGAGAGAAGCTTAGAAAGAGAAAGAAAAAAGAATGAAAGAGACTGTGATATGCAAAGATAAACACCTAAAAAAAATAAAGACCAGCCTTGGGAGTATGGCCAGTGCACCAGAAGGTCATGGGTTTGATTCCCAGTCTGGGCACATACCAGGTTGTGAGTTCAATACCTGGTTAGGGCATGTGCAAGAGGCAACTGATTGATGTTTCGTTCTCTTTCCCTTCCTCCCCCTACCTCTCTAAAATAAATTTTTTAAAAAGAATAAAGACCAGGAGGGTAAATCTTTAAAAAATAAAAAATAAAACAGAACTTACCCTGCCAGTGTGGTTCAGCAGTTGAGCATCAACCCAGGAACCAAGAAGTCACCGATTTGATTTCCAATCAGGGCACGTGCCTGAGTTGCAGGCACCATCCCCAATAAGGGTTGTGCAAGAGGCAGTCAATTGATATTTCTTTCTCATCATTGATCTTTCTCTCTTTCCCTCCCTCTCTCGCTCTAAAAATTAATAAAAACATATTTTTAAAAGATAATTAAAGAAAAATAAAAACCCAGAACTAATGATGGTTGAGATACCCACTTGGAGTAATGGAACTGGGAGTAAAATACAAGCTTTTATTGTGAGTGGTAATTACAATGTAAACCTCCTGTGGGATTTCTTCAGTCAGGACCATTCTCTGTCCTGCCAGCCAATGGCTTCTGCCCTCCATAGTGCCATCTGCCCACACTATCCCCAGGCCTGGAAGGGAGCCTCAGTGGGTGGAAGACACTGCAGGGATTCTTTGCCCAGAATAAGGGCCCATTGTCTGGCTTCAGCCTGTTGAGTGGGGCGGGACCTCACTCACACAGCTGGGATAGAAAGGGGATAGGAGTAAAAAAAAAAAAGTAGACAAGAACTAGAGATGGAGATGGAAGAGAAGGGAGGGAGCCACCTCAGGGGTTATAGAAGGTTGAGAGACAAGTATAATCTAGCCATTAAGCCTATCATGGGGGAAGAGTCATGGGCTATGGACAGGACAATGGGGTTCTGCTATTGATCCTGTCCCTGGTTCACCTGCATGCTCACTCCTTTCTATCTTTGTTGTAATACAAGCTTTAGCCTGTTTACAGAGCTATAGGGAGAACCCATGAGATGATGATTGAGACCCTGACGAAGTTATCAAGCATGGTTTTTACAGGAGAGATGTTTGGAGTCCAAGTGGGCCTCAAGAAAGAAAAGTTCACATGAGCCTTCAGAAGAGGAGCCTGGGGACCATAGTGAAGCCTTCTCAAGTGTGGTGTCACATAGCTCACATGCCATCCACCAAAGCATGTCTTATGACTAATGCATGGGTATTGGAAATGTCTGGGATCCACACAGATTTTACAGGAGCTAGCTTGTGGCTCATGCAGGTTCTACAGTAAATATTTGTGTTCCCATCTGATGATCACAAATGACTTTTCTTCCAATGGTTTTATTTCAATCAGAAGGGCTACCTACTTGTTTAACAACAGAGACAGGAAAAGTGTCCAAGTCTAAAGTCAGAAGTCCATCTTTGCCCCAGGGTATTGCACCTTCAGAATTTGGGTAAATGGAAGGGAACAATAATTTAATAATGACAATTACTTTAACTATTATTCAACAGGCATTTTATGATCACCTATTATGAGAAACAACATTGTGCAGTTGTTTAGAACATGGACCTAGAAGGCAGACTGCCTGACCCTTCCCAGCTATGTGAGATACTCATCCTTATTGAATCTTAGATTTTCCACATATGTAAAATAAGGATGATTATAGTAGTACCTCTGTCTTAGAGATTCTGTGAAGATGAAGTGAATTAACACATGTAGAGGTGTGCAACACATAGGACAATGCCTGGGCCACAATAAATACTAGTTCAGAGATTCCAAGATGGCAGCAGATTAAGTGAAAGCTACATTGACTTTCTCCCAGGACCAAATTGGAATTACAACTAAAATATAGAAAAGAAAAACACATCCTGAAAACCAACTAAAGACTAGCTGGAAAGAACCCTTATAACCAAAGACATAAAGTGGAGACTTCATAGAGGCTGATAGAAAGTGCAGAGGTATGAGAAGGCTGGCTGGGTTCTCATAGGCAGCAGCAGAAGTTCCGGAGGGATATCTCAGCTGTGGGGGGAGTGGTCCTCGTGAAAAGTCTTGGGTTTAAACCCCAAGCTGGATACCCTGGCCCAGAGCACCAGAACTGAGAAGATGCCCACATAACATCTGGCTGTGAAAAGCAGCAGGATTGCTGTCTGCCAGGGATAGACAGCTGGAAATGCAGGCATCCTCTTAAAGGGCCAATGCACAAAATTTCATGTGCAGCCACTCAACTTGGCTCCAAGAGGGAGGGCAGAGTGGACTAAAGCTATATGAGGAGAATCTGGGGTTAATGGCTCTAGGAGTAGAGTTTAGAGGGCAGCTGCCTGGATCTCTGAGCTGAATCATTCCCTCGTACTGCAGAGGACATCTTTCTCAGGCAGATCTTTACCATCTAGGCAGTTTTGCCTGGCAGTAGGGGAAGCAATTGCTCCACCCACTGATAAACCTCTGGCCCCATCCAGTGGAGTTTATACCTTGCTATGGTCAACGGCCTGAGGTGCATTGAGTGACTGAAAATAACAATCAGCCTGCAGGCAGACATGAGTCCCCAGCAAGAAGAGCCTAAATAAGTCCATGCCCAGACACATTTTAATTAAATTGCCAAAAATTAAAGAAAAGAGAGAATCTTAAAGGCAGCAAGAGAAAAGCAATTTGTTACTAACAAAGGAGCTCCCACAAGGCTATCAGCTGATTTCTCATCAGAAACTCTATAGGCCAGAAAGAAATGGCATGAAGTATTCACAATAATTAAAGGCAAGTATCTAAAACCAAGATTACTATCCAGCAAGGCTATCATTTCAAACACATGGTGAAACAAAGACTTTGCAAGACAAAATAAAAGGCTCACCATCAAAAGGAATGCTAAAGGCACTGCTATAATGAGAAGGAGGAGAAGGAGGAGGAGGAAGAGGAGGAGGAGGAAAGGGAGGAGCGGGGGGAAGAAGGAAAGAAAGAAAGAAAGAAAGAAAGAAAGAAAGAAAGAAAGAAAGAAAGAAAG
>JAAGEH010000032.1:21469375-21577349 GCA_011751065.1 Lasiurus cinereus
AAGAAAGAAAGAAAGAAAGAAAGAAAGAAAGAAAGAAAGAAAGAAAGGAAGGAAGGAAGGAAGGAAGGAAGGAAGGAAGGAAGGAAGGAAGGAAGGAAAAAGAAAGGCATAAAGAATAAAAATATCAATAAATAAGAACCTATCAATAATATTCTTAAATGTAAATGGTTTAAAATGCTCCAATCAAAAGACATAGGGTGCATGGTCTCACTCATATGTGAAATCTAATGAACAAAATAAACTGAGGAAAAAAATAGATCCAGACACATATAAGCATGGAATAGACTGTCAAATCTCAGAGAGAAGGTTAGGGGGAGGGGAATCAACCAAAAAACGTATATACATATATGCATAATCTATGAACACAGACAATTGGGTGTTGAACGCCTGAGTTGGGGAGGGTGGAGATGGGCTGAAATTGGTCAATGGGAGGGGGGGACATATTAATACTTTCAACAATAAAGATTTTTTAAAAAAACATAGGGGAGCTGAATGGATAAGAAAACATGACCCATAAATATGTTGTCTACAAGAGATCCACCTCAGAACAAAAGACTCACATAGGATGAAAGTGAAGGTATGGAAAATATTATTCTATGCAAATGGAAATGAAAAAAATCTGGGATATTAATACTCATATTTGAAAAAAAATATGATCTCAAAATGAAAAAATAGATCTCAAA
This sequence comes from Lasiurus cinereus, assembly GCA_011751065.1. Lineage (NCBI taxonomy): Eukaryota > Metazoa > Chordata > Mammalia > Chiroptera > Vespertilionidae > Lasiurus > Lasiurus cinereus. Next base: position 21,470,059 of record JAAGEH010000032.1, read on the forward strand.
ATGAAAGCCATACAAGAGATAATGGAGGTTACTACATAATACTAAAGAGATTGAAACAACAAGAGGATATAACCCTAGAGAACATATATTCACCTAATATAGCAGTACCCAAATATACAAACAAAACTTATGAAGGACTTTAAGGAAGAGATTGACAATAATACAGTCATACTAGGGGGCTTAACACCTTACTGACATCACTGGATAAATCTTCAAGACAAAAAATTCAACAGGAAATAGCAATCCTAAATGACACACCACTAGATCAGATGGAATTAATTGACATTTGCAGAATATTTTGCCTCAAAGCTATAGAACATATTCTTCTCAGGGGCATACAGTTTATTTTCAAGATAGATTACATGTCAGGACACAAACTAACTCTTTATAAGTTCAAGAAGATTGAAATCATATCAGGCATCTTGTCATATCACAATGGTATGAAACTAGATATCAATTACAATAAAAACACTCAAAAACGTTCAAATATATGGAGGCTAAATAGCATGTTATTAAACAATAAATAGGTTATCAATGGGATCAAGGGAGAAATAAAAAAATTTCTGGAAACAAATGAAAATGAACACACAACTACCCCAAATCTATGGGACACAGCAAAAGAAGTCCTGAGAGGTAAGTTAAGAGTATTACAGACTTACCACAGAAAACAAGAACATTTTTTGAAACCCTATCTAATCCTACAACTTAAAGATTTAGAAAGAGAACAACAATAAAAGTCCAAAGCAAGTAGAGGGAAGGAAATAATAAAGATTAGAGCAGAAATAAATGACATAGAGACAAAAAAATATATAAAAGAACAATGAAATCAACAGCTATTTCTTTAAAAAGATAAACAAAATTGATGAACCTTTAAACAGACTTATCAAAAAACATAGTGAGAGGACCAAATAAATAAAATCAGAAATAAGAGAAATCAATTAACAACTGACAACACATTGTAAGAAAATACTATGAACAACTATATTACAACAAGCTGAACAATCTGGATGAAATGGACAAATTCCTAAAAAAAATAGAATCTTCAAAAACTGAATCATGAAAAAGCTGAACACCTCAACAGGCTGATAGCAACTGGTAAAATTGAAACAGAAGGGAAAATAAATAAATAAATTAAATTAAATAATAAAATAAAATAAAATCTCCCAACAAACAAAAGCCCTGGTCAGGATGGCTTCACAGGGAATTGTACCATACTTCAAAGAACAACTAAAACCTATATTCCTCAAACTATTCTAAAACATCCAAGAAGAAGGAATACTTCCAAGCTCTTTTTATGAGGCCAACATTACCCTAATTCCAAAACTAGATCAAGACACTACAAAGAAAGGGAATTACAGGCCAGTATTGCTAATGAACATAGGCGCTAAAATCCTCAAAAAATATTAGCAAATCGAATCAAGCAACATATTAAAAAGATTATACACCATGACCAAGTGGGATTTATTCCAGGGATGTGGGCTGGTACAATATTCACAAATCAATAAATGTGATACATCACATAAAAATATTGAAAGACAGAAATCACATGATTATATCAATAGACCCAGAAAAAGCATTTGACAAAATCCAACACCCATTTTTAATTAAAACTCTTAGCAAAATAGGAATAGAAGAAGCATATCTCAACATAATAAAGGCCATATATGATAAACCTACAGCCAATATCATACTCAATGGACAAAAACTATTTCCTCTAAGAATAGAAACAAGACAAGGATGTCAGCTTTCACCACTCTTATTCAATATGGTACTAGAAGTCCTAGCCACAGTGATCAGATAAGAAGAAAATAATAAAAAGCATCCAAATAGGAAAGGGGGAATTAAAACTCTCATTATTTGCAGATGACATGATATTGTACATGAAAAACCCTAAAGCCTCCATCAAAACACTATTAGATTTAATAAATGAATTCAGCAATGTAGCAGGATATAAAATCAACACCCAGAAATTGATGGCATTTTTATACACCAGTAATGAACTCTCAAAAAGAAAAAAATAAACAAGTAATTCTATTTACCATTGTAACAACAACAAGAAAATAAGATACTTAGGGATAAACTTAAGTATATTTTACAGCATATTTTACAGATCTAGAACAAATACTCCAAAAATTTATAGGAAACCAATAAAGACCCCAAATAGCTACAGCAATTTGAGAAAGAAGAACAAAGTTAGAGGGATCACAATTCCTGACATCAAGTTATATCACAATGCTACTGGCACAAGAACAGGTATACAGATCAATAGAACAGAACAGAGAACCCAGAAACTAACTCGAGCCATTATGCTCAATTGTATTTTACAAAGGATGCAAGAGCATACAATGGAGTAAATGGTGTTGGGAAAATTGGACAGGTTCATGCAAACAAAAGGAAACTAGACTATCAATTTACACCATACATAAGAACACACTCAAAATGGATAAAAGACTTAAATGTAGGTCATGAAACCATAAAAATCCTAGAAGAAAACAGATAACAAAATATCAGACATCTCATATAGCAGAATTCTCAACAGCACATCACCCAGGGCAAGAGAAACAAAGGAAAAAATAAACAAATGGAACTACATCAAAATAAAAAGCATCTGCAAAGCAAAAACAACCACCATCAAAATGAAAAGGGAACCCACTATATGGGAGAACATGTTTTTCAATGACCTGATCAGTAGTTAATTTCCAAAATATATAAAGTACTCATACAACTCAATAAGCAATCCAATTAAAAAAATTGGCAGAGAACCTAAATAGACACTTCTCCAAAGAGAACATGCAAATAGCCAAGAAGCATATGAAAAAAATGCTCATTGTCTCTAATCATCAGAGAGATGCAAATTAAAATGACAATGAAAAACCTACCACCTTACACCTACCAGAATGCAGGAGAGAATGTGGAGAAAATAAATCAACAAACAGCAAATCCAGGGCAGGATGTGGAGAAAAAGGAACCCTAGTACACTGCTGGTAGGAATGGAGATTCATGCAGCCATTATGGAAATCACTATGGAGTTTCCTCCAAAAAATTAAAATGAAACTGCCACTTGACTCAATGGTCCACTTTTAGGAATATATCCTAAAAGTCTAGATACACCAATCAGAAAGAATATATGCACCCCTTTGTTCATAGCAACATTATTTATAACGAGAGGCCCAGTGCACAAAATTTGTGCACTGGAGGGGGGTGTCTCTCAACCCAGGACCCTCTCCAATTTGGGACCCCTTGGGGGATGTCCAGCTGCTCGTTTAGGTCCAATCCCTGGGGCTATCTCACAATCCAGGACTGCTGTCTCTTAACCACTTGCCTAACTGATTGCCCCTCACCACTTCTGCCTGTCACCCCTTAATGTAGGTCATGAAACCATAAAAATCCTAGAAGAAAACAGATAACAAAGTATCAGACATCTCATATAGCAGAATTCTCAACAGCACATCACCTAGGGCAAGAGAAACAAAGGAAAAAATAAACAAATGGAACTACATCAAAATAAAAAGCATCTGCAAAGCAAAAACAACCACCATCAAAATGAAAAGGGAACCCACTATATGGGAGAACATATTTTTCAATGACCTGATCAGTAGTTAATTTCCAAAATATATAAAGTACTCATATAACTCAATAAGCAATCCAATTAAAAAATTGGCAGAGAACCTAAATAGACACTTCTCCAAAGAGAAGATGCAAATGGCCAAGAAGCATATGAAAAAATGCTCCCCTGCTGGAATGATTGACACATAACTGCTCTCCTGCCAGCCTGATTGCCCCCAAATGCCCTCCCCTGCAGGCCATCTTGTGACAATGTGAGGGTGGCCATCATGTGACAAGTGGGGGCAGCCATCTTATGATCATGTGGGGGCAGCCATCTTGTGATGCAGGGGCATGAAGTTCAATTTGCATATTACTTCTTTATTGTATAGGATAGCTAAGATCTAGAAACAGCCAAAGTACTCATCAGTAGATAATGGATAAAAAAACAAAAAAACAATGGTATCCCAGCCAGTGTGGCTCAGTGATTGAGCATCAAACTATGAACTAGGAGGTCACAGTTTGATTCCCAGACAGGGCACATGTCTGGGCTGTGGGTTCAATCCCCAGGACCAGCCAATCAATGATCATCTCTTATTGATGTTTCTTTCTCTATCTCCCTCTCCCTTTACCTCTGAAATCAATTTTATTTATTTATTTATTTATTTATTTATTTATTTATTGTTTTTGAAAAAATCTTTTATTGTTAAAAATATTACATGTTAATTTTTTTAAGAAAAATGATTTTAAGTATAATAATGTTATGTGCAATTAACATTAACATTTCAAGAAAAAAGATTTTAAATATAATAGTATCAAAACTGTATATAATGTCATAAAAGTTGTAGGAAATATTAAAAATCTGCAAATAACAGATTACTTTTATTATATTCTAAAATATTTTTCCCCTCTGGTTTTATTTTGTTTCATCAGTTTATGTTGCTTATTATATTCCATAAATGAGTGAGAACATGTGATATTTATCTTTCTCCGACTGGTTTATTTTGCTTAGCATAATGCTCTTCAGGTCCATCCATGCTGTTTCAAATGTAAGAGTTCCTTCTTTTTATCAGCAGCATAATATTTCATTGTATAGATGTACCACAGTTTTTTAATCCACTCATCTGCTAATGGGCACTTAGGCTGTTTTAAAATCTTAACTATGGTAAATTGTGCTGCTATGAACATAGGGGTGCATATATCCTTTCTGATTGGTGTTTCTGGGTTCTTGGGATATATTCCTAGAAGTGGGATTACTGGGTCACATGGGAGACCATTTTTAATTTTTTGAAACTCTATACTGTTTTCCACAGTGATTGCAGTTGCATTCCCTCCAGCAGTGTAAGAGTGTTCCTTTTCCTCCACATCCTCACCAGCACTTGTCATTTGTTGATTTGTTGATGACAGCTATTTGACAGGTGTGAGATGGTACCTCATTGTCATTTTGATTTCCATCTCTCAGATGATTAGTGGCTTTGAGCATGTTATGTCTCTTGGCCTTCTGTGTGTCTTTTTTCAAAAAGTGTCTATTTAGATCCTTTGCTATTTTTTTATTGAATTGTTTATCTTCCTTTTGTTAAGATGTATGAGTTCCCTGTAAATATTGCAGATTAAACTCTTATCAGAGATAACATTGGCAAATATGTTCTCCCATGCAGCGGGCTTTCTTTTTTTGTTGTTGTTAGTGGTTTCTTTTTTTGTGCAAAAGCTTTTTATATTGATGTGGTCTCCTTTATTTTCTCCGTAGTTTCTAATGCCTTAGGAGCTGTATCAATAAAGATATCTGATGTTTTGCTGCCTATGGATTCTTCTAATATTTTTATGGTTTCTCATCATACGTTTAAGTCCTTTATCCACTTTGAGTTTATTTTTGTGTACAGTGTAAGTTGATGGTCTAATTTCTTCTTCTTCTTCTTCTTCTTCTTCTTTCTTCTTCTTCTTCTTCTTCTTCTTCTTCTTCTTCTTCTTCCTTTTTTTTTTTTTTTTGCATGTATCTGTCCAATTTTCCCAGCACCATTTATGGAAGAGACTGTCTTGACTCCATTGTATGCTCTTGCCTCCTTTGTCAAATATTAACTGAGCATAACGGCTTGGGTTTGATTTCTGGGTCCTCTATTCTGTTCTGTCGGTCTATATGTCTGATCTTGTGCCAGTACCAGGCAGTTTTGTTACATAGCTTGATATCTGGTATTGTGGTCCCTCCAACTTTGTTCTTCTTTCTCAGGATTGCTGTGGCTATTCAGGGTCTTTTTTTATTATTATTACATATTAAGTTTTGGAGAGTTTGTTCTAGGTCTGTGAAATATTCCATTGGCATCTTAATGGAGATTGCATTGAATCTATAGATTGCTTTGGGTATTATGAGCATTTTTTAAAAATATATATTTTATTGATTTTTTTACAAACAGGAAGGGAGAGGGATAAAAAGTTAGAATAATCGATGAGAGAGAGACACCAATCAGCTGCTTCCAGCACACCACCTATTGGAGATGTGTTTGCAACCAAGGTACATGCCCCTGACCGGAATTGAACCCAGGACCTCTCAGTCCACAGGCCAACACTCTATCTACTGAGCCAAACCGGCTTTGGCTATTATGGACATTTTAATGATGTTGATTCTGCCAATCTATGAACACAGTATATTCTTCCATTTGTTTATATCTTCCTCTATCTCTTGTTTTAATGGCCTGTAGTTTTCTGAATACAGGACTTTTACTTCCTTAAATTTATTCTAGGTATCTTCATTTTTTTTTGTTGTCGCAATGATAAATGGGATTGTTTTTTAATTTCTCTTTCTCAGGTTCATTATTGGTGTATAAAAAAGCCATAGATTTTTGGATATTAATTTTGTTTCCTGCTACATTGCTGAATTCATTTATTAAGTCTGGTAGATTTTTTTGTGGAGACTGAAATCAATTAAAAAAATATTTTTAAAGTAAAATAAACAAAACTGTGGTCATTGGCATGATTGGATATTATGCACCTATAAAAAAGGATCTCTTATCCTTTGAGACAGCATGGTGGAACCTGCAGGGTATTATGCTAAGTAAAAAAAAGCCAGTCAAAAAAAAGACAAGTATCACATGATCTCAGTTATATGTGGAATATAATGAATAAAATAAACTTACGAACAAAATAGATCCAGAGACATGGAAGCATGCAACAGACTGACAAATCTCAGAAGGAAGAGGGGGGCGATAACAGGAAGGGATTAACCAAAGAACTTACATGCATGTATGCATAATCCATGGACACAGACAATAGTGCTGCAGGCCTGGGGATTGAAGGTGTGAAGTGAAAGAGGTTGAAGTGGGGGGAAAAGGGGACGTATGTAATATTTTGAACAATAAAGATAATCTATAGTAATAAAAGCATAATGTGCTAGTTAGATCGGACAGCCAAACAACTATCCGGACATCCTTCCTGACAAAGCCATGGCAGTGAGGGCTGAGGCAGAGGCAGTTAGGGGCAATCAAGCAGGCAAATGAGTAGTTAGGGGCAATCAGGCATTCATTAGGGGCAATTAGGCAAGCAGAGACAGTTAGGGGCAATTAGGCAGGCAAGAGGTTAGGGTCAATGAGGCAGGCAGGTGAGTGGATAGGGGTGATCAAGCAGGATCGGGCCTAAATCAGCAGTTGGACATCCCCCGAGGGGTCCAGCATTGCGAGAGGGTGCAGACCAGGCTAAGAGACCTTGCCACTCTTATGCATGAATTTCATACACTGGGCCTCTAGGTTTTTTGTTGTTGTTGTTTTTAAGTACTAATTCATACTGTGTTCCAAGCTCTGGGGACATGTACTTCTGTTGCAGGTTCCATAGCCCTGGTTGGGGTGCATGCAGGAACCAATTGATGTGTATGCAGCCCATAACAAATATTTTTGTGGCCCAGCCAATATAACAGTATGTAAGAAATGTTTTAATAAAAACTTTGTAACTTAATTTTTACAATATCCTGTTATACATAATTATTAATAACAAACTACAATGTTTGCTAATGACTGATTACTATAATTGTGTTGCCTTCATTTCCCTTACTCGCTTTACACACAAGCACACCATTTCTCTCCACTAATACTAGCAGCGAATATTGAATACTAGAGGCCCAGTTCACAAAATTTGTGCACTTGGGGGGATTCCTCAGCCCAGCAAGCACCCTTTTGCAGTCTGGGAGCCCTTGGGGGATGTCTGACTGATAGCTTAGGCCTGCTACCCCAGGGAGTGGGCCTAAGCCATCAGTTGGGCATCCTTAGAGCTGCTGCGAAAGTGGGAGAGGCTCCTATCACTGCTGCTGTGCTCCCAACCATGAGCCTGGCTTCTGGCTGAGCAGCACTTCCACTGTGGGAGTGCACTGACTACCAGGAGGCAGTTCCTGTGTTGAGCATCTGCCCCCTGGTGGTCATTCTGCCATTTGGTTTATTTGCATATTAGCCTTTTATTATGTAGGACTAGAGGCCTGATGCACAAAATTTGTGCAAGGGACTTGGCCCCCCCAGCAGTGGCTGCCTCTGCCTCAGCCCCCACCTGCCGCTGTGGCTTAGTCCAAAGGTCATCTGAAAGGTTGTCCAGAAGGATATCTGATCTAATTAGCATATTACTCTTTTATTATTATAGATTTTAGCAACCAATTGCCACATCATTAGTCTTGTACTGATTTGTTTGGTGTGTGCAACAGGAAATATTTCACTTTCAGAGAACAAGAAAAATATATTTATTTTCATTACATTTATTAATTTGTGCAGTTATTCAATGTCTGGTAAAGTTAAATGTTGGGTAGGCCACTAGGTTTTCACCTCCAACTATAGTGAGGATTGAGATTTCACAATCTGAGTATGTACATCCAATTGGTTTTATAAAATATATAACTGCAAGGGTATCGCTCCATAGAGGGTTCAGTCCTTGTCCCATGACAATTAGGGATAATATAAGTCCCTTTGTGCCTGTGTTAGAGAATTTTGTATTAGCTGGCATTACTGTCTAAATTGAAATTTTTGGAATCTATAATTGATGTCTTCAATATCCTGATGTAATGTATGCATATATGATTCTTGTTTTATTGCTTCTGATAGAAGCATAACCTGTTGTTAGGTTTGTGCTGCCAATTGGTAGGCACTGTCAAAATATTTAGACAGTAATTTCAGGGTTTTAATTTCAAATTCTTTTTGATTTTGAAAGTATGTGTTTAAGTCATTTGTGAGTTGGTTAATTTTTATTGAGTTTGCAATTGACACTGATGCCGCTATTGATGCTAATGCAAAAGATGCCACATCTAGCTGTAAAAGTTTTCTTCCTGAATGTTTTCTAAATTTTTGAGGAAATGGCGAATTTCTGATCTGGAGTGGAGGATCTACCCTTCCACAGACATTAGGGATGAGGCCAGGAAATCTCGTGGAGAGAAGTATATGGTGGTTCTTTGGAATTGAGGTTGGAAAACGAGTCTAATAGGATTATTAATTTGTATTATTACTGCCAGAGGGTCTAAAATTTGTGGTTTGGATTTAGATTTTCCATATGAGAAAACAGGTGAGAAATGTAAAGTTCTTTTTTTTTAATTTTAATTAAATCTTTATTATTCAGATTATTACATTTGTTTTTCTTTTTTCCCCTCCATAGCACCCAGCTCCCACCCTTCCCTCCCTCCTGTTGACCTCATCCATAGGTGTATGATTTTTGTCCAGTCTCTCCCTGTATACCCCTCACCCCTTTCCCCCTGAGAATTATCAGTCCACTCCCTTTCAATGCTCCTGATTCTAGTATATTCACCAGTTTATTCTGTTGAACAAATTTTTAATTCACTTAATTTTTAGATTCACTTGTTGATAGATACGTATTTGTTGTTCATAATTTTTTGACTTTAATCTTTTTCTTCTTCCTCTTCTTAAAGAGTACCTTTCAGCATTTCATATAATACTGGTTTGGAGTTGATGAACTCCTTTAGCTATTTCTTATCTATGAAGCTCTTTATCTGCCCTTCAATTCTGAATGATAGCTTTGCTGGATAGATTATTCTTGGTTATAGGTTCTTGCTATTCATCACTTTGAATATTTCTTGCCACTCCCGCCTGGCCTGCATCGTTTCTGTTGAGAAATCCGCTGACAGTCATATGGGTGCTCCCTTGTAGGTAATGAACTGTTTTTCTCTTGCTGCTTTTAATATTCTCTCTTTGTCTTTTGCTCTTGGTATTTTAATTATGATGTGTCTTAGTGTGGTCCTCTTTGGATTCCTTTTATATGGGGTTCTGTGTGCTTCCTGGACATGTAAGTCTATTTCTTTCACCAGACGTGGGAAGTTTTCAGTCATTATTTCTTTAAATAGTTTTTCAGTATCTTGCTCTCTCTCTCCTGGCACTCCCACAATTCTGATGTTGGTACGTTTGAAGCTGTCCCAGAGTCTCCTTACATTATCTTGACATTTTTGGATTCTTTTCTCTTCTTGCTTTTCCACTTGAGTGTTTTCTGCTTCTTTATATTTCAAATTTTTGACTTGATTCTTGCCTTTCTCTAGTCTGCTGTTAGAACTCTGTATGATATTTTTTATTTCAATCAGTGAATGTTTAATTTCTAGTTGGTCCTTTTTCATCTTTAGTTGGACCTTTACCATCTCTAGTTGGCTCTTTTGCATCTCTAGTTGGTCCTTTTTCATCTCCTCTTGGGATTTGATAAATTTATCCATCTTTTCTAGCATATTCTTGAAAAACCTTATAAGCGTGGTTTTGAACTCTATATCCAGTCGTTTTTTTTTCCTCCATTTCTTTTGTTTGTGATCCCTTCCCTTGTCTCGGCATTTTCACTATGTCAGGGAAACTTCTGTGTTGAATTCAGCCTTACAATACCAGACTTGCAAAGCCACAGAAGCCTCTGTTGAGCTTGGGATGGGTGGAGTCTCAGGGCTTAAGGGACCTCCTTGCCTTCCAGTCGGCCCCGCCCTCCACGGCCCCTGAGTCTCACGTGACTGGGTAACGGCTGGATCGGTCCTTGTGTGCGCACCCGCAGTGTCTCTAACTGCTGCCTTTCCAGCTCCCCTGCGCACCGGGACCACAGAGTCTAGGTCTCCAGGGTTTCGCCCGAAACAGGGGCTTAGTGGAGTCAGAAGTGGCACAGTTCGGAGGGTCTGTCTCCCGCCCACTCCCGAAAGCCAGCGGCACAATCAGCAGTCTGTCCTCCGCGTAGTGCCGTGCGCGCCGCCACCAGCCCTCTGATCTTTTGCGACTCCACTAAATTTCCGGCACTTCTCCTTTTTCACAGTCCAAACTCACCCTGTATGAGTTTCCTGGTGTTTAGTGTAGTAAGAGAAGGGGTTCAATGCCTTTGGGAGTCTCCGTTTCCCTCCCGCCAGAGAAAGCCAGCCAGGTACTCCGGCACCCACTCTCTCCGTGTGCGCGTCTCCGTACCTCAGCTTTTTGCAGCTCCTCTGGGTCTCCGTGAGCCCCTCTCTTTCCCTCTAGTTGTAGAACTTCCACTCAGCCAGCTTTCCTGTGGTTCTGGATGATGTCCGTTCTGTCTTTTAGTTGTAGTTTTGAAATTGTTGTGCGAGGCAGCAGTGTATGTGTTTACCTATGCTGCCATCTTGGATTCTCCCTCGAGAAATGTAAAGTTCTTAAACATGTTGTTTCATTATAACAACCTCTATATATAATGCATGGCTCTAATGGGTTATTGTAGCATTTATCAGCTATATTAGGTATATAATAAAAGTCAGTGAAGGGTAAAAGAGAATGATTAGTCATGGGTGAATCGTGGTGTAGGAATATTTTCTTCCATCCACCATTTAAGTAATGTAGCATGTATGACTGGAAATCAGTAGAGAGGGATCCAGCTATATGTTTTGCTTTTGATGGGTTAATATAGGTTCAAAAAGTTGTGAATCAGTAAGTAGGTTTTAGTCCATAAGAAATATTATATGATGAGTGGGTCATATCCTCTACAAGCAAAATGTGAATAATTTAGTGGTATGGGGACTGATCTTATTGTTTAGTTGGGGTAAAGGACTATATAAGTATGATGTTGCGTTGTGCCCTTAGTAAAGTTTTTGAGAATGTTTAAAAAGTCATAAATAAATGTAAAGTTTCTATAACTGACAATGGGGAATGTGCAGAACATGTGTGTTCCTTTGCAAACGGTGCATGCATTTACGGCTGATTTAATATGTTTGATCGGGGCTTTTGTTTATTTTATAAACCATCTCATAAGTGCTGATTGTTCAATGTGTCCTAGTGTTTGATGTATTTGTGTGAGAAATGGTATGGTCAATTTCATTTCTAATTCTGGAGATTATATTTTGTATTTCCCATCTTCCTTTTTTTCATTTAATTGATGGGATTGGTGGCAAGGAGTAGGAGCTGTTATCTTCCTTTTTTAATGCTAATGTTATTGTTAGAAATTTGGATTTTTCAGTGATAGTGAGGTTATTTCCCAGTGTTAGTCCCTTTGCTAATTGATCTACTATTTTGTTGTATAGTGTTGTTTTAGAGTTGTCACTTGCATGTGCATTGACATGTGTTACATATATTTTTTATCTTTTGTGATAAAGTATCTATTTTCTCCCAATATTCTCTGGACCATAAATCTTTAGCATTAATTTGCCAATTATTTTGCTTCCATTTTCTTGACCATAATATAATGCCATTAAATACTATATATATATATATATATATATATATAGTGTTTTTGTGTCTGCACTGCTTCCTGTATAGCTAGATATGTAGCTATAAGTTCTGCATATTGTGCAGAGTTCGACTCACCAGTTGCAGTCAGAGCTTGTGTCGCGGGGTTGGAGGCTGCTGCCCTCTAGATGTTATGGTCACTGGATACGGAGGCTGATCTGTCTGTAAACCAGGCATTTTTCAAGACGGGTGTATTTTGGTCCCTGTACGCCTATAGGTGGCGCTATAGGTTCAAACTTGTCAAGGGTGAGTGGTTCCATCTCAAGTTTGTTTACCTCCTCGGTGAGGAGGGTTGGTTCTCCAGAGCCGCTGAAACTGCGTGTGTTTACATACCACTTCCATGAGAGTACTTTTTCTTCAATTTGGCTACCTGTCAATTCTTCCGCTGACATATTTAACCATGCCTTGAGAGGCAGGGTGCTCCTGTGATTAGCTGTTGCCCTGTCAAAGGTTCCGAGCGTAGCAGTGCTGCATATAAGGTCCAAATCAATTTCTCAAAAAATGAATATTTAAAAAGTGAGTATGGAAATTTATTGGACCAGAATCCTACTGGCATCAATCTATGGCCATCTTTCCCTTTTTTTATATAGTCCCCAAATTACCATGTTCTGCTATATCTAGAACTACCTTGTCACCTTGTTGTATATTTTGTAGTTGAGAAAAAAGATGGATATAGTGTTTTAATAGTTGGAAGGCGGGAGAATCCAAGATGGCAGCATAGATAAACACCTACACTGCTGCTTCACACAACAATTTCAAAACTACAACTAAAAGACAGAACGGACATCATCTAGAACCACGGGAAAGCTGGCTGAGTGGAAACTCTACAACTAGAAGGAAAGAGAGAAGCTCACAGAGACCCAGAGGAGCTGCAAAAAGCTGAGGTACAGAGATGCATGCGTGGAGAGAGTGGAAGCCAGAGTACCTGGCTGGCTTTCTCTGGCGGGAGGGAAACGGAGACTCCCAACTGCATTGAACCCCTTATCCTACAACACTAAACCCCAGGTACAGCCGAAACTCATACAGGAGGAGTTTGGACTGTGAAAAGAAAGGGGTGCATGGAAATTTAGGGGAGTTGCGAAAGGGCAGAAGTCTGGTGCCGCGCACAGCACTGCGCGCAGAAGACCGACTGCTGATTGTGCCGCTGGATTTCACGAGTGGGCAGGAGACAGAGCCTCCCAACTGCACCACTTCTAACTCCACTAACCCCAGTTTTGGGCGAAACCCTGGAGACCCAGACTCATATGGTCCCGGAGTGCAGGGGAGCTGGAAAGGCAGCGGTCTAGAGGCACTTAGAGAGAGTTCACCCAGGCACACAGGGACCTCTCTAGTGATTACCCAGTCACGTGAGACTCAGGGGCCATGGAGGGTGGGGCCAACTGGAAGGCAAGGCAGTCCCTTAAGCCCTGAGACTCCACCCATCCCAAGCTCAACAGAGAGGCTTTTGCAGTTTTGCAAGTCTAGTATCATAAGGCTGAATCCAACACTGAAGTTCTCCCAGCATAGTGAAAATATGGAGACAAAGGAAGAGATCACAAACAAAAGAAATGGAGGAAAACAAACAACTGAATATAGAGTTCAAAACCACGGTTATAAGGTTTTTCAAGAATATTCTAGAAAAGATGGATAAATTTAGCGAGACCCAAAAGGAGATGAAAAAGGACCAACTATAGATGGAAAAGGACTAACTAGAGATGGAAAAGGACCAACTAGAAATTAAAAATATTATACAGAGACCTAACAGCAGACTAGAGGAATATAAGAATCAAGTCAAAAATTTGAAATATAAAGAATCAGAAAACACTCAACTGGAAAAGCAAGAAGAGAAAAGAATCCAAAAATGTGAAGATAATGTAAGGAGCCTCTGAGACAACTTCAAGCATACCAACATCAGAATTGTGGGCATGTCAGAAGAAGAGAGAGAGCAAGATACTGAAAACCTACTTAAAGAAATAATGACTGAAAACTTCCCACATCTGGTAAAAGAAACAGACTTACAAGTCCAGGAAGCACACAGAACCCCATATAAAAGCAATCCAAAGAGGACCACACCAAGACACATCATAATTAAAATACCAAGAGCAAAAGACAGAGAATATTTAAAGCAGCAAGAGAAAAACAGTTCATTACCTACAAAGGAGCACCCATATGATTGTCAGCTGATTTCTCAACAGAAACAATGCAGGCCAGATGGGTGTGGCAAGAAATATTCAATGTGATGAATAGCAAGACCCTACAACCAAGAATACTCTATCTGCCGAGACCGGTTTGGCTCAATGGATAGAGCATCAGCCTGCGGACTGAAAGGTCCCAGGTTCAATTCCGGTCGGGGGCATGTACCTTGGTTGCGGGCATATCTCCAGTGTGGGGTGTGCAGGAAGCAGCTGATCGATGTCTCTCTCTCATCAATATTTCTGACTTTCTATCCCTCTCCCTTCCTCTGTGTAAAAATCAATAAAATATATTTTTTTTTAAAAAGAAAGAATACTCTATCCAGCAAAGCTATCATTCAGAATTGAAGGGCAGATAAAAACTTTCACAGATAAGAAAAAGCTAAAGGAGTTCATCAACTCCAAACCAGTATTATATGAAATGCTGAAAGGTACTCTTTAAGAAGAGGAAGAAGAAAAAGGTAAAAGATAAAAAACTGTGAACAACAAATACATATCTATCAACAAGTGAATCTAAAAATTAAGTGAATTAAAAATTTGATCAACAGAATAAACTGGTGAATAGAATAGAATCAGGAGCACAGAAAGGGAATGGACTGATAATTCTCAAGGAGAAAGGGGTGAGGGGGGTGCAAGGAGAGACTGGACAAAAATCATACACCTATGGATGAGGTCAACGGGAGGGAGGTAAGGGTAGAGGGAGGGTTGGGAGCCAGGTGGAGGGGAACTATGAAGGGGAAAAGAGAGATACAAATGTAATAATCTGAATAATAAAGATTTAATTTAAAAAAATAGTTGGAAGGCTTCTTCCTGTTCTTTATTCCATTGGAAGTTTATTGCCTTTCTAGTTACTTTATATATGGATTTTGCTATGTCTGACAGGTATGGTATATGTTGTTTCCAAAACATAAATAATCCCATGACTTGTTGTGCCTCCTTTTTTGAAGTAGGGCTTTTGAGTGAGTCTAATTTATTGATAACTTTATCTAATACTATTCTTCCTGTAGAATCCCAATGTATTCCTAGAAAAGTTACAGTTGTTCCTGGGGACTGTATTTTTTCAGGGTTAATTGTCCACCCATGAGATCTAAGCTCCTTAATGAGACTACTTAAATATTTTTGTAAGGTGTCTAAATGAATATTATAGAGTAAAATGTCATCTATATATTGGATGATTTTTGAATTGTATTGTTTTGAATCAATATAAGTAGCAAGGATGTTGTGGGAAATGGTGGGAGAATTTTTGTATCTTGGGGTATTGCTTACCTTGCCATGCAAAGGTAGTGAATTGCCTGGAAGATTTATCAATTGGGATTACAAAGAACATGTCAAATAAATCAATAACTGCCATAAATTTGGATGCATCCTCTTGTATTATATTAATCACTTCTGATGCATTCGACAAGATTCCTTCAACTAAGGGTGAGACTTTATTGAGATTTCTATAGTCAATGGTGATTCTGTATGTTCCATTAGGTTTCTTTACTGGCCACACTGGACTGTTGTAGATATGTGATCTCCCTAGTTCTATGATGTCCTCATCTAAAAGTTTCTGTATAACCTTAGTGATGTCTTGATGTCCTCCCTTTAATGGGTATTGCGGTGTAAATGATGCTTGTGTTGGTGTGGGTAGGATCACAGGAGGAATTTGTACTGCTGTTAAGTTTGTTATATATTTAGTAATAGATAATGATTTAATGTGAGAGCTATATATTATAGGTATAATATCAATTCCTATTAAATTGGTTACATTAGGGGCCGTATAAAATGTAGTCTTGATTTGTCTATTTCTAAATAGTATTTCATAGTCCATTGGTCTTGCCCTAATCATGTTTCCTGTAATTTCTTCAATGGATATTGTATTTTCATAATGTTTTATAGGTATATTGTCTATTACCATTAAAGAGATTTGGGATCCAGTATTTATTAAGAATGTTTTAGGTAAGATTAGATTATCTCGGGGTTTTATATTTAAGGTAATATATGGTCTATTACCATTTTCCTTATAGAATTCATCTGCTAAAGCAAGAAAAGTTAGTTTCTCCTCATGCTCCCTTGGTTGCCCTTCCATTGGTGGCAGGGACCTTGATAGTTTCCCTGCTGCCTGAATGGATTATTTTTGGGTTGAAATGGATTATTGCTCTGTCGGTATGTTTTTTATTTGAGGTTTTTTTTTAACTGGGGTTTTTTGAAACCCTTTTTTAAAGAAAGGATTACTAGTTCTCCAATACTCCCTTTGTTGTGCTAAGTATGGTCTTGGTTGTTCCTGAGTTCTCCCTCTATTCTGTGAGTTGTTATTACTTCTATACATGTTTTGGGGACCTCTTATTTCTTCCTTTTTTTTTTTTCTTAAAAAAGGAGTAGACTTGTGTTTCCCTTTGCAAGGGGATTTCATCCTTTTTTGCTGCAAAGGTGAATTTTTTATCAGTGATCATGTCCTGGTGGAGGGTAATCTTTTCCTTAATTTCATTTGGGGTTCTTGATCCTGCTAATAAATTTTGCATCTGTATTTTGTATTTCTTGGGTACATTTTCTATTAAGTATCTTATGATGCCCTCCACGTTAGTGGCTTCCCAGGGTTTTCATCTTGGTATATTCCATTGAGAATAGTTATTTCCTCAATTGATGTGGAGCTGACCTATATTATTCCATGGTTTTGAAAATTGTGATGAGGAAAAATCTATATGGGGAAAAGCCCTTTTCCAGGCCTTTGACACCCAATGCCATATGGACGCCAGTGCCTGTCTTCCCTGTTTATCTATATCCCTTTGTAATTGCTCTCTTAATTTTGGATGTTCAATTGCATCTATTATCTGTCCTAATTCATCTGCACTGACCATGAGGGTGTGTCCTCCTTTCTCATATAAATGCAGTATCCAATCAATATCTGTTCGTTCTCCCTTCACTAATAAACCTCTAAGTTCATTCATTTCCTGTCTTGTGAATGAAGTGAATTCTACGGTCTCTCCATCTCCTTCTGTTCCTATGGCTGGCTTGCTCTGATACTGTCCTACCACCTTTTGTGCTAATCTTTTGCCCTTATCATTATCTTCCTGCAGATTATGAATTGTATGTAAAAGTATTGGGATCACCTCCTCAGGTGACGCCCTTTGAATTACTGGTATTAATATGTCAGGGTTATTGGTTACCTTTTCTCCCAATCTGGGGGTGTATCTGATCTTGTATTTTTTTCTTGAGACTGTCCTCTAGCGTGCACCATTTACTTTTGGCCGGTATGTTGGCTAGTTGTTCTCTATTCCTTCTTAATTCCTGCCAGAAGCTTCTGAGTTTCGCCATTTGTATCCTCCTTTTTGTCTTGGAGGTAGTCTGGACAAATTGTTATTTTAGGACCTGTCTCCCAAAGGGATAGATGGCATACGGGGAGGATTCCCTCTGGACTACAGTCAGGTATCACAAAGAAAGAGGTATGTGTGAACCTTATAGCATTCAGGATCCTGTTTCTCAATTTATGCTCTGCCATTCATTTATAAAATATTCCCTTTTTTTAAACTTAAAGTGATAGTTATTCCTTCCGACCGCAAGTCCTCCCTCCGATTTATGCCATGGTTATGCTGTCTACATAAACCGCTGGTTCGTATATTCTGCCAGATTTCTCAAACCTAGTTTCCCCTTTCACATGTCCTTCCTCTTGGCTGCCTCCACAGCCTCTTGCTTGCGTAAACAGTTGGCAGGTATAACCCGCCTGCTCGGCTCCATTCGGGCAGAGAAACTGCTAGGACTCTCCAGCGTTTGCCTTCGGGAGTCAGCTTCTCCTGGGCATGCCCTCATGGTGGATGACTTTAATTTGAAGGAAGCTCAAAGTTTTTTGGAAGAGAGACTGATCAGTTCTCGACGCTAGTTACTTTCGGTTTTAGGTGAATGGCGTTATATGCTTTTACAAGCTCAGCATTTGATGTCGGACTGGGCTAGAATCTTCTCCTTTTCTCTCTTATGCCAATTTGTTCTCCGCTGTGCTCGAAGAAAATTTACAAATTTTTCCTTTTGGTAAATTTGAATACACTTATCCCTTGATTTTCAATTTTAATTCTGCATCCTGCTGACTACGCCAATTGTCCCAATTTCTCCCCTAGGGATGCAAGCACAGGTGGCCAAGACTATCCTCTGCCAATAGGTTGGACTTATACAGATGACTCAAGGCCCTTATTAAATATTGGCCGAGCATAAATTACACAGGAGACAGACAGGCAATGCACGAATCACACACGGTTTATTTACCAGAGTCCTGGTGGTTTCCAGACCTGGGCAGGCCACCGGGAGATCCGCGTTGACAGACACACACACTGGACGTTGCACGTTACAGCTGCAGCTCGGCGTCTTGTAGAGGCCTCCGCTTGTGGCTCACGGTTGGGACCCACAGTCCCCGGCAGAGCTCGGGCAGGATGCAGGAAGGGCAGCGGAGAGCAACCGTCTGTGGAGGAGCAGACAAGCGGCTCTAATCTCCTTCCGGGCTTGCTCCTTTTATGTGCTCAAGTGGGCGTCTTCAGTGTGTCTTACCAGCGGGTCTCAGGCGTCCTGCTATCTGGTCTTACATGTAGGGTACAAACTTCTTCATCTATCTCTTACATGCACATCTCTTTTAAGGGCGTTTGCACTTCATTTCACTCTCTAATATGTCACACTCAATTCTTATTTTATATTTACATCTTATCATTATTATTATTACTATAACACCCCAAGCAGGACTTGAACCACGACACCACCCACCACTCCCGACTCTTCCCTCCATCTTTACTTCATGATGGCGGCGGCGGCACCTAGCTTCCTGTTTGTCCACAACCCGCCTCCGTAGCCCTTCCGCTCCCGCTGCGTGCGGCTCCCTCCGGCGGAGGTGCAGCGCCGCAGTGGGTGGAGTCTCATGCTCCGCCCACTTGCGTCAGTGCGTGAGTCCGGCCCCGGGAGCTCCGGAACGGCCGGTGAGCTCACAGCCGGCTTACCTTCAGCTTCGACCTGCGCGCCGCCATCGCCGTTATGCTGGGTACCGTTTTCCGCCGCTGCGCTGTGGCAGCGGCCGCAGCCACCCGAGCCAGCTCTCGAGGCCTCCTGCACCCCGCACCGGCTCCCGGCCCCGCCGCGGGTAAGGTCCGCTCCTGCGCCCTGTGTGTCCTTGCGATGACCTGGGTTCCCCGCCGCCACGCGAGAGCAGGCTCTCCCCGTGGCCTAGGCTGCCCTACCGGCGGGCGGCTGAACTTCGTGGCCACTGGCCGCCCTCCTCGCCACCTTCCGGCGTGGAGGACTCAAGGACGCGTCCCCGGGGCCTACCTTGGCGACTTCTTGTGCGGCCACCACGGACGGGTCTGGTGTGAACCTGCCGCGGGCGCCAAAGGAGGGTCCCCGCGCACTTCCCGCGTCAACCCGATCCCTTCGGTACCCGGGTCGTGACCGTAATACCCCGGCGCTGACCCCTGGGGCCACCTCCTGGGGAGTGCCCGCCGCCATCGGCGCTTTGGCGAAGGTGACATTGAGCCGCCGGACGCGCCTCTCAGTGTAGGGGCGGGGGAGGTCCCGTAGTGTACCCGGGCACCCCCGCCCCAGAGTCTAAGAGACACAATGTGCTTCCTTGGGGGAACACTATGCGTTTTTTTTAGTCAGGCATTTTCTCGGTTGGCGCTTTGTGGCTTACTTTCACAGACCTTTGTTAATTTTTAGAGACTGCTCTGCCACGAACTAATTCTTCCACGTGTGTGGTTATTTCCTGAAGTCTGAAAGAGGGTGGAATAGGCCATTACTACTTCGAAAATGGGGTACCACAGATCAGGAATACTGGGATCTACACATGTGGGGAGGCTTTATTGTTTGCTTCAGATTAAAACCTGTTGGTTGGAATATGAAATGCTTCGCTGATTCCTGTCTCTTATTTTTCCTTCTCCTAATATATGTGTTCCCAGTGACTGCCTAGCCCTATAATTTTAATTATAATAACCACATTTTGATCTCAATCCATGATGAATGTATATACTATATCATTTAGCCTCTAACCATACATATTTTAACATGAACTCACAAACTCAAAACTAAAACTAATAAGGTTTCCTTGGCTGTTTTGAGTGTTTTAAGTAAACACACACCTAAGGAGTATATGTCCCTTCATTCAATTTAAGATTTCATCTCTCATTTATCATACGATGGTAAAGCTGGCATGCACATCAGAGATCATGGAGACCATCTTATTGTATAAAAGAGGAAACCAAAGCCAATCTTGGGGAAACTGGCTCCTTAACTAGTGGTAGAACAATTTTCTGATTTTTAGCCTCAGTTATTTTTGGCCCATCCTGATATTTGTCCAGTTTTATAGTTCTTTATTTTTATCTAAACGTGAAAGTAGTAAATACTATAACTTTTTCATATAGACATATTTGGGGAGGTTTTTATGACTTTCAAAATAATTACTTCATTTTATGGCAGGAAAGGAAAAGGCCAGAGGTTTTTGGCAAACTGTAAATTAAGGGGATTCTTTTTTTCTTAGTACCTTTGGACATAGTGGTTTATCTCCTGAATGTTCTATTCCTACTCTTAGAATTTAATTCATAAACAAAAAGTTGTATTTTAGATATTTGTTCCTTAGACCTAAATATTTGCCACTAGAAGTCGGTATTGTTTACAGTTGTGCCAGCTGCTTTCTATCTGTGTGACCTTGGACACAGTAGTTAACCTTAAGACTCAATTGCCTCTAAAATCAGGATATTTGGTTGTGATGTTTTAAATGAGATAAAGTAACTCTTAGCACCTTGTCAGGCACTAACACTTAATATATATTTGCTTTAATATACTGCATTTCATTTTTGCATATTATAGCT
Organism: Lasiurus cinereus; assembly: GCA_011751065.1. NCBI lineage: Eukaryota > Metazoa > Chordata > Mammalia > Chiroptera > Vespertilionidae > Lasiurus > Lasiurus cinereus. The sequence continues at coordinate 21,491,248 of JAAGEH010000032.1, forward strand.
TGGGATTTATCAGTATGAGACGGAAGAGTTTTTTATGCAATTGAAAATTAGAAAAAATTAAGGTTCTTGGCCCTACCAGTTTGGCTTAGTGGATAGAGAGTCAGCCTGCAGATTGAAGGGCCCTGGATTTGATTTTGGTCAATGGCACATGCTCGGGTTGTGGGCTTGATCCCAGGCAGGAGGCAACCAATCAGTGATTCTCTCTGATCATTGATGTTTCTATGTAGGCCTCTCCCTTCTTCTCTGAAATTAAAAAATAAAAATTAAAAAAAATCACGGTTCTTGGATGCGTTGCTTCAAAGCAAATGAGAGTATACTTGAAGGAGTTCTGAAAAGGTTAACCTGAGGGGCCTCAAATTTGCTCAAGTTAAGTGGCAACCAAATACCATATTTATCCATGAAGAAGTCTCCAACTTAAAACGGTTGTTTTCTAGGACCTGCTGACTTAGGTCATTAAAATGTTTTAAACTGCCGAAACTGATTTGGCTCAGTGGATAGAGCGACGGCCTGTGGACTGAAAGGATCCCAGGTTCATTTCCAGTCAAGGGCATGTACCTTGGTTGCGGGCACATGCCCAGTAGGGGTGTGCAGGAGACAGCTGATTGATGTTTCCCTCTCATCAATGTTTCTAACTCTCTATACGTCTCCCTTTCTCTCTGTAAAAAGTCAATAAAATACACATTTAAAATAAATAAAATGTTTTAAACTACTAGATTCTCTAGTCAACCCTTAAAACTTACACAGTCTTGGTTCCTATATCCTTACCTTGATAATTTGGGAAGGGCAGGAGGAGTTTTCTTTTTTCCTTTTCTTGGTGCATGGTTGAATTTAAGAGGTACTTTAAAAAAAAAATTTTTTTTATTGATTTCAGAAAGGAAGGGAGAAAGAAATAGAAACATCAATGATGAGAATCTCTGATCAGCTGCCTCCTGCACTCCCTACCCTTTCTCCTCCCCTCTCCCCCTCCCCCCCCGGGGGGGGGGATTTCACTGGGGATTGAGCCGAAACCTAGGCATGTGCCCTGACCAGGATTGGAACCATGACCTCCTGGTTCATAGGTCAACACTCAACCATAGGACCACACAGCCAGGCCTTCTCTCCAATCTTGAACAATTTGGTGCTCAACTAGGGAAAATGTCTCTAGTAGAACAAAACTTCAGTTCTGCAAGATGACAAAAAGCTTCTTGGAGATGATAAAAAGCGCCTAGTAGGCAACACACAAAGGAGAGAATGAGACTCAGTTTACCGCTGAACCTCTTTGTTAACATACCAGGAAATTGTAATGTGAATATTTTTGTGTTTTTGTTGCTGGTGAAATGGACAATTAGCACAATTTTAAAACATAAAGAGGCCATCAAGAATACTAACATTCATTGCCCAATGGGGTGTGGCTCGTTGGTTGATCATTGACCTATGGACCAGAAGCTCAAGGTTCAATTCCCAATGATCAGGGCATATGCCAGGATTGTGTGCTGGATCCCCAGTGCGGGGCGTGCAGGAGCCTGCTGATGAGTGATTCTCTCTCATTGATGTTTCTATGTCCCTCTCCCTTCCTCTCTGAAATCAATAAAAACATATTTAAAAATTTTTTAAATGTTAAGAAATGGTATGTATATTTATTTTTAATACTAACGTTGCTAAGGATATGTAAGAAACAATGATCACAGGCAATTGAAGAGGTCGAAAAACTGTTATTGATTTGTATAAATGAAAGCATTTAGCCTAAGACAGCGTTTTGGAAACAGTGATGATACATGAAAAAGTAAAGCTGCATACTGACTTCCTAAAAAATGCTCTTGGAATAAGTAGTGAAAGTGATTAGTTTAAGGCTAGAAGGAGGTTGTTCAATAAGTTTAAGAAAATAAATGTTTGTTTATAGATCAAACAATATATTAAACATGTACTGTATGTAAGAAAAAGCTAAAACAGAATCATTTGGAGGTCTGGAACGAATTAATTCAATTTATATTATTTCTAACGAGGTAGGAGAAGGAAGATTCGGTTTTCTAACTTATCACTTCTCGAACAGCCTTCTGAAGCAAATTAAGTTTCACTGTATAACTAGTTTGTAATTTGGGACTCCCCAGAAGGAAGGTAAACAAATATTAAAGGTGATCCATTGCAGCTGCTGGTCATCTTTTCACAGTTAGAAAATAATACAAAGCTACCAGTCATCTGATGAAATCCATGCCCAGGCAATGAGGAAAAGAATTGGTTATCATGAAATACTTTGTGATAAGAAAGATACACTTAATTAATAATTACCTCTTGGGAGGGAATACATATATTTCATTTTTCTTGGGTAAATATTTATAATTATTGGGATATATGGTATGTGTGTGTTTAACTTTATAAGAAAGTGTTAAACAGTCTTCCGAAGTGGTTGTACCATTTTACACTTGTGCTTTAAGGATAACTAGTTTTTGAAAAAGGTAGCTTGTAAATTTTGGGTAATAGCAGGTAGGAGCATTGTGATCTATGCTTTCTGATATATTAAATGTAAATATTAGTCCTGTGTAGTTTTGACTAAATGTTGGTACTTGCTAAATAAATACTTTTAGGTCTATGGATTCATTCTTTTTTCTTGTCATAGAAATTAAAGAATATCCCAATTCCAGCCCATTTATATACATGTCCCACTTCATTCTGGGCTTAGATTGTGATGGAAATTTAGGTCTCTTGTAAAATTGGGACTTAGGCTGGGGTCTTCTGTGACTAATGACAGGTATTTGGCAATATGCTCAAATGGTGAGTTTTTAAAAAAAAAATACATATTGTTATTGATTTCATAGTAGGAAAGGAGAGAGAGATAGAAACATCAATGATGAGAGAATCTTTAGGCTGCCTCCTGTACGTCCCCCCATGGGGATCAAGCCCGCAACCCAGGCATGTCCCCTTGACTGTAATCAAACTCGGAATCCTTCAGTCCTCAGGCTGATGCTCTATCCACTAAGCCAAACCAGCTAGTGCTCAAATGGTGATTTACGTGAGAATCTTTTTTCATCTGTAGAACTGGCAAGTATTCCATCTTTTCATCTTTTTCTGGTTTATTTTTTTCTTAATTTCTATTTTTTGCACTTTCTCTTGCCAGTTACAGCAGTAAAGATATATAGAATATATCTGACATTTAAATTTTAGAGTATAATTAGAGCCCCGAGGTTTCTGCGTAGTTTTTATATATTCTTTTTTCATTACCCTTTATCCCCTCTATGCTCTCTATGCTCTCTTCCACCTCCACCCCCCACAATCACAGTGCTGTTGTCTATGTCCATGAGTTTCCTCTTCTTTTTTTCTGTTTTAATCAATTTTTTTTTTTTTAATCCTCGCCCAAGGATAGTTTCCCATTTATTTTAGAATAGAAGGGAGGGAAATAGAGAGAGAAACATCAGTATGAAAGAGCCACATCAATTGGTTGCCTCCCACACATGTCCCAGCCAGGGCCAGGATTGAGTCTGCAGCTGAGGTATATGCCCTTGATTGGAATTGAACCCTGGACCTTTCAGTCCAAGAGCTGACTCTATCCACTATGCCAAGCTGACTAGGGCAATTGTTCTTTTTTAATCTTTTGAGAGAGAGGAGCATTGATTTGTTGTTCCACTTATTTATGCATTCACTAGAGGCCCAGTGCACGAAATTCATGCACTCATGCATCCTCTCACAGTCTAGGACCCCCTTGCTCTTTTACCACCCACCTGTTGGCTGCTCCTTACCGCTCAGTTCACTACTCCTTAGCACTGCCACAGAGAAAGGAGAGAGTCCATCCACTGCCGCTTCGCTTGCCAACCATGAGCTCGGCTTCTGGCTGAGTGATGCTCCCCCTGGTGGTCAGTGTGCATCATAGTGACTGGTCGTCCCACCATTTGGTCTATTTGCATATTAGCCTTTTATTACATAGGAGTAGAAGCCCAATGCATGAACATTCGTGCAGGACTGGGCCTTCCTTTTTTTGGCTGCTGGCACTGCCTTTCCACTCAGGCCCCAGAGCTGCCTTTTTTCGCTCTGGCCCCACCTTTCCACGCAGCCCAGAGGCCCTGAGCAGCTGGGGTGGTGCGGAATACCTGCGTTGTTGCCATGGCGACCATGCAAGCACCCCCCATCACTCTGCATATGCAAACTAATCCACCATCTTTGTTGGGTTGATTTGCATACTCACTTCTGTTGGCTGGTGGGCGTCACGAAGGTACTGTCAATTTGCATCTTTTTCTTTTATTAGTGTAGATTGGTTGATTCTTGTGTGTGCCCTGAGTGGGGATCAAACTCACAACCTTGAACATATCAGGATGACACTCCAACCAGGGTGCACACATACATGCATGTGTATGTGTGTGTGGGGGGGGGGTTGTTTGATAAGCCTTTAAAAATAACTAGACACTATACCAAGCTTGTCTAGTTCATCTAATAGAAAATACAATTTGAAGAATGTTTTATTTCTATAAATTATGATATCCATTAATAGAAGATCAATTAAGACATTTTTAGACAAGGATCAATTTATAGTTATTTATTGACTGCCTTCTACAAAGTGCCAAGTCCTAGACAGTGTTACCTGGCCTTCATTTTTATTTTTATTTTTTTAATATGTTTTTATTGATTTTCAGGAAGAAGGAGAGGGAGAGAAATTGAAACATCAATGATGAGAGAGAATCATAGATGAGCTGCCTCCTGCATGCCCCTTACTGGGGATCAAATCTGCATCCCGGGGCATGTGCTCCGACTAGTAATTGAACCGTGACCTGGTTAATAGGTTAATGCTCAACTACTGAGCCACACTGGCTGGACTGGCTTTCATTTTTAATCATCATAATCTGATAAGGTAATAGTGTCTGCATTTTACAAATAAGGAAAATAAAACTTGCTGCTTCCTAAAACCCAAAGGTAAAATTTCCTTCTCATCCATCTCCTACCATAAAAGTGGCTGTTTAGAAAGATTCCATATTTCCTAACTCATAATTCATTGTCCATTTGAAAGTCAGTAACTAAAATAGAAAGGCTTTTCATATGTACTACAAATAGTATAATGATTGAGAGTAGAATGCTAAGTAAGTCTTGTTTTCTTGACACTTGATATATTTTAATATCTCACTTAAAAATTTTATAAAGTGTTCTTTTATAAATTACTATTGCTTTGTCAGGATGTATAATTTATTTTGGAGTATAATTTAACTAGAGGCTAGTGCATGAATTAATGTACATTGAAAGGAAATTAGAAGAAATATTTTAGAAGCTGAGGAGGGGTCCCAAAAAGGTTAGCTCCAGGGCATGTCCAGCCCATCTTGCCTAGTCCCAATCGGCCAGACCCTCAGCAGCAAGCTAACCTACCGGTCAGAGGGTCTGCCTCCTGGTGGTCAGTGCACATCATAGTGACTGGTCGAGGGAACAGTAGGACACTTAGCATATTAAGCTTTTATTATATAGTATAGAAAGCATACGATTTTTAAAAAAATATATTTTATTGATTTTTTACAGAGAGGAAGGGAGAGGGATAGAGAGTTAGAAACATCGATGAGAGAGAAACATTGATCAGCTGCCTTCTGCATGCCCCCCACTGGGGATGTGCCCGCAACCAAGGTACATGCCCTTGATCAGAATTGAACCCAGGACCTTTCAGTCCACAGGCCAACACTATCCACTGAGCCAAACCAGTTTCGACAAGATTCTTTTTAATTTATAAAAAAATATATTTTATAAATTAAAAACTAGAATGAAGCTCTTGCCAGGTAGCTCAGCTGGTTAGATCAAATACCAGGGTTGCAAGTTCAATCCCCAGTCAGGGCACATACAAGAATCAACAAATGATTAGAAAAAAATCAACGTTTCTCTCCCTCATCTCTCCTTTCCTCTTTCTCTTTCCCTAAAATCAATAAACTTTTTAAAATATTAAAAAACAAACTGGAATGGCCAAGACCAGTTTGGCTCAGTGGATAGAGCGTTGGCCTGCGGACTGGAAGGTCCCAGGTTTGATTCCGGGGCATGTACCTTGCTTGCAGGCACAACTCCAGTAGGAGGCATGCAGGAGGCGGCTGATCGATGTCTCTCTCTCATCAATGTTTCTAACTTTCTATCCCTCTCCCTTCCTCTCTGTAAAAAAATCAATAAAATACATTTAAAAAACAAGCAAACTAGAAAGAACATTATTTTGAATTAAAAATTAATACTCTGCTTATTGTAAAAATTCAGACATTTTGAAAGTATATAAAGAAATAAAGTTTTTCCTTCCAAGGATAACCAATGTTAACAATTTCAAGCCAGCATTACACATTGGGAGAGGAGGGGGAGCATAAACATATACCTATAATACTTTTGGTTCTGCTTTTCTTTGCTTAATTTTTTTAAAAGATTTTTTTCAAATATCAATACATAAAATTTGTTTCATTTGACCTGCTGAATAATTTCCTATTGTGACATACAATTGATTCAAAACTTAATCTATTGAGTGTATATAAATGCTACTGAACTTAAAAATAGTTACGATGGTAGATTTTATGTTATACTAGAGGCTCTAGTATAACATAGGGTCCCTAGTGGCTGCCAGCTGGGGCCTCCCTTTGCACCTGCTTTGGCCTGGTGCTGCCTGCTCACCTGCTCCGCCATCCTGCCTTGGTCCCACTCTCATTGGGGCCCACTGGGGCTGGCAGTGCCTCCACTGCCGCCCGCTGCCAGCGCTGCATTGCCAATGCCTGCCATGTTCCACACTGCCCCTTGGTGGCCATCGAATGTGTAACTCCCAGTGAGTCAAACTCCTGCCTGTAGTGACAATTTGCATATTAGCCTTTTATTATATAGGATTATATAGGATGTGTTTTAATGGGAAATGCAAACAAAAAATAATAATTGTATTGGCAGGCTATATCAAGTACTTCTGTACATTGAAGTTATTATTTCTCCATTGTAGGTATCCAGTCAGTTCGCTGCTACTCCCATGGATCACATGAGACAGATGAGGAATTTGATGCTCGCTGGGTGACTTACTTCAACAAGCCAGATATTGATGCCTGGGAATTGCGTAAAGGTAATTGTAATATAGACTGATAAGCAGTCTATATTGTCTATTTCGATACAGAATTATGAACTGCTTTGTAGTCTTCTACTATTTTGTTAAAAGCAAAACATGCATCAGGTTAACTGAATATTCTCATGCAACTTGCAATTAGAAAATATTATAGCCCTCCCTGGTTTGGCTCAGTGGATAGAGTATCGGCCTGTGAACCGAAGGGCCCTGTTTTGATTCCAGTCAAGGGCATATGCCCAGGTTGCAGGCTTGATCTCCAATTAGAGGTATGCAGAATCGATTCCCAGTCAGGGAACATGTCTGGGTTGCTGATCAATGATTCTATTTCATCGTTGATGTTTCTACCTCTCTTCCTCTCCCTTCCTCTCTGAAAGCAATAAAAATATATTTAAAAGAGAAAATATAGCTTCCCTAGCGTATCCTGTAAAGCAAAGTTTTAAAGCAGACACAATGGTATTTAGGGCCAAATAATTCTTTGTTGCAAGGGCTGTCCTTTGCATTGTAATATGTTTAGCAGCATCCTTGGCTTCTGCCCACTAGGTGCCATCCACCCCCATGCCCTTCAGCACCTCCCACCCCCAATTATGACAACCAAATATGTTTCTTGGGGGACAAAATCACCTCTGATTAAAACCATTACTATAATGTCAAGGTGAGCAAGAGTTAAATTTTGTATCTTTTAGATAATTTATACAAGTAGTTATTTTGGTTCTTCTCCCTTCTTAGTTATAGTTTGGGGTTTTTGTTATTTTTATTCTTCGTTACGATTCGTCTTGCCCTGAATAAGTGTCCAGTCTAAATAAGCTAGAATTTATTTTTCCTAAATTTTCAGATGTGCATTTAACATGAGTAAGTAGCATTAATGGTAACTAGTCTTTCTTTTTCTTTTTTTTAAATATATTTTTATTGATTTCAGAGAGGGAGAGAGAGAGGAAAAAAAACATCAATGATGAGAGAGAATCATTGATAGCAACCCAGACATGTGCCCTGACCGGGAATCGGTTCACAACCCTCTGGTTTGTAGGTCAATGCTCAACTACTGAGGCACGCCAGCCGGGTAATAACTAGTCTTAATAGTTAGTTGTAAATAGCTTTAAGTGTAGGCAATTTATCTCAGACCAAGAGTTCAGCTTCTATGACTGACTACATTCTAGCATTATAGTTTAAATATTGTGTTATTTTGTGCAAAGCTGAAAGTAATCATGCCCAATTATTTTCTGGTTGAATATGAGTCTGTGCACTAATGTTTCTCTATTTCTTTCTCTCTCTCTTTTTTAAAATATATTTTTTATTGATTTCAGAGAGGAAGGGAGCGGGAGAAAGAGATAGAAACATCAAAGATGAAAGAGAATCATTGATCGGATCTTTCCTACATGCCCTGTACTGGGGATGGAGCCCACAACCTGGGCATGTGCCCTGTCTGGGAATTGAACTGAGATCTCCTAGTTTATAGTTTGACACTCAGCCACTGAGCCATGTCTGCCAGGCTCTAAATCTCTTTAATGTGTTCATTTGGGCTTCATTAACTCTCCTTTCTCATTTCTCATGTTGTTTTTATTTTCCAATCAAATCTATTTTAAAGCAACCAACGTGCATACATTGTGATAAGAGTTAAAGATATGAGTTTACAATAACCCTCTTAATTGAAACTAAACCAGCAAATTATTATGAAAATAGTGTTTGCATTTAAGGAATTCTTTTATTTTTGGGGGGTCTTTTTTATTGTTTGTTGTTGTTGTTATTATTGTTATTGTTTTCCTTTAATTTGCAGGATACTGCATAGTCCTTTCCACTAATTTATTGTGAAAGAGTCATGATCTTACCATCTGTTAAAAGTAGATTCTCTCATTTTATAGATAAAAGAATAGAGGCCTGGTAGGTTCCAGGACCCAATTCCAATGTATATGGATAGACTTCCCTATATCTACAAACAAGTCTGGACGCCAGCAGGCTGTCCAAGAATTCAGTTCAGGGTGGCATTATCTACCCTATCTAGAAGTAGAATGAGATTCCACAGGTAAAGGGCTCAGTCTCACAAGACTACCCTTCACTTTAGAGGCTGGTTACAAGCTAGGTTGTTGATCTGTGCTTCTGACCTACTGGCTACAAATCAGAAGTTCCAACAATCCCCTCTTCCCATTCCAGTGACTCAAAGAAAACCTGTTTACTTACTAGATTAAAAATTTATTACAAAGATTATTAAAGGATACAAATCAACAGCCAGATGAAGAGATACATATGGCAAGGTCCCAAATGAAGGAGCTTCTATCCTCATAGAGTTTGGGATCTGGCACAGTGGATCATGAAAGCATTCTAGTACCCCAGTGTGACAAACTCTCTAAAAAAGGACCAAAGGGCTGTCGTATGTTTTTTATGGAGGCTTCATACTTAGTCATGATTGATTAAGTCTTTAGCCATTGGCAGTTAATTTGACCTCAAGCCCCTCTCTCTTCTCTGCAAATCAGGGAATGGGAGTGAAAATTTCAGTCTTCTGTCCACAGCATTGGTCTCTGCTGACATCCAAAAACCTACTCTTGGTAGTCCAAAAGTTACCTCCTTAATATAACAAGAGGTACCACTGTGCTTCCATCACCATCACTTAGAAAACTCCAAAGAGGGTTGGCGGTTCTGTCAGAAGCAGACCAAATATATATTTATTATAAATCACAAGGTCATATGTCTTATGTTTCAAAAATGTAGATAACCAAATTATAGTTTAATTGAGAATATTTAGTTTAAGTGAGAATATTTCAAGTTGATATGACCCCTCTTTTTAATTTGACAGGGATGAACACACTTGTTGGCTATGATCTGGTTCCGGAACCCAAAATCATTGATGCTGCTTTGCGGGCATGCAGACGGTTAAATGATTTTGCTAGTGCTGTTCGCATCCTAGAGGTTGTTAAGGTCAGTGAAATAATATTAAACTTGTTCTGGAAATATGTGATCTATTGACTAGGTATCAGTATATTCTTTATTTTTTAATTTGTTAAGATAACCTAAAATTAGTTTTTATATAGCTAGAGGGAATGTACAGTGAAGTTAATGATTTTTCTGGAATAAAGTGTGACAGAATTTATCCCAGGCCTGGAAAATTGTGCTTGATACTCTATAATTTATCTTTGTGCTATTGTGATAGGAAATTAAATGTTGTTAGTAGTTTCTTAATATGGGACTTTCCAAAAGTGGTTATTACACAAATGTGTTTAACATTAAACATATTTATTGCATATTAACTGAAGAAAATTAAGAACTTTATAATTTAAAAAATATAACTAAGGAGACTTAGAATTTGTTAAAGGCAGAAGAAGCAGTTTGGCAGTGTCTTAGTCCATTTGACTTTTTAATATTTGTCCCTGGGGAACTTTGTGACAATGTATAGGTATTAATATGTTATGGTGAGTATTAATGAAAATTCTCTTACCCTAAAATAAGTATTTTCTAAGTGTAGCTCTCCATGAAAGAATATGGAATATAAGAAAGAAATTCAAGGTCTATAAAAAAGAAAATGTGAGATTACTTTATCTACAATGGATAAGATAATTTAGAGTTCTGTAGGTTGTCAATTCATTCAGCACCAGTAGTTAATTCAGTTAGGATCTCAAATTAGAAGCAAATGTACAAACTTTTCCTCTGTTAACTTAATTATTCCTATTGCCTGCTGGGCATGTTTAATTACCTTCACAAAGTTCTGTCATCACCACCTTGTTTTCTAATAACTCAGGCTTTGAAAATAAGATATTTCTGGATTTAGTCTAATTGTTGTAATTATTTTCAAAGTGTCTTTAAAAACCTACCTTAACTAGTGCCCACAAAGTTGCTCTCTTTATTGAACAAGTATGTTAACTTAAAAGTAGCCTCTGCATATGTGATTAAAAGCATTTTCAAGTTCATTTTGTAAATAGATAAGGCTTCTCAGAGAGCTAAATGTGAACTTTTTTTTCTCTTTTTTTTTTTGCCATCAGGACAAAGCAGGACCGCATAAGGAAATCTACCCTTATGTCATCCAGGAACTTAGACCAACTTTAAATGAACTGGGAATCTCCACTCCAGAGGAACTGGGCCTTGACAAAGTATAAAACTCCATTGGTAAGCAACATTCTACTGAATAAAGCAGGAAAGAATCCAGGGAGATGTGAATGGCATTTCAGTGTTCTCAGAAATGTCTTGTTAGAGCAGCAGTTCTGAACCTGTGGGTCGCAACTCCTTTGGGGGTCGAACAACCCTTTCACAGGGGTCGCCTAAGACCATCGGAAAATGCAGATATTTACATCACGATGCATAACAGTAGCAAAATTTCATGGTTGGGGGTCACCACCACATGAGGAACTGTATGCAAGGGTCTCGGCCTTAGGAAGGTTGAGAACCACTGTGTTAGAGGCTATAAGCATAGAGATTTAGAGTAAAAATGATAACTTTAAGGAGCTAGGATTGCTATTTTTAGTTGTTATAATTGTTCTCTTACTTGTGTAAAGGCAAGTAAAGCCCTCCTTTATAAAAAATCTATATAAAATATTTTAAGCATAAATAGCATAGAGAATAAATGTAATCACACCCAGATTTTCAGATATTATTATTTTGCCGTATTTTCTTTAGTCTTCTCCCCTCTATCCCACCAAGAAATTATTTGTTTTACCTAGAGTTCAAGCCCTCTGGGTACCCTTCCCTTATTCTAGCCCATTAACCTAAATAAACTAAAGATAGTTCACTGCATTCAATATGTTTATCATGTATGCTTTTTAAAATATATATATTTTATTGATTTTTTGCAGAGAGGAAGGGAGATGGATAGAGAGTTAGAAACATTGATGAGAGAGAGACATCAATCAGCTGCCTCCTGCATGGCCCCCACTGGGATGTGCCTGCAACCAAGATATATGCCCTTGACCAGAATCGAACCTGGGACCTTTCAGTCTGCAGGCTGACACTCTATCCACTGAGCCATTTTTGGCTATCATGTATGCTTTTAAACATATGTTTTGTTGTTGTTTTTATATTTTTATTGATTTCAGAGAGGAAGGGAGAGGGAGAAATAGAAGTATCAGTGATGAAAGAATCATTGATCAGCTGCCTCCTACACATCCCCTATTGAGGATGAAGCCCAAAACTTGGGCATGTGCCCTGACCAGGAATTGAACTGTGACCTCCTGGTTCATAGCTTGACACAACACCTGAGACATATTGGCTGGACAACATGTGTTGTTGTTTTTTAACAGTAGGGTTTTATTAATTTGATGCTATTTTTGTATGCCCAGGTTAGAATTTAATAGTCAAGTAAATTTTCATCAATAATAAAAACTTATTCTCTATGGAAAGACAGATTATGTAATAAAACTAGCCACAAGGTTGTCTAGGTAGTGAGCAGTGTTCAGAAAATCCTTTGTAAAACAGAAAATATATAAACAATAATTCATATTTTAATTTTATTTAACAAATACATATAGTATATACAATTCTTTTTTGCTAAGCCTTACCTGAGGATATTTTTTCCATTGATTTTTAAAGAGAGTGGAAGGAAATGGGGGGCAAGGAGAGACACATCTACTGGTTGCCTCCCGCAGGTGCCCCAAATCCATGGGTTGAACCTGCAATCCAGGTAGGTGCCTTTGACGAGGAATGGAACCTAAGATCCTTTGGTGTACGGGCCAACACTAAACACTAACTACTGAGCACACTGGCCAGGGCAGTATATAATTCTTGATGTGTGTCAGGCAGAGTTCATATATATATATATATATATATATATATATATATATAATTGCTTTCAGAGAGGAAGGGAGAGAGAGGTAGAGACATCAATAATGGATGAGAATCATTGATTAACCATCTCCGGTGTGCCCCCTACTAGGGATTGAGCCCGAAACTCCAGGCATGTGTCCTGACCAGGAATTGAACCTCCTGGTTCAGATATTGATGCTCAACCACTGAGCCACACCCACTGGGCTCAGGCATAGTTTTAAGTGCTGTATAAATAGTAGCTCATTTAATCCTCATAAACAATCCTGCGAGGTGGTTATTATTATTTTATTCCTATTATTTATTGATGAGCAAACTGAGGCACCTTGTCCAAACTCTACATTTAAAACCACGCAAACTGGTTTCAGAGTTCATTGCACCCACTATGCCACATGTTCTGTATAGGCATTTACTAAGGCCATACTCTTATTTCTCAGTAAAAAAATGAGACTTAAATAAAAGTAGACCAAAAATTATTTTAGGAACTATTAAATATCCTACTAACAGACTAAGCAGAAAATGTAATCCACTTTGGGGCTTGTTTTTTGGAGCATATGTCTTAATTTTTATTTTTGTCCATAAACACCACCTCCCTGAATTCAGATAGCTCATCTTTATAATATATACAAAGTTATTTGTTTGTTATTTAAAATTTCTGTGAATACTTAGAGAAAATTAGGTATTCAGAATAGAGGATTTATCCTTTTTTATATATAATTTATCCTTATTTTTGTAATGGATTTTTTTTAATGAATGGAAGGGAGGGGTAGAGACAGAGAAAAACATTGATATGAGAGAGATACATTGATTGGTTGCCTACCACACAGATTCAACTGGGTCTGGGGATAGAACCTGCAACCGAGGTATGTCAAATCCTTGGGCCAAAGCTCTAACCACTGAACAAAATCAGCTTGAGCCTTCATTATATTTTCAAAGCTCTTATCTGTGGTTCATACTTCATAATGGACTCGAAAAAGGTTGTCTAAATACTTGGGCTTAATTTTTATTTTATCAAATACTGGCGGCCCATGCACAAATTTGTGCACAAGTGGGGTCCCTCTCCTGGCCTGTGTCCTCTCACAATCCGGGACTCCTTGGGGGATGTTGGACTGCTGGGTTGCAGCCTGATCCCCATAGGCAGTTCGAGTGGCCCAACCAGTGCAGGAATCCATGCACTGGACCTCTAGTATACATGTAAGATCTTTGGTTAATTTCTTCTTGCCCTTCTCTCTTCCCCACTTCCCTCTGAGATTCATCAGTCTATTCCATGTTTCCATGCCTGTGCATTAAGCGTCGGCTTCCTGGTGGTCAGTGCACATCATAGCTACCAGTTGAATGGTCAGATGGTCGCTTAGGCTGATGATTGATTGATTGATAGATAGATAGATAGATAGATAGATAGATAGATAGATAGATTATTGCAGTGAATCCAAAAGATCTTTGTTATATAGGATGTATTCTTGCTTTAGTAACATGTTTCTTTAAAGATTTCTACCTTTTCTTTATTTTCTGGCTAATTCTTCGTGTTTTCTCTTACAGATAGGCTTCCCAAGGATTTACTGATAATACTACTTGAGTGTAAACAATCACCTGGAAACACTGATGATAACATATTACATTATTTGAACAAGTTTTCCTTTATTGAGTACCAAACCATGTAATGATAACTTGAATTTTAATAAAAAGGAAATGAGTTTGAATTGAAATTAGGAATTGTTCCATCTGTTTGCATTGAAGAGCAGAAAATGAATTATTTATTATAGGTCTATTGTGTCACAGTTTTGTTGTCCCCTTATGTGCTGAGAGAACTCTAATTTGCTGGAAGTCATCACTATATAAACATATTTGGGTACACTGACTGGTAAAATAGCTAAAGGCTAAGAATCATTTGTATAGACTTTCCTTGTTGATAGCCAGCAAACCCTGGGCTTAGGGAATTGGTTGTCTGGGGACAGATCAAATTGTGTATCTTCCCAAAACTGGTGAAATAAAGTTCAAAAGTGGTCATTGAGATAGTCTTGAGGATGTGTGGTAGGATTGCCAGTCCTCTGTTAATGCCCCTTTCCTTCCCTGCCTGGTCTTCCCTGACAGTACAGTATTAACTTGAGACATCAATGAATTTGCTATTGTAGATTTGGAAGCTTTCTCCTTAAAGAACAGTGCATGGGTTTACTTCTCTCTCTCTCTCTCTCTCTCTCTCTCTCTTTTTTTTTTACTTTTTTGAAAAATATATTTTATTGGTTTTTACAGAGAGGAAGGAAGAGGGATAGAGAGCTAGAAACATCGTTGAGAGAGAGACATCGATCAGCTGCCTCCTGCACGCCCCCCCACTGGGGATGTGCCCGCAACCAGGATACATGCCCTTGACCGGAATCAAACCTGGGACCTCTCAGTCCGCAGGCCGATGGCTCTATCCACTGAGCCGAACCAGTTTCGGCAGGGTTTACTTCTTGAGAGAATTAATAAAATAATAAATCCTGTTTTTAGAAGCTCCATAATACTGGATATCAGCTGCTGGATAAAGAGGTTCTGGCCTGAGTGACTTCTACAGCCAGTTCAGACTGCAGCGTCTGGGGCAGTGGTTCTCAACCTGTGGGTCGAGACCCATTTGGGGGTCGAATGACCCTTTGACAGGGGTCACCTAAGACCATCAGAAAACACAGATATTTACATTACTATTCATTAACAATAGCAAAATTATAGTTATGAAGTAGCAACGAAAATAATTTTATGGTTGGGGGTCACCACAACATGAGGGACGGTATGAAAAGGCTGCAGTATTAGGAAGGTTGAGAACCACTGGTCTAGGGAATAGGGTTAATGCTTACATGAAATTTTTTTTATCATTTATATCTTTATACTTTTATTTCGCTATATAGTTTCTTTTAATCTGGAAAAATGAAAAGATTTTTCTTTCAGCATGTTCAAGTTCATGCCCCAATCTCATTATCACAGAATATGCTGATACACAGTGTGGAAAGTATAAAAATGGGGAGAAACCCATAGTCACACCTGTAAATATTAAATTTTTTTCCATTTCTTTTCTTTTTTTTTCATTTAAAATCTTTATTCTTTAAAATATTACATAAGTCTCCTTTATCAAGTCCTTTGGTTGATCTCTTATCCCCTACCTTCCTTCATATGTTGGACAATCTGTTCAATGCATCTTTGACTCTGGTTCTGTTTTTGTTAATCAGTTTATGTTGTTGATTATATTCTACAAATGAGTAATATTTATCTCTCTTTGATTGGCTTATTTCGCTTAGCATAATACTCTCCAGTTTCATCCATGCTATTGCAAATGGTAAGAATTACTCCTTTTTTACCATTGTGTGGGTGTACCATAGTTTTCTAACAGTTGAAATTTTTATATCTTTTCTCCTAAAACCATTGTAAGGGAATGTTAGTAAATGTTTGGGTAAGATTTTAACAAATAACCTTTTATAAAAGGCATACGCTACCAAAAAAATTCCCTTTCCCCTATTTCAATAAGTATAAGAGTGAATAAAGTAAAACAGCGTCATTCAACTATTTTATGTGTAGTTAGTAAGCCATAGTTAGGTTTGATACCTCTGCATGGCAGTTCTTTTACTCTCATAGTATAACATCCCAGTCACTCCTGCTCTTTTTCCTCCAGATTCCTCCAGTGATGAATATCAACGTAGTCCTGACCTCATAAATCCTGGGAGGCATGCTGGGGAGGTGGGGAGTATTTAACAGATTAATCACAGATATAAAATTGTCACAGCAGATTTTAAAAGTTCTGTGAATATACATATGGGTACTGTGAGAAAGGGAATGATACTTAAGTTGAAGCCTAAAGGATTGTTTGTATAGGGCTTTATTTCAAACAAATAAAAAATTGAGAGCTATTTCCCTTGGTGTGGGGAAGGGATTAAGGCAAGGAATTTCCCATGACTAGGCCAATACCTTCACACACTAGAGAGATTGTGTAACTATCTTCCTGGCCCCTGTGATTGAAAATCTCAACAAGTGCAGGATCCTATGCCATATCCCACCTACCAAGGGGAACTCCAGCTAGGAGTCAGTACCTGGAAAAAGACAGGCAACAGCATGGCCAAAGGCAAACCACAGATCAAATCCTAAGTACTAGGAACCCACTCTCCCCCTTCCTGGGACCCAGAACAGATTAAGAAGATGACCTTTGGAGCTCTGGCCGATTTTCTCAGTGGTTAGTGTTATCCCAGGGACCAAAGAGTCATGGGTTCAATTTCTGGTTAAGGGTATGCATCTGTTGTAGATTCAATCTCTGGACCTGGTTGAGGCATGTGTAGGAGATGACCAATCCATGTCTCTCTGTCTTTTCCTCCCTCCCTCTCTCCCTCCCCCCTTCCTCCCACTCTAAAAATCAATGGAAAAAAATATCCTCAGGTGAGGATTAACAAAAGAGATGGCCTGTGGAGAGAACCTCTCATCCTGGTGAGAAGAAAAACCCAATGTCCTCACGTTTATCACCTCTGTTCTCAGGAGGGCACTAAATCCTGGAGTTTCTCAGGAGGTGGTACTGGCACCAGTGGAGGCAGGGAAACTCTAGTAAGTCTGGACCCTAAGGCTGACTCTCCCATCCCCTGGCAAAGACTACACTCAACTGTGATCCTTGGTATTTCTTGCCTTCCATTTCCCTTGGGTGGATAGGTGGGTAGATTAGGTTTCTTTAATAGGGGCCCTCCAGGAGGATCCCCTGAATGCCTGTCAATACAGGGCCTGAGAACGGTGTCACATGATGTTTAGTGCTGATAGATTGCCAGCTACTCTATCAGTAGCTGGAGCTACTGTCAAGCTCATGTGGAATCTCTCTGAGGTTAGGGATAGTGCTGGAGCCCTGGAAGCAAGGAAGCTGAGAACTTTGCTGCATGATCTCCATTATTTGTACCACTTTGTCCTGTTGTTTCCAAGCAGCAATCAGCCCCTGCAGCATCCCCATCTTGTAGTAGTTGAATATGTCACCATTCAGGCTGCCTGTGTCTATAAACTCTGTTAGCTTAAAGTTTGACACAAAGCTCAGGTTTCGGAGAGTTCTGGACAGGATGAAACAAAGTTGATGTAAATGATGGGGCCTTCTGCGTCCAAAAGAATGTTCCCATTGTGTCTCTGAATTGCAGCAGGTAGTCAGTTCAACTTTGCACAAAATTGTGCTGGGCATTAAGGAATGCCTCAGTGATGTAACTGCCATGCTCTTGCCAGAAGAAACCTGGTAAGGAGGGCTGTCTTTTCTTTCCCTGGTAGATGAGCAGTGTTGACCACTGGTCCAATCATACTACTGTCCACTGAAATCACAGAATCTTATGTGGCTTGATCCACAGGGGCACTTGCCCCTGTTCCCAAATGGACTGCAGTTGCTTCAACAGCTGGAAGGTCAACAGATCATCTCCCACACTTGACAGCACCTCACTTTTTCCTGCCAGGGCTCTATGAGAGTAACTGTATGTTAACGTAAAAAAATCACTGAAACCTGTAAAGAATTGTGAGTTTATTGGAGCCAAACTGTCGACATATGCTGCGAAGCAGAACCTCAAGGAATTGAGGTAATACTCCAGAGAATGGCGGGTTACATTTGTATTTATATATTGCAATCAAAGGAAGGTTATAGGTGGGTTACATGAAATTCATTGGTGATAAGTTAAGGAGGTGGGATAAAGTAAAGCGGTGGGAAAATCCTGGGATTGGATAAAAAGTAGAAGGGACATACGTATACTTAGGTGGATGCAGGAAAAATTAACATGATAATGAAGGAATTTGTGAGATCTGTCCTGGTGCTCAGGCTCATTAGATTGTGCCCCAGGGGTCCAGAAAAAGGGAAGTTACAAGTTACCCAGACATTTCCAGGGTATGTTATAGATGTAAAAAGACAGGCAGGAAAACAAAACAAAACACCAGATAGGCTTGTGAAGGTAAAGGTTAACCTTGTCATTGAAGATATCGGCCAAGGACGAAACTCATAACTGCTTTTGGTTAAAATTTAATTTCAGACCATCCTTTGTGGTTACTTTACGTCTCTGAGTATGCAAGACTGCCATGCAGGCCTTCCCTGAGCCTGTCAGGTTAGCATGTGGCCCCTTTCGTCCACAGGTAGAAGGGTCTTATGGGTCTCATTTGAAGTAGGGGGAGGAGAGAGGTGTAAGCCAGCTGTTCTGAAAGGCACTGTTGTATGTACCCTGCTGCAAAGAACACAGGCTCTTTGCTCTATTGGATGGTGATATTGTACATGGAAAACATAGTCTCAGCTGTTGGTGTGTATTCGGGGAGTCCACCTGCAGCTCCCCTATGTTGTTCACTAACCAGGCCTCATTATTCTTTTTCTTTTTTAAAATATATTTTTACTGATTTCAGAGAGGAAGGGAGAGAGAGAGACAGAAACATCAATGATGAAAATCATTTACCAGCTGCCTCCTGCACACCCCCTACTGAGATTCAAGCCCAAAACCTGGGCATGTGCCCTGACTGGGAATCTAACCATGACTTCCTGCATCATAGGTCTACACACTCAACCACCAAGCCACACACACTGCCGGGGCTCATCCTTTTTTTGTTTTGTTAATCTCACCTGAGGATATATTTCCCCCATTGATATTTAGAGAGAGTGGAAGGGATTGGGAGAGAGAGAAACATCAATGTGAGAGAGAGATATTGATTTGTTGCCTCCTGCACGTGCCCTGATTGGAAATTGAGCCTGCAACCCAGGTATGTGCCCTTAACTGGAATCAAATCCTTGACCCTCTGTCTGAGGGCCAGCACTCTAACCACTGAGCTACTGGTTAGAGCAGGTCTCATCCTTGTCATAGTGGGGAACAGTTTTGAAACTGCCTGTCTCCTGCTCATGGGAGATACCGAATTTGGGCAGATTTTCTACAGACTATGTGTTCCGGATTCAGTTCTCAGGAATCGGTGGGGACTGGTGGTGGTGAAGTTTTTGCATTCAAGGACTTCCACATAGTTCAGGTAGAGAATCTTGTCCTTGGAATTGAGGACAGGGTATGGACCATATGGTGGCCAAAGCTGGTAATGGGCAGTAAGACTCAGGAAGCTTACAGTTGAGGAGGGAGAGCTCTGAGATCAGCCACTGTTTTCTGCTCTTTGCAGGAAGGGATGGGGTTAAGGGTGGTGATTGCCATCAGGAATTTGATGAATTCTCAATCAGGAGTCAGTCTGAAAGGCTCATCCTCATTCTCCACTTTGGGTTTGCTGGTATTCATTTCAGATTGCTGCTGAGACTTATGCTGGTGTTAGCATCTGACTTAAGATACCAGTGAGCTCTTTTAGAGGGAGATAGCCCTGCTTATGTCAGGGACTGGACTCAAGGAAAGCAGCTCCCTCTTTCAGTGAGCTGGCTTAAGCTCGTTTGAGATCAGCTCCCGTAGCTTGGTCCCACAGGAGTGTTGTTGAGTGGAAATGTGCATATCTGAAGAGTAGGCCCCCAGCAATAGGGCACACTAGAGGGAAATGTTAATGCTCTAACAGCAACAGTGGACTAGACTATGTAAAACTTGATGTCATCATCCATGTGGATGTACATGTTAAGCAACTGGGGCAAATGCAAGTCCATGTCCCTTCAACATCACTCATCATCAGAGCAATGCAAATTAAAACCACAATGAGATATCACTTCACACCTATCAGAATGGCTACCATCAATAAATCCACAATAGGCAAGTGTTGAGGATGTGGAGAAAAGGGAACCCTTAGGAACTGTTTGTGGAAATGCAGATTGGTATAGCCACTAAGGAAAACAGTATGGAGGATTCTAAAAAAATTTAAAAATGGAACTGCCTTATGACCCAGTGATTCCATTTTTGGGTATATATCTGAAGAAACCCAAAACAAGAATTTAAAAGAGTATATGTACCCATATGTTCATTGTAGCACTATTTACAACTAGAGGCCTGGTGCATGAAATTCATGCACCAAGGCAGTGAAGGGGTTTCCTTCAGCCCACCCTACATCCTCTTGCAATACAGGATGCTGCATGCACCACTGACCATATTTTTCATACAGGTGGAAAGCATCTTGCTATTGTATGGGCAGCTACATATTTTTGCCCTGATTATAAAAAGTAGTACATAATATGATAGTTCTGAGGCAGTAATACCATTTCATCTAGTGGATGGAAAAACTGAATCAAGAGAAGTTAAGTAATTGGCTTTGTCACACAGTTATAAGTGTCAGAATCAGGGCTGACCATAAAATGTTCAAGCCAGAGTCCATGCATGTTATTGCTGCATGATCCTGTTTTTTCAGTGTTAGAGTAGCCTTGTCAGGTTTTAATTTTTAAATCTAAGAGACTGTTCCCAATATATAGGGTAGAGTCCCAAGGCCTGGCTAGCAATCAGGGCCATCTGGGGCAACCAGGGGATGGGGGGGAGGGGCGCCCTCACCTGCTGGGACTTGCCTTGGCTGCTGGCCTTGTGCCGCCCACTGGCTGGCCCTGCCTTGCGGTCACCTCCCTCTTGGGGTAGGGGCAGACACAATGCAGGAGCTGCCCCCAACCTGGGGCAGCTCCTTCGTTGTCTGACCCCTGGTGGTCAGTGCGTCATAGTGAGCACTTGTTCTGCTAGTCATTCAGCCATTTGGTCAATTTGCATATTAGAGTTTTATTATATAGGACAGTCAAGATATGGAAGCATCCCAAGTGTCCAGTAGACCAATGGCCCATCAATAGACGAGTGAATATAGAACAGGTAGTACATACCCTGAGTGGCCAGGTATTATGATCTGAACACATAATAATATGGCCACTCAGTATATATATATAAATAGTAGTATATATATAAAATATATATATTAGAAGCCTGGTGCATGAATTCATGCATGGGTGGGGTCCAGCCAGCCTGGCCAGGGGGAGGGGACATTGGCGGTTGGCCAGCCTACCTGCTGGTTGAACTGGTAGAGGGGACAATTTGCATATTAGCCTTTTATTATATAGGTATACACTGAGTGTCCAGATTATTATGCGTTCAGAGAGCATAATCGGCTACTCAATGTACATGCAATGAAATATTACTTAGCCATAAAAAAGAATGAAATCTTACCATTTGTGACAGCATAGGTGAACCTAGAAAGTATTATGCTAAGAGAAATAAGTCAGAAAAAGACAAGTACCGTGTGATTTCACTTATATGTGGACAAAATAAAATTGAAACACTCATAGCACAGGGAGTGGACTAGCGGTTGCCAGAGGGGAGGGGCATTGGAGACCTGGGTGAAAGAGGTGAAGGGATTAAGAGGTACAAATTGATAGTTGCAAAAATAATCATAGGGATATAAATTATAGCATGGGGAATCCTTATATATAAACCCCCTGGGTCCGTCACATCCTCAATGACCAGAGACTCGACCATTTGCCTAGGCTGCGCAATGCAGAAGGCTCTGGTTGGGGGGATTTGTGGCAGTGGAGATGGGAATAACATTCACACTCACTCACAACTGCACACACTTACAGATATAGCACCAACCAGCTCATAGCCTTTTCTCCTTTTCTTTCCCTCCCTCCCAGCTTGCTCTTGGGGCATCTCAGAATAGAGAAACAAAACAGACTGGGCCTGAAGAGGATGGAATGGAATGGGGGACTGACAGAGGGGGAAACGGCCCCTACTGACCCCACCCCTTCCCAGCTGGGAAAGAGGAAGAGGGACACAGGGAGGCAGGGAGGCCTGCTGAGAAAAACAAAGAGAGACAGACACTGGGCAAGATCAGGCCAGTAGGGGAGGGCAGTTGGGGGCATACAGGCTGGCAGGGAAAGGCAGTTTGTGGCAAGATCAGGCCAGCAGGGGAGGGCAGTTGGGGACAAGATCAGGCCAGCAGCATATTTTGTGCACTGGGCCACTAGTCTATATACATAAAAGCCTAAGCAACTGTTATGACCAGTCACTATGATGTGTACTGACCACCAGGGAGCAGCTCAATACAGGAGCTGCCCCCTGATGGTCAGTGCACTCTCACGACCAAGCTCCTGCAGTCAGCCAACTTCCTGTGGTCCCTTTCCCTGGACTGGGCAAGACAGCCCTGATTATCAGCCAGGCTGAGGGACCCCACCTGTGCATGAATTTGTGCATCAGGCCTCTATTTGGTCATTATTGTGAAAACTATTGTTATTTCAATAACATTGTAATTGAAATGTAGAGGGAGAAGCACTTTGTAAAGTATATGTTGTCTAACCATGTGAACCAATACAAAATAGTGAAAGTAAACTGAAACTGGGAAAAAAAAAGTGCACATTCTAATTGTAAAAGCAGTTGTTGATGTAGGCTTGTAGTCTAAGCTCCTTGGGGTTGTTATACAGCTATAAAATGGCCATGGACATGTCAGAGTTTTGACTCAGTCTCAGCAGCCAAGATATTGTTTTGCTTCTGCCTTCTTGCTCTCTTGGCTGTGTTGAAGGCCACAATGGCCCCCATCTCTCTTTCTCCTTTCTTATCTGGGCAGATATATCATCCAGGCAGCAGATCTTACTGTGCACACCATCTACATTAACCAACTCCAGTGGGATGCCTCTGCTAGAGATAGCCATACCTTCATGCAAAAAGCTTAATCTTTTCCAGCACCTCCTGGTAGGCCTTTTGGCCACTTCAGGTTCAATTACAATAGGTCTCTTCCCCTCTCCATGATGATGCTTAGCAAGGAGCCCCCATTATTCCCTTGTGGGCCAGGAGTGGGCTCAGCAGTTGGCTTCAGAGGGCAGGCTCCACTACCATATTTCCCATAGCCACAGCCAGACTTTGAGTTTAAAAACTCCACAGCCCTCCCCACCCCCCACCTTGAGCAGATGCTGGTGGTTTGGGTCATGCTGCCAACACTGCCACCTTAGTGGCAGTGTAGTTGCTCCAGGTTCCATTGGCTGCCTGTGCTTCCCTGACAATGGCCACAGGGGCTGCCTCTAAAAAGTAATTTTATTTTATTTTTCTATTAAATTTATTGGGGTGACATTATTATATAGGTTTCAAGTGTACAATTCTACAATACATCATCTGTACACTGTATTGTGTGTTCACCACCCCAAGTCTTTATCTATCACCATTTATGTCCTCTGTACCTTCTTCCATCTTCCCCCACTTATCCTCCCCATCCCCACAATCACCACACTGTTTTCTGTATCCATTGATTTGTTTCTTTTTTGTTCTATCCCTCTACTTATCCCCTACCCCACTACCCCTCACCTGAGAGCTGTCAACCTGCTTTCTATGAGTCTGTTTCTATCTTGCTTGTTAGTTCACTACATTCGATTCCACGTATAAGTGAAACCCTATCTAATAAAAGAGTAATATGCAAATTGACCATCATGACACAAAATGGCCACCCCCGTGTGGTCAAAGATGGCTTCCACCATGTGAACACAGATGGCCACCACAAGATGACCAACAGGGGAGGACAGTTGTGGGAAGTTAGGGGTGACCAGGCCAGCAAAGGAGGGCAGTTGGGGAAACCAGGTCTGCAGGGGAGGCCAGAAAAAGACAAGTATCATGACTAGAGGCCTGGTGCATGAAATTCATGCATAGGCGGGGGGAATGTCCCTCGGCCCAGCCTACACCTTCTCCAATCTGGGACATCCCTCTCACACTCCAGGATGCTGGCTCCTAACTGCCCTCCCCTGCTGACCTGGTCCCCCACAACTGCCCTCTCCTGCAAGCCTGGGGCCCCCTCCAATTGTCCTCTACTGCAGGCCTTGTTTCCCCCCACCCCCCACCAACTGCCCTCCACTGCAGTCCTAGTCCCCCCCAACTGCCCTCCTCTGCTGGCCCGGTCGCCCCTAACTACCCTCCCTGCTTGCCTGATTGGCCACAACTGCCCTCCCCTGCAGGCCTGGTTCCCCCCCAGCACTGGGCCAGGGGACCTGAGGCTGCACCTCCCTGCCTGGTGGGGCATGACAGGGGACCTCAAGATGCACCCTCAGTGCTGGGTTGGGGAGACTCAGGCCATGTCCCCCTCCCCCTCGAACCCCCCACCTGCCGCCCAACAGGACTTGATGAGGGTCCTGAGGCTGTGCCCACCTCCTGGTGCCAGGCGGGGAGACCTGAGGCTGTACACCCTCCCCACCTGATGGGGCTTGATGGGGGACCTCAGCCATGCCCCCCACCCAGCGGGACTTGACAGGGAATCTGAAAATGCTAATCAGCTTCAGGTAGAGCAACACTGTGGAGTAGATTTATAACATTGAATGCATAATGACTTCAGCACTCTGTCTGGTCACACAAACTCGAAGCTTGAAAGTCATACTGCAGGGCAAAGATCTGGAGATAACTCCTGCCACCCTCACTGACCATCTCTCTCCGCCTTGGAGGGAGGCTGCTTGTTGCCTGCAAGTGGAATGGAGAAAGCAGGCCCACACGGGGAAAGGTTTTCTGTTGTCGATCACGTGACTTGGTAGAGCACAGGGGAGTAGAGCATTTCCCCCTTCATTGTTTGTAACCAGGAATTATTTTTACCCAGTTGCAGAGCAAGACTGTCCCTAAATGAATTCCTTTAAATGTCTCCAAGAAGCATGGTGGGAGGCGGGAGGGGGGGGGGGAAGAAGTTTGTATATATTTTTAAAAACTGTTTGGTGAGTCCTTTTGCAACATGCCAGTATCAACAGGCACTCTGCCTTAACATTCATGCACTTTCGTGGGGATGGCAGTCCATTGCTAGGACCACTTTTCTAATCCTTGAGGTTCAGTCTTTTTCTTCTCCTTTCTATAATATGTCATGATTTGCTACGTTGTAAAATCTTTGTAAAATATTTCTATATAAAACTTTTTAAAATCTTAAAAAAATAAAATAAAATCAATAAATAATATTTCATGACATGGGATAACCATATAAAATTCAGAATTTATTGTCCATAAATAAAGTTTTGGAACACCAGCTACACATTCATTTGCATATTATCTATGGCTGCTTTTTATTTATTTATCTTATCTAATAAAGAGGGAATATGCTAAGTGACCATCACTTCAACACAAAGATGGCTGCATTCAGAGCTGAGGCCAGGTTCCTATAAGGAGTCTTAACAAGCAATAAGCAGCATCCTGAGGCTACGCCCCCCACCCCCATGAGGCTTGACAGGGGACCTCAGGCTGCATTCCCCAACTGGCAGAGCTTGATAGGGGATCTCAGGCCTTGCCCCGCACCAGGCAGGGCTTTACAGGAGACCTCAGGCCGCACCCCCCACCTGGAGGGGATTGAAGGGGGACCTAAGGTGTGCTTCCCATCCTGGTGCTGGGCTAGGGTACCTCAGGCTTCTCCCCCCACCTCAGCACTGGGCCAAGGGACCAGAGGTATGTCCCCTTCCTGATAGGGCTTAACAAGGGTGGGACTGGCTGGATCTGTCAGGATCAAGCCCAAGGAGGAGGAGGGCGGCTGGGTTTGGGGCTCACGTGATTTTGAGGCACATGTAGGTGGGCGGGCACTTGACTCTGGGTCCTGTGGTGTTCCCCAGACTCTGACAGGAGGAAGGTTTTCATATACATTTTACTCATTTTCTTTCATCTCTGACACTTCTATTATAGAGAAAAAGCAATTAGCAATATTAAATTATATCCTCTAATTAATCCCCCTTTATTTTTTTAAAATATATTTTATTGATTTTTTACAGAGAGAAAGGGAGAGGGATAGAGAGTTAGAAACATCGATGAGAGACATCGAATAGATGCCTCCTGCGTGCCCTGTACTGGAGATGTGCCTGCAACCAGGATACATACCCTTGACCAGAATCAAACCCGGGACCTTTCAGTCTGCAGGCCGGCGCTCTATCCAATGAGCCAAACCGGTTTTGGCTTAATCCCTTTTAATGTGCATGAATTTTGTGCACCAGGTTATTAGTTGTTTTAAAAAAATATTTATTGTTCAGATTATTACACTTGTCCCTCTTTTTTCTCCCCATAGCTACCCTCTGCCACATTCCCACTCCAGCCCCTTATTCCTCCCCCCCCCCCACTATCCTCATCCACAGGTGTATAATTTTTGTCCAGTCTTTTCCTGTACCCTCACACCCTCTTCCCCATGAGAACTGTCAGTCCACTCCCTTTCTATGCCCATGATTCTATTATATTCACCACTTTATTCTGTTCATGAGATTTTTTATTCAATTGATTTTTAAATTCACTTGTTCATAGTTATGTATTTGTTGTCACTTGGTTGTTCATAATTTTTATATTTACCTTTTCCTTTTTTTTCCTCTTCTTAAATGATACCCTTCAGCATTTCATATAATTCTGGTTTGGTGGTGATGAACTCCTTTAGCTTTTTCTTATCTGTGAAGCTTTTTATCTGCCCTTCAATTCTGAATGATAGCTTTGCTGGGTAGAGTAATCTTGGTTGTAGGTTCTTGCTATTCATCACTTTGAATATTTCTTACCAATAAGTTCTGGTCTGCAAAATTACTGTTGATAAATCAACTGACAGTTGTATGGGTACTTCCTTGTAGGTAACTAACTGTCTTTCTCTTGCTGCTTTTAATATTCTCTCTTTGTCTTTTGCCCTTGGTATTTTAATTATGATGTGTCTTGTGGATTCCTTTTGTTTGGGGTTCTCTGGACTTGGATGTCTATTTCTTTCACCAGGTGGGAGCAGTTTTCTGTCATTATTTCTTCAAATAGGTTTTCAATATCTTGCTTACTCTCTCTCTTTTTCTAATGTTGGTTCACTTGAAGTTGTCCCAGAGGCTCTATATATTATCTTCATATTTTTGGATTTTTTTCTTTTTTCTTTTCCAGTTGGGTTTTTTTGCGTCTTTGTAATTCAAATCTTGACTTGATTCTTGGGATTCTCTAGTCTGTTGTTGGATCTTGGTACATTATTCTTTATTTCAGTCAGTGGATGCTTAATTTCTAATTGGTCCTTTTTCATATCCTTGAGGGTCTTACTAAAGCTCTCTGAGGTTTCTAGAACATTCTTGAGTAAATTTATAACGGTGGTTTTGAAATCTATATCCAGTCATTTGCTTTCCTCCAATTCTTTCATTTGTAACCTGTTTCTTTGTCTCCATATTTTGGCTGCTTCTCTGTCGTGATAAAATGGCTTTGTGTGCTAGGTGTCCTATACGACCCAGTGGCTCAGCCTTCCTAATTATCTGACACTCTTGGTACACCCCTTTGTGGGCTGTGTGCACAGTCTTGTTGTAGTTAAGCTTTGATTGCTGTTGGTATCACTGGGAGGAATTGACCACCAGGCCAGTTGGCTGTGAGGACCAGTTTTGTCTACAGTGGGAGAATGTCTGAGCTGGAGACACCCTAATGGGGCAGGGCTTGCTTCAGTGGGGCTTTGGCGCTCACTGAGTCTACCCTGAGTGTGTCTTTCATCAGGTCAGTGTATGTTTAATTTCTAGTTGGTCCTTTTTTGTATCCTCGAGGCTCTCGCTCATATCCTCCAGGGTCTTGCTAAATTTATCGGCCTTTTCTAGGATTTTTTTTTTTTTTACATACTGAAGTGTTTATTTATTTTTTGTTTGCTCTTTCATTTCCTATTATTTTTATTTTTTATTAATGTATTACATGTATACATATATTCCCATTGCCCCCTCCCCACTCCCATGCATACCCTAAACCCCCAGTGGCTTGTGTTCATTGGTTATGCTTATATGCATGCATACAAGTCCTTTGGTTGATCTCTTAACTATACCACCTCTCCCTAACCTTCCCACTGTAATTTGACAGTCTGATGCTTTACTGACTCTGTATCTTTTTGTTCCTCAGTTTATAATGTTCTTTATTATCCATAAATGAGATCATGTGGTACTTTTCTTTTATTGATTGGTTTATTTCACTTAGCATAATGCTATCCAGTTGCATTGCTGCAAATGGTAAGAATTCCTTCTTTTTTATGGCAGCAGAGTATTCCATTGTGTAGATGTACCATAGTTTTCTGATCCAGTCATCTGCTGACAGGCACCTAGGCTGTTTCCAAATTGTAGCTATTGTAAATTGTGCTGCTATGAACATTGGGGTGCATAAATCCTTTCTGATTGGTGTTTCTAGTTCCTTAGGATATATTCCTAAGAGTGAGATTGCTGGGTCAAATGGGAGTTCCATTTTTAATTTTTTGAGAAAACTACATACTGTTCTCCACAGTGGCTGCACCAGTCTGCATTTCCACCAGCAGTGCAGGAGGGTTCCTTTTTCTCTGCATCCTAGCCAACACTTGTAGTTTGTTGATGATTACCATTTTGACAGGTGTGAGATGGTATCACATTGTTGTTTTGATTTGCATCTCTCAGATAATTAGTGACTTTGAACATGTTTTCATGTGTCTCTTGGCCTTCCTTCTATCTTCTTTCAAAAAGATTCTATTTAGGTCTGTTTCCCATTTTTTGATTGGATCATTTATCTTCCTTTTATCAAGTTGTATAAGTTGGCTGTAGATGTTGAAGATTAAATCTTTATCAGTGATAACATTTGCAAATATGTTCTCCCATACAGTAGGCTTTCCTGTTGTTTTGTTGATGGTTTCTTTTGCTGTGCAAAAGATTTTTTTATATATATATAGTCCCATTTGTTTATTTTCTCTTTAGTTTCCATTGCCCTTGGAGCAGTATCAGTGATGAAGTTCCTTTGGCATATGTCTGAGATTGTGCTGCCTGGGGATTCCTCTAGTATTTTTATGGTTTCCCATCTTATGTTTAAATCCTGTATCCACCTGAAGTTTATTTTTGTGTTTGCTGAAAGTTGGTAGTCTAGTTTCATTTTTTTGCATGTATCTGTCCAATTTCCCCAACTCCATTTATTGAAGAGACTGTCTAGACTCCATTATACATTCATGCCTCCTTTGTCAAATATTAATTGAGCCTAGTGATTTGGGTGTGGAAACCTCTTTCCACGTCCCACGTGGTTCAACGTTCCCGGTTCAGGGTTCGGGTTCTGAAGGAGGCCGCACGCAAAGGAAAAGAGAGACTAGAAAATATTAATTTGGTGATATTGGGGGGCCAGGCGGGAGCCTTCCTCTAGTGGAAAGACTGCCACCTTCCTTTGGCCTTGCCATCCCTTTTATTTGGTTTTTTGGGATACACCCTTTGCCCTGAAGCAGGCAATTCCAGTAATAAGTAGATTATCTATATCAGTAAGGTTTTACATAATTATTTGATGGGGAAGTTCATTGTCTCAATTAGATAGCGAGTGGCTGGCTTTGACCTTTCAGAGCTTGAAGGCTGACCAGCCTTTTGGGTTCCTTTTACCTGCTTAGTTAAGCTCATTCATAGGTATCTTAATTTTTTAGGTGCGATAGTAAATGGAATTGCTTTTTTAGTCTCTCTATTAGTGTATAGAAATGCCATAGATTTCTTGGCATTAATTTTGTATCCTGATATATTGCTGAATTCATTAATTAAGTCTATTAGTTTTTGAATGGAGTTTTTGGTTTTTTTATGTACAATATCATGTCATCTGCAAATAAGGACAGCTTTACTACTTCTTTTCCAATTTAGATGCCTTTATTTCTTCTTCTTGTCTAATTGCAATGACTAATACTTCCAGTACTATGTCGAACAGGAGTGGTGAGAGTGGGCATCCCTGTCTTGTTCCTGTTTTTAGGGGAAATGGTTTTAGTTTTTGCCCATTGAGTATGATGTTAGCTGTGGATTTATCATATATGGCTTTTATGATGTTGAGGTATGAACCTTCTGTTCACACCTCGCTGAGAGTTTTTATCAAGAAAGGGTGTTGGATTTTGTCAAATAATTTTTCTTCATCAATTGATATGACTGTGATTTTAATCTCTCAATTTGTTTATATGATGTTTCACATTTATTGATTTGCGTATATTGTACCATCCTTGCATTCCTGGGATAAATCCTACTTGGTCATGGTGCATGATCTCTCTGATGTACTGCTGGATCCAATTTGCTAGAATTTTGTTCTGGATTTTGGCTTCTATGTTCATGAGGGATATTGGCCTGTAATTCTCTTTCATTGTGTTGTCTTTATCTGGTTTTGGTATTGGGGTGATGCTGCCTTCATAGAAGGTGTTTGGAAGTATTTCTTCTTCTTAAATTTTTTGGAATAGTCTGTGGAGGATAGGTTTTAATTTTTCCTTGAATTTTTGGTAAAACTCTCCTGTGTAACCAACTGGTCCCAAGCTTTTGTTTGCTGAAAGCTTTTTGATGACTGCTTCAATTTCTTCCATAGTTATTGGCCTATTGAGATGTTTAGATTCTTCCTGATTGAGTTTTGGAAGCTTATATTTTTGTAGGAATATGTCTATTTCCTGCAAGTTGTCTAGTTTGTTGGAATATTATTGTTCATAGCATTTTTTAACAATCCTTGTATTTCAGAGGGGTCTGTTGTTATTTCTCCTCTTTTAGTGATTTTATTTGGGTCTTTTCTCTTTGCTTCTTGGTAAGCCTGGCTAGAGGCCCATCAATCTTGTTTATTTTTTTCAAAGAACCAGCTCTTGGTTCTGTTGATCTTTTGGTCTCTATATCGTTTATCTCTGCTCTGATCTTTACTATTTCCTTCCTTCTGCTTACACTTAGCTTTTCTTGTTGTTCTCTTGCTAACTCTTTGAGTTGTAAAGTTAGGTAATTTATTACCATTGTTTCTTGGTGTGTGTCTTTATCTTTTATTTTTTTTAATTTAACAAATCTTTATTGTTCAGATTATTACATTTGTTTCTCTTTTCCCCCCTTAGCTCCTCTCCACCTGCTTCCACTCCTCCCTCACATTGTCCTCATCCATAGGTGTATGATTATGTCCAATCTCTCCCTGCACACCTCTCACACCTTTCCCCCTGAGAATTATTAGTCCACTCCCTTTCTGTGCTCCTGATTCTATTATATTCACCAGTTTATTCTGTTCATCACATTTTTAATTCACTTAATTTTTAGATTCACTTGTTAGATATGTATTTTATTCATAATTTTTTATCTTTTACCTTTTTCTTCTTCCTCTTCTAAAAGAGTACCTTTCAGCATTTCATATAATACTGGTTTGGAGTTGATGAACTCCTTTAGCTTTTTCTTATCTGTGAAAGTCTTTATCTGCTCTTCAATTCTGAATGATAGCTTTGCTGGATAGACTATTCTTGATTGTAGGTTCTTGCTATTCATCACTTTGAATATTTCTTGCCACTCCCGTCTGGCCTGCATTGTTTCTGTTGAGAAATCAGCTGACAGTCGTATGGGTGCTCCCTTGTAGGTAATGAACTGTTTTTCTCTTGCTGCTTTTAATATTCTCTCTTTATCTTTTGCTCTTGGTATTTTAATTATGATGTGTCTTGGTGTGGTCCTCTTTGGATTCCTTTTATATGGGGTTCTGTGTGCTTCCTGGACTTGTAAGTCTATTTCTTTTAGCAGGTGGGGGAAGTTTTCAGTCATTATTTCATCAAATAGGTTTTCAGTATCTTTCTTTCTCTCTTCTTCTGGCTCCCCCACAATTCTGATGTTTGTACACTTGAAGTTGTCCCAGAGGCTCCTTACATTATCTTCACATTTTTGGATTCTTTTTTCTTGCTTTTCCAGTTGAGTGTTTTCAGATTTTTTATATTTCAAATTTTTTTACTTGATTCTTGTCTTCCTCTAGTCTGCTATTAGGTCTCTGTATAATATTTTTTATTAAAGTCAGTGTATGTTTAAGTTCTAGTCAGTCCTTTTTGATCTCTAGTTGGTCCTTTTTCATCTCCTCTTGGGTTTCGCTAAATTTATCCACCTTTTCTAGGAAATTCTTGAAAAACGTTATAACTGTGGTTTTGAACTCTATATACAGTGGTTTGTTTTCCTCCATTTCTATTGTTTGTGACCTCTTCCTTTGTCTCTGCATTTTCACTATGCCGGGAGAACTTCTGTGTTGGATTCAGCCTTATGATACAAGACTCGCAAAAACTGCAAAAGCCTCTCTGTTGAGCTTGGGAGGGATTGAGTTTCAGGGCTTAACGGACCTCCTTGCCTTCCAGTCGGCTCTGCCGTATGCAGGCCCCGGGTCTCATCTGTCTCTGGATAATCACTGGAGCCATCCCTCTGTGCATGTGCGGTGCCTCTGGACCACTGTTTTTTTGGCTTCTCTGCACTTAGGGACCGTATGACTCTGGGTCCCCAGGGTCTCGCCCGTAAATGGGGTTTAGTGCAGTTAGAAGTGGTGCAGTTGGGAGGCTCTGTCTCCCACCCACTAGTGAAAGCCAGTGGCACAATCAGCATTGCCACCAGACTTCTGCCCTTTTGTGGCTCCCCTAAATTTCTGTGCACTTCTCCCATTTCACAGTCCAAACTCCCCCCATATGAGTTTTGGCCAGACCTGGGGTTCAGTTCCGTAGGATAAGGGGTTCAGTGCAGTTGGGAGTCTCTCATCTCCCTCCTGCCAGAGGAAGCCATCCAGGCAGTCCATCACCTGCTCTCTCAATGTGCACGTCTCTGTACCTCGATGAGCCCCTCATTTGTCTTCTAGTTGTAGAATTTCCACTCAGCCAGCTTTCCTGTGGTTCTGGACGAGGTCTGTTCTTTTAGTTGTAGTTTCAAAATTTTTGTGTGAGGCAGCAGTTTAGGTGCTCACCTATGCCGTTATCTTGGATTCTCCTCTTCTAGTCTCCTTTTGATGCTTTCTATTGAGTTCTTTACAGCAGCAATGTTATTTTTCATTTCCTCTTGGTTCTTACTCATATTGTCAAATTTGTGTTCCATTCTTTTTAGCCACCTTACAACCATTTCTCTGAATTCTTTTCTCTGGCCAGTTGCTTGCCTCTATTTCATTTACTTCCTTTTCTGGTGATGCCTGCTTTTCTCTCATATGTGGTCTGTTTCTTTGTCTGCCCGTGGTCTTTCTTCTCAGGGTGTCTGGTTATGTAGTTCTCTCTCCTGTGTTGACTTAAAAGGCATAAAATACAACACAACCAGGTACAATGCACAAGGTACTGAACAAAAATGTGTTCCTGATGTCAATAACCACAAATAAAATGATCACCAGTGAGAGACAAATTAGGGGAGAGTAAAGAAGTAGAGAGAAAAGAGGAAAAAAGAAAAAAAAAGGAGTGTCAAAATGAAATTCAGAGAAGGGAGAAGCAAGAGGAAAAGAAAAACAAAGAAAGAAGAAGAAGAAGAAAAGTAGGAGAGAAAGAAAGAGAATAAGAAAGAAAAGTGGAATAAATTATATATATGAGGAGAAAACTCCAATAGAACAGCTGGCAACACGTACCTGGAGATTAATACAAACTACAAATAACAACTAATATCAAGGGAGCCAAGGGAAAACAGAGTAAAACACAAACAAAAACAAAGTAAACAAAAAGCAAAATAAAACAAGTAGAATAAACAAAAATCTCACAAAAAAGAATAAAAAAATCGATATAATCAATGTCCAAGTAAACAACAAAAGGATATAGAGAAAAATAATTTTTTGGATGGTGAAGACAGAGAAGAGAGAAGTGTGTATGGACTTGGAATAGGGGATTGGAAATTAGATATAGAAGTGGTGTGAAATTTTAACTGGGTAAAAAGAAAGAATAGGGAAAATCTAAAGTAGGAAAAAGGTAAGAGAAACAAGACAACAAAATGGGGAAAGTTAGAGAGTGTTGTCATAAAGGTAGAGTTGAGATAGAGTAAAATGATGTTAAAGGAAAGATGAAAATAGAATGTAGAACTCTAATCCCAAAGTAAAATAAAGAGAAAATAAAATGACACTTCTTTGTTTGAAAAAGGTAAAATAGTACCATATCTTCCGGCATATAAGATGACTGGGCATATAAGACGACCCCCAACTTTTCTAGTTAAAATACAGAGTTTGGGATATAACCACCCTATAAGATGACACCCGGCGTAAAAGACAACCCTTGACTTTTGAGAAGATTTTCCTGGGTTAAAAAGTTGTCTTATGCCAAGTCCGGTTTGGCTCAGTGGATAGAGTGTCAGCTTGAGGACTGAAGGGTCCCAGGTTTGAGTCCGGTTGGGGGCATGTGCCTTGCTTGCGGGCACATCTCCACTGTGGGGCGTGCAGGAGGCGGTAGATCGATGTCTCTCTCTCACAGATGTTTCTGACTTTCTATCTCTCTCCCTTTCTCTCTGTAAAAAATCAATAAAAAATAAAATAAAGTAAAAAGTTGTCTTATATGCCAGATAATATGGTAGTAGTAATAACATCGGTTGAAAATAAAAATGAAATAATTAAAAAGGTAAAATCAATTGAGAAAAAAAAGTAAAAAATTAGTTTTTAATTTTAAGATGGAAAAATAGAAAATAAAAAAAAGAATAAAATGTGCAGTAGTGAAGGTCATTCATTTCCCCTATTGTTCTGGTTGACCCGCCTGTACCCCAGGTGGGACAGTATTGTAGCTCCCTGTGTTCCACTGCTGCTCAGTATTGTAAGCCAGTCCTGGTTTTTAAGCAGGTGGTGTGTCTTAATCTCTTTATTCTTTTGTGATTACACAAGAGTCAGTTTGTGAGTCAGCACCTGGGTGGCAGTGTTTCGGGATTGATCTTCGAGAGTATAAGTCCTCTCTAGACTGTGTTTATATCCTGCTTTCCCTGTGGCACTCAATACTGGTTTGTGGGAGTAGATTGTCTCAGAGCTGGTTCTCTGATGGTTATTCCACGCTCTGATCCTCAGGTTCCAGAAAAACAACAACTTTCCCCTGCAGTCTGTTAGGATGTCCCTAATTGGGTGATCCTATGTATTGGGCTTAGCAATCAGAAGCAAGGATCTGAAGAGGAAAGAGTGCAAGACTCCTGCTCAAGCAGCCGGCACACTTTAATAACTCCCAGGCTGTTCTTCTGCCTCAGATCAAAATGGGTTGCTTTCTAGAGCTCCCCTCTGTTAACAGCTCTGAGGGCCCCCTTCCACATTCAGGGATCATGCCCTGCCCAACATCCACAGATTTCTCTAGGCGCAGCTTTCCCTTGGTCCAATTCCCACAGTGTGTGCGTCTCTCTGTTTTGCGAGACCAGAGACCTCACCTTATCCCAGGCGAAATCTGACCTTTTTGTGTGGTGTGTAGATCTCCTCTGAATCCATTTGCACCGATGAGGAGCAGTGTTCTGGGTCCTGCAGCTGTTTGGTGGGTGCCGCAACTGTAGCTTTTCAGGCTGTTTAGTAGGTGCCACAGCTGTAGCTTTTCAGGCGGCCATAAATATCCACTTTCCCCTTCAAGATGGCAGTTCCTGTGTTCGTGCTGGTAGCTCTGGGAGAAAAAACCTCGTGGCGGGGGGGCTGCCTCAGCAGGGGAGCCCCGTCCAGCAGTCCCCCACCTTCTCCTGGAGGATAACTGTCCCTTAACTTGCCAACAAGCACTCCCAGTGCGACCCTCAGCTGCTCTGTCTGTCTGCTCAGCTACAAGGCTCCGGAAATGTCTGTCTATTCCGCCACCGTTTTTTTTCTCCCTGAAGTATTTATTCTCTAGGAAGTTCTTGAAAAGCCTTATAACTGTGGTTTTGCACTCTATATCCTGTAGTTTGCTTTCCACCATTTCTTTCTTTTGTGATATATTTCTTTGTCTCCACATTTTCGCTGCTTCCCTGAGTTGGTAGAGTAGCTTTGTGTGCTAGGTGTCCCATAGGGCCCAGTGGCTCAGCCTCCCCAGTTACCTGAGGTGGACACTCTTGGTGCACCCCTTTATGGACTGTGTACATACCCTTCTTGTAATTAAGTCTTGATTGTTGTTGGTATCACTGGGAGGAATTGATCTCCAGGCCAATTGGCTGTGAGGATCACCTGTTTCTACACTGGGAGCACTTTTGTGCTGGAGACACCCTTATGAGGCAAGACTTGCAAAATTGCAAAAGCCTCTGTGCTCAGCTTGGATGAGGCAGAATCTCAGGGTGGAGCAGACAGCCTTGGCTTCCCATCAGCTCTATCCTATGAGGCCCCTGGGTCTCAGTATCCCTTGATAATCACTGCAAGCACCTCTGAGAGAAAGCTGCTCCCAAGTTTCACCCACTACAGACAGTTCAGGTTCCCTCCAAGAGAGTCTGGGTTCCCAGAATCTCACCCAGAACTGGACTTCAGTGCAATCAGAAGCTTCCATCTCCCTCCTGCTTGAGAAAGCCAGCCACACACTCAGCAGTCAGTCCTCTCTGCACTTGCGCATCTCCAAACCTCTGCCTTCTGCAGCTCCCCTAAGTGTCAGTATGCTTTTCTCTTTTCCCGACAGTCCAGATTCTCCCTGAATGTGTCTGGGTCTCCAGGATCTCACCAGAACTGGAGTTCAGCACAGTCTGGAGCTTCCATCTCCCTCCTGCTTGACAAAGCCAGCCATGCACTCAGCCTCTAGTCCTCTCCATGCATGTCTCCATACCTCAGCCTTTTGCAGCTCCTGAGTCTCAATGTGCTTTTCTCTTTCCTTCTACTTGTAGAATTTCCTCTCAACCAGCTTTTCTGTGGTTCTGGATTGTGTCCATTTTGTCTTTTAGTTGTAGTTTTGAAATTGTCGTGTGAGGCAATAGTTTAGGTGTTTATTCTATGCTGCCAAATTGGTTTCTCCCCTAAAGATTCATTTAAAAAAAAATACCACACGTCATATTTGAAATGTTACTAAGAGAGTAGATCTTAAAAGTCCTTATCATGAGAAAAATAATTTTGTAACTATGTATGATTATGGATGTTAATTAGACTAATTGTGGTGATCATTTTGCAATGTATTCAAATATTGAGTCATTCTATTGTATATCTGAAAGTAATATAATGTTATGTGTCAATTATGCTATCCTATATAATAAAAGCCCAGCAACCGAACAGTTGAATGACCAGAAAAACCAGTCAACCAGTTGCTATGATGTGCACTGACCACCAGGGGGAAGACCCTTAATACAGATGCTGCCCCCTGGTATCAGTTTGCTCCCACAGTGGAAGCGCCACTCAGCTGCCTGGGATGTGTAGCTGTTCCCACAGCAGGAGCAGCCTCCAGAGGGTGGGTCCACAGCTACTCAACTGACCGGTATGAGCAGTGCTCCATAGCAGGCCAATCCCCCAGGACAGCCCCCCCTATCAGTGCACAAATCCTGTGAATCTCTAGTACCTCAATAAAAAATATTTCACCACTCTTCCCCATTACTTCCTATGCTTAATCACAGGTACTTACCAGGGGTCAGCAAACAAGAATTTTCAGCTAATAATAAAGATTCATCTGTCCCAGGACTAGAGAAAGATTAGGGAATGGGTAGGATGCTCATGATCTGAAGCCAAGGGTAAAAGATGTGACTTCCCAATGGGAACAGGAGGGTCTGGAAGCCAGGGTGGGAATTTCCTTCCACTCCATCCTACCTCCAATAGCAAAGA
Source organism: Lasiurus cinereus (assembly GCA_011751065.1). Classification (NCBI taxonomy): domain Eukaryota; kingdom Metazoa; phylum Chordata; class Mammalia; order Chiroptera; family Vespertilionidae; genus Lasiurus; species Lasiurus cinereus. Next base: position 21,529,165 of record JAAGEH010000032.1, read on the forward strand.
ATAAAAGAAGACTGGGAATCAAAAAGTAGCAGGTGCCTTCTCTGTCCTGTTTATCATTAGATCTGTAGGGTCTCACATAGCACCTGTCCCACCTTAGATGAATAAAGCTTTGCTGAATGGAGGAGCTAAGGCTCTCCAATCCATCAGGGGTGCCAACACAGTCATTCTGGGTAAGGGTCTGAGTAGATGAGTGAGGAAGAGAGGTTTTGTGCCATGTACGGTGGCAGGTCTTATCCTAAAGACTCATCCCCTTGAGCCTAGGCTTTATTCTTTGTTGTTTGTTTTGGGAAGTTGGGAGTAATTTATTTTTTTAAATATATTTTATTGATTTTTTACAGAGAGGAAGGAAGAGTGACAGAAAGCTAGAAACATCAATGAGAGTGAAACGTCGATCAGCTACCTCCTGCACACCTCCCAATGGGGATGTGCCTTTGACTGGAATCAAACCTGGAACCTTTCAGTCCGCAGGCTGACACTATCCACTGAGCCAAACCAGACTTGGCAAGTAATTTATTTTTTCTCTCTGATTCCTAGAAAAGGAGCTATCCAGCCATGTGAGAGAATAAACACAAAGTACTTAGAATACCATGTAAGCTGCGTAAGATTAAATTTCTTGGTGCCAGTCCAAGCGTTTGACAATTTAACCTCACAATACTAGTACATTAGATAGGTGTATAGTCATCCCCATTTCTCAGCTAAAGGAATGAGACAAGATGTAAGGAGGTTAAATAACTTGATAGTAAGTGATAGAGAAAATAATCTGGAGTCAGGGTACATGTTCAATCACATAGTAATGAACTGAGCACTAACAATGGGAGATTCAGGAGGGGCATGAATGAAGGCACTTGGACTCTTTTTGCTACAAGTTCTTGAAGATTTTCTAGCATCAAATAGGTTTTGATCACATTTTTTTTGGCCTTTGGTGAGGTCCCCATCAGTTTAACAGGCAGCATAGCCATGAGAAAAGCCATTTCTTTGGAGTCTTAGGGAGCTGGATTCAAATTCCAAGTTTACCACTTAACTAGTAAAATTGACCAAAACTAAGCCTTATTGCATAACAGGAGTAATAACCAGCTTCATTGGGAGATCAGAAAAATTAAATATTAAGTTTCCCAGCCTGTGACCTAAGAACCAGGAAGTCACAGGTCAATTCCTAGTCAGAGCATATGCTCAGGTTGCAGGCTTGATCTCTAGTAGGGCGTGTGTTTCTCTCACCCCTCTCCCTTGCTCTCTGAAATCAATAAAAATATTTTTAAAAATTAAGTTAATTCATATGAAATTGCTGCTTTTGGAAGTCAAAAAAGAAGTGGAATCTAACAAAATAATTACCATTCCTTTGTGCCTCTAATTTTTAAAAACTCCAGCTCTAAATTCTTTTCTCCTATGCTGCTTAAGGTATAGTCTAGCTCAACTCTTTGTATCATCCTTAGGGTTCAGAAGTTGCATTTGACTCTGAACAACCTCAGGAGACTCATTAGTTCCCACAAGGATCTGGGACTTCTTTCCAACTAGCTACAAGCACATCCCTTGTGGGGGGCAGAGAAGTCAAGAGCCATTGCGGCACAATAGTAAAAAGGTAGGAAAATTTCTGGGCAAGTAGAAGAGGAAACTGAGAAAATTAAACAAAGCAAAACAAATTTGTGCAGCTTGTAGCCAGCTTATAGCAAGGCCTTACCTTCCCCAACAACACTTGCGAGCAAATGATTAATACTTCTTCTCCTAAACCAAAGAATACAGGAAAGAGGGGAAGGGTTATCTCACCCACTGAAGAAAGAAGTCAGCAGTCTTGGGACTTGCCAAGATAAAATCACCAGATGTTCTCATAAATTCTGGGCAAAGCCACAACAAAGTAAAAGGAGGACCTTAAAATTTAGTCTGTTGCTCAAAATATCTAGGCAGGAACCTATAAAAGGGTAAAATCAGCTTGAGCTCCATGGGGCAGTATGCTCAGTTTAGCTGAGTGATTGCTTGAGCTATATGCCAAATTTATCCTATATAATAAAAGGCCAATATGCAAATTGTCCCCTCAGGAGTTCAACCGACCTGGAGTTTGACTACTCGCTATGATATGCACTGACCACCAGAAGGTGGTGCGGAATAAAGGAAGGCCCCAGGCAGCAGCTGGGGCAGGAAGGCTCCCATCACTGGCCCTGAACACTGGCCAGATCTAGGGACCCTACCTGTGCACAAAATTCATGCAACAGGCCTCTAATCTTTAATAGAGTTGCTTGCCTTGCTTCCTTAATAAATTCACTTGCTTTGCTTCAACACTGTCTGTCACTCCTTTGAAATCTTTTTTTCAGCCCAAAAAAGAATAGCCCTCTCCCTCCCACTCAGAGGGCTGACCCTTAACACCATGGCAATTCCATGCCCTACCTACCACACACAGAGTCAGTGCACATTTTCACCCTCTGTCTACAGCCTAATTTATCCTCCTTGTTTGTCGCTGTTGTAGGGTTAGTGAGGTTGGTTCCATTTTCAAATATAGAAACTGAGGCTTAAAGAGGGTCTGGCCTCGTCCAAGGTCTCAGACAACCCCGGGTGTTGGAAGAAAGGTGATTTTGGCGTTAAATCAGCCCAGGCACTGCCTCTATTTATGACCTCTGCAAGATCCTTGAATCTCTCTCTGAACTGTTTCCTTTTATAGAGAAAAGCACTAATACTGAAGCATAGTAACCTCCATCTTATATTAAAAACTGCTGTTTGAAACTCTCTGTTATTGTTAGACAGTCCCTAGTCCTGTAAACTGTCATTATAAACTCTGTCATTTTAAGACAGTATGTTATTCTGTAAAATAACTTTGTTTTTTAGTTCAAATGATAGAAAAAGATAAAACTTAACTGTCTGACCTTGCAAACTAGCCATCCAATGTAATAGACAATTCCCATATTCTTATGCCAAGTAAAAACTCATTATGTATTCAAGGTTACAACTGCCAGTGACAGTAACTCACAGAGAGCCGTTTGCAGTATCTGCAAAGAGGCTTCCTCTATGTTGGGGCTCGAAGATTTGAAGAGACACCTCCCTCTGGGCCGCGCACAATAAACAACTCCTAATTAATTGGCTCATTAAGGCATCTTGTATCTCATTCGATGATTTACAATACAATGCCTCTTTCTCATACAGTTCTTTTCGGTCCAACACAGGCTCTCCCCGCGGGTCCTTGAGGGCTCTGGCTGTGGCAATGTGATCCGTGACACATGCGGAGACCACGTGCGCGCAGGGGCTTAAAGACGCCCCAACTCTCCATAGCCATCAACATTTGATTTTCATTAGAAACAGAACTCGCCAGGACGATCCCAAATTCAGACCTAGTAACAAGTACGGAAATGCGTGGGAAAGGAGACTAAACTTACCCGCCCCGGAAGAGCGGGACGGCTGGGCCCCGCCCTCAGTAGGCGGGGGCGGAAGCTCTGCGGCTACCACCGGCTGGTACAAAGAGGTGCTGCACCTCCCTTCCTTCGTTAGCCCTTAGGCGGGCCTTGGCGAGGCCCTGGTGTCTGAGGAGCGCGGCGAACGCGCGGTGCGAACCTCTACCCCCGGAACCTGGCCGGGCGGGACACAGGCTGCGGAGCCGCCCTCCGCGCGAAGTGGCTGCGGATCCCCGACTGGGGGAGCAGACCCCGGCGGCTGTGGAGAGCGCGGGCCGTACGTGATGGTGCGCGTGCCTTCCGTTCAAGCCAGCTGCGTGAGTGCGGCCCCAAGGGGTCTGCCTGGGCGGTCTGCCGCGTCCCCCCCCGAGAGGCACCTGCATCCCGCTCCCAACCTCGATAATGTGCTCGACAAGAGCAGGTTCCTGGCGTTCGGGAGAAACTGCCGAGTGGGTAACAAACACCCCGCTAACCTGGACCCTTTGACTTCCAGAGAAGCGCCGGGCTCTGGCGAAGGCCGCTCTGCGGAGAAAGGGCATGCTGGGGGCCTCGCCGAACCGCCTCGACTCTTCAGGGAAAAGTGTCAGCAGGCGCCACCTCTTCTGTGCAAGCAGTTTTCTGAGAAGGCTGGGAGACACTATACTCACGTTTAAGGCCCATCTAGGGATTCCCCTGTCGCCAACCCGTCAGGTTCACTATTTTAAAATAGGAAGGAAAACGATCTTTTTCTTTTTTATTTCTTTAAGAATATGATGTTGTCAGGGCAAGGGCTGTGGAATACGGGTTTTGTCAGGACATGGAATCATTCACTGTCTTAAGTTAGGGAGGAGCATAATGGCTGGGTGCGCAGGAGTGAAGATGGACAGCAGTATGGGAGGAGCCAGTGCTGTTCTGATTGATGAAAGTGTGGCTTTTCCAGGATAGCAGTAGGGGGAGTGGAGTGGGGAAGTGCCTATGTAGCATAGCTGGCGGTGATGGCTGTGTGACAGGTAGAAAGCAAGTCAGGAGTAGAGCCGTTCTTTTTCCATAAGGGAAAGGTTTCTGGCTTTCCCTATAAATGCAGGTGCTTCATCTATGCTTGATCTCTTCTCCCATCTTCCCTCAGGTCAGTGAAGTTTAACAAGGGCTATACTGCTCTTAGTCAGAATCCAGATGAAAACGTGGTGTCCCTCAACTCTGACAGGTGAGTGCTCTCCTTGGAAATACCCCTTGGGGAGTGACTTGGGTAAAACTACAGATCCGCTTGGCGCCTTTGCTAGTCTCCTATCTCTTCCAAAACCCTTCATGCATGTTCCAGGGCTGTCTTCTTTGGAGCACTATTCTATCCCAAGATAGCTTGCTTAGAGGACTTAGAGGATTCAAGTTGCTCTTGGATTTGAAGCACCAGCCTTGTCTGGAGAAACCATCTTTCCCTATTGTGTCTGCACTGTTAGTAATAGTGTCCTTGTCCCTGCTGGAGCCATTGAAAGAACCATTTGTACACTCAAAGCAAATACTGGTCTTGAATCCTATGGTGTGTGGTCTTTACTTCATAAGCACTACAGACCCTCTTGCATGCTCTTCACCTTGTCATTTGCAGCGGTGCTTCATAGGCATCACCCTGAATTAACTGTCTTCCTCTTCTCCTAGTGATGGGGAGCTGGAATCCAGATACTCCTCCGGGTATTCCTCTGCAGAGGCAAGTGCAGAGTGCCTTCTTGCTTGGGGCCAGGCATCAGGCAGTGTTATCATCACTTCCAAGTACTTGTCTAGTGTCTGCTGTATGCATAGCACTATGCCAGACTTCCAGTTGGTTGTCCAATCTACTCTGTCTTCTTCCCATAGCAGAGCTATAGATGTCTGAGAAGGGCTGCTGAAACTTCAGGAGACCCTAGACCCTTAGGGCTGGAAATAGTCTCACAAATCTTCTAGTTCAGGCCACCACTGAGAAAAGAAATCCTCTAAATAAATCCCATCCAAGTGTTTACCAACCTCTGCTGGGTTGCTTCTTGTAATCAGGTACTTACTACCTCCAAGAAACCTTGTTGCCCATCCTCCCTCCAGCACATATGCACAATTCCTTCTTCATGCAGCTCTTAGAGCTAAGTCTTCCTTATTAATTTGAAATGTCTCCTATACCTGGACTCAGTGGTCCTGAGCCTGCCTTCCAGAGTCACACAGTAATTCTAGTTTCCTTTTTTTGACATCAGCATTCCTGCCCCTCCCTTGGCCATCCACCACCAAGCTTGCTTGCTTCCAGGCCAAACAACTTCTGTTCATCTATGGGAACTCAGACTGAGATACTCTTGGGCTGGTCTTTTGGATGTGTTTCCAGAGTGATTGTCCCAGACAGAAACAAGGGATGTAAAGTTCTGGCATGTGCTTTTGACTGAAGTGCTGGGGACATGACTGTATACCACAGGTATTTCTTCCTTATACTCCTGGAAACGGTTGACTAACCCCAAGTTTCTGCCAAAGAAATAGAGGCAGTTTTTAAATTGCATCCTCCTTGTATATCTGGGTGCCTAAGATTGTTAAAACTAAGAAAAATTAGCCAAGAACCAGAGAAAGTCCCACACTGTTCCCAGTCTGACTTTCCTTCTGCTCAGAGGAGTTGGTAAAACCAGACTGACAGGTTCCACTTTGCAGGAGATGAACTCTGCAGGCATTGAAGGACAATATGTCTTAATGATAGTACTGACAAAGCAGCTCTCTACCCTGTTGTACATGAACTTATATTCCTTTACTATTCTACCCCACTGGTCTGGTGTTATTGTCCCATATTTTTCAGCTTCATAGGGACCATTCTAGGTTCCCAGTGGGAATGGTCAGAGCATTGATTTTCAAACATTCTAGAATCTGGTGTTTACATCAGATTCCTCCATATTTAGTGAGAGTAGCTCCCCCTAGGGGGTTGTGACAGTGCATTCTGGACAATACTGGCTCAGGCTCCTGGTGCACCTCACTGCTGGCTGAGGCACAGGTAGAAAAAGCTGGCATTTCCACCTGCAGTCCAGGAATGTATGGAGTTGACCTGAGGGTGGAGAATGGACAGGAAGTTCTGTAAAGAGAATGTGAATCTGCATTTTGGGCAGCAGTTATTTCAGCTTTGCAGGCTGGCTTATAGTTTTCTCTCCTGCTCTTAGCAGGTGAACCAGAATGTGAGCCGCCTGCTGCTCCAAGATGGGTATCACCTGGATGAGATTCCAGATGATGAGGACTTGGACCTTATTCCCCCCAAGCCTATGGCCTCAACATGCTCCTGCTGCTGGTGCTGTCTTGGGGACTCTTTCTCTTGTACCCTCCAGTAGACATAAGTGCCTAAAACAGGCCCTGCTTGCCATTCCTGCAGATCCCTTTTGGCTCTTCATAGGTCACAGACTGCATTCCCATAATCACTTGAGGTACTGGCCTTCTGGGAAGTCAGTGACCTCTAGTTACCCCTTACCTGGTGCTTCTCAGGCAGGAGGCCCCCATCTGGGTGATAGGGTAATATGTGGAATTCTGTTGGAGCACAGTTTGGTGAAACCATTTAATAAGGGTGGGAATAGAAGAATTCTGATCGGTGAGTGACAATGCTGGCTAAGAAAGACACTTGAAGACATCTTGACTGGTATTTGTTGTCATGTTCTTTGGATGGAAAAGAGCTTTTGTGCCCAGATTGTGTTGGATGGTGTTGTGTGGAGGCAGAAAATTTGTGGCTTGCAGCTGGGAATCTTAGAAAAAGAATTTATGTGGAACCAGCTCAAGAATTCCTTAAGCTCTCCTTCCTAACTCCAAGATGGATTTGCCCTTCAAGAGAGCATAAAACTTTGGTCCTCTTCTGGTTATGCCTGACTGTTGCAAGGAGGATAGCAGCTTGCTTGATGACATAGCAGGTTCCAGAATCCCTGGACCCAGAGCATCCCCAAATGGTCCAACTGTATGAGTAGGTTTATTTGTCATTCCTTGGTTGCCATAGTCCACCTTGGTCTTAGTTTCTCCATCCAGTTTTGGAGCTAAATGTTGGCCCAGAAGCCTGCAGATTTTGGTTATCAGGAGATGGAGCTGCAGGGAGCATTCAAGTGTCTATTTACTAGCCTTGTAAACTTGAGAAGTAGCAATGGGTGAGAAATATACTGGCTGTGTGTGGGCTCTGACATAGATGGAGACTCACAAACAGGATGGGGAGTAGGGACCTGTGCCAGCTCTCAAGGCCTCTGCCTGAGGAGATAACCTGCAATTGCAGAGGGCATCCCTTCAACCTAATGTGGACCATTCTATTGTGTCCAGCTGTCCAGATTCCTCTGACCACAATATGGGCCTCACAGTGGATACTTAGAATTGGACTTCTTACAGTAAACCTCTGCATGCAACACAGTCTCTCAGCACCCAATGTGAACACAGCAAAGACACATAATCCCCTCCATGACCCTACTAGACAGCATACCTTGCTAGACCACACGTCTCCCTAGAATTTAGTTTTAGTATTTTTGTGTTTTTTGTCTTACCTGGAATCATGGTGAAAACTGAATGGGAGTGGGCAGGCTTCCTAGCCCAAGGGGTTTGATAGTCAGGATTGGATTGTGGGTCCCACATGGGAAAGTGCCTGATCTCATGACTTATTTGATGCCCTATCACCACTAGGGATATATGAGGGGTGGCATGAACTCTTTTTTGCTCTCCTACTACATGAGGTGATTGAAAGACTGAAAATGTCAGATTAAAAGGCCATATTTGTCAGAGGACTAGCCTAATGAGAGTAAATCCTATTAACTTGATTGGCATCTATATTAGAGCTTTTCTCAAATCTCAGAAAGCTGAGAGGAATTCAGTATCTAGGGGCACACAGCAAGAGAGATGGGACAGGGACCAGAGGCACTACTGGGATAAGGAAGGCCATTCTATTCTGGAATGGGGCTCTGCAACTCTACATAGGTGCCCACTTTCCGAGCACTTTGAAAATGCTTGCAGGGAGTGAGGACATCTTCATTCTGAACCCCTTGCCCACCCACAGATATATCCAGGCCTTTCTAGCTTCTGCACAGGTGGCAAAATGTACACAAAAGGGCTCAGATGTACGACAGTGTAAAGAAGACAGTGTAACAGGAGACCCAGTGGGGGCCAGAAAGTAACTGTGGCAGGCAAATGTGCGACAATTTTCTGTGAGGGAGGTGGTTAGGACAGTGGACAGAGTAACCTAAAGCAATTGGTAATGGCTGGTGCGTGCTGAAGGTGGCAACAGGAACCCAAGACCAAGGCCCTTAAGATCATTGTTTCTGTTAACACTAGCATATTTGGCTGCAGTTGTTCCTAAAGAGGATGTTCTAGAACAGGTTGACGCTGAGTGGGAGCCATTATCTTTGGGGAAAGTTGCAGGAACCTGAAAAATGGGACAGTGTGTAGTGAGGCAGGATAGGTATGATCAGTTGTTTGGGTCCAAAAGCTAAAGTATCACCAAAAGGCACCAAGAAGCCCAGTACCAAACAGCCTTATTGGGAGTGCTGGGTATTCTGTAGGTGACAGTGCCCTGAGGACAGGGGTGTATTCAGGCTTTATCTGACTGATGGGAGTGGTGTTCTATGGTGTTTACAGAGTACTGTACAGAACTCTTGGCTAAGGTTCCTCTGTAAGTATATAATAAATACAGTCATGCTAGTTGAGTTCCCTGATGCAATAGGATTTTTAATAAAGGTCCAGGCCAGTCATTGCCACTTCTAAATTCTAAAATGAAGAAATATCCAAATAGCCTGGGTAGTGTTGCTCAGTGGTTGAGTGTCAACCTATGAACCAGGAGGTAATAGTTCAATTCCCAGTCAGGGCACATGCCTGGGTTGTGGGCTCCATCTCCAGGGTGGGGCATGCAAGAGGCAGCTGATCAATAATTATCTCATCATTGATGTTTCTATCTCTCCCTCTCCCATCCTCTGAAATAAATAAAAATATAGAAAAGAAAAGAAATAGCCTAATAGCCCCAACTGTGACCATTCTTCCTAGGAGCTCCTCTCTGCTCTTCCCAGAAGGCTTTATTTTCAGACCTGCTTCACTGGAGACCATGGATGGAATCAGCCTTTGCATATCACTTCTCCTTAAAATAAGCTTCCTTTGACAGACCTTTTCTTTCTTTTTCTTTTCTTTTTCAGCCAAGGGCATTTGGGGGCCAAGAAAACCCAGAACAGATTGATCAGAACTGGTTTTGAAAGTACCTAGAATTCACTTGAACAGGGAGTCTAGTGTGGGCAATAGCCCAGAAAGATCCTTTTGTGAGTCCAAACCCTTATCCCACAGGAAGGAACCAATAGCCTGGATTTCTGTTTAGTCTGGGGTGATAACGCTCTAAAACTGTTAGTAAGAATCTTCAGTGGCAAAACACAGCTGTGCAGCCTCCTCCAGAAGTGTGTCCCCCTGAGATGGTAGGCACAGGGAAAGTTATATGCCCTCCTAGGTACTTCCTACCAGTAGAAAAAGTACCTCGGTTGCTCTTCACAAGACGAATTGTATTATCTTGTCCCTGTATCTATAATGACTGACTGCTCCAGAGAAGTGGCTAACAAACTTTCTTTGTGAAGGGCAAGTACTTTGCAGGCTATACAGTTTGATATACCTACTCAACTTTGTAACCTGAGAGCAGGCAAGGGAATATGAAAATGAGGTGTGGACAAACCTAGCCTGCTGGTTCTGGCAAGCTAATCTCAGCCCAAAGGCCAGCTCAAATCCTAAGAATCTTGCTCTTTTATACCCATTTTCCACTGTCTGCAGGCCTGCAGGGCCCAAGGCCTACCTGTAAGCTCTGCATCTGAGGCTGAAGCTGGCCACATCTTCCTATAAAAGTGCTCTAGAGCCTAGTCTACCCATTTCAGAGACTGAAATACCAAAGATTCAGAGCCTTAACACAAGTGATCTTTTAATTGCTTTGACAAAGCAAGAGGTTGACTAACAATACTGGTCCACAGGCCTAACCTTTCACTCCTCTGCCACTGAAGAAATGGGCACTCCCAGGGCCAGAACCCTGTTCTTAGAAATTAGTTACTACCCTTTTGCTATAACTGATGTTGAGCTAACCATGCATTTCACCAACTTGTCTAATACTATAGATAAAACAGCTGCTCTATCCTGCATTGAATTTGTGTCAGGTGTGGTGAAAATACAACTGGAGTACTGGCCCTTACTTCTCACATGGGCCCCTCCTCCCAAGAAGATGGTTCAGCCTAGGCTTGTTCAGGAGTCACTACCTTTTGAGTTTACTGCTCTATACCAGCTCTTCTAGGGAGTACTCAAGAGTCCAAAGCAGGGACGGAGTTTGGGCTGGGCCTGAGAAGTTAAAAGTGGCCAGGTTTTAGGATGACTGGGCAGGAGAGCCAGGATGGTTATGGCCTCTACAACAGACAGCAAGCACGAAATATCAGCAGATCCTTGGGCACAGTGAGCTTCAGTGAGACACTCTCATTGGCCCCAATGAAGAGCACTCCACCACGCTTCAGGGATATTACTGCCTGGGCTGAGGGAGTGCTGGCTGTCACTGTACCCTGCACCATTAAAAGGATGCTGGCGGAGTCCAATGCTGAGACTTTATACTCAGTGACTGAACCAGGGACCTGGATGGAAAGAAACAAAACAATGAGGTAGCTCAGACTCTGCTCCAACAGCTCACAGGCACAGGACAACCCAAGGACTGGTTTCTCTCCCATTGCCCAGGCTCTTGTCAGCATGGAGGCCTACACATGGACCCTGGTACAGAAGAGTGGGCAGGCCCTGGGTCAGCTCTCACCAAAAGAATTTAACAAGAAAAGGAAACCCAGCCCTCAGTATAGCGCACAATGTGTCTCTTGCCAGGGTTTATCATGCCCCACAAAAGCAAAGGACACCCACAATGGTCTCCTACTCACCTCCATCTTCATAACAGCAAAGTCTGGTACAGGAGGTGCATAGAGAGAAAGGTAGGGGTCTTCCTGACTCCATTTTGGAGAAAAGAGCCTGTCCTTGCTGGGGCTTGGGGTATAGCTGAGCATTTCACACAGAGTTGACACATCGATGAACTTTGATGTCAGGCCAGCACGTACTGTGTTGTCTGAACATGCCATGCACTCTACACAGTCTGAGGACAGAATTGTCATATGCTAAGTTGATGAAGGATGCCTTGGTGTTTGGCTCTATAATGCTGGTCCTTCAAACTTGAGCACTACAAAGCCAGAGCAGCTAGGCAAAAATGTGTGAAATGCATTCTCTGAGAGAATAAGCTAAAACGTTGGACACCAAGAACAGGTGACAGTTGACCCACTGTTAAGGATAGTCAGGTTCACCTTTGGGGAGCCACAACCCTCCTCAGATTCTTAATTCTCCCAGAAATTCCTGTCCATGAATGGATATAGGGCCAACAATCAAAATGGAGCACCCTTCTTTGGCAACATGTATTTTAATATAAAATCCTTGGGTTAATAGGACAAAAATGAAGGCAGTGTGATGCACGGGAGAACAGACTTGATCCAATATAGCCTAGGTTCAAATTGTAGTTCCCACACATTGACAAGGTTTAACATGAGTATCATGACTTCAAGAAGTTGATATGATGATTCAAGCAACATCTGACATCATCTTAGTATTCATCATTCCTACTGGCCTCTTCCGTACTGACTCCAGGAACTCTGGAACCCTGGGAAGTCAGAACTAGATAGGGCCTTAAAGCGTTCCTCAATCACCCTCCATCATTTGTCTGGATTGGGAAACGGCCCAAGGGAAATGGCAGTGGGGCTTACTGCTAAAATGTGGCTCACCTCCTTTCAGGTAGGCATGGGGCACATTGGCCTCAAGAAACATGGCTTCTCCTGGCTTCAGGTTAAGCAGGTTCAGGAAGTAGATGACAAAGCATCCAATATCACCTGGATACTGCTGGTGCAGCTGCAGTAAGAGCTCCCCACAGATGTCTTCCACATTGTTTCCTGCAGCCACTGAGAATCATAGAGCACCCCAAGAGCATTTAGGTACACTCGGTGGTATTTACAGCCCCACCTTAGAGTCAAGTGCCTGCCCACAAGAATATAAACCAGCCATATGCTCAGCCTTTTGGAGACCCACCTTGATATTCCAGCTTGCACAGATCCTATTTTTTCTGTATGCCCAGCACTACACTAGGCATTAAAATATCTATAGGGTGTGGCCTGGCCAATGTGGCTCAATTAGTTGAACGTCATCCCATGCCTGTTCAATTCCCAATCATAGGTTTGGGGCTTGATCCCTAGTAGGGGGCTTGCAGGAAGCAGCCGATGGATGTTTCTCATGTTTCCTTCCCTACCTCTAAGACAGTGGTTCTCAACCTTTCTAATGCTGTGACCATTTTAATAGTTCCTTGTGTTGTGGTGAATTATAATGTAAATATCTGTGTTTTCTGATGGTCTTAGGCGACCCTGCTAGTGGTTCTCAACCTGTGGGTCATTGCTGTAGAGCCTAAGACCATCAGAAAACAGGTCACGACCCACAGGTTGAGAACCGCTACTCTAAGAAGACAATAAAAACATTAAAAAAAAAAAAAAGCTAGCCAAAACTAGTTTGGTTCAGTGGATAGAGCGTCGGCCTGCAGACTGAAAGGTTTGATTCTGGTCAAGGGCACATCCCCAGTGGGGAGTGTGCAGGAGGCAGCTGATCGATATTTCTCTCATCGATGTTTCTGGCTCTTTATCTCTCTCCCTTCCTCTCTGTAAAAAAAATCAATAAAGATATTTTTTTTTAAAAAGAGCTAGTGTTGGTTTCTCACCCTCAGCACTATTGACAATTTGGGCCAGGTGATTCTTTGTTATGGAGGCTGTCCTGTACATTGTGGATGTTTAGCAGCATCCCTGAGTCCTACCCACAAGATACCACTAGCATCTCAACCCAGGTTTTTGTTGTTTTTTTTTTAATCAGAGAGGGAGAGAAACATCAATGATGAAAGAATCATTGATCGGCTGCCTCCTGCACGCCCCCTGCTGGGGATTGAGCTCGCAACCTGGGCATGTACCCTTGATCGGAATCTTTCAGTTTGTAGGCCGATGCTCTATCCACTAGGCTAAACTTGCTAGGGCTCAACGCAGGTTTTAACAACCAAAAATGTCTCCAGATAATTGCCAATGTCCACTAGTTGAGAATCACTGTTCTAGGAGCTCAAAATCTAATTAAGAGATAACACAAGAATTCAGCCTTTTCCTTTTTTAGCATTGAAAGTGCTGCATCTTAGAAAATTACTCATTCCCAGGTTGGTCACCCAGATAGCATGAGACAGAATGCACCAAGGGCAAAAATGTGAGTTCAGCTTGGGCTACAGTGGTGAGGGAAGATTTTCAGAAATGGGCAGGGAGTGGGGAGTAGCAGCTGAGTTGTCTTAAATATATTGGAGGGGAAGGTATTTGTAAAAGCAGGGTGTGTCAGTGTCACATGGAGAAACCAGCTGGTCTACATTGGAGCGTGGTTCTGAATTCATACAGACAACTGAATGCTTACTCTGGGCTAAATAAGCACTTGGGACACAGAAAGGTCAAGGAGACAGGTCTATGGCCTGTATGTGCACATGATATAGACTCACAGGTATCAAGGGCAATACCTGACATATGAACAAGGTGCTGTGAGATTTCCAGGTTAGAAGGAATCACTTCTGCTGTGAGTGCAAGAATCCCTAAAGGGACAGGCATGCAAGCAGAGAAAACACAAAAAAAACAACACACACACACACACAAAACAATCGGTAGACTTGGATAAAACAGTTATTTGTGGCTCAAAAGTAGCAAGGCGAATGTATAAAGACAGAATCAGGAAAGTTCTGGGATTACTTGGAGAAGGAGCTGGGGCCTCATCGTGTGTGTCATATAAGCTCATAGGTGAGAGTGCATTCTGCCTTGTTTTTCACTACTGATTCTCTAACCCAAAGATGATCACACCCACCACAGTCATTTCCTGAACTCTCCTTAATTAGCACAAGGTTGGGCACAGGGCAGGTATTTAAGTTAAGATACATTAATTGAGAGCTCTGAGCATCAGGCCTATAGAGGAGAGAGAAAATCCTCTTCCTTCTTCCTGTTACCTAGCTCCAAAGTGCAAATCCATCCATAGTGGGCAGCTGTATGGCTGGGTAAATCTCAGAATTCCTGGGTGAAAAACATCCTAATTGTCTTCCAGGCCAATCTGTCTCCAGCCTTCTAGAGAAGATGGCCAGTTAGGGCCCTGGTCTACAAAGGTTAAAAAGAAATGCTAAGTCACCAACAGGCCACCTAAGTCGGGCCTGTTTTAGTGTTCCATTTGAGCAAAGGGGTTGAGAACCCTATCCCCATAGCCCAGTGTCTGTGCAGGGGACCTAGGACAGGATGCTGGCCCCAGCCCATGGTAATACTCACCTTGCTGGGAGATCCGCTTCACCAGCAGGTTGAGCTGCTCCACCACCAGCTGCTTCTTGCTCTCCATCAAGTGGGAGAAACCACTCTGCAGAGCAGAGGCCATGGCCTGGGAGTCTTGGCTTAAGCTCTGCTTTAGCTGGGTTGTTGCATTATCTCCAACTAGGAACTGGAACTCAGGCACTTCTGCAGGAAGGCCAAGCCAGGGCCCATATCAGGAATGGCAAGATGGAACCCACAGAAGTGGGAAGTTGCAGGAGGCCTATCCATCCTATCCCTAACCAAGAAGTCAAGTGGTGCTAAGCAAACTGCAATAAAAACCAACTGCTCACCAACCTTCAGCAACCACACTAAGCCTGGTCTCACAGGATTATCCCAGTGGCTACAAGAATTCATGAGGCTAACCAGCCTTTCAGTTCCTATGACATTCAACCTCTGTTCTTGGCCACTGTTCTAGCTTAGCCCTGGTGGGTTGCCCATATATTGTAGCCCCAATATGCATTCTGTCAGCATTTTGCTCAACCTTACTTGTCAGAAAGGTCACAATTTCCTCAACTGGCCGGAAGCCACATAAGCCCTGAAAGGAGGTGAGGGCAATGGCCATTTCTGGCTTATGGTTGGCATCAGGGTAGTGCTGTGGAGCCTGGAGGTGCAGCTTCTCTGCCAATTCCTGTGGGATGGTCAGGGGAAGAGGAGGAAGGTCAAGGTGCAAGCCATCATCTAGCAGGATACCAGTCCCACTCAGGCCTTGCTTCCTACCCTCCCAGGCCCCAGACAATAGTAGCTTCTTGCTTCTAGCAACAAGCCCAATCAAGGGATAATGCAGAAATTCCAGGTTCAGCCAACCAAGGGCAGAGACATGGACCAAATCTGGGGAAGAACTGGGGCAGTCTTAAGAGGCCTGGACTGCGAATCAGGAAACCCAAACACCAAGCCACACTCTGACACTAACAAGCTGTGTGATTTGGGTAAATCCCTCACTTCTCTGGGTCTTACTTTGCTCATCTAGAAATGAGAAGTTTGGATAGGCAAATGCGTATGATGTTACTCATGGGCTTGTTGCAAAAAGACTCCCTAGGGGTGGAGCCGAAGCAACAGCATGGTACCTGCCCTGCTTTAAAAGGTGAATTCCCTAAAAGAACCAAATAGAAAAATGTCAGATATGAATAGTGCTGGGCTGGGTAAAGTGAGAGAAACTCCCCTGGCATAGGCTGCTCAGCTGTTCACTTAGATTTAGCTGCCAGTATGTGTCACTATCATGTGGACTTGCCAAATTGTCAGGCCTGGATTTAGCTTTGAGCTGAAGCCTAGCATAGGTAGGTAAAAGCAGCAGTAAAAGTTGTCAGAAGGGCCGGACTGGCGTGCTCAGTGGTTGAGCATCAACATATGAACCAGGAGGTCACGGTCCCATTCCTGGTCAGGGCACATGCCTAGGTTGCAGGCTCAGACCCCAATGTGGGGTGTGCAGGAGGCAGCCAATCAATGATTCTCTCATCATTGACGTTTCCATCTCTCTCTCCTTCTCCCTTCTTTGAAATCAATATATATTTTAATTAGAAGGCCTTAAAAATAAGCTTTTCTCACCCTGATTGTACCCCATTCTGATCCTATACCTTGTTAGGGTGTGCCTGGATGGAGAGGGCTGTTTCAACCGAGAGCACTTTGAAGAGGAAAGGCAGCTTGCCATTAAAGGTGTCCTTGACCTTTGAGCCTAAGCAGTCCTGGTTCTCAGCGATCCAATGTCCTAAGGTCCTCTGAGAGATGCGACTGTCAAGAATCGTGGCATCTCCCCGGGGGTGGGTCCCCATCCACAGCTGGAAGGAAATTTGGGAGGAAAGAGGGAAAAACATACACAACCAGTTTGCCTGCCCAATCCCAGAGTTACCCTGTGTTCTTCATAGGGCAGCTGAATCCCAAGAGAGGCCTCTCAGCACTGAGAATAAATGCTCATGCAATCATGGACCTAAAGGGAGGCAGAGGACCCCAGAATACCCGGGAGTCAGGAGACCCAGGCTCTAATCAAGGTTCTGTCTCTAACCAGCTGTGGAGGCTTAGACTAGTTACTTCCTGTCTCTGGGTTTCGGTTTCATCATCTGTCCAATGAGGAGAATAACACCTGCATTGTCAAGGTCACTAGAAATCTCTTATGCTCAAATAGCTCCTTGAAGTGTTAGCATTCATTTATGCCAGTCTCAGATTTAGAGGCTAAAGCCTCCCTATGCTTTGGCTTTTTCTCTACTAAATGGGCAGGAGAAATATATAGTATTTTAGCTTTAAAAATGTAAAAAGTGGCCCTGACTGGTTTGGCTCAGTGGATAGAGCCTGCAGATTCAAGGGTCCCAGGTTCAATTCCAGTCAAGAGCATATACCTTGATTGCAGGCACATACCCAGTAGAGAGTGTGCAGGAAGCAGCTGATTGATGTTTTTTAACTCTCTATCCCTCTCCCTTTCTCTCTGTAAAAAAATCATAAAATATATTAAAAAAAAAAAAAGTAAAAAGTGCCCTGGCTGGTAGCTCAGTTGGTTAGAGCATCATCCCAATTTGCCAAGGTTTGTAGGTTTGATCCCCAGTCAAGACACATATAAGAAGTAAACAATGCCTGGCCAGCATGGCTCAGTGTTTGAGCTTTGACCTATGAACCAGGAGTTCACAGTTCCATTCCCTGTTGGCATATGCCTGGGATGTGGACTCAATCCCCAGTATGGGACATACAGTAGGCAACTGATGAACGATTCTCCCTCATCATTGATATCTCTGTCTCTCCCTCTCCTTTACTCTCTGAAATAAAAAAATAAAATCTTATATAATAAAAGGCTAATAGACCAAACAGTGGAACAACCAGTCACTATGATGTGCGCTGACCACCAGGGAGCGTGTGTGGAACATGGCGAGCACTGGCCACAGCAGGATGGTGGAGTAGGTGAGCAGGTGCACCAGACCAAAGCAGGGCACCAGTCACTGTCATTGGGGCAAGCCTCTGGTGGTTACTGAAAATTCTTTGCTCCCATGCCCTGTGGTGCCATTCAGTGCTCACACCCGCTGCTGGTGCCAGAGCCACTGCTCATACCCACTTCCAGTGCCAGCCCTGCTCGTACCTGCAGCTGGCGCTGGAGCCACCACTTGCACCTGCTGCTGGTGCCCGGCGCCAATCCCAATCACTTGATGCCATCAGCTAGTGCAAGCAGCAGCTACAGGACCTGATTGCCCTAGGGGCTTCTCCACCTCCCCCTTCTCCTAAGGGGCAATTGGGACAGCAGCCGATGCTCACACCTGCTGAAGGCACCGGCCTCACTCACATCTGCTGCCAGCACTGGCCCCAATTGCTCCACACCGTGAGCAGGTGCGAGAGGGGCTGGCTCCATCAGTGTGTGGCAGCAGCAGGAGTGAGATTGCTGGCAAACAGGACCAGGGGCTGCAGTGAGCTGGGCGGTGCGCGGGGGAGGGTAGAGGCACAGAGGATGGGCTGTGACCTGTTGCTGTGCCCACTGCAGCCTCTCAGCCCACAGTTCCTTTCAAGGTATACAAATTCATGCACTGGACCCTAGTACATAAATAAAAAAAGAGAAGCAACCAATTAATGCATAAACAAGTGGAACAAACCAATCTCTCTCTCCAATCAATACATACTTTTTTTGGTTAATCCTCACCCAAGGATATGTTTTCCCCCATTTATTTTTATGAGAGAGTGGAAGGGGCAGGAAAAACCAAGATGGCCTCACACAACAATTTCAAAACTACAACTAAAAGACAGAATGGACATCATCCAAAACCACAGAAAAGTTGGCTGAGTGGAAATTCTACAACTAGAAGGAAAGAGAGGCTCATGGAAACTAAGAGGAGCTGCAAAAAGCTGAGGTATGGCCGAAACTGGTTTGGCTCAGTGGATAGAGCATCGGCCTGTGGACTGAAGGATCCTGGGTTTGATTCTAGTCGGGGGCATATACCATGGATGTGGGCACATCCCCAGTAGGGGGCATGATGTTTTTCTCTCCTTGATGTTTCTAACTCTCTATCCCTCTTCCTTCCTCTCTGTAAAAAAATCAATAAAACATATTTACAAAAAAAAAAAACACACACACAAAAACCCTGAGGTACAGAGACATGCTCGGGGAAAGGAAAGGCAACAGAGTGCCTGGCTGGCTTCCTCTAGCGAAGTGGTTCTCAACCTTCCTAATGCCGCAACCCTTTAATACAGTTCTTTATGTTGTGGTGATCCCCAACCATAAAATTATTTTTGTTGCTACTTCATAACTGTAATTTGCTACTGTTATGAATCTTAATATAAATATCTGTGTTTTCTGATGGTCTTAGGAGACCCTGCTAGCTGTTTGCGACCCACAGGTTGAGAACCACTGCTCTAGCGGGAGGGAGACAGAAACTCCCTACTGCACTGAACCCCAGTTTCAGGTGAGACCCTGGCGACCCAGACTCATATGGCTCCCCAGAGCGCATGGAAACTCAGGGAAGCCTCGAAAGGCAGATGTCTGGAGGTGCGCGTGCCAGTGCACACAGAGAGGGCTGCAGTGATTACTGAGGGACACCGAGACCCAAGAGCCTCATAGGGCAGGGATGACGGGAAGCCAAGGCTGTCTGCTCAGCCCAGAGACTCCGCCCCATCCAACACGAGTACAGAGGCTTTTGCAGTTTTGCAAGTCTTATATCATAAGGCTGTCTCCAGCACAGAAATTCTCCTGGCATAGACACAGCTGATCCTCACAATCAATTGGCCTGGAGGTCAATTCCCCCCAGTGATACCAATAACAATCAAGACTTAACTACAACAAGGCTGCACACAGTCCACAAATGAGTGCACCAAGAGTGTCCACCTCAGGTAACTGGGGAGGCGGAGCTACTGGGCCATGTAGGACACCTAGCACACAAAGCTACTCTATCAACTCAGGGAAGCAGCGAAAATACGGAGATAAAGAAACATCACAAATGAAAGAAATGGAGGAAAACAAATGACTGGATATAGAATTCAAAACACGATTAAAAGATTTTGTAAGAATTTCCTAGAAAAAATGGATAAATTTAGTGAGACCCAAGAGGAGATGAAAAAGGACCAACTAGAAATTAAACATACACTGATTGAAATTTAAAAAAATATATCATACAGAGACCTAACAGCAGACTAGAGAAATGCAAGAATCAAGCCAAAGATTTGAAATACAAAGAAGCAAAAAACACTCCACTGGAAAAGAGAAAAAAAAAAAGAATTCAAAAATGTGAAGATAGTGTAAGGAGCCTCTGGGACAACTTCAAGCATACCAACATCAGAATTGTGGGGGTGCCAGAAGAAGAGAGAGAGCAAGATACTGAAAACCTATTTGAAGAAATAATGACTGAAAACTTCCCCCACCAGGTGAAAGAAATAGACAGAAGTGCACAGAACCCCAAACAAAAAGAATCCAAAGAGGACCACACCAAGACATCATAATTAAAATGCCAAAAGCAAAAGACAGAGAATATTAAGAGCAGCAAGAGAAAAACAGTTAATTACCTACAAGGGAGCACCATACGATTGTCAGCTGATTTCTCAACAGAAACTATGCAGGCCAGGTGGGAGTGGCAAGAAATATTCAAAATGATGACTAGCAAGAACCTACAACCAAGATTATTCTACCCAGCAAAGCTATCATTCAGAATTGAAGGGCAGATAAAGAGCTTCACAGATTCACAGATAAGAAAAAGCTAAAGGAGTTCATCAATACCAAACCAGTATTATATGAAATGCTGAAATGTAGTTTTTAAGAAGAGGAAGAAGAAGAAAAAGGTAAAGATAAAAATTATGAATAGATAAATATCAACAAGTGAATCTAAAAATCAAGTGAATAAAAAATCTGATGAACAGAAAAAAACTGGTGAATATAATAGAATCAGGGGCATAGAAAGGGAGTGGACGGACAATTCTCAGGGGGAAAGGGGTGAGGGGGTTGTGGGAAGAGACTGGACAAAAATCGTCCACCTAATGGATGAGGACAATGTGGTGGGAGGTAAGGGCATAGGGTGGGGAGGAAACTGGGTGGAGAGGAGCAATGGGGGGTGGGGAGGAAACAATTGTAATAATCTACACAATAAAGATTTATTAAATTAAAAAAATAAAGCTCATTTTAAAAAAAAGAGAGAGTGGGAGGGAGAGAGGTAGACAGATTAACATCAGTGTGAAAAAGATGGATTGGTTGCCTCCTGTTCAGAGGACTGAACCTGCAACCCAGGTACCTGCCCTTGACAGGGACTAGAACCCATGACCTTTTGATCCTTCTGTGCGGGAATGGGGACCAAGAATCTAACCACTGAGAAACACTAGCCAGGGCAATAAATAATTTTTAATTTAAAAAAATGTAAAAGTCAAAGAAAAAATTTTAATTGTCAAAGAAGACTCAATAAGAGTTCTTAAAGGAAGAAAATATTGGAAACCCCAGTCTATTATGAGAAAACCTTTCTTCTTTTGGTGCCACCATCTGGGTTCATCAACCTGTACTAATCTGAAGAGCCTAAAGGACCTATTTCTTTGCAGCTTCCCCCTCCCGGGTGATCCACGTGCCTTGACTCAGGATCTTTTGATGGAGGAGTCTAAGTGGGCTGCCGGGCTCTCACCTCTGCATATGGCTTGTCCTCTGCGATCTGGACCAGTGGGTCACTGCTGGCCATTAGCCGAGCCACTTCACTTTTTGAACCCATCTTCCCCCAGGCATACTGCTGCACCACACAGGAAAGTGGAAAAACTGGGGGCACAGACAGAGAGTCAGCTTCCACTCAACCCCTGTGGTCTGCCTCTGTTGTTCCAGGGAAACTTGACACGAGCTGAGGGTTTTGTCTGAGCGGCAAAGTCACATAAGGAGTTTGTAGGTTGTTAGCTGAGACGCTTCTCTGCAGGCCCCAATATTCCTATCTATAAAAGGGGCAAAGGGATCTTCTGCTGACGTGGGGCAAATTTTTTGCACCGAGATGACCGGGAGGAGAGGAGGAAAACTTTGCCACTGCACGCTCTCACTGCACGCTGTCTCAAAGCGACCCTCGTGCGGTCTCCTCTCTAACGACCTTCCTCTGAGGGCTGTAGTAACAACTCAGTGCCCATCACAGGTACCCCTCCCCTACCTGATGCCCATCCGTCTTTCCGCAAAGTCCCAAGGGTGGGCTCGCCCTGCCATATCAAGTCTGGAAGGGTCCCCAGGTTACGACCACACCCTTGCTCTCCTGCACCCCAGCGCAAAACCCACCTCGCGGAGAGGCCATCCCGTCCTCACCGGACCTGACTCCTCTCACGTATGCCTTTCCCAGCAGCACCCGCGCGTCCCCTCTGCGCCCAGAGCTTCATGGGATATGTAGTTCCTCGAGAGCGAGAGCCTGGGAGGTCTGGAAGCCCCCTGTGGACATTCCGGCAATCGCTCTCCCACTCACCAGTAACCAGGAGAAGCCTCTACCAGTTCAGAGGCTTCCAATGCAATTCTTAGATCTAAATGTTCATTCGTTCCTCCCTGGACACATTTTTCGAGAACCTGCTAAATGC
Source organism: Lasiurus cinereus (assembly GCA_011751065.1). Lineage (NCBI taxonomy): Eukaryota > Metazoa > Chordata > Mammalia > Chiroptera > Vespertilionidae > Lasiurus > Lasiurus cinereus. The sequence continues at coordinate 21,551,360 of JAAGEH010000032.1, forward strand.
CAGGACTGTTCAAAGGGCTGGAAATACATCGGAGGACAAATACTGATCCTTTTGCCTCTGTAGAGTTTACATTCTTGTGAAGACAAACAAGTATAATAAATAAATAAATAAATAAATAAATAAATAGTATAGTATAGTATAGTATATTGAAAAATAAATGCTACAAAAAGGGTGTGTGTGGCAGTTGCAGAATTTAAAATGTCTAAGTAAGCCTCACTGAGAAGCTGATATCTAGGCACAAATTTGGAGGTGAGAACAATAGAGTGTTCTGGGCAAAAATAGCAAGAGGGAAGGCCCTAAAGTGGGAACATGGGAATGTGCCTGCCGTGTTCTGGAATAAATAGCAAAGAGACCAGTGTGGGGGGAGCTGGTGAGTAGACAGGGGTGGTCAGAAGGGGAAAGGCGATGAGCAGAACTTTGGAGATCATTGTAAAGACCAGGTTTTACTCTGAGTATCATAGTCATTAGCAGGTTTGAACAAAGAATTGCTGTGATCTAAGCAGGCACTCATTGATGCTTGATCATGATGGTAAATATCACATGCAAGGCCCTTAGCCTATCTGAGCTTCTCTTTCTTCAACTGTAAAAGGGGATAATGCTGGACTGACAGGCTTGTTGGAGGGTCAGATGGGATGATGTGGGACTCAGGAAGGCAATCAGTTCTGGGGGCTCCTCTCATCCTCCCTGCCCTAAGTTCGATAGGACTCAGAACCCCAGCCCTCCTCCAGGCTGAACTGCTCATAAGTCAAAACACACACAAGTCAAAGAGAGTCACCAGGAGCCCTGTATGGCAAAGACTGGACTGGGCCTTGGATGTAGAATAAGAACACAGTAGCCAAAGCTCCAGGGAACCTGGTGTGAAGGGACTATAGTCCTGACTCTGCCTCTCCTACACTGATTCCCACAGCCTCTATCACACATGCCCAAAAAAAGAGGGGTATTGTTTTCTCTGTTATGTCCATCTGTAAACAGCAACCCCCGCACTGCCCCCGCCCGGGCCCCTGGCTCAGATAAATCAGCCTGCATTTCAAAGGAAGTTTCACCATACACTAAGGAATAATAAAACGGAAAACCTAAGAATCATATAAACAGCCATAGCTGGTTTGGCTCAGTGGATAGAGTGTCAGCCTGGGGATTGAAGGGACTCAGGTTCGATTCCAGTCAAGGGAATATGCCTAGGTTGTGGGTTCAATCCCCAGTGTGGGGCATGCAGGAGGCAACCAATCAATGATTCTCTCTCATCATTAATGCTTCTATCTCTCTCTCCCTTTCCCTTCCTCTCTGAAATTAATAAAAATATATAGAGCATCGGCCTGCAGACTAAGGGGTCCCAGGTTCCATTTCGGTCAAGGGCATGTATCCTGGTTGTGGGCACATCCCTGGTAGGGGGCTTGCAGGAGGTGGCTGATCAATGTCTCTCTCTCATCGATGTTTCTAATTCTCTATCCCTCTCCCTTTCTCTCTGTAAAAAATCAATAAAATATATTTTTAAAAATATATATACATACATATATATATTTTTTTAATCATACATGGGAGAAACCAAGATGGTGGCATAGGTGAACACCTAAACTGCTGCCTCACACAACAATTTCAAAACTACAGCTAAAAGACAGAACAGACATCATCCAGATCACAGGAAAGCTGGCTGAATGGAAATTCTACAACTAGAAGGAAAGAGAGGAGCTCACGGAGACTCAGAGGATCTGCAAAAAGCTGAGGCATGGAGACACATGCATGGAGAGGATGGGCGGCAGTGTGCCTGGCTGGCTTCCTCTAGCGGGAGGGAGACAGAAACTCTGTCTGCACTGAGCCCCAGTTTCAACTGCACTGAACCGCAGTTCCAACTGCACTGAAATCCCATACCACACGAGACTCATACTGGTGGAGTCTGGACTGTCGTGAAAAGGGAGGAGTGCATGGAAACTTAGGGGAGCCACAAAAGGCAGAGGTCTGGAGGCACGAGAGTGCAAGTGAGCACACAGAGGGCTGACTGCTGATTGTGCCACTGGCTTTCTCCAGGAGGAGGAAGACAGAACCTGCCAACTGTGCTGAAATCCACTTCTGACTGCACTGAATCCCAGTTTTGGGTAAAACCTTGGGGACCCAGACCCATATGGTCCCCAGAGCACACGGAAACTGAGGGGAGCCGCAAAAGGCAGAGGTCCGGTGGAGTGCACAGAGAGGGCTGCAATTACCAAGGGACACTGAGACCTAGGGGCCTCATAGGGCAGGGCTGATGGGAAGCCAAGACTGTCTGCTCAGCCCTGAGACTCCACCCCATTCAAGCTGAAAACAGAGGCTTTTGCAATTTTGCAAGTCTTGTATCATAAGGCTGACTCCAGCACAGAAGTTCTTCCTGCATAGACACAGCTGATCCTCACAACCAATTGGCTTGGAAGTCAATTCCCCCAAGTACTACCAACAACAATCAAGACTTAACTACAGGAGAATCCAAGATGGTGGCATAGGTAAACACCTACACTGCTGCCTCGCACAACAATTTCAAAACTACAACTAAAAGACAAAACAGACATTATCCAGAACAACAGGAAAGCTGGCTGAGTGGAAGTTCTATAGCTAGAGGGAAAGAGAGGGGCTCTCGGAGAACCAGAGGAGCTGCAAAAAGCTGAGGTACGGAGATGCGCATCCGGAGAGAGCGGATGCTGGAGTACCTGGCTAGTTTTCTCTGGCAGGAGGGAAACAGAGACTCTCAAAGGCATTGTTCCCTTATCTTACGACACTAAACCCCAGATCCAGCCAAAACTCATATGGGGGGAGTTTGGACTGTGAAAAGGGAGAGGTGCACGGAAATTTAGGGGAGTCGCAAAAGATCAGAGGTCTAGTAGCGCACACAGCACTAAGCTCAGAGGACAGATTGCTGATTGTGCCGCTGGCTTTCGCGAGTGGGCAGAAAAGAGAGACCCTCCCAACCATGCCACTTCTGACTCCACTAAGCCCCAGTTTCGGGTGAAACCCTGAGGACCTGAACTAGTGTGGTCCTGGGGCGCAGGGGAGCCGGAAAAGCAGCTGTCTGGAGGCACTGTGCGCACACAAGTACCCCTCCAGAGACTACACAGTCACGTGAGATTCAGAGGACATGGAGGGCGGGGCCGACTGAAAGGCAAGGCGGTCCCTTAAGCCCTGAGACTCCACCCCTCCCAAGCTCAACAGAGAGGCTCCTGCGGTTTTGAAAGTCTGGTATCATAAGGCTGAATCCAACAGAATTTCTCCCAGCATAGTGAAAATGCCGAGACATGGGAAAGGATCACAAACAAAAGAAATGGAGGAAAAGAAACAACTGGATATAGAGTTCAAAACCACGCTTATAAGGTTTTTCAAGAATATGCTAGAAAAGTTGGATAAAATTAGCAAGAGCCAAAAGGAGATGAAAAAGGATCAACTAGAGATGCAAAAGATTCAACTAGAGATGGAAAAGGTCCAACTAAAGATGAAAAAGGACCAACTAGAAATTAAACATACACTGACTGAAATAAAAACTATTATACAGAGTCCTAACAGCAGACTAGAGGAAGGCAAGAATCAAGTCAAAAATTTGAAATATAAAGAAGCAGAAAACATTCAACTGGAAAAGCAAGAAGAGAAAAGAATCCATAAATGTGAAGATAATGTAAGGAGCCTCTGGGACAGCTTCAAGCGTACCAACATCAGGATTGTGGGGGTACCAGAAGAAGAGAGAGAGCAAGATACTGAAAACCTATTTAAAGAAATAATGACTGAAAACGTCCACATCTGGTAAAAGAAATAGACTTACAAGTCCAGGAAGCACACAGAACCCCATATAAAGGGAATCCAAAGAGGACTACACCAAGACACATCATAATTAAAATACCAAGAGCAAAAGACAAAGAGAGAATATTAAAAGCAGCAAGAGTAAAACAGTTAATTACCTACAAGGGAGCACCCATAGGATTGTCAGCTGATTTCTCAACAGAAACTATGCAGGCCAGAGGGAAATGGCAAGAAATATTCAACGTGATGAACAGCAAGAACCTACAACCAAGATTACTCTATTCAGCAAAACTATCATTCAGAATTGAAGGTCAGATAAAGAGCTTTACATATAAGAAAAAGCTAAAGGAGTTCATCAACACCAAACCAGTATTATATGAAATGCTGAAATGTACTCTTTAAGAAGAAGAGCCAAGACCGGTTTGGCTCAGTGGATAGAGCATTGGCTTGCAGACTGAAAGGTCCCGGGTTCGATTCCGGTCGGGGGCTTGTACCTTACTTGCGGGCACATCTCCACTGTGGGGAATGCAGGAGGTGGCTGATCGATGTTTCTCTCTCATCGATGTTTCTGACTTTCTATCCCTCTTACTTCCTCTCTGTGAAAAATCAATAAAATATATTTTTAAAAAAAGGACCAACTAAAAATTAAACATACACTGACTGGAATAAGAAATATTATACAGAGACCTAACAGCAGACTAGAGGAACATAAGAATCAAGTCAAAGATTTAAAATGCAAAGAAGCAGAAAACACCCAACTGGAAAAGCAAAAAGGAAAAAAAGAATTCAAAAAGCTGCAGAGACCAGTTTGGCTCAGTGGATAGAGCGTTAGCCTGCGGACTGATAGGTCCCAGGTTTGATTCCGGTCGGGGGCATGTACCTTGCTTGCGGGCACATCTTCAGGGTGGGGCGTACAGGAGGTGGCTGATCAATGTCTCTCTCTCAACGATGTTTCTGACTTCCTATCTCTCTCCCTTCCTCTCTGTAAAAAATCAATAAAATTTATTTTTTAAAAAAATCAAAAAGCTGAAGATAGTGTAAGGAGCCTCTGGGACAACTTCAAGCATACCAACATCAGAATGATGGGAGTGCCAGAAAAGAGAGGGAAGATACTGAAAACCTATTTAAAGAAATAATGACTGAAAACTTCCACCAACTGGTGAAAGAAATAGACTTACAAGTCCAGGAAGCACACAGAACCCCAAACAAAAGGAATACAAAGAGGACCACTCCAAGACACATCATAATTAAAATGCCAAGAGCAAAAGGCAAAGAGAGAATATTAAAAACAGCAAGAGAAAAATTGTTAATTACCTACAAGGGAGCACCCATAGGATTGTCAGCTGATTTCTCAACAGAAACTATGCAGGCCAGAGGGAAGTGGCAAGAAATATTCAAAGTGATGAATAGCAAGAACCTACAACCAAGATTACTCTATTCAGCAAAACTATCATTCAGAATTGAAGGTCAGATAAAGAGCCTTACATATAAGAAAAAGCTAAAGGAGTTCATCAACACCAAACCAGTATTATATGAAATGCTGAAATGTACTCTTTAAGAAGAGGAAGAGCCGAGACTGGTTTGACTCAGTGGATAGAGCATCGGCTTGTAGACTGAAAGGTCCCGGGTTTGATTCCGGTCAGGGGCATGTACCTTACTTGTGGGCACATCTCCACTGTGGGGCGTGCAGGAGGCGGCTGATCGATCGATGTCTCTCTCTCATCAATGTTTCTGACTTTCTATCCCTCTCCCTTCCTCTCTGTAAAAAATCAATAAAACATATTAAAAAAAAAAAAGAAAATGTGCTGAGACCGGTTTGGCTCAGTGGATAGAGCGTCAGCCTGCAGACTGAAGGGTCCCGGGTTCAATACCGGTTGGGGGCATGTACCTTTCTTGCGGGCACATCTCCAGTGTGGGGTGTGCAGGAGGCGGCTGATCGATGTCTCTCTCTCAGGGATGTTTCTGACTTTCTATCCCTCTCCCTTCCTCTCTATGAAAAAAATCAATAAAATATATTAAAAAAAAGAAAATGTTATTAAAAAAAAGAAGAGGAAGAAGAAAAAGGTAAAGATAAAAATTATGAACAACAAATACATAACTATCAACAAGTGAATCTAAAAATTAAGTGAATTAAAAATTTGATCAACAGAATAAACTAGTGAATAGAATAGAATCAGGAGCACAGAAAGGAAGTGGACTGATAATTCTCAGGGGGAAACGAGTGAGGGGTGTATAGGGAGAGACTGGACAAAAATCATACACCTATGGACGAGGTCAATGGGAGGGAGGTAAGGGTAGAGAGAAGGGTGGGAACCGGGTGGAGGGGAGCTATAGAGGGGAAAAAAGCGAAACATATGTAATAATCTGAATAATAAAGATTTAATTAAAAAATAATAATACAAATTTTAAAAAGAACATATGCACCCCTATGTTCCTAGTAGTGCAATTTATAATAGCTGAGATTTGAAAATAGCCCAAGTGCCCTTCAGCAGATGAGTGGATAGAAAAACAAACAAACCATGGTACATTTACACAATGGAATACTACAGGGCAATAAAAAAGAAAGAGCTCTTACCATTTGCAACAGCATGGATAGACCTGGAAACTATTGTGCTGAGTGAAATAAGATAGTCAGAGAAAGATAAGTATCACATGATCTCACTCATATATGGAATCTAATGAACCAAATTAACTGATAATCATCAATAGACCCGGTATCGTAGAGGCATGAACACACTGCTGATCCTCCCCAGAAGACATGGGAGGATGGGTGGGAAGAGAACAACCAATGAACTGTTTGCATATATGCATAACTCATGGACACAAACAACGGGATGGTGAGGGCCTTGGGCCAGGGAGGGCAGGAGCAGGCTGGAAGAGGTTAATGGGTAAAAAAAGATGAACTATGTAATACTGTCGACAATAAAGATTTTATTTAAAAAAATTTTTTTAAAAGAGGAAGATGGAGTAGATCACTGAATAATGGGTCAGTTGGAGTTTAGAGGAAGCTGGTGGTTCATGCTCTGGCCAAGCGTGCCTAGGAGTTGCACCTGTGCCCTGAGTTTCTTGGAAACAGCTGAAATAACTTTTGTAACGTTTGGATTATCATTGTGAGAGTCCTAACTCCCTCTTGTGGTTTCTGAGAATAAATTTGCTGTAACACCTGTGGTCTGCACTGCAGTTCAGCCTTTGCCTCGGTGAAGTGCTGTAACTGTGGTTGTTGGCCAGCTTAATAAAGGCTCGTAAATTTTTATCTCTGTCTCTGGTGGTCATCTCTTGCAGGTTGCCCCACAACACTGGACATTGGACTGAGCTCACAACCCAGGCATGTGCCCTTGACCGGAATCGAACCTGGGATCTTTCCATCCACAGGCCAACGCTCTATTCACTGAGCCAAACCAGCGAGAGCTCATCAGATTTTTTATTCACTTGATTTTTAGATTCACTTGTTGATAGATATGTATTTGTTGTTCAGAATTTTTGTCTTTACCTTTTTCTTCTTCCTTTTCCTAAAGAATACCTTTCAGCATTTCAGATAATACTGGTTTGGTAGAGATGAACTCCTTTAGCTTTTTCTTATCTGAAAAGCTTTAATATATAAATAAAAATATATATATATATATAGATATATATATATATATATATTTGATTTTTTTTACAGAGAGGAAGGGAGAGAGATAGAGAGTTAGAAACATCAATGAGAAAGAGACCCACAGGAGCTGCAAAAAGCTGAGGTATGGGGACACTCCTGTGGAGAGATCGGGTGCCAGATTGCCTGGCTGGCTTCCTCTGGCAGGAGGGAGATGGGAGACTCCCAACTGCACTGAACCCCATGTACAGCTGAGACTCATATGGGGGGAGTTTGGACTGTGAAAAGGGAGAAGTGCACGGAAATTTAGGGGAGCCGCAAAAGGGCAGAAATCACGTGGCACGCACAGCACTGCCCGCAGAAGACCAACTGCTGATTGTGCTGCTGGCTTTCACTAGTGGGTGGGAGACAGAGCCTCCCAACTGTGCCACTTCTAACTCCACTAAACTCCAGTTTCAGGCAAGACCCTGGGGACCCAGACTCATACAGTCCCACAGCACAGGGGAGCTGGAAAGGCAGTGGTCTAGAGACACTGCACGTGCGCACAGGGATGGCTCCAACAATTACCCAGAGACACGTGAGACCCAGGGGCCGCATAGGGCGGGACCAACTGGAAGGCAAGGTGGTCCGCTAAGCCCTGAGACTTTACCCCTCCCAAGCTCAACAGAGATGCTTTTGCAGTTTTTGCAAGTCTTGTATCATAAGGGTGAATCCAACACAGAAGTTCTCCTGGCATAGTAAAAATGCAGAGACAAAGGAAGAGATCACAAACAAAAGAAATGAAGGAAAACAAATGGCTGGATATAGAGTTCAAAACAACAGTTATAAGGTTTTTCAAGAATTTCCTAGAAAAGATGGATAAATTTAGTGAGACCCAAGAGGAGATGAAAAAGGACCAACTAGAGATGAAAAAGGACCAACTAGAAATTAAACATAAGCTGACTGAAATAAAACATATTATACAGAGACCTAACAGCAGACTAGAGGAAGGCAAGAATCAAGTCAAAAATATGAAATATAAAGAAGCAGAAAACATTCAACTGGAAAAGCAAAAAGAAAAATGAATAAAAAAATGTGAAGATAATGTAAGGAGCCTCTGGGACAACTTCAAGCGTACCAACATCAGAATTGTGGGCATGCCAGAAGAAGAGAGAGAGCAAGATACTGAAAACCTATTTGATGATGAAATAATGACTGAAAACTTCCCTCACCTGGTGAAAGAAATAGACTTACAAGTCCAGGAAGCACACAGAACCCCATATAAAAGGAATCCAAAGAGGACCACACCAAGACACATCATAATTAAAATACCAAGAGCAAAAGACAAAGAGAGAATATTGGAAGTAGTAAGAGAAAAATGGTTTATTATCTACAAGGGAGCACCCATAGGATTGTCAGCTGATTTCTCAACAGAAACTATGCTGGCTAGAGGGAAGTGGCAAGAAATATTCAAAGTGATGAATAGCAAGAAACTACAACCAAGAATACTCAATCCAGCAAAGCTATCATTCAGAATTGAAGGGCAGATAAAGAGCTTCAGAGATAAGAAAAAGCTAAAGGAATTCACCAGCACTAATCCAGTATTATATGAAATGCTGAAATGTACTCTTTAAGAAGAGGAAGAAGAAGAAAAAGGTAAAAGATAAAAAATTATGAACAACAAATACAGATCTATTAACAAATGGATCTAAAAATTAAGTGAGTTAAAAATTTGATGAACAGAATATAATAGAATCAGGAGCACAGAAAGGGAGTGGACTGATAATTCTTAGGGGGAAAGGGTTGAGGGGGGTGCAGAGAGAGACTGGACAAAAATCATACACCTATGAATGGGGTCAATGCAGGGATAGGTAAGGATAGAGGGAGGGGTGGGAGCCAGGTGGAGGGGTGCTATGGAGGGGAAAAAAGAGAAACAAATGTAATAATCTGAATAATAAAGATTTAGTTAAAAAATTATGAACAACAAATACATATCTATCAACAAGTGAATGTAAAAATCAAGTGAATTAAAAATCTGATGAACATAATAAACTGGTGAATATCATAGAATCAGGGGTATATGACAGGAGTAAACTGACAATTCTCAGGGGGAAAGCAGTAAGGGGGGTGCAGGGAGAGACTGGACAAAAATCATACATCTATGGATGAGGACAATGGAGTGGGTAGGTAAGGGCAGATGGTGGGGTGGGAGTTGGGTAGAGGGGAGCTATGGGAGAAAGAAGAGGAACAATTGTAATAATCTTAACAATAAAAATTTATAAAAAAGAGCAATATGCAAATTAACCATCAGTCCGCTACACCAAAAAGCCAATTAGGAGCAAGTATGTAAATTAACCCCAACCAAGATGGCCTCAGGCACAGAGCCAGCAGGAGGCTTGGTTTTCCTTGGCAATGGAGGAAGCCAAGCATTCCACACACCCTGGTAGGCCCAGGCCTCCACTCAAGGCTACAAAGTTTCAATTATAGAAGATAAATAAATTCCAGATACCAGGACTTCAGCTTGGGTCACCAGGGAGTGTGGTTGGCTTGAAAACCACCACAGGCCCCTCGTCCAGGCTACCCCACACTCAAGAGAACCCCCACCCTAGGACACCTTCAGGGCAAACCAGACAGCCCCTACCCATGCACCAGGCCTCTATCCTATCTAATAAAAGAGTAATATGCAAATTGACCATCACTCCAACACATAAGATGGCTGCCCCTATGTGGTCAAAGATCCTGCTCCTATGTGGACACAAGATGGCCACCTCAAGATGGCCAGGAGGGGAGGGAAGTTAGAGGGACCAGGCCAGCAGGGGAGGGCATCTTGGGGTGATCAAGCCTGTAGGGGAGGGCAGTTAGGGGTGACCAGGCCAGCAGAGGAGGGAAGCTGCAGGTGACCAGGCCTGCAGGGAAGGGGAGTTGGGAGGGGGGACCAGACCTATTGGGGAGGGAAGTTAGGGGCAAACAGGTTTGCAGGAGAGCAGTTAGGCATCAATCAGGATGGCAGGGAAGTGATTAGGGTGTGATCAGGCTGGAAAGCATTAGTGGTTAGGGGCAATCAAGAAGATAGGCAGGTGAGCAGTTGAGCCAGCAGTCCTGGATTATAAGAGGGATGTCCAACTGCCCATTAGGATCGGGTCTAAACAGACAGTCGGGCATCCTTTGAGGGGTCCCAGATTGGAGAGGTGCAGGCTGGGCTGAGGGATAACCCCCCATGCCCAAATTTTGTACACCAAGCCTCTAGTCTATATATAAAACCCTAATATGCAAATAGACCAAATGGCAGAACAACTGAACAGGTGAACAACTGGTCACTATGATGTACACTGACCACCAGGGGATGCATGTGAAATATGGTGGGCAGTGGCTGTGGCAAGATGGTGGAGCAGGTGAGCAGGGGCACCAGACCAAGATGGGGCACTAGTTGCTGTCATTGGGATGATCCTTCAGTGGTTATTGAAAATTCTTTGCTCCTGCATGCTGTGGTCTCACCTGGTGCTCACACTCATGGCTGGCACTGGAGCCCAGCTCACACCCACTGTCATCCCGATTGCCCCTGAGGGCTTCTCTACCTCCCCCTGCTCCTGAAGGGGGACTGGGGCAGCAGCAGCCGCTTGCACCTCCTGATGGTGCTGGCCCCACTCACACCTGATGCTGGCACTGTCCCCAATTACTCTGCAGTATCAGTGGGTGCGAGTGGGGCTGGCACTGTCAGCATGTGGGAATGGAGGTGGCAGGAGTGAGTCTGCTGACAAACAGGGGACTAGGGGTCATGGCAGGAGGGGCCAGGCAGGGGCACAGAGGTCGGCTGAGACCTGCCTCTGGGCTCACCACAGCCTCAAAGCCACAGTTCCTTTTAAGGTGCATAAATTCATGCACTGGATCCCTAGTATAGATATAAAAGCCTAAGTGACCGTTCTATTGTTTAACCATTCACTATGATGTGCACTGACCACCAGGGGGAAGACACTCAACATACAGGCATGGAAACATGGAACAGACTGCTGAATCTCAGAGGGAAGGGGATGAGGGTGGGAGGGAAGAGATTAACCAAAGATCTTATATGCATACTAGAGGCTCAGTGGGGTCCCTCGGCCTGGCCTGCAAGTATTGGGCCAAAACAGGCAGTCTGACATCCCCCAAGGAGTCCCAGATTATGAGAGGGCACAGGCAGGCTGAGGGACCCCACTGGTGCATGAATCTGTGCACTGGGCCTCTAGTGATATAATAAACAGCTCCTGTCCAGAACTCCTAAAACCTTTGTAATTTCCTAAGCAATAAAAGTGCTAAGGGCATCTTTTTGTTCTAAAGTTTAGTATTTGACCAGTTTCTGAGGCAGAGCTCTAAATGCCTTGAATTTCCTGGGTGATTGGAACACTTTTTGTCCTAATGAGGCAACTCTTGGTGGGCTTCTGGGTAGCCTCAGGAAGTGGTTGGTCACCAGAAAGAACAAGCCTTGATTAGAAGCTTGAAACTTTCCACCCTACCTTCTCTCTGCCAGGGAGGAGAGATGAGATAGATTGAGTTAACTATCAATTATGACCATGCCTATGTGATGAAATCTCTCTTGGGAAAGCTTCCAGGTTGGTGAATACATCTACCCCAACTCCATTGGCACAGAAGTTCCTGCACTCATCACCCAGACTTCACCCTATATATCTCTTCAACTAGCTGTTGATCTGTATCCTTTGTCATATCCTTTATTATATAAGAAAGTAGTAAATGTGTTTCTGAGTTTTGAAAGCAATTCTAAATTATTAAACTTGTCGAGGAGTTCATAGGAATCCTGATTTATAGAAGCACAGGTGACAATCTGAGATTTACAATTGCCTTCTGAAGTTGGGACAGTCTTGTGGGACTTAGGCCTTAACTTGTGGGACCTGATGCTACACTAACTCCAGGTATATATTATCAGAATGGAATTAAATGACCACAGCTGTGTCAGAGAATTGGTTAATATGGCAAAAACTAAACAAAACCTGTGTCTGGTCCAAGAAGTATTCTATATGAGTAGTAAAAAAGAAAAACCAAAGTCTTTCCTTACAGTATCCTGGAAGGAGTGATTGTGGAGGGGGCAGGGACATGTTAGGATAGTTTCTAAGGGGACACAAACCTGGATTCCTTTCCATTTTCCCACTTGATGACATTTCCTGGAGAAAAGTTCAGCTGGTCTCTAAAAATAGTTGGTATTTAGACAGGGGAGAGCAAGGTAAGTGGATGAGGAAAATAGTAAATATTTACTAAATGCCTATCGTGTGCTGGTACTGTTAGTGCCAGAAATATAATTGTGAGCAAAACAGATCCTACTCCTGCCCCTATGTAGCTTACGATCTAGTGGGAGAGACAGGCACAAATAAATAACCACCTATACAAGTGTGTAGTTACAATCTGCAATAGGTTTTATGAAGTATAGGCTAATAATGAGTTTATGTGTGAGGAAGGGGACTGATCCAACCTACAGTGTGAAGAGAGGCCACTCCTAAGGGGCATCTGAGCTTGAATTTGAAGGATACTAGGAGTTAACTAGGCATGAGCTAAGAGCATACTAGAAAGCAGGAACATTTGGTGCAAAGGCCCTGAGGCAGGAGGGAATAAGGGAAGTCTGAGGAACTGAAAAACCACTAGGAGGACTGAAATACATGGGAGTGGGCAAAAGAAAGGGTAGGAACAAGAGGCCAAATTAAGAATTTGGGCATTTATGTAAAATAATTGAAGAATTTTCAGCATAAAGTTCCATAACAATTTGTTCCTTTAAATGGATCTCTGGTTACAACATGAAGAATAATGAGCAGCCCTGTACTAGTCCAGAGTAAGAAATGGTAGTGGCTGGATTCGGTGGTAGCAGAGATGAACAAAGGCAGAGAGATGAATAAATAAGGTAGTTTGTGGGGGTTACAGCCACCTCCCCCATGACTGATGGCTGTATTGCTGAACTTCTTCATTCACTTAAATACTTGATGCTTAAGTTCAAGTCCCAGCTTAGGCCTTCAACCAGTCTGGGCGTCAAGGGAAAGGCCTAAAAGAAGCAGAGCTCAGCTAGTGTGGGGGACAGAAGCACGGCTGGTTCTTCAGAAGAGAATCCCTCTGCGCGGCCCTACCACTAAAACACCCGCGCGTAAAAGTAGGCTCCCATTTCCGTCTCCTCCCCAGTCTGGGCCAGGTGTGCTTCCCAAACTTGCCCCCCAGGTAAGTGAATTAAGTTTCTGGCTCCCCTGACAGGAGTTTACTTGGAAAGTTTATATTGGGGAGTCTCCAACACAAATCTCGACGCTGTCAGATAGAGAAGCCCTAGGGAATGGTTCCGACACCCCAAGTCCTAGTTCCTGGACGCAGAAGCACGCGTACAGGAGGAAGCGGACCGCAGAGGCGTGCAGGGCAGGAGGGCGGAGCGGACCTCTGTCACGTGCAGGACCACGCCCCTTAGGGAGGGCGCTGCGCCTGCGCCGGAACGGCCGTCTCGCTTCCGGAAGTGGAGGGTCTGACAGGCGAGAGCCGCTGGGTCTCGGCGCCCGGAGGCAGAAACGCTCGCGAATCTCGTCCGTCAGCCCCCTACTACCATGTCAGCCTTCGACACCAACCCCTTCGCGGACCCAATGGACGTGAACCCTTTCCAGGTAGAGCTCCCAACACCTCGCTCTCTCCAGGGCCCACGGCCGCCACCCCGGGGCCTTTTTCGCTAGTGCCGGGAGACGTGGCGTGGGAGGGACGGGCCGACTGCCCAATGGGAGAGCGAGCTCTCAAGGCTGGCCTATTGTAGCGTGTGTGGGGCGGTACCAGCAGCAGGTGGACGGCCCGCGGGGCTGGGCGCTGGTAGCCTGGGAAGAGGTGGGACCTCTAAATTCCCAAAGCCCTTCCGACCGGGTACTCCCGGGACAACGGACTGGAGCAGGCTGGAGATTCCCCGAGCGTCAGGAAGTAATGACTTCACTTACCACAAGTGCTTGGTGAAGTGCGACTACCACAATCCTGCAGTCTTGGTTTGAGTCACGTTAGGAGAGGGGTGACAGCAGCGTAAGGAAGAGGTGGAAGGCTTAGTGGGGTGGAGAAATGTGGAAATCCCAAGACAATCTGTCTTCTCTCCCCCAACAGCCAAACTAGCGTTTAAGGAATAAGAGTACCCCAGCCTTTCGGTGACAGGGTGTGAAAGGAAAGGAAAGCTAGGAGAGAATGAGAAGTTGAAATATGGCTTGATAAGAATTATACACTTTGGCCCGGCCAGTGTGGCTCAGTGGTTGACCATCAGACCCAGCACCAGGAGGTCGCCAGTTCGGTTCCCATTGGGGCGCATGCCTGGCCGGCGGGCTCCATCCCTGTTGGGGGGTGGTCAGGAGGCAGCCCACCAATGTTGCTGTCTCTCTCATCCATGTGTTTATCTCTTTCCCTCTCCCTCTCTCTAAAATCAATAAAAACATTAAAAAAAAAAAGAAGTACACACTCTGGCTGAGTCTACTTTGAACTGAATTGGCTAGATAGGAGAACCCAGGTTAGGGAGGGAAGAGAAGTGAGAGAGCTCTGAGGGTCTTGATGTTGATCTGATGGACCTGTACGTGGTGGCAGGGTAGTTGAGATGCAATGACCTATGAGTTGGCCTCACATTGTAATCAAACGATGGAGGAAGAAACAGTTTTCCTACTTAAAGTCAAACTTTTCTGCCTTTGAGCCAAGGAGACAGGGGCACTCTTTTTTCATGATGAAATGCTGGGACTCCTGTTAGTGCTCAAGCTCCTATGCCTCTTGTTTCATGTCTGCTTAAAACCAGTTCTAGGGAACCTTGCTTGTGTTCACTGGTGATTTATGAGTCCCAAGGTTTCTGCTCTGTGAGGATGTCATCAGGCACTTTAATTCATCCTACTTGGACTTTGGTAGTTGTCAGCTTCCTGCAAGTGTATGGGAAGTTTTTGGAGGGATCCTTTCTGCAACTAACAGCATGAGCTTTCCCATCTTGAATATCCTCAAGGGTCAAAGTGAACCCAAAAGAGAATAGAACAAAATTACTATACATTGTTAGGAGACTGAACATTTTATGCTTCTTTCATGATCTCAAGGTGACCTAGCCAATGAGAATCCTCAAGATAATTTGTTGACATGTTCTTTTTTTTTTTTTAAACATATTTTATTGATTTTTCACAGAGAAGAAGGGAGAGGGATAGAAAGTCAGAAACATCGATGAGAGAGAGACATCGATCAGCCGCCTCCTGCACATCCCACACTGGAGATGTGCCCGCAAGCAAGGTACATGCCCCCAACCGGAATCGAACCTGGGACCTTTCAGTCCGCAAGCCGACACTCTTATCCACTGAGCCAAACCGGTCTTGGCTGTTGACATGTTCTTTATAAAATCAGGGAATTCTTGTAGCTTAATACTTCTTGATAGGACCTTTAGCAAGGACCTTGTCTCTTCTGTAATACAGTCATTTCTATTAGTTGAGTAAAGAAAGAACATTTGGCCCTAGCCAGTTTGGTTCAGTGAATAGAGCATCAGCCTGGGCACCAAAAAGTCGCAGGTTCAATTCAGGGTTAGGGCTCATGCAGGAGGCAACCAATTGATATATTTCTAATCTCATTGATGTTTCTTTCTGTCTTTCCTTCTCTCTCCTACTTGCCCTAAAAATATCCTCAGTGAGGAGTTTAAAAAAAAAGGAAAGAAAGAAAGGAAGAAAAAGAATATTTGCATTTTATTTGCCAGTGTCTTCTGGTAACTTTTTGCTTAATTACAAAACTGTATAATACTGGAGTTTGAGTTTTCATAAGGATCTAGTAGGCTTTTGGTTTGTATGCTGTGTAATCATTTGCTTTTTTTTTTTTTTTTTGGTCCTGTAAAATAAAATGTCTGTTGCTATCTGACAGAGGTGGTCAGCTTGTACCCCCTGCTAGAAGTGGCAAGATAGTTGGCCTGAGTACTAGCTGGAAAATATTAAACTACATCTTCAACCCCAGAAATGATTGTGCAAACTGTGGTAGAAGAAACTTCTGCATTCAAGCCAGACAATCTGTCCATCAGGCAATCTCAAAATATGGCAGGACAGGAAACAGCTGTGGACCTGTGAATAGCAACATCTGGTTGGGGAATCCTTTGAAGGATGAAGGGAATTGGGTGGCTATGATTCTTCTCCATACTCGGCTGGTTTTCCCTCTTGGTGCACAGTTGGGTGGGAAGAAGGAGCTTTATAAGTGAGGCCCCAAGCTCCTTTTTCTGGATCTGTTCTCCTTCTCTTTGTAATGGCAGCAACTGCCAGGGCTGGGACAGTAGAGGGTACAGCCTTTGGGTGACAGGGTGTGAGCCCAGCTTTATTTACCCATGGTGTTGGCCCAGAACTCAGGAGGGAGGCAAAGGCCAGAGTACTTTTTTCTATCACTTAATGGTGGGGTGTGAAAATATATTTAGCATTCAGAGTCCATGGTAGACTATTAAAGCTGGGGGTATCCTCAGAAGTCTGTTCGAACCCCTTCAGTTTAGAGATGAGGAAACCAAGAACCCCATGAGGATAGGACATGCCTGAGTCATTGGCGAATTTGCAGCAGGAAGGAGCCCAGATCTGGATCTGATTCCCAGAACAGTACTGTTTTAAAGCTCAGATATTGTCTTAAACTCTTCTGGGATTATTTAGGCCAGCCAAGAAAAAACTGTTATGTCATCACCACCACCACCATTCTTAAAATGAAAGTACTGCCTGGCTGATGTGCTCAGTGGTTGAGTGTTGACCTGTGAACCAAGAGTTCCCTGATTCAATTCCCTGTCATGTGCCCTAAGGGGTTTCGGGCTAAATCACCAATAGGGGGCATGCAGGAGGCAGCCGATTGCTGTTTCTCATCGATGTTGCTATCTTTCTATCTCTTTCCCTTTTTCTCTAAAATCAATAAAAAAAAAATTTACAATATGAGAGTACTGATAGGGGTGAAAGTAACAAATTAGCATTAGCAAGGCTATTTTTTCCTCCAGTGTGTGGGGCTGGAATAATTGCCTTATGCTTTTTAAGACAGTACTTTAAAAAAATATATTTTTAAATAGATTTCAGAGAAGAAGGGAGAGAGAGAGAGATAGAAACAACAATGATGAGAGAGAATCATTGATCAGCCCTGCACACCCACATTGAGCTGGCAACCCAGGAATTGAACTGTGACCTCTTGGTTCTTAGTTTGATGTTTAGCCATGCCAACTGGGCAAGACAGTACTTTTAAAGTAGTGTATGTTCTGAGTAATAAGTTTTTGGGAATCACTACATATTCCTATTTTTCTTGAAGTTTGATAAGGCTTGTTAATTTGTTAAAGGCTCTGAGAAATCTTCAACTTTTTATCCAACATTTCTTAAACCATGGAATCCTTTTTCTACTAATTTTTGTAATATCTCAGGAAACTTCCACTTCTCCTTTAAGTTGACTTTCTTACCCATGTTCACATATATAATTGATTTCAGAGAGAAATGGAGCGGGAGGAAGAGATAGAAACATCAATGATGATGAGGGAGAGGGAATTATTGTTCGGCTGCCTCCTGCACATACCCTACTGAAGATCAAAGTCATAACCTGGGCATGTGTCCTGATGGAATCAAACTGTGACCTCCTGGTTCATAGATTGATGCTCAGCCACTGAGTCATACTGGCCAGTCCTTACCCATATTCTTTATCCACCCCCTACTCCCATCCCTGCCCCACACTGTGGGCGTGGCCTTTTATGACTTCTTCCTTGTACATGGTATAGTTATAATTGGAACTATTAGAAAACTTCCTGCAAAGTAAGAGCCATGAAAGGAGAGTTGTCACAAGAGTGCAACTGAGGGTTTACTAAACTTGTGGGAGGAAGCAGGAAACTGCAAGCCAAGTGTTGCTGATTTCACAACCTCCAGTGGCACTCCGGAACCCCTCTATTAACGATTGTGCATCTGTTTTGTACTCTCTGGAGATGCTGGTCCTGCTTTGGACTGTTTCCAGTGTATCTGCTCTAAAAGTTTCTCAGTCATGTCGTGGTAATGATGCGGTAAAGGGCTAAAAAGGTAGGCAGCATAGTGTTCATTTGATTTTTCAGCAGTCCACTAACAAGCAGGTCACCCAGGCACATGACAGTGTTGTTTCCTCCTTGATATTTCGGTGGCCCACATTGATCTGAAGGAGGGGAGTGGATTAGCTGGTGGTACTGAATAGGGAAAGCCTGTAGGTCTTCATGAGTTTCCAAATCACACAATTTATCACTTTCACATATTGCCTCTTTGCAGTTAAGAGATAATCTCAGTGGTGTGGCTGCTTCCTGAGGACTTAAAACAATTCTCTCTTGTGGGAAGAAAAAGTGGTGACAGAAATGTGATTTGGAGGTAAACAAAGTTACAATAGATTCTTTGCCCAGACTGATAGTTTTGCTGCTTTCCAGAGAGGGTAGGCTCCAGCTTTACTCTGACTTTGGGAATTCTCAAAACCACCAAATAGACATGGTAGGACTTTCCTGTGGGACAGGAGAATTATCTCAAGAATTTTATCTTATACATTTAGAAGTGTCCTGGAGTTCTGTATACTTCTATGAGTAATTTCTTCCATTTGCATGGCTTCAGAATAGCATTCACATAAAAACAATCTCAGATCTAGTACTTTACCTAGCTCTTACTTATCTCCTGAGCTTCAAACCAGTATTCAGCTCTCATCTGGACATTTCCAACCATTCCAACCAGTTATATTGCATATATATCTCTATTTTGACCCAGTATCTTCTCAGATCTTGTTGCTGCTCCCACATACCCACCCTGAAAAACCTGTTCCTTTTGTCCTGTGATCACTTACCATGCTCAGTGGTCGCCCTATTCTCATTACCCAAGCTGACAACTCAACTCCTTCCTTTCTCTTCCCTGCCTCCTCCTCTCTTACTCTATAGTAATGCCATATCCCTACCAATCTAGAGAGGGCCCAACCCTGTGGCATTTACCTGAAAAGGGTCTCTGGGGTCTATCCCCTCTTCTCTTGTCCCCAGCTGTCATACTTTAGTTCAGTCCCCACTATCACCCATGTGAATTGTTGTGTCCCAGCCAGTCTTCCTGGCATCCTTCCTCCAGCATTGCACAGTCCCCACTGCTGGCAGAGGTGATCATGGCAATCCCTGCTCACAATCTCTAGTTTTCCTCTATTGCCCATAGGGTAAAGTCCAAATTCCTGCAGTCTGACCCTCCCCCTTCTTCAGGTTGGTTCTCTGGTGCTCCTGACTGTTCTCTGTACACTACACAGTCTCCTGTTTCCTGAACAATGTAAGCTGTTTGGAAAGGTCCCAAGTCTCTGCAAATGCTATTTTTGCCTTGCTCCTTAGTGCTTGCTAAATTTCTTTCATTTCTCAACTGAGATACCACCTCAGAAAAGCTTTTTTATTTTTTTTAAACAGTAGTTTAGCCTGACTGCCATAACTCAGTGGTTGAGCTTCAACCTATAAACCAGGAGATCATGGTTATTCTCAGTTGGCACATGACTGGGTTATGGCTCTGTCCCACTGTGTGGGGCGTGCAGGAGGCAGCTGATCAATGATTCTCTCTCATCATTGATGTTTCTCTCTCTCTCTCTCCTTCCTTCATCTCTGAAATTAATAAAAATAAAAAAGAATATTGATTTTTAGAGAGAGAGTAAGGGAGAGAAAAAGAAAAACATCCAAGTGAGAGCACAGTATAGATAGGCTGCCTCCTGCATGCCGCGTACTGCATGTAATCATACCAGCACAGGATGACACCCAACCAACTGAGCCATATGTTCCAGGGGGCTAGGAGGCCAGGGCAATAAAGCCTTTCTTGACTGTTGCAGATAGCTGAGCCCCTCCCTTCTCTGTAATTCCCTTGCATCTGCCCTCACCTTTTTACAGCACTATGTGCTATCTCTGCCCAGGCTTCTGTTTTGTGCTCTGTATTGTCTTCTTCTTCTTCCTCCTCCTCTTCCTCTTCCTCCTCTTCCTCCTTCTTCTTCCTCTTCTTCCTCTTCTTCTTCTTCGAGGGATGGCACATCTTTATTTTTTTTTTTAATATATGTTATTGATTTTTTTTTTACACAGAGGAAGGGAGAGAGATAAAGAGTTAGAAACATTGATGAAAAAGAAACATCAATCAGCTGCCTCTTGCAAACCCCTGCTGGGGATGTGCCCACAACCAAGGTACATGCCCTTGACTAGAATTGAACCCGGGACCCTTCAGTTCACAGGCCTATGTTCTATCCACTGAGTCAAACTGGGTAGGGAACTATTTGTTTCTTGAAGGCAGGAACCAGTGTTTTTCCTTGATATCCTCATCCTGTGATCGTGTGGAGTGGTTTATACTGTAGCAACAGACAGAGGTGAAGGCAATGGTGAGTGGCTCAGTTTGACTGAGAATGGACTGTGCTGAGAGAGGCACTGTGCTAGGTCATGGGGCCTCCAAGTCAGACCTGGAGGCTCAGACTCACTGTCGGTGGCAGGGAGGTAGGCCCAGGATCACTCAGGCTCTTTTTAAAAATGTGTGTTTTTCTAAAATAAAAATAATAATTATATTATGGAAAATAAAATTAAGGCATCCATATTTCTACCAGTCTTTTGCAACTATTGTTATTTTGATGTGTTTTCATGCCAGTCTCTTTTCATGAGTACTTTGGACAAAATGTATTGCTATATTGCTCCCTATGTTTATGCTTTAATTTAATATATATATGTATGTGTGTGTGCGTGTGTGTGTGTGTGTGTGTGTGTATATATATATATATATATATATATATATATATATACACATATTTTTTTTTATTGATTTGAGAGAGAGAGGAAAAACATTTATCAGCTGCCTCCTGCACGCTTCCTACTGGAAATTGAGTCTGCAACCCTGGCATGAGTCCTGACCAGGAGCCACATGAGCTGTTGGTATATGGGATGACATTCAACCAACTGAGCCACACTGGCCAGGGCCACTGCTGTAATTTTTATAATTCATTTATTTTATTTTTTAAATTTAATAAATCTTTATTGTTCAGATTATTATAGTTGTTCCTCCTCCCCCTCATAGCACCCCTCCACCCAGTTCCCACCTCACCCATGCCCTCCCCCCCCCCCACTGTCCTCATCCATAGATGTACAATTTTTGTCCAGTCTCTTCCCTTATCCCCTACACCTCCTTCCCCCTGAGAATTTTCAGTCCACTCCCTTGTTATGTCCCTGATTCTATTATATTCACAGTTTATTCTGTTCATCAGATTTTTTATTCACTTAATTTTTAGATTTACTTGTTGATAGATATGTACTTGTTCATAATTTTTATCTTTACCTTTTCTTCTTCTTCTTCTTCTTCTTAAAGAGTACCTTTCAGCATTTCATATAATACTGGTTTGGTGTTGATGAACTTTTTTAGCTTTTTCTTATCTGTGAAGCTCTTTATCTGCCCTTCAATTCTGAATGATAGCTTTGCTGGATAGAGTATTCTTGATTGTAGGTTCTTGCTATTCATCACTTTGAATATTTCTTGCCACTTCCCTCTGGCCTGCATAGTTTCTGTTGAGAAATCAGCTGACAATCCTATGGATGCTCCCTTGTAGATAACTTTTTCTCTTGCTGCTTTTAATATTCTCTCTTTGTCTTTTGCTCTTGGCATTTTAATTATGATGTGTCTTGGTGTGATCCTCTTTGGATTCCCTTTGTTTGAGGTTCTGTATGCTTCCTGGACTTATAAGTCTATTTCTTATTTTTTAAAAAAAGTATTTCTTTCACCAAGTGGGGGAAGTTTTCTGTCATCTTTTCTTCAAATAGGTTTTCAGTATCTTGCTCTCTCTCTTCTTCTGGCACCCCCACAATTCTGATGTTGGTATGCTTGAAGTTGTCCTAGAGGCTTCTTACACTATCTTCAACTTTTTGAATTCTTTTTTCTTCTTGCTTTTCCAGTTGAGTGTTTTCTGCTTCTTTGTATTTCAAATCTTTGACTTGATTCTTTTATTCCTCTAGTCTGCTGTTAGGTCTCTGTATAATATTTTTTATTTCAGTTAGTGTATGTTTAACTTCTGGTTGGTCCTTGAGGGTCTCGCTAAATTTATCGATATTTTCTAGAAAATTCTTGAAAAACCTTATAACCATGGTTTTGAACTCTATTTCTAGTCATTTGTTTTCCTCCATTTCTTTTGTTTGTGATCTGTTCCTTTGTCTCCACATTTTCGCTGCTTCCCTGAGTTGGTAGAGTAGCTTTGTATGCTAGTTGTCCTATATGGCCCAGTAGCTCTGCCTCCTCAGGTACCTGAGGTGGACACTCTTGGTGCACTCACAGCCTTGTTGTAGTTAAGTCTTGATTGTTGTTGGTATCACTGGGGGGAATTGACCTCCAGGTCAATTAGCTGTGAGGATCAGCTGTGTCTATGCCAGGAGAACTTCTGTGCTGGAGTCAGCCTTATGATGCAAGACTTGCAAAATTGCAGAAGCCTATGTGCATGTGTCTTACAAAGGGTGTTTCCCAAGAAGGACTTCTCTGAGGGCTAGGAATAAAGAAATTAGCAGAAGCAGTTATCTCAGTCACTCACAGTGCCCTTGTCAGTGTCCTTCCAGAGTGGGGTTCATTCAACCACACATTGATGGAGCACCTTCTGTTTGTCAGGTGCTATACCAGGCTTTGGGTGTGCATCACTAAACAAGGTATTAACTGGGTCTTTCCCTCCCAGGTTTATCACTTTTGTCTTTGGAGACAGACAGCCTTGGATTCAGAGTCAGATTCAGCACTACTTCTGAAATCTTAGTGAAGCTGCTTCTCCTCTCTAAGTGGAGGCTTTCTCCAGCTGCAAACTATAAATACCCTCGCAGGGTGGTCGTGAGGTGGAATGAGGAGGAGAGGGTGTAGCTTTTCTTAGCCAGAGATTCTTAGCTGAGCCACAGGACACAGAAATTGATTGACTGTTTTCTCCATTCTCTTAAGGATGGAATATAACCAGGATGGTTCAAGATGCACAGGAGAGAAGTCAAGTAATTGCAGACAGTGGATGCCTTAGGGTACTGAGGCTTAAATCTCTTGAGGAACCAGGTTGAAAGAGGCTAGTAGAACCTTATTTTTGGATGACTTGACACAATGGCCAGTTCTGAGGTGACTAGAATTTCACAGTAGCATCCTGGTGTGGTAAGCCTGGTACATAGTAGACACTCAGTAAATGTCAGCTCCCTTCCTCAGTCCTTCCTCCTCCCTACCTCTATCCCTAGGCCTCAGTTCTCTTGAAGCCACCTACAACTTTCAGAAGAGCCCAGATCTCCTCAGATAGGAAGTATCCTTGTCTCCCAGAGTGTTCCTGTTCCAGATATCTCTTCCCAGGCAAAGTGTTTCTCGGCCCCAGGCTGCTGTGATGCAGGTACTCCCTCTCTATGTCCTAGCATTTGGGCAGTGCCTTCTAGAGAAAGCAGAGAGCTTACAACATAGAGCACTTATTCTCAGACATTACTTGAGCTTCTGCTCTACATAGACTCTTCACCAACTATTAGGAAGCCAGAGTATAAACTAGACACCTGGCTGCAGAATTTATAGCCTATTAATGGAGACAGGATTTGTTTATGGTGACCCTATTGTCTTTTTCCATATAGAAAAATTAGGGGGTTCCATAGGGCCTATTAAATGTTAATTACGATTGTGTTTAAAAATTCAACCTATGGGGAGAAACCAAGATAGTGGCCTCACACAACAATTTCAAAACTACAACTAAAAGACAAAACGACATCATCTAGAACCACAGGAAAGTTGGCTGAGTGGAAATTCTACTACTAGAAGGAAAGAGAAAAGCACACTGAGACTCAGAGGAGCTGCAGAAGGCAGAGGTACTGAGACGTGTGAGCTCAGAGAGGGTGGGCAACTGAGTATGTGGCTGGCTTTCTCAACTGGGAGGGAGACAAAAGCTCCTGACTGTGCTGAACTCCAGTTCTGGGCAAGACTCTGGGGACCCAGACTCATTTGGGGAGAAACTGGACTGTCAGGCAACAAGCGAAACCTGAGGACGGCTTTCTCTGAGAGGTGCTTGCAGCAATTACCATGGGACACTGAGACCCAGGAGCCTTTTAGGGTAGGGCTGATGGAGAAACCAATGCTCTGCCCTGAGATTCTGCCCC
Organism: Lasiurus cinereus; assembly: GCA_011751065.1. Taxonomy (NCBI): domain Eukaryota; kingdom Metazoa; phylum Chordata; class Mammalia; order Chiroptera; family Vespertilionidae; genus Lasiurus; species Lasiurus cinereus. The sequence continues at coordinate 21,575,722 of JAAGEH010000032.1, forward strand.
ATCCAAACTGAGCACAGGGCTTTTGTAAGTCTTGTCTTATAAGGGTGTCTCCAGCACAGAAGTTCTCCCAGCATAGATATAGCTGATCCTCACAGCCAGTTGGTCTGGAGGTCAATTTCTCCCAGTAATACCAACAACAATCAAGAGTTAACTACAATAAGACTGTGCACACAGCCCACAAAGGGGTGCACCAAGAGTGTCCACTTAGGTAACGGGGGAGGCTGAGCTAATGGGCCCTATAGGACATCTAGCACACAGAGCCACTCTGTCAACTCAGGGAAGCAGCCAAAATGCAGAGACAAACAGATCACAAATGAAAGAAATGGTGGAAAGCAAACGACTGGATATAGAGTTTAAAACCACAGTTATAAAGTTTTTCAAGAATTTTCTATAGCCGAAACCGGTTTGACTCAGTGGATAGAGCGTCAGCCTGCGGACTGAAAGGTCCCAGGTTCGATTCTGGTCAAGGGCATGTACCTTGGTTGCGGGCACATCCCCAGTAGGGGGCGTGCAGGAGGCAGCTGATTGATGTCTCTCTCTCTCATCGATGTTTCTGACTTTCTATCCCTCTCCCTTCCTCTCTGTAAAATATCAATAAAATATATATATTAAAAAAAAAGAATTTTCTAGAAAAGACTGATAAATTTGTGAGACCCTCGAGGATATGAAAAAGGACCAACTAGAAATTAAGCATACTCTGATTGAAATAAAAAATATTATACAGTGATCTAACAGCAGATTAGAGGACTGTAAGAATCAAGTCAAAGATTTGAAATACAAAGAAGCAAAAAACATCCAACTGGAAAAGCACAAAGAAAAAAGAATCCAAAAATATGAAGATAGAATCTGGAGACCCAGACTCATTTGGGGAGAAATTGGACTGTCTGGTAGTGGGCAAAACCCGAGAGCGGCTATATGTATGGAGAAGGGGGAGTGTGTAGAAGCTCTGCTGGCCGAGGGACAGGATGAAGACAGACTGGCCTCAATTCAGCAGAAAGGCTGTTTGGGTAAAGAGGGTGGCTTTGTAAGGAGCCTCTGGGACAACTTCAAGTGTACCAACATCAGAATTATGGGGGTACCAGAAGAAGAGAGAGAGCAGGATACTGAAAATCTATTTGAAGAAATAATGATTGAAAACTTCCCCCATCTGGTGAAAGAAATAAACTTACAAGTCCAGGAAGCACACAGAACCCCAAACAAAAGGAATCCAAAGAGGACCACACCAAGACACATCATAATTAAAATGCCAAGAGCAAAAGACAGACAGAATATTAAAAGCAGTAAGAGAAAAACAGTTATCCACAACGGAACACCCATAGGATTGTCAGCTGATTTCTCAACAGAAACTATGCAGGCTAGATGGGAGTGGCAAGAAATATTCAAAGTGATGAATAGCAAGAACCTACAATCAAGATTACTCTACCCAGCAAAGCTATCATTTAGAATTGAAGGTCAGACAAAGAGCTTCACAGATAAGAAAAAGCTAAAGGAGTTCAACACCAAGCCAGTATTATATGAAATGCTGAAAGGTACTCTTTAAGAAGTGGAAGAAGAATAAAAGGTAAAGATAAAAATTATGAACAGCAAATACATATCTATCAACAGGTGAATCTAAAAATCAAGTGAAT
>JAAGEH010000032.1:21577359-21618988 GCA_011751065.1 Lasiurus cinereus
GGGTGGGGTGGGAACCAGGTGGAGGGGAGCTATGGCAGAAAAAAGAGGAATAATTGTAATAATCTGAACAATAAATATTAATTAAAAAATAAAAATGAACAAATTTGTAAAAAAAATAAAAATTAAAAAAAAATCCAACCTATGGAGCCTTCTGGTGGAGGTGAGGCTAGGCTGGAAAAACAGGAGCATCTGGATGAGTAGTGAGGGATGGGGGTGAGGTTTGCAAACAGAGGAACCTAGGTGAGGCCTGTACAGGGTCCTTGACAGAGTCCAGTGGCAGTCTGTTTACTCTTCACAGCTGTTTCTCCCAAAACCCAAGCATTGTGTTGAGCTGGATTCGAGCTCTATACCTATATGTATGGAGAAAGGGGAGTGTGTAGAAGCTCTGCTGGGTGAGAGACAGGATGAAGACAGACTGGCCTCAAGTCAGCAGAAAGGCTGCTTGGGTGAAGAGGGTGGCTGGGAGTCCTGTGAAGGTCCTAGGCCTGAAGGACTGGCCTTGGCAGAGATCAGATGAGAAAGGGAAAATTAAAAGCTTAGAACAAGCTATATTCTGAGGATCTTTTTATATATTTTTTTAAAGAATCGAGAAAAAAAAAATAACCCAAAACATTTCCCTGGCTTTTTATCTGAGCCCTTTATATCTCTTTACTAGGTGTACCAGTTAATAATGGTGGATTTTGTAATCAAAGAAAACAATAATTTCAAGAGAAACACCAAAAGTGCTATATTCAAAGTAATGTCCATCACTAACTACACATTTCCCCATCTTTCAGGTAATTTGTGGATACCGTCCCAATAGAACTTTTCAGTCAGCATGCTTTTGTTCTAAGACCTGGAGCTGTCCTTTTAAAAATAAGAGGAATAGCCAAAACCGGTTTGGCTCAATGGATAGAGCGTCAGCCTGCGGACTGAAAGGTCCCAGGTTCAATGCCGGTCAAGGGCATGTACCTTGGTTGCAGGCACATCTCCAGTGAGGGGTGTGCAGAAGGCAGCTGATCGATGTCTCTCTCTCATCGATGTTTCTAACTTCCTATCCCTCTTCCTTCCTCTCTGTAAAAAATCAATAAAAATATATTTTAAAAAATAAATAAAAATAAAAATAAGAGGAATAAAATAATGAATAAAACATTATAGAGAGGTTATAAAGTGAAAAATCTCCACACATACCACCTATTCACCCCCCACCCTCACCATAAAACCCTACTCCCTGGAGGTAAATACTAGGAACTGTTATGAATCTGTGAAGGACACTAACAAGAACACATTTCATATTGATTCCTAGGCCTCAGTGTGTAAAGCTTGCTTTATATCTTCTGGAAAGTCATCTGGCTGAACCCCTCCCTTTCCAGAAAGAGGAAAGAGATTGCAGCTCTAGGTGGAAGGGGTTGGGCACAGGAGTCTTCAGAAGAGGTTGTTCAGAGCACTAGGAAGGACCATCAGTGGCCTCATTTAGCCTGCTCCCTGGGATTTCCTGCTGGCCCTGAGATGGTTATGTCCCTTCTTCTCCTCAGTATCTAATGGCTCTTTTTTACCTCTTCAGGATCCATCTGTGACCCAGCTGACCAATGCTCCACAAGGTGGCCTGGCTGAATTCAACCCCTTCTCAGAGGTTGGTGAGCATGTCCTCTTTATGAGTCCCTTGGTCCTCTGGGTGGTGCTGGGGACTCTGGGGCAAGGAGCCTTGACAAGATTGAGTGTTCTGAGAATCTGCAATTGTCAAAGAGACAATCTTTTTATGTTGTGTTGTTTTAAATATGTTTTATTTATTTTAGAGAGAGAGGAAGGGAGAGGAAGAGAGAGATGGAAACATCAATAATGAGAAAGAAATATTTGATTGACTGCCTCCTGTTCACTCCCTACTGGGGATTGAGTCTGAAACCCCGGCATGTACCCTGACCGGGAATTGAACCGTGACATCCTGGTTCAAGGGTTGATGATGCTCAATCACTGAGCCACAGAGGCCAGGCTCAAAGGGACAGTATATAAATATATTTTTAATGTATCTTTATTGATTTCAGAGAGAAAGGGAGAGGGAGAGAGTGAAACATCAATCATGAGAGATAATCATTGATCAGTTGCCTCCTGCACAAATTGAACCTGTGACTCTTCAGTCTGCAGGCTGACACTCTTTTTAAAAAAATATATTTTATTGATTTTTTACAGAGAGGAAGGGAGAGGGATAGAGAGTTAGAAACATCAATGAGAGAGAAACATCGATCAGCTACCTCCTGCACGCCCCCCACTGAGGCTACGCCTGCAACCAAGGTGCATGCCCTTGACCGGAATCGAATCTGGGACCTTTCAGTCCATAGGCCAATGCTCTATCCACTGAGCCAAACCGGTTTGGGCACGCAGGCGGACACTCTTATCTGCTGAGCCAAACCAGCTAGGCTCAAAGGGACAATCTTAATGTGAACTTGAGGGGTAGGGGTAAGATGAGGAAGCCACCAATTCTCCTCTCTGTGTCCATGATCTGGGCTCTTCCTGAAGAAGGCAGGGCAGTTCCAGGAGCTCTGGACCCAAAAAGGCCAGGTTAGGCATCACACTGCTTAGAGCCTGAGGCTTGTTGGCTGAAAAGCCATAGAGGGAGGCCTAGAGGGAGTACTTCTTCCCTGTTGTGGATTTGCCTCCCACATGGCCAACTAATAGCATCCCACTCATTTCACTCCTATAATCTGTCCGAAGCAGACAAATGCAGCAACAACGGTTCCTGTCACCAAGCTCCCTGGGCCTTCGCAGCCAGCAGTTCTCCAGCCCTCAATGGAACCAACTCAGCCAACCCCCCAGGTATTATTGACAAAGATCCCTTGTGCCTCTCCTTTCCAGAAAGGGGAGCACCCAGACTAGTAGCTGACTCCTGATATCAGGGTGGGCAGGGAGTCTTATTGTCTGGCTTCCCTTCACTTCAAGGGCCCTCTTAATAATCTCTGGGTCTGCTTGCATAAACCCTCACCCCCCACTTCATTGTTAGCACCAAAAAATAAGCCCTACTCACCAGGCTGGGCTTCTGAGTATCTTCAGACAGAGCATTGCTCCTTATGCCATTCCAGATCCACCTGAGGCCTTTTTTTACTCAGGGCCCAAAAAACATCTTTTTTTTTCTAACCTTATTTATTCCTGCCTTCCGTCTTCTTTTTCTTGGTTTCTTCACCAAATACCATGAATCTTATCTGCTTGGTACCCAACCCTCCGTCCCTTGCCTCATTGTTTACCCCATGCTCCTCACTGCCCTGGGTGAGCAGTGGAGTTGTATGTTGCAACTCCTTCTTAGACAGGACAGCAAGTTCCTGCCTACCAGTTTCCTGGCAGTGAGCGAGCTCTCAGAGAGGCAGATGCTACTAGGAGGAGATAGTATTCTCAGAGACAGCTTCCAAAGGTAGGCAACTCACATATAGGTGAGCGTGAGTGAGGGCAAGGTGCCTGGACTCTAGTGGGTCCAGGCTGCTCCTGTCATTTGACCGGACTTACTGGCCCTAGAATCCTGTGAGGCAAGACTTAGAGACAGAGACTTTCTTGTTCAGCTGGGTGGTGGGTCCTGGGTCCAGCTCAACTGAAGTCACAGACTTGGGGAAATAGGCTAAGGCCCTCACTGTGGTCAATTCTGGTCCTGTTTCTACCTCTAGTGCCTGAAATTTACCTCCTGAAGATAGCTTTAGCTCTTTGGAGAACTCATTTTGGAAAGATAGAGAACACACATACGTATGTACACATATGCCTGGCTTACCATCCTGTGAGATGACTGGTTTGGTATTTGTTCCCTAAAAAGGACTGTAAACTTCTGGAGGAACTGGGCTCTGAGCTGGAACTTTGGACCCAGCTCTGCTCAGCCTCATCTAGAGTCCTCTAGGTGCTTCCCTCAGAGGCGTTGCTCTGCCTGGAGAAGGGATAAAGCTTGGACCCTGCACACTATCAAAGCCAGGCAGAGCAGGGCCAACCCAAAGGGCAGTACTGGGATGTAGCCAGTGGCAGTTCCGGTGGATCTCGGGGCAGTTCCTGGGAATGGAGGAGGTGTAGGTGCTTGAATATACATTCCTCTGGTTCTAGATACACAGGGTATGGCCTCAAATGCTTCCCCATCCCACTCACTCTAGCAGGTTTGCACTGTTTCCCTTCACACACGCTTCAGGCTTTTCAAGTGAGGCTTAGGTCTCTGGATTTGACTATAAGACAGTCTGTTGTGATGCCTTTTGCCCTTTGCTATTACCCCAAAGGTCAATATAATTGAACTTGGCTTAGACTACAGTATGGAGGATGGTTCTCCTATCTCAAGTTTCAGAATGAAGGGGAGAGGAGAACCCTGATAATGGTAAAGGAGCCAGAGAGGTGTTTTAAGAGCAGTAGGGGACCGATCTCTTGGCCTCTCGTTGGTGGTCTTAGGTGCCCAAGACATTGGAGGGGATGGGACTACTCTTGAAACTCCCAGCTGGCTCTCTCTGCATGGGCCATGGGCCATGGGCCCTGTGACTTTCTGTCAGGCCAACACTGTTCCTCTGTCTCTTGTGTTTGGTTGCCTTCCACTTCCCTTTTCACTCCAGGCTGTGGCCTCTGCAGCTCAGGCAAGCCTACTCCGGCAGCAAGAAGAACTGGACAGGAAAGCAGCAGAGCTAGAACGAAAGGAGCAGGAGTTGCAGAACACTGTGGCCAACTTACATGGTAAGGGAGGCCACACTAGGTCCTGGGTTTCCACCCTGGTGCAGGAGAGTTCCCTCAGCCTGCTTGTTCCTAGGGTTCTTTGCTGAGCTCCTGGTCATCTTAGAATGGTGTTGGTCCTGGGAGAGCAGTAAGTGGGAGTCAGGAAACCTGTAGTGTAATCTTAATGGGTGTAGATTATTTCTGCATTCCTTTTCAGCTGTAAAATTATTTGATAAGAGTGGGGGCATGGGCCCCACAGTTCCTTGGTTATAGGTTGTTCAAAATAATAATCTCTTAGGCTGTTTAGCTCTGTGTTTCCCAGTACATTTGGGGTCCATTATCTTGCACTGATAGCGTGGGTATTTATGTCCCATCATCCTTTTCCCTTCCCACTTTTTATCCATAAATACCCTGAACCCCACTTGTTGATGCTCCTCTGGGGGTCCTGAATTGGCCCATAAACTGGTCATCTTATTATCTTCTTCTACACAGTGAGAGAGAACAATTGGCCGCCTCTGCCCTTGTGGTGCCCTATCAAGCCCTGCTTCTATCAGGACTTCTCCATGGAGATCCCTGCTGATTACCAGCGAATATGCAAGATGCTCTACTATCTCTGGATGTGTGAGTCCAGCTCCTGAACCTCTGAGCTTAGGGCTGAAATGGACTGTGTCTTGAGAGCCTTGTCTATGCTCTGGCTGCTCCTCCCTGGCAGACTTCAGCTTTTCTCAGCCCTGGTTGGGCTGGGGTGGGGATCTTTGCCCACATAATTGGCCTTCTAAAGACTGCTTCCTGTCATAGGAACCTCCCCTCAAGGGCGAGTCCAGACCATGAATCAAGTAGAGTGAGACTAGCTGGAAACTTCTGATTTGGAGCTCATTGCACTAAAAGGTTCTCCTTAGGTGGAGGCTTCCCCTCCCCACAGACCCCTGGGCTCCTAGGAGTGAGGATAAAAGACTCCCTGTTGTTACCCTATGGACCATCCAGAGCCAGAGAAAAGACTTGCTTAAAGAAGGACTCTTTTCCCCAAGGACTCCATTCCCTTCGATACCTGGTCTGTCCCATCACCTCTTAGGAGCTTGGTTTTGAGGTCCCAGAAAAGCAAGGATGGGAGCTACCCTGCTTGGGTATAGCAAGGTTCTTTACTTTTGCTGCAGCTGTCCTGACAGCATGGACCTCATCCCCTCTCTAGGGATAGTTTGCCATATCCGGGAGCCCTCAGCCACCTTGGCACCAGCCCACATATATTTCTCCCCTTCCCTTCCTCCCCTTCCACAGTGCATTCAGTGACTCTGTTTCTGAACCTGCTTGCCTGCCTGGCCTGGTTCTTAGTCGACAGCAGCAAGGGAGTAGACTTTGGCCTCTCAATCTTGTGGTTTGTGATCTTCACACCCTGTGCCTTCCTTTGTTGGTACCGACCCATCTATAAGGCCTTCAGGTGAGTGGGGCTGGGATAAGGGGGGGAGTGTATGGCTGGCATCCCAGGTAGCAAGCCAAGGCCATGAGCCCTAGGATCCTATTCCAGTCAGAGCAGAATAGATAATTCCCACCCACAGCCAGAGTAGGCAGGGATCAGTGGCCATTTTCCTCAGTTGAACCTAAGGTTTGTTCTGGGCCTTCTTCTTGGACCAGGAAAGGATACCTAGAGAGGGGAGCAGGAACCTTACTTGCCCTTCCACTGCACCCAGTCTGTTTGGTGCAGGAGGATTTCAGTCACTGGGAAGAGGGAAGAAACTTCCTTAGCTCCCTTCCAAGGTTCTAGGGTAGCGATTTTCAACAGGTGTGCTGCAAGAAATTAAAACAAGCAGTACTTGACTATTTAGTCATGGGCACTAACCTCTTTTCCCTTAGATTGTCAAATAAAAAAATGGCAACAGCAAACACAGTAAGTGTGAATGAATCAAAAGTATATCTATTTTTTGTCAGATTGGCAAAAGATATATTTTGTTGTGACACAGAATTTTAGTAGTTTATGTGTGCCATGAGATGAAAAAGATTAAAAATTGTTGCTCTAGGGCAGTGGTTCTCAACCTTTTTAATGCCGCAGCCCTCTAATACAGTTCCTCATGTTGTGGTGACCCCCAACTATAAAATTATTTTTGTTGCTACTTGATAACTGTAATTTTGCTACTGTTATGAATCGTAATGTAAATATATGTTTTTTTCCGATGGTTTTAGGCAACCCTGCTAGCAGTTTTCCTACAGGTTGAGAACCGCTGCTCTAGGGTATTCTGTGATAGAGTCATATCCCTGAGATATGCTTTTAATAGTTTATTCCTCCATGCTTACTTATGTCCCTCCCCCTACTTTCCTAGTAACTATGGAGCATCGCTGAATGCCAATATTGACCAGCTGACCTAGAATAGATTCTGTGGACTTTAATGGATTCACTTTACAGACCCTTAGTGGTTTTGTAATTCTACCTCAGAGCTGATGCTGGGATGCACTCAGCAGGGAGGACTTGAACCCTCATTGTATTCTAGCCCTCAAGGACAGGAAATGGAGGTGCTCAAAACACCAGTTTTTTCTAGTGTTACCTTTTCTGCCACTCACGCCTACAGTTTTATTATTAGAGGTTTATATCGTTGGCTTAGATTTTCTTCCCTGTTATGAAAGGCAGATAAATAATCCAGGAGATGGACTGTTACACTCTTTATATTGTCCTTCGGTTAAGCAACTTTACTAGCTCTGTGAGGAAGGGATCAAGTATTGGCCCCTTAAATTGGAAGGCCGTGAAAGGCAAGCCCTTTCTGATTATAGTTTGTGGATCTTTGTAGACAGTGCTTTGTTGACTCTCCCATTCTGCATCATGGCTTCTAGTGAAGAGGAATGTCAGACCATGTGAGGAATGTTGTGGAATGAGTCTCAAGCCGTTTTGTGACTTCTGGTTTCCCCTTTTCTCCACAGGTCTGACAACTCTTTCAGCTTCTTCGTGTTCTTCTTTGTTTTTTTTTGTCAAATAGGGATCTATGTCATCCAGTTGGTTGGCATCCCTAGCCTGGGAGACAGGTGAGACTTGGGACATTACAGAGGGAACTGTGCTTTGGAGGCTCAACTCAGCCTCTCTCGCTCTATTTGCCAGCCTCTGAGGGCTCCTCTTCCACCATAGCAGGAAGGGTGGTAATTGGGCCAGGTATCTCTTCAAGCCCACTCTCCAGTTCTTTACCAATAGCCACTCACTGTCTTGCCTTGTTCACCACTTTCTAGGGTGTTGTGGGTGAACATGGCCTGAATCCTTAGGCTACCTGACTATGTCCTACATGGGATTACAGCCTCTTTTTCTCTTGTCACACCCTCCTAGAAGCTGGTGGTATTTCCACAGGTTCCATACATGCCCTTAGGTTTGGGCAGCTGCTGATGGATACCTTGATCTTTGCAGACTCTGAGCTGTGACTTTCTTGGAGGCCCTGTAACCTCAGGAGATGCAGCCCTAGCCTTTCCTGGGTGGCTCCTCTGGCTGCTCTCTCAGAGCAGACAGCTGGCTTGAGTTTCCTGGGTGCTACAGTCCTACACTCAATATTAGTTCATAAAGAAAAGCCGATGATTGATGTTTTCCTTTCTGCCTCAGTGCACAGGGAACATTACAGAAAAGTCAGGCCAGCACTTGGTTAAAAGCCTGAGCTTGAAGGGCTGCACTATTTTGGTCCCATCTCTCCAATGGAACTGACAAGTACAGAAGAGTAGGGAGAAGGCTGAATCACCTTGAACTCACAGCCAAGTGCACACTCCCTTCCCACCACCCCTCTTCCTTCTCACCATGTTTAAAATCTATCCCCTTTTGTCTTTATGTGGTAACCCAATTACATTACTCATTCCCCTAAGTGAGATCCTGGTAGAAAGACTGATTAATAATGGCTGTTTGCACCCGGTCAGGAATGACTGTGCCCCTCACTGTGCTGCCTAGGCCTACCTGGATGAGTTCTGCAGCCTCCCAATACCTTTCTCATCTCACCTCCTAACACTCTGTTTTGATTGTAAAATACACATAACATAAAATATACCATTTTATGTACCACTTAAACCATTTTATAAGATACCTCTGTTTTCTTCTAAGTTTTTTTTTTTTTAATATATTTTATTGGTTTTTCACAGAGAAGAAGGGAAAGGGATAGAAAGCCAGATACATCGATGAGAGAGAGACATCGATCAGCTGCCTCCTGCATACCCTGCACTGGGGATGTGCTCGCAACCAAGGTACATGCCCTGGACCGGAATCGAACCTGGGACCCCTCAGTCCCCAGGCCGACACTCTATCCACTGAGCCAAACCGGTCCCGGCTTCTTCTAAGTTTTATAGTTTGCGTTATTATTAGGTCATTGATCCATTTTGAATTAATTTTTGAAGTAAGTAGTCCAACTTAATTGTTTTACATGTGGATATCCAGTTGTCCCAGCACCAGTTTTTAATGAGTTCTATTTTAAAAATCTTTATTGTTGAAAGTATTGCATCCACCCCCTTCAGGCTACTACCACCCCCCTACCCCAAGTGCTATTGTCTGCATCTATGGGTTACGCTTATATGCATACAAGGTTGATTACTTCTCACCCACACATGCTTCCCCACCTTCCCTCCGAGATTCCCCACTCTATTCCATGCCTCTGGATCCATTCTGTTCTTTAGTTTAGTTTGTTAAGTAGATTCCATATATCATGTGATACTTGTCTTTCTCTGACTGACTTATTTCACTTAAGCATGATACTCTCCAGGTCCCTCCATTGCTGTCTCAAAGGGTAAGAAATTTTTTTTTTTACAGCTGCATAGTATTTCATCGTATAAATTTACCACACCTTTTTTTACCCACTAATGGGCACTTGGGCTATTGCCAGATCTTAGCGATTCTTTCTGATTGGTGTTTTGGGTTTCTTAGGACATATTCCAAAAGTGGGATCACTGGGTCAAATGGCAATTCCATAGTGTTCTCCACAGCAGCTGCACCAGTCTGTATCCCCACCAGCAGTGTACTAGGGTTTCCTTTTCTCCACATTCTCCTCAGCACTTGTCATTTGTTGATTTGTTGATGATAGCCATTCTGACAGGTGTAAGGTGATACCTCATTGTCATTTTAATTTACATCTCTCTGATGATCTTTGAGGATTTCTTCTTATGTCTTTTGGCCATCTGTATATCCACTTTGGAGAAGTGTTTAGGTCCTTTGCCTATTTTTTAATTGGATCATCTATCTTCCTTTTGTTAAGTTGTAGGAGTTCCTTTTGTATTTTGGATATTAACTCTTTATCAGATGTATAATTGCCAAATATGTTTTCCCCTACAATGGGCCTCTTTTTGTTTTGTTGATAGTTTATTTTTTTATTTTTATTTTATTTTTATTGATTTCAGAGAAGAAGGGAGAGGGAGAGACAGAGAAAAAAAACATCAATAATGAGAGAAAGTCATTGATCAGCTGCCTCCTGCATGCCTCCTACTGAGGATCGAGCTGCAACCAGGGCATATGCCCTTGAGTGGACTCGAACCTGGGACCCTTCAGTCTGCAGGCTGATGCTGTATTCTAGGCCAAACTAGCTAGGGCTGTTGATGTGTGTTTTTTTTTGCTGTGCAGAAGCTTTTTATTTTTATGTAGTCTCATTTGTTTATTTTTTCCTTAGTTTTCTTTGCCGTAGGAGACGTGTCCATAAACATATGCTATGAAAGATGTCTGAGATTTTTAAAAAATATATATTTTATTGATTTTTTTACAGAGAGGAAGGGAGAGGTATAGAGAGTTAGAAACATCGATGAGAGAGAGACATCGATCAGCTGCCTCCTGCATGCCTTCTACTGGAATGTGCCCACAACCAAGGTACATGCCCTTCCTTGACCGGAATTGAACCTGGGACCTTTTAGTCCGCAGGCTGACACACTGTCCACTGAACCAAACCAGTTTAGGCAGATGTCTGAGATTTTGATGCCTATGGTTTCTTCTATGACTTTTATGGTTTCAAATCTTACTTTTAAGTTTTTTTTTACCCATTTTGAGTTTATTCTTGTATATGTTATAAGTTGGTAGTCTAGCTTCATTTTTTTGCATATATCTAACCAATTTTCCCAACATCACTTATTGAAGAGACTGTCTTGACTCCATTGTATGCTCTTGCTTCCTTTGTCAAGTATTGAGTGCAATGGCTTGGATTGATTTCTTAGGTTTTTGTTCTGTTCCATTGATCTATATGCCTGTTCTTGTGCCAGTACCAGGCTATTGTGATAAGGGTGGCTTTGTAGTATAGCTTGATATCTGGTATTGTGATTCCTCCAACTTTGTTCTTCTTTCTCAAGATTGCTGCAGCTATTTGGGGTTTTTTGGTTCCATATAAATTTTTGGAGTATTTTTTCTATACCTGTGAGATATGCTGTTTGTATTTTAATAGGGATTGTATTGAATCTGTAGATTGCCTTGGGTAGTATGGACATTTAAATGATGTTAATTCTATCAATTTTGGTGTATAAAAATTGTAAATGGGAGTGTTTGCTTAGTTTCTCTTGCTGAGAATTTATTATTGGTGTATAAAAAAAGCCATCAATTTTTGGGTATTGATTTTGTATCCTGCTACATTGCCAAATTCATTTATTAAGTAGTGTTTTGTTGGAGTCTTTAGGATTTTCTATGTACAATATCATGTCATCTGTGAATAATGGAAGTTTTACTTCCTCCTTTCCAATTTGGATGCCTTATATTTCTTCTTCTTATCTGATTGCTCTGGCTAGGACTTTCAGTACTATCCTATATAATAAAAGGCTAATATGCAAATCGACCAAACAGCAGGATGATATCGCTATGATGTGCATTGGCCATCAGGGGGCAGACACTTAACACAGGAGCTGCCCCCTGGTGGCCAGTGCATTTTCACAGGGAGAGCACCACTCAGCCAGAAGCCAGGCTTGCCAGTGGGCACATAGCTGGCAAGCACAGCAGAGGTGGCAGGAGCACTAAGGAGCAGCAAGCCTGACTTCTGGCTGAGCTGCATTCCTGGCAGGTGGACATCCACTGAGGGGTCCCAGACTATGAGAGGGTGCAGTCTGGGCCAAGGGACAGCCCCACCCCCGCCCTCTAGTGTTGAATAAGAGTGGTGAAAGCAGACATCCCTGTCTTGTTCCTCTTAGGGAAAATGGTTTTAGTTTTTGCTTAATAAGTATAATGTTCACTGTAGGTTTGTCATATTAGGCCTTTATCATGTTGAGCTATGCTTCCTCTATTTCCACTTTGCTGAGAGTTTTTATCAAAAAATGGGTGTTGGATTTTGTTGAATGCCTTTTCTGAGTCTATTGATGATTATGTGATTTTTGTCTTTCATTATGTTTATGTGATGTATCACGCTTATTGGTTTGCTAATATTGTACCAGCCTTGCATCTCTGGAATAAATCCCACTTGGTCATGGTATATGATCTTTTTAATATGTTGCTGGATACAATTTGCTAATATTTTGTTGAGGATTTTAGCATCTATATTCATCAGGGATATGGCTTATAATTTTCTTTCTTTGTAGTGTCTTTATCCATTTTGGGGATTAGGGTAATGCTGAACTCATAAAAAGAGCTTGGAAGTGTTCCTTCCTCTTGGATTTTTCATAATAGCTTGAGGAATATAGGTGTTAGTTCTTTGCATGTTTGGTAAAATTCCCCTGTGAAGCCTTCTGGACCTGGGTTTTTGTTTGCTAGGAGTTTTTTAAATTACTGCTTATATTTCAGTTGTTATTGGCCTATTTAGGTTTTCTGATTTTTCTTGATTCAGTTTTGGGAGATTGTATTTTTTTAGGAATTTTTCCATTTCATCTACATTCTCAGCTTGGTAGCGTATAGTTGTTCATAGTTTTTTTCTTTCTTTTTTTATTTTTATTAATTTTTTATACATATCTCCCCATTGCCCCCCCCTCCCTCCCAGGCATACCCCAACCCCCCAGTGTCTGTGATCATTGGTTATGCTTATATGCATGCATACAAGTCCTTTGATTGATCACTTATCTACCTCACCTAACTTTAATCTTTCTGCTGTAATTTCACAGTCTGTTTGATGCTTTATGATTTTTGTCCTCCTGAGAATTATCAGTCTACTCCCTTTCTGTGCTCCTGATTCTATTATATTCACCAGTTTATTCTGTTGATCAAATTTTTAATTCCCTTAATATTTAGATTCACTTGTTGATAGATATGTATTTGTTCATAATTTGTTGTCTTTTACCTTTTTCTTCTTCCTCTTCTAAAAGAGTACCTTTTAGCATTTCATATAATACTGGTTTGGAGTTAATGAACTCCTTTAGCTTTCTCTTCTCTGTGAAGCTCTTTATCTGCCCTTCAATTCTGAATGATAGCTTTGCTGGATAGAGTATTCTTGGTTGTAGGTTCTTGGTATTCATCACGTTGAATATTTCTTGCCACTCCCGTCTGGCCTGCATCGTTTCTGTTGAGAAATCAGCTGACAGTCGTATGGGTGCTCCCTTGTAGGTAATGAACTGTTTTTCTCTTGCTGCTTTTAATATTCTCCCTTTGTCTTTTGCTCTTGGTATTTTAATTATGATGTGTCTTGGTGTGGTCCTCTTTGGATTCCTTTTATTTGGGGTTCTCTGTGCTTCCTGGACTTGTAAGTCTATTTCTTTTACCAGATGTGGGAAGTTTTCAGTCATTATTTCTTTAAATAGGTTTTCAGTATCTTGCTCTCTCTCTTCTTCTGGCACCCCCACAATTCTGATGTTGGTACGCTTGAAGCTGTCCCAAAGGCTCCTTACATTATCTTCACATTTTTGGATTCTTTTCTCTTCTTGTTTTTCCAGTTGAATGTTTTCTGCTTCTTTATATTTCAAATTTTTGACTTGATTCTTGCCATCCTCTAGTCTGCTGTTAGGACTCTGTATAATATTTTTTATTTCAGTCAGTGTCTCTAGTTGGTCCTTTTTCATCTCCTCTTGGGTCTCACTAAATTTATCCAACTTTTCTAGCATATTCTTGAAAAACCTTATAAGCGTGGTTTTGAACTCTATATCCACTCATTTTTTTCCCTCCATTTCTTTTGTTTGTAGTCCCTTCCCTTGTCTTGGCATTTTCACTATGCTGGGGAAACTTCTGTGTTGAATTCAGTTTTATGATACCAGACGTGCAAAGCCGTAGAAGCCTCTGTTGAGCTTGGGAGGGGTGGAGTCTCAGGGCTTAAGGGACCGCCTTGCCTTCCAGTCGGCCCCGTCCTCCACGGCCCCTGAGTCTCACGTGACTGGGTAATCGCTGGAGCGGTCCTTGTGCGCGCGCCCCGCAGTGCCTCTAACGGCTGCCTTTCCGGCTTCCCTGTGCATCAGGACCACAGGAGTCTAGGTCCCCAGGGTTTCGCCCAAAACAGGGGCTTAGTGGAGTCAGAAGTGGCACAGTTGGGAGGGTCTTTCTCCCGCCACTCGCGAAAGCCAGCGGCACAATCAGCAATCTCTCCTGCGCGCAGTGCTGTGCGCGCCACCAGGCCTTTGATCTTTTGCGACTCCCCTAAATTTCCGTGCACTTCTCCCTTTTCACAGTCCAAACTCCCCCCATATGAGTTTCGGCTGGATCTGGGGTTTAGTGTCGTAGGATAAGGGGTTCAATGCCTTTGAGAGTCTCCGTTTCCCTCCCGCCAGAGAAAGCCAGCCAGGCACTCCAGCACCCGCTCTCTCCGCTCGTGCGTCTTCGTACCTCAGCTTTTTGCAGCTCCTCTGGGTCTCCGTGAGCCCCTTTCTTTCCCTCTAGTTGTAGAATTTCCACTCTGCCAGCTTTCCTGTGGTTCTGGATGATGTCTGTTCTGTCTTTTAGTTGTAGTTTTGAAATTGTTGTGCGAGGCAGCAGTGTAGGTGTTTACCTATGCCGCCATCTTGGATTCCTCTCCATAGTTTTTTTCTTACAGTCCTTTGTATTTCTGTGGTGTCAGTGGTGTGGTTATTCTCTACTTTTATTTCTGATTTTATTTATTTGGGTCCAGTCTCTTTGTTTCTTGATGAGTTTGGCTAAGAGTTCTCAATTCTATTTATCCTTTCAAAGAACCAGCCGTAGTTACATTGATTTTTAAAATATTTTTTAAAGTCTCTATGCCATTTATTTCTGTCTAATCTTTATTATTTCCTTCATCCTAGTTACTCTGAGTTTTTCTTTTTAAAAAAAAATATATTTTATTGATTTTTTACAGAGAGGAAGGGAGAGGGATAGAGAGTTAGAAACATCGATGAGAGAGAGACATCGATCAGCTGCCTCTTGCATGCCCCCTACTGGGGATGTTCCCTCAACCAAGGTACATGCCCTTGACCGGAATCGAACCTGGGACCTTTCAGTCCACAGACCGACGCTCTATCCACTGAGCCAAACCGGTTCGGCTCTGGGTTTTTCTGTTGTCCCCTTTCTAGTTCTTTAAGTTGTAGGAATAAATAGTTGATTATTAATTTTTATTGTTTTTTCAATGTAGGCTTTTAGTGCTGTGAACTTCCCTTTCTGGACTGCTTTTGCTGTCCCAGAGATTTTGGGTTGTTATGTGATCACTTTCATTTGTTTCCAGGAAGTTTTTTATTTCTTTCTTGATCTTGTTGGTAACCCATTCATAACATGCTATTTAGCCTCCATGTGTTGGAATGTTTTTGGTGTTTTTACTGTAATTGGATTCTAACTTCATTCCACTGTGATCTGAAAAGATGCTTGATATTATTTCAATCTTCTTGAATTTGTAGAGACTTGTTTTGTGTCCTAACATGTGGTCTATATTGGTGAATGATCCATGTGCACTTGAGAAGAATATGTATTCTGCAGGTTTGGGGTGAAATATTCTATAAATGTCAGTTAACTCCATCTGATCCAGTGTATCCTTGGGAATCACTATTTCCTTGTTAATTTTTTGCCTAGAAAATCTATCCAGTGAAGTCAGCGGGGTGTTAAAAGTCCCCTACTATGACTCTATTGTTGTCTATCTCTCCCTTAAAGTCATCTAGAAGTTTGTTTATATATTAGGTGCTCTTATATTGGGTACCTATATGTTTCCCAGGGTTATATTCTCTTATTGGATTGATCCCTTTAATATTATGTATTGATCTTTGTTGTCTGTTGTGATGGACTTCATTTTGAAGTCTATTTTGTCAGATGAGTATTGCTACCCAGCTTTTTTTTTTTTTTCCATTTGCATGGAAAAGTTTTTTTCACCCCTTCATTCTCATCCTGTGTAAGTCTTTTGTTCTGAGGTGGGTCTCTTGTAGACAGCATATAATTGGGTCATGTTTTTGTATCCATTCAGCTACCCTGTGTCTTTTGATGGGAGCATTTAATCCATTTACATTTAAGGTTATTATTGATAGGTTATTTATTTAGTGCCATTTTAATTTGGTATGCCTAGGTTTCTCTATTTTTCTTCTTCTCATTACAGCAATCCCTTTAGCATTTCTTGTAGTGCTGGCTTGGTGGTGATGAACTTCTTTAGCGCTTTTTTTTTTTGGTCTGGGAAGCTCTTTATGTGATCATCTATTTTGAATGATAGCCTTGCTAGATATAGTAATCTTGGTCTCAGATCATTGCTTTCCATTACTTTAAGTATTTCATGTCATTCCTTCTGGACTGTAGAGGTTTTTTTTTGTTGTTGTTGTTGTTTTTAAATATATTTTATTGATTTTTCACAGAGAGGAAGGGAGAGGGATAGAAAGTCAGAAACATCGATGAGAGAGAGACATCGATCAGCCACCTCCTGCACACCCCACACTGGAGATATGCCCGCAAGCAAGGTACATGCCCCTGACCAGAATCGAACCCAGGACCTTTCAGTCCGCAGGCCGATGCTCTATCCACTGAGCCAAACCGGTCTCGGCATGGACTGTAGAGTTTTTGATGAGAAATCAGGTGTCAGCCTTATGGAAGCTTCTTTGTAAATAATAGTTTGCTTTTCTCTTGCTGTCTTTAAGATTCACTCTTTGTCTTTAATTTTTGGCATTTTAATTATGATATATCTGGGTGTAGGCCTGTTTTTGTTTGTTTGTTTGTTTGTTTTTTACTTTTTACTTTCTGTGCCTCCTAAACTCATGTGACTTTTTCCTTTACCAGGTTAGGGAAGTTTTCTGCACTTATTTCTTCAAACACATTCTCTCTCCATTCTTCCCTTTCTGCCTCTTCTGGCATACTTGCTATTTGAATATTGTTAGGTTTAATGTTGTTCCACATCTCCCTTAAGCTGTCCTGTTCTTTTAATTTTTTTTTCTTTTTGGTTCTCTGGTTGAGTGATTTTTTTCAATCCTGTCTTCTAATTCACTGATTTGATTCTCAGCTTTCCCTAATCTGCTGTGTATTCCTTCCAATGTGTTTTCTTTTTGTTTTGTTTTAGTTTTATAAGATTTTTTAGAAGTGAAAATTTTTTTTTTTCAAGGAAAAGTATTTTAAATAGAAAAATTTTAAATATAAAAACCAACGTGGGGAGAAACCAAGACGGTGGCTAGGTAAACACCTAAACTGCTGCCTCACACAACATTTTAAAACTACAACTAAAAGACAAAACAGACATTATTCAAAACCACAGGAAGGCTGGCTAAGTGGAAATTCTACAACTAGGAGGAAAGAGAAAAGCACAATGAGACTCACAGGAGCTACGGAAGGCAGAGTTATGGAGGCGCCATTGCGGAGAGGGCTGGCAACTGAGTACGCGGCTGGCTTTCTCAATCAGGAGGGAGACAAAAGCTCCCGACTGCTCTAAACTCCAGTTCCAAATGAGACTCTGGGGACCCAGACTCATTCGGGGAGAAACTGGACTATCTGGCAGTGGGTGAAACTCGAGGGTGGCTTTCTCTCAAAGGTGCTTGCTGTGATTACCGCAGGACACTGAGACCCAGAGGCGTCTTAGGGCAGGGCTGATGAGAAGCCATTGCTGTCTGCTTTGCCCTGAGACTCTACCCCATCCAAGTTGAGCACAGAGGCTTTTGCAAATCTTGTCTCATAGGAGTGTCTCTAGCTCAGAAGTTCTCCCAGCATAGACACAGCTGATCCTCACAGCCAATTGGTCTGGAGGTTAATTCCTCCCAATGATATCAACAACAATCAAGACTTAACTACAACAAGACTGTGCACACAACCCACAAAGGGCTGCACCAAGAATGACCATCTCAGGCAACTGGGGAGGCTGAGCCACTGAGCCCTATAGGACACCTAGCACACAAAGCCACTCTATCAACTCAGGGAAGCAGTCAAAATGCAAAGACAAAAGAAAAAGATCATAGCTGAGACTGGTTTAGCTCAGTGGATAGGGTGATGGCCTGTGAACTGAAAGGTCCCAGGTTCGATTCTGATCAAGGGCATGTACCTTGGTTGCGGGCACATCCCCAGTGGGAGGTGTGCAGGAGGCAGCTGATCGATGTTTCTCTCTCAGGGATGTTTCTGCCTCTCTGTCCGTCTCCTTTCCTCCCTGTAAAAAAACAATAAAAAATATTAAAAATAAAAAGAAGATCACAAATGAAAGAAATGGTGAAAAGCAAATGACTGGATATAGAGTTCAAAATTGTGGCTATAAGGTTTTTCAAGAATTTTCTAGAAAAGGCTGATACATTTAGCAAAATTCACGAGGATATGAAAAATGACCACATTAAGCATACACTGACTGAAATAAAAAAATAATATACAGAGATCCAACAGCAGACTAGAGGACACAAGAATCAAGTCAAAGATTTGAAATACAAAGAAGCAAAAAACACCCAGCCGGAAAAGCACAAAGGAAAAAGAATACAAAAATATGAAGATAGTGTAAGGAGCCTCTGGGACAACTTTAAGTGTACCAACATCAGAATAATTGGGGTGCAGAAGAAATGAGAAAGCAAGACACTAAAAACCTATTTGAAGAAATAATGACAGAATATTTCCCTAGGGAGAATCCAAGATGGCGGCATAGGTAAACACCTACACTGCTGCCTCGAACAACAATTTCGAGACTGCAACTGAAGGACAGAGCAGACATCATCCAGAACCACAGGAAAGCTGGCAGAGTGGAAATTCTACAACCAGAAGGAAAGAGAGGGGCTCATGGAGACCCAGAGGAGCTGTAAAAAGCTGAGGTACGGAGACACGCACGTGGAGAGAATGGGTGCTGGAGAACCTGGCTGGCTTTCTCTGGCGGGAGGGATACGGAGACTCTCAAAGGCATTGAACACCTTTCCTACGACACTAAAGCCCAGGACTGTGAAAAGGGAGAAGTGCACGAAAATTTAGGGGTGTCGCAAAAGATCAGAACTCTGGTGGCGTGCACGGCACTGCGCGCAGAGGACCGACTGCTGATTGTGCTGCTGGCTTTCACGAGGGGGTGGGAGACAGATCCTCCCAACGGTGCCACTTCTAACTCCACTAAACCCCAGTTTCAGGCAAAACCCTGGGGACCCAGACTCGTGTGGTCCCGGAGTGCAGGGGAGCCAGAGGAGCAGCAGTCTAGAGGCACTGTGAGAGAGCACGTGCGCGCACAGGGACCGCTCCAGCGATTACCCAGTCACGTGAGACTCAGGGGCCATGTAGGGCGGGGCTGACTGGAAGGCAAGGCAGTCCCTTAAGCCCTGAGACTCCACTCATCCCAAGCTCAACAGAGAGGCTTTTGCAGTTTTTCAAGTCTGGTATCATAAGGCTGAATCCAACACAGAAGTTCTCCCAGCATAGTGAAAATGCCGAGACAAGGGAAGGGATCACAGACAAAAGAAATGGAGGAAAACAAACGACTGGATATAGAGTTGAAAACCACGCTTATAAGGTTTTTCAAGAATATCCTAGAAAAGTTGGATAAAGTTAGCGAGACCCAAGAGGAGATGAAAAAGGACAAACTAGAGATGAAAAAGGACCAACTAGAAATTAAACATACACTGACTGAAATAAAACATATTATACAGAGACCTAACAGCAGACTAGAGGAAGGCAAGAATCAAGTCAAAAATTTGAAATATAAAGAATCAGAAAACACTCAACTGGAAAAGCAAGAAGAGAAAAGAATCCAAAAATGTGAAGATAATGTAAGGAGCCTCTGGGACAACTTCAAGCGTACCAACATCAGAATTGTGGGCGTGCCAGAAGAAGAGAGAGAGCAAGATACTGAAAACTTATTTAAGGAAATAATGACTGAAAACGTCCCCTGCCTGGTGAAAGAAATAGACTTACAAGTCCAGAAAGCACACAGAATACCATATAAAAGGAATCCAAAGAGGACTACACCAAGACACATCATAATTAAAATATCAAGAGCAAAAGAAAAAGAGAAAATATTAAAAGCAGCAAGAGAAAAACAGTTCATTGCCTACAAGGGAGCACCCATAGGACTGTCAGCTGCTTTCTCAACAGAAATGATGCATGCCAGACGGGAGTGGCAAGAAATATTCAACATGATGAACAGCAAGAACCTACAACCAAGAATAATCTATCCAGCAAAGCTATCATTCAGAATTGAAGGGCAGATAAAGAGCTTCACAGAGAAGAAAAAGCTAAAGGAGTTCATGAACTCCAAACCAGTATTATATGAAATGCTGAAAGTTACTCTTTAAGAAAAGAAAGAAGAAAAAGGTAAAAGACAAAAATTATGAACAACAAATACATATCTATCAACAAGTGAATCTAAAAAGTGAATTAAAAATTTGATCAACAGAATAAACTGGTGAATAGAATAGAATCAGGAGCACATAAAGGGAGTGGACTGATAATTCTCAGGGGGAAAAGGGTGAGGGGTGTACAGGGAGAGACTGGACAAAAATCATATACCTATGGATGAGGTCAATGGGATGGAGGTAAGGGTAGAGGGAGGATTGGGATCCGGGTGGAGGGGAGATATGGAGGGGAAAAAAGAGAAACAAATGTAATAATCTGAATAATAAAGATTTAATTTAAAAAAAAAAAAGAAAATTTCCCTCACCTGGTGAAAGAAATAGATTTACAAATCCAGGAAGTACAGAGAACCTCAAACAAGAGGAATCCAAAGAGGACTACATCAAGACACATCATAATTAAAATGCCAAGAGTAAAAGACAAAGAGAGAATATTAAAGCAGCAAGAGAAAAACAGTTACCTACAAGGAAGCACCCATAGGATTGTCAGCTGATTTCTCAACAGAAACTATGCAGGCCAGAAGGGAATGACAAGAAATATTCAAAGTGCTGAATAGCAAGAGCCTAGAACCAAGATTACTCTACCCAACAAAGCTATCATTCAGAATTGAAGGACAGATAAAGAGCTTCACAGATAAGAAAAAGCTAAAGAAGTTCATGAACACTAAACCAGTAGTATATGAAATGCTGAAAGGTACTCTTTAAGAAAAGGAAGAAGCTGGAACCGGTTTGGCTCAGTGGATAGAGCGTCGGCCTGCGGACTGAAAAGTCCCAGGTTCTATTCCATTCGGGGGCCTGTACTTTGGTTGCGGGCACATCTCCAGAGTGGGGTGTGCAGGAGGCAGCTGATCGATGTCTTTCTCTCATAGATGTTTCTGACTTTCTATCCCTCTCCCTTCCTCTCTGTAAAAAATCAATAAAATATATTTTTTTAAAAAGAAGAGGAAGAAGAAAAAGGTAAAGATAAAAATTATGAACAACAAATACAAGTGAATCTAAAAATCAAGTGAATAAAAAATTTGATGAACAGAATAAACTGGTGAATATAATAGAATCAGGGGCATAGAAAGGGAGTGGACTGCCAATTGTCAGGGGTAAAGGGGTATGGGGGTTTGTGAGAAGAGACTGGACAAAAATTGTACACCTGTGGATGAGGACAGTAAGGGGTCAAGGAAAGAGGGTGGGTTGGGAACCAGGTGGAGGGGACTATGGGGGAAAAAAGAACAATTGTAATAATCTGAACAATAAGATTTATTTAAATAAAATAGAATAAAAACCAATGTGTTCTCTATTTCTGCTGTATTTTTTTATAGTTACTATATATTTTTTCATGATATTGATCATCTTTACCATCATTATTCTGAACTCTATATCAAATAAATTTCTTACATCCATTTCATATCTCTCTTCTTCTAGAGAATTTTCTTGTTTTTTCATTTGTGGATTGTTTCTTTGTTTCCTCATTTTGACTGCCTGTTTGGGTTTATGACTCTCTGTATTAGGTAGATCTGCTACACCTCTCAATCTCTAGTTCAGGACAGTGTCAAATGCTGTTTATAACTACAGTAGTACCTCGAGATACAAGTTTAATTCGTTCCGTAACCTTGAAGCGTGGGAAACTATGAGACGCTGGAGTCAAGGTAAACTGATGGGTTGTGTGCAGCCGGCCAATCCGTGCGATTACTCCTATCTGAAATGTTGCTCGTATTTCAAAGCAAAAATCGTTCCACAGCTCGTATCTCAAAAATCTCGTATGTTAGGGCACTCGTATCTCGAGGTACCACTCTAATTAGATCAGGCAAAGACTCAAAGCTTCCAGAGACCCTTCTGCCTACAGCCTGATAGGATTCTGTCTTGAATAGCCCTCAGGCAATTTTCCACAAGTGTGATGAGAGTTTTTTCAACTGGGGGAGTGGTGGTGGTAGGAGGGGCGGGGAGGAAATTTCTTCTGCCTGGAGGCTAATTGTTAGTCTCAGTCTCTTAATGGGCCTCAGAAACACTCTGGGCAAGGTGTTTTTCAAAAGGATGGTTACGTTGTCCCCCTCCCCCCCACACACACACACTTTTTTTTTAAGGAAACTGGTACAGACCTTTGATATACACAGCTGCCTATATATCAAAGGTTTGTACCAGTTTCCTTAAAAAAATTTTTTTTTTGTTTTTGAGAGAGAAGAGGAAGAGGGAGAGGGAAACATCAATAGGAGGGAATCATTGATCAGCTGCCTCCTTCCAGGGATGGAGCTCATAACCTGAGCATGTGCCCTGACTGAATCAAATCGGTAACCTTTTGGTGCATGGGATGATGCTCAACCTACTTAGCCACACTGGCCAGGGCCCTGGACCATTTGCTGAAGAGACCATTCTTTCTTCATTGAGTGGTCTTGGCACCTTGGTAGATGTGTGAGTTTGTTTCTGGGCTCTTATTTCTATTCCATCAATTTCTATATTGTATATGTCTGTTCTCATGCAAGTGTCACACTGTTTTGATAACTGCAGTTTGGTAGTAAATTTTTAACTCATGAAGTGTGAAGATATTTCCTTTTATAGATGAAAAAGCTGGAGCTCAGGCCAAAACTGGTTTGGCTCAGTGAATAGAGTGTCAGCCCACGGACTGAAAGGTCCTGGATCCATTCCAGTCAAGGGCACATACCTTGGTTGTGTGCACATCCCCAGTGGGGGGTGTGCAGGAGGCTGCTGATCGATGTTTCTAACTCTCTATCTCTCTCCTTTCCTCTCTGTAAAAAATAAATAAAATATATTAAAAAAAAAAAAGCTGGAGCTCAGGAAGGAGACATGTTTGCAGTCAGAGGGGCCTGTCCCTGTGCCCCAGTGGGAAAGCTGAGGTGATAGGATGAATGCAGTTCTTTGGCCAGTAGTTCTCTTTTACAGAGGATGAGCCCTCGGGAATGATCAGCCATGCTTTCCATATTTCCCCAAACCCCCAAAACATCAGGGAAAGTGCTTCTCCTGACTGAGAGCAGCAGCCACATCCCTTCCAGACCTCACATGGCCCAAAGATCCCATGTGGGCAGTGGAAAAAAGCCCCTCATGGGACCTCTGGGGCCCAGTTCTACTGTACCCTCTCACCTCCTCTTCCTTTTGTAGTGGTTGGATTGCAGCCCTATCTACACTGAAGCAAGACTTGGCTGTGTCAATCATCATGATGGTGGTGGCTGGCTTCTTCACACTCTGTGCTGTGCTCTCACTCTTCCTTCTAAAGCGGGTGAGTGGTGGGTGCCAGACCAACAGCTAACTTGAGGGAGCAGGCACCTCTCTCCAGCCTTGCCATGGGGGTGTTCATCACTACAGTAGTTGGGACCTCTGAGTCCACAAATGTCCAGTGGCTTTCTCCAAGGCTCTGGGTGGGAGGTCAGGCAGGCATGGATTTCTTGTGGGCCTACAGGACAGGCTTCTCTCATCACAGTCTCTTCCCCCAGGTGCACTCTTTGTACCGCCGAACTGGGGCCAGCTTCCAGCAGGCTCAAGAGGAATTTTCCCACGGCATCTTCAGCAACAGGACCTTCCGCAATGCTGCCTCATCTGCTGCCCGAGGAGCCTTCCAAGGAAATTAGTCCTGACTCTCCACCCTGTGCCCCAGATTTTTTTCCTGCCTACCTTCTGAGCTGCACTTTCCATGGGTGCCTTAAGCAGTGCTATGGCCAGCACAGACCTGGGGAGGGTCTTTCTGTGGCTCTTCCTCCTTCCTCAGCAACCAGCTCTCCCTTCCAATCAAGGAAAGGGGAGGGAGGGACAGGAACTTTTTTACACAAGAGTGGTTTGGTAGGATTCTTTTGTCTCTCTGAAGCAGTGTGACTGAAGTTCTTTTTTCCCTACACACACATATACACACCACATGCACATATGTACACACTTGGGATCACTGGCCAACCTAGGCCCAACCCACTGGGAGTTGTATTTCTGCTGGGGTCTTGGGCCTCCACTCATCCCCTAGAAACCTGGTCTGAATCTGACTTCACAGCCACAACCTGTGGCTTCCATAGTCCTGCCCTACCTTCCTGCTGGGCTGGGATGACCTCCCAAGGGCTCCCCTCTACTAGTAAATGAGCTATGGCCTGGGTTGGTGGATGGCTTTGTTCCCCCAGATCACTCTGGATAGGTGTCTGGGCTTCTAGAGCCTCTGGCTGATTTCTTAGCCTCTTCCCTATCTCATGTTTCTCACAAACAGATTCATAGCCTTATCGGCCCCCTGCACCTTCCAGCTGTGGGCAACAACCTGTGCCATCTGCCCCTCCCCCCCCAAGCCCTCTCCTCCTTATACTTACTGAATGTGCATTGGGGTTGGTTGGGATCTGGGGATAGGCAGGAACAGAGGACAACCCCGAGTTGTCCTGCCCAGCCTTTAACAGTCTTCTAGGAGGAGTGTGTGTGACTGTCCTAGTGTGAGTTGTTTGTCCCTGTTTGTTTTTATTTCCTCTTCTCCTGGAGGACAGCTGTGCTCTACCTTGGCCTCACATTCTAATCCTGTGTTCCCACATCAGCAATATCTAGCTTGTATGACTCTTAGGAAAGGCAGGTCAGATCAATTCAGAACTGAATCTTTCAGGCTGGTCTGATGAGCCAGAGTTCCAGACTTATCCTCCAGGGTTCTCCCATACCCCGAGTAGGAGTAGAGTCTAAGTCAACTTCCACTGGTCCTAGGGATTCCCCAGGAGGAGTGTCACTGTGATGAGCACCTAAGAGTCTACCATTAACACCTGCACCCTACCCTGCAGAAGCTGTAGGGATGGATACATCTGGAATTAGCTGTGGACCGAGGGAACTTCTCAAAAAGCAGGCCAATCCAGAGGTAGCCCTGTCTACAGCTCACTCCACTTCAGAGCCACTGAATAATGATTTAATGTCAGTGACTAAGGCTTTGTAAATTCCTTTCTGGTATTTTTTTTCTCTGTGTACAAATGTATATGTTGTTTCAGTTTTGTGCTTAAATAAAGACATTGTCAGACAACATTGGTTCTAATGTCTGCTGGACACTCAGTTGGGCGGATGTGAGTGGCCCACAGGAGTAGGGGCCAAAGTACTCTATAAGTGTGAGGGGTCAATCAACATGATTACCCCCCCGCCCCATCCCTCCATTCCCTGGCTGGTTTGTGACTGGCTAAGCCTCTTATCCCTGGGGGAAAGTACCTTCCTGAGAAAACAATTGGCCTCTTCTATTATACTTTTTATTTTTAATTTTTTAAAAATATATTTTTTATTGATTTTTCACAGAGAGGAAGGGAGAGGGACAGAGAGTTAGAAACTGGGGATGTGCCCACAACCAAGGTACATGCCCTTGACTGGAATCAAACCTGGGACCCTTGAGTCTGCAGGCCGACGTTCTAGCCACTGAGCCAAACCAGTTAGGGCTTATTTTTAATTTTTTAAAAAAATTTTCACCCTAACCAGTTTGGCTCAATGGAATTGAAGGGTCCCAGGTTCGATTATAGTCAAGGGCATGTACCTTAGTTGCAGGCACATCCCCAGTAGGGAGTAAGCTGATCATTGTTTCTAACTATCCCTCTCCTTTCCTCTCTAAAAAAAAAAAAAAAAAAAAATCAATAAAATATCTCTAAGAAATTCTTACATTTGATTTGAGAAACAGTTGTTCCACTTATTTATGTATTCACTAGAGGCCCAGTGCACGAAATTTGTGCACTGGGGAAGGGTAATAGGGGGCGGGTCCCTTAGCCCTATCTGCACCCTCTTGCCTTCCAGGAGCCCTCGGGGGATGTCCAACTGATGGCTTAGGTGGGGAGTGGGCCTAAGCTGATACTGATAGCTGGACATCCTTAGCACTGCTACTGAGTCATCTCTCTGTGGGAGTGCACTGACCAGGGAGCAGCTCCTGCATTGATCATCTGCCCCCTGGTGGTCAGTGCATGTCAAAGCAACTGGTAGGCTCTCCAACATCCCTTGAGGGGTCCCAGATTACCAGAGGGCCCAGGCCAGGCTGAGGGATTCCATTGGTGCACAATGAGGCCTGGGAGGGATGCAGGTGGTGGAAGGGCTCCAGGGTGTATCCAGCCAGTCTCACTCAGTCCTGATCCGCTGGATTCCAGCAGCAAGCTAACATACTTGTCAGAACTTGTGCCCCTGGTGGTCAATGCACATCATAGTGAGCAGCTGTGTGGCCTTAGCATAGCGCATATTATGCTTTGATTGACTGAATGACTGACCTGACGACCAGACACTTAGCATATTAGGCTTTTATTATTTAGGATTGGTTGATTCTTGTGTGTGCCCTGACCGGTAATGTTGGCAACCTTAGCACATGTCCCAGTAATTCCACTTTCAAAGCTGCTGGTGTTGGGAGGAGAGACCTCTTTGAACCTTCTGTCCCCTCACCCTTCTTGATCCTCACGTGGGCGATCTCTAAGATCCTAATCAGCCCGGATGTGATTCCTGATGACCTGGTGTGTTGGTCTCTAATTCCTCCCTTTGACCTGCTGGGGCCTCAGTAACCCCAGGTGGATCTTGTGATTTCTAGGGCTGGAGACAAGGAGGGGTAGGCAGCACTTAGTCGAGCAGCAGAGAGAGCACCCGGAGGAGGAGGAGAAGAGTCTGCAGGGCCGGGGAGCCTGGCCCCGCCCCCGCGCTGCACTTCCGCCGGCAGCGAGCACTAGGGCCGGCGCTGCGCGCGCTCTTCCGCTCTTGGCGCTGGACTCCGGGCCGGACCCCCACGGGAAGCAGGAAGCGCCTGGTGGCTGGCGGGAGGTGGTCAGAATGGCGGGGTCCAGCTGGGGTCCCCCGCGGCTGGATGGCTTCGTCCTCACCGAGCGCCTGGGCAGTGGCACATACGCCACGGTGTACAAGGCCTACGCCAAGGTGCGGGGCGGGGGTGGGGGGAGGCGGAGCGGAATCAGGCTTGAGAACTTCTGAGAGCCAGGCCCCGTGCCCGCCACACCCTGAGCGAGCCCAGGCGAGTGGCAAGCTGGGAAACCAGGGGAGATTAGGGCATGAGAGCAGTTAGGTACCTGCGCCCTGACTTGTCCCCATCTGGTGTTAGGTGGACGAGGTGGGAGCTGACTGACCCCCCTAGGTCTTGAAAACAAACACGTACACGCACCTGTGTTTTGTTCAGAGATGCAGGTGGAGACCTGGATGGAGCCTCGTGTCAGTGGTTCAAAACTGGTGGGCTAGGAGGAATCTTGGACACTTAGGAAGCAATGTGGGCAATTCTAGAACAAAAAATGAATGACATGCCTTAGGGGAGCCCTTTAGATGGGCTCATGGGACTAAGGGAAGATAGGGTTTCAGAATACCAGGCTGGGTGGGGAGGCCAGAATTCCATAATCAGGGGTTCCGATTAGCCTGAGAAGGGGAAGGTTGCATGCTGGTGTGAGTGGGTAAGCCCAGTGAGGGGGAGAAGGGTAGAGGAATCAACTTTTCTGGCCAGGCGTGGGCCCTGGCTCGCTCAAGGTAGAGCCCTCACATGTCCTGCCTCCATAGAAGGACACTCGAGAGGTGGTAGCCATAAAATGTGTGGCCAAGAAGAGCCTGAACAAGGCATCGGTGGAAAACCTCCTGACAGAGATTGAAATTCTCAAGGACATTCGACACCCCCACATCGTCCAGCTGAAAGACTTCCAGGTGCGGGCCTGTGGTTCGGCCACCTGCAAAAGAGACTGGAGAAGAGACACTCTCTTCAAGTTGCCTCTTTGTCTCTAACCACAGTGGGACAGTGACAACATCTACCTCATCATGGAGTTCTGCGCAGGAGGTGACCTGTCTCGCTTCATCCATACCCGCCAGATTCTACCTGAGAAGGTGGCTCGTGTCTTCATGCAGCAGTTGGGTAAAAACCTCTGACCCCAGACTTCCCATGATCTCTGTCCTCCGTCTGCATCCTTTCCCAGGCTTAGAGCCCCTGCACTCTTAGCAGTTGCCTCCTTTCTCAGCCTGGATTTATAGGCCCTGTCTTTGCCATGTGCCAATCCCTAGCTTAAGGCTGTTACTAGAGAAAGGTAGGAGCCTTAAGATGTAAGACGTCCAGATTTTCTACATGCAGAACGTAATAGAAAGATCTTGTAGGACACATCAGGACCCACTGAGGTGTATCTAAGTGCTTTACCAAAAGAAAGAGCAAAAGTGAAAAGGGCTGGGGTACCCAGGGAATTTTCTAGGAGGAGGGAGACTTGCAAAGGAGCCCAAGAGAGGAAAGATGGCACTGGGGATGGGAGTGGGGGTTCTTAGAAGTGGCAAGAACCTGGTGCTTTTGTGTAAAGCATTCAGAAAACCAGCCAGGCCAGAAATGGGGCCATGCAAGCTTGAAGAAGTAGATGTAAGTCAGGGAAGGCGAGAGGCAGGTGGGAGATGGGTCCCTCTGACCTGTTTTCTCTGCATGTGTCCTGTTCCCCAGCTAGTGCCCTGCAGTTTTTGCACGAACGAAACATATCTCACCTGGATCTGAAGCCACAGAACATTCTGCTAAGCTCTCTGGAGAAGCCCCATCTTAAACTGGCAGGTGTGAGTCTGGAACAGCAGGGGAAAGCTGGGCCTGGATCTCCTCAACAATCTGTGAGCTGTTCTGGATCCTTAGAACTGAATGGAGCTTCAAGGTTTGGAGGGTGGGTGTGCACTAAGCAGCCCTAGTTCTTTGGAGCCCTCTATCGAGTCATCAAACAGCAACAGGCTGGGAGATCCAGAAATAGGGCCCATCACCAAAAGGTAAAGCCTTTCTCAGGCCATCCACACTGGATTCCAGCAGTGTAATGCTTGGGACCAGGGCCAAGACTTGGTAGGTCACCAGAATTGAAACTCAAGCTGTAAACTCAACCTGCAACAAGATTGGAGGGTGTGAGGTGGGGGAGGGTTGGTTATGGTCAGGATTGGATTTGTAAAAGAATTTGCTTGAGGGTAAAATCTGAGCTTGGTGGGACAGTGAGGGAAGTTTCTAACTGCTAATGGGCCATTGTCTTCATAGCTTGTGTGAGCAGAGTGGGCTTCCTGGAAAAGTACCTGAGGGGTGCTGTGTGTGATGGAAGGATTTATGCCCCTGCTGAAAGATGCAGGAGGGTGTTCCAGGTTAATAGTTAGCTAAGACTGGGAAGTAGGATTGATCCTGGTGAATCTGGAAGGTGGGGCGGAGTCCTGTGCTAAAGCTCAGGGTAAGGCTGGAGTTCAGGGTTAAACTGGAATTTGAGCCCTGCTTCCTGGCCTCTTGCCTGCAGACTTCGGCTTCTCACAGCACATGTCCCCGTGGGATGAGAAGCACGTGCTCCGTGGCTCCCCTCTCTACATGGCCCCTGAGATGGTGTGTCAGCGGCAGTACGATGCCCGTGTGGACCTCTGGTCCGTGGGGGTCATTCTGTATGGTGAGAGCTCTGTCCCCTGCCCCCACACTGTGAGGCCTGCACTGTGTCTCCTCGGGCATGTCATCCCTGGTCACTCCTGAAGAGCTTTAATGAGAAGCCTGACTTTAATGGCCCTGAGCCCCTGTTCTGGGGGTTATCAGGTCCCCCCAGGAGTGGGCCAGGCCAGGTTGCACCCTGTCCCTCCCAGATTGCCCTCTGCCTCCCTCCACAGAAGCCCTCTTCGGGCAGCCCCCCTTTGCCTCCAGGTCATTCACAGAGCTGGAAGAGAAGATCCGGAGTAATCAGGTTATAAAGGTGGGTCCCTGCAGGGCCTCAGCAACCTGTTGGGACAGAGGGAGTCAGAGTCCTCAGGTTGGAGACTTCACTATCCCTGCACAGACGGGTGTGGGCTCTAGGGACCTTGTGGTGCTGGGCGTGCTTGAAGCTCCATTCAGTTCTAGGGACCTAGAGCCCACAGATTGTTATGTAGACCCAGGCCCAGTCTTCCCAAAAGCATAAGCCAGGGAAGGGAGAACCTGAATTAGGATTGGGCTCCAGGAAGGGCGTGGGCAGGAGGCTTGGCTCTCAGATTCTTCACCTATCAGACATGTACCTCTGGGACATGCCAGGACAGAGTGGGGGAGGTTCTGGAGCCCAGTGTGACCTTTTCGCCACCCTCCCCTCAGCTTCCCCTTCGGCCCCAGCTCTCCCCAGACTGCCAGAACCTTTTGCAGCGGCTCCTAGATCGGGACCCGGGTCATCGCATCTCCTTCCAGGATTTCTTTGCCCACCCCTGGGTGGACCTGGACCACATGCCCAGTGAGGAGAGCCTGGCACGAGCAGTGAGCAGGCCTCTAGGGGTGGGCTAGGGTCAAGGCAGATTGGGGGTCTCATCTACACTTTTTGGTGGAAAATAGGGGACTTGCCCCTCAGGGATGAGGGTGGGCTCAGGGGACCTGCTGTTCCCACTTTATGGTGAGCAGAGGGATGGTCATGACTCCTTGATCTGCCCATCCTCCAGACCATCCTGGTGGTGCAGGCTGTGAAGAAGGACCAAGAGGGGGATGCTGTGGCTGCCTTATCGCTCTACTGCAAGGCCCTGGACTTCTTTGTGCCTGCTCTGCACTGTAAGTGCATGGAGCCATGAGTGTAGCAGGGGTGGGTCAGCCATAGCTACTGCAGATGGATTCAGAAACATGTCCCCATTTATAATTTTATGGGGGACAAGGCAGAGGATAAATCTAGAAGTTGGTGCTTTTAAGGATTCTAGTGGGTTTGATGTGGGACAAGGTCCTCATATAAACCAACACTGTTTGCAGATGAAGTGGATACACAGCGGAAGGAGGCAATTAAGGCAAAGGTGGGTGAGCAAGTTCCCTGGAGGAAACTGATGAGGGATCCTGGGGCTGCCTGAGACTGGCTCTCTTAGAACCAGGACTTCCTGTCCTAGGAAGGAGTCAGGCTGGCTCCTGACATTACAGCTTGGGACAGTCACTGAGGACCTAGAGGCAGAACTTGGTTGTGCATGCTGGCGAGGGAGGCAGGGTGGGACAGCCCCTCCACAGGCCCTCCTCAGCTCCTGGTGCTCCTGCAGGTGCGACAGTATGTGTCCCGGGCTGAGGAGCTCAAGGCCATTGTGTCCTCCTCCAATCAGGCCCTGCTGAGGCAGGGGGCCTCTGCCCAAGTCCTGCTCAAAGGTAGGTCCAGCTCCTGACTGGGATAGCGGCTTGGGGTCAGCTCTCTGAGATGAGAAAACAAGCTGCTCCCATCACCCTGCACCTTTTCCCTTCATCCTAGAGATGGCTCGGGACAAGCCACGCCTCCTGGCTGCTCTGGAAGTGGCTTCAGCTGCTATGGCCAAGGTTTGTACCCAGTGGGAGGGGTCCAGATGGGGCTGGGAGGGATTTAGATCATGACCCTAAGTGACTGGTGTCTCTGTGGCTGCAGGAGGAGGAAGCTGGTGGGGAGCAGGATGCCTTGGACCTGTACCAGCACAGCCTGGGGGAGCTGCTACTGCTGCTGGCAGGTGAGGCCCTCACCACCACACTTCCTGACTCCCTGCTGCCCTGCCCTTAGCACTCACTCTCCCTCTTTTTGCAGGGGAGCCCCCAGGCCGAAGGCGAGAGCTGCTTCACACTGAGGTGCCCACCGTGGTTGGATGGATTGTGGGGGCTTCATCTTCCCTTTTGACTCTCCCTCCATCTGGGAGGACCTCCTTGGGTTTTCTCACGGTGTTTAAAGTCTGGGAGTCAGACCTTACAGATAGGTGTTGGCCCCATGCGATTCATAGAGGCTAGTAGCTCAGGTCAGGCTGTGGGGACAGGCAGGACCCACGGACCTAACAACAGAAAATTGGCTGGGCCACTTTAGTCAGGAAGGCTTTCTGGAAAAGGGAGCAGATAAAGGACTCAGAATGCAGTTGTTCTGGAGCAGAGAGTTCTAGAGAGCAGCAGGAGTGAGGAGGGTCTCTCAGGGCCCCACCCTTTCACCCATAGGCACGTATGTCTTCCCTTGGCAGGTTCAGAACCTCATGGCTCGAGCTGAATACCTGAAAGAGCAAGTCAAGGTGAGCACATGAGGGGGTCCCATTGGGGGCAAGGCTATGTGGTGTCTGCTCTTCTTCTTGTAGCTGTCTGTCCTGCCTTTTCCCCTGTGTGTATCTCCCTTTCTGGGTTCCATCTGCAGGCCTCTCCACTCTGTCTCTGTCTTTCACTCCCAGTTGCTCCGGGACTGTTGATGCAGCTCCTTTGCCTGCCTCTGTCTTCCTGTCACTTTGGTGCTGCTTTTTTGTTCCACAGATGAGGGAGTCTCATTGGGAAGCTGAGACCCTAGACAAGGAGGGGCTGTCGGAGTCCGTTCAGAGCTGTGAGTCATGCCTAGGGTCCTATCTTCTGCCCAACGAGGAGTGAAAGCCAAGGGCAGCCCTGGATTCTTCCTCTTTTGCCAGAGACCTGACACTGACCCTTCTCCCTTACCCTCCACAGCTTGCACCCTGCAGTGACCACAAAAAGATTACTGGACAGACCATGGGCCACCTGAAGATGGGGGACACACCTGATGCCCAGAATTCTGTGGCCCTCTGCACCATGGCAGAATAGCCTTCCTGGATGGGCAACTCTGCGACCCACCTCACAAAGGCTTTCATGGCCCAGCCCCTGTATGGGCTGGGAGCACTGGGTCTGGCCCCAGGGGAGGGGAGCAGGCCTCTGAGAGAAGAGTGCCTCATGTGATTTTGGTTAACTTGTGACTGCTGGACCCTGAGCCTGTCAATTTAGGGCATCGAGGCTCTGTTTTGCTCTTAGAAGCAAAACCTGCTGAGATGTAGCCTGTGCCCACCCCTTTCCTTCCTGGGAGCCCTTATTTCAATTCACCTCTATCCTTGTAGTGGACCACCCACCCATGGTCTGCACTTGGGCCCACAGAACACCAGTCATCTTAGAAGCTGATGTCTGTCCACCCTCAGTATTTTAAGTTAATCCTACAAGCCATAAAAATAAATTTTGTAGGGTGAGGCAAAGTGAAGAAACTCATGCTTGTCCCTGCTCTGCCCCAGAGGGTATGAGGGAAGGATCCCTAACCCTCATTCCTCCAGCCTTCATCTCTAGGGAACACCATATTTTCTGCAGAGCTGGTCCTGGCCTGAAACAAGGAGGCATGGCACCTGCCGGACTCCTCAGGTTTTAGAGACTCACTAGCCCAGGAGACATTTCAGGGCTGACATGGCTGCCACCCCTGTGCCCTGGGAAAGCACCTTTCCTTCTCTGGGCCTGGGTCTTCCCAGCTCCATTGATGTTGCTATTACCTCCTATCCCCCTTCTCCATGTGGGCTTTTAGGAATACCAAGTGACTTTCATTTGGAGAACAGTGTATATACCTGGAGTTATTTGGGGATTTGTTTTTAAAACTCTTGCTGTTGATGATTTCTAACCTTTCCACCCTTCAGTGCCTCCTGGGGCAAGGTCATCTTTTCTGCCCTATCAGAGGCCAGTAAGAAGTGTATCATTTATTATTTCCCTATTAAATTATTTTCTGAACTTATGATTCTTTTCTTGCCCTGGAAGAAGCAGGAGTAAATCAAGGCGGGCCTCCCCTTTTCCTAGGGACCCTAGGAATAGGTAATCTGAGGGAGGGCTGGGGAAGGCCACAGGGTGGTGGAGTGAGCCGCATCTGCCTCCTGCCCTCAGGCCCGAGGAGAGTCAGGCTGACCAGTTGCTGTTCCTGCCCACCACCTAAGGGACTAGTGGGAAGGGGACAGGCACAGACCTAGGTGCCAGGCAATGCCCTTCCTCTGTGTACTGGAAAAGGGTGGACTCCATGAGAGGAACACAGTCCTGTAAAACCTCTGTGCTCTGTGCTGTAAATGCCCTTGCCCCACACAGGATCCCAGGCCTCCCAGACCTCTTTTCCTTGGGCCAGTAAATGAGCAGGGTTGGGGCAAAGAGCATTCTCTAGGGTATCTTATGTTCAGCCCTCCAGGAACCCCAAAAGCTGGGGTAATTCCTAGCAGTCCCTACCCCACCTGCAAGGTCTTGCTCTTTTTTTTTTTTTTTAACTGATTTCAGAGAGAAAGGGTAAAGGAGAGAGAGAGAGAGAGGAACATCAATGATATAATCATTGACTGGCAACCTCCATGCCCCACACAGGGGATTGTGCCCTTGACTGGAATCAAACCTGGGACCTTTCAGTCTACAGGCAGACGCTCTATCCATTGATCCAAACCAGCTAGGGCAAGGTCTCGGCCTTAACAGCACTTAGAAGCATCTTTGGGGACTTAGAGAATAGGAAGCCACCCTCCCCTCCTTCCCCCCCGCCCCCCGCCCGGCTGTGAGGGGCAATGTAGAGCAGTGGTCCAGAAGGCAGGAGGCAAGGCTAAAATCCTGCCTCTGCCACTTGACCAAGAGACCCATTGACCAAGAGTTTCCAACGCCTTTCATCTCATGGCAGACATAAATTAATTACTAAAATTCTGCAGCACTCCAAAAATATTTGTGCTGATGTGACCAAAAAATAGGTATAATTTTGATTCATTTATACCAGATGGCTATTGTCTTTTTTTTTAATTTGACAATCTAAGGAAAAAGAGGTCAGTGCCCTGGTACTGGTTTTGCATATTTTAAAAATGATTGGTGCACACAGGTTGAAAATAGCTGGACTGGCCCATTTCTCAGTAAAACTAGGATGAAGTGAAGTGCCCTATAGAAATCTCTAAGATTGTAGTGAGTTCTGTACACTAGCCTGACACACGGTAAGATTCAATAAACTTATTTTCAGATGTAGGGAGAGAAATGTACTTCAGATTATCTTTGAGGATGGGCTGGACAAAAAAAAAAAGCCTCAGTAAGTAAAAGGAGGGAAAGAAAGGAAGGGAATGAATGGAGCTGGTTGTGGGGGTGAATGGAGAAGGTTGAATGGGAAGGAGAGACTGATTGGCTAGGATGATGGGATGGAGAGGTTGCCTAGAGGCCCCAATTATTTCCGATATCTACATTGACTACCTGCCAACACGGCACTGGACAAGTGGGACTGTGGGGGAATTGGGCCCTCTCTGGGCAGAGTGTTTCGATGCCTCCATACTGGTCCTATATTTGGGCCAAGAAAGGAAACAGCCCAGCCAGAGAGCTAAGATAGGGAGGAGGGGGGTCCACTCTCTAGGGCTCCCTTTGAATGGCAGAGACATATGAGGAATAAGCCAATCTGCTTGCTTGCTTGCTTTATTTATTTATTTATTTTTAATCTTTTTTTTTTTTTTTAAGATTTTTCTAGGGGTAGGAGTGGTTTCTGCCTCTCATCTTTAATACTTTGAGAATGCCCAAAGCAGGGCAGACATTTCCCCAGCATCAGGGTGCCTCAGCCTGTCCTGTCCTCCCACCTCCCCTGAATCCCCCAAGTCATAAGCCAGTTCTGGTCCAAGCTGGGGGAGCACCTGGGCCTGGGACCCACTGTCTCCCATGGGACCAGCCCTTGGGGACAGGACAGCAGATAGGTCTTGGGCAGATTGAGGGAGCCAGGTCCCTGTGCCCAGCCTGTCCCTTTTTTGGCTAATGGGAGATTCGGAAGATCATTGAATCGTGGTTCCTGCAAATCATCTAGGAAGACTCTTATCCCCAAAAACCACTGAGACTGGGGTACACTTTCCTCGGAGCAACTCAGACCCATACTTATCCACTTGAAATATTATAGATATACAAACACTAACAGGGCACAGACCTCAAGCACATACACAAACATTGAAAGCCACATCTGAGCTCACAGATCCGTGCAGATTCCATATAGACTACTCAGGCTCACAGACATAGGCATGTCCCTGCTGAGCAAGGCTAAGGCAGCCTCAATGCTGCTGCTCCCTCAATCCAGCTCGCCCTGGCCTCTGCTCTCTTGGAACCTCATATGGATTCTAGGAACAGCTATGCGTGGTGGGTACTAAACTAGAGGCAGGTAGCAGGCTTTGTGGCTTTCTCCCAGTACCCTCACATGTGGTTCCCCACCCCAAGCAGCCTCAAGCATCAGCTGGATCAATAGGCTCTGCCAGCAGTTCTGGCATAGCACACATTCCCCCAGATGTTTCCAACTCACTTGCTGGGAGCCTCCAGGATCTAAGGAGGGACCATGGCCACTGTGGGGAGGGGAGCCTCCCAACTCCAAACCCTGTACCATCCTCCCCAAGTCCACCCTGGGGCCAACTGGCCTCTGGACAGTCACTTGAGATCTGTACCCCTCTTCTTGTGGGAGCTAGGCCTGAGCTATCTGAATGGGTAGAAGAAGACCTGTGTGGAACAGGTACCAGGGCTTGCCACCAATCCCCTGAAATCCCCCATGTCATGGGGCTAGAGAACCTAAAGGGCTATCTTTGCTGTCACTCTCTTCCTGAAAGAGTAGTGGTGAGGGGATGCGGCGGGAGGGGAGAGATGGGGAGAGTGAAGAAACTACTGTATTTCATCATCTTTCAACATTTCCTATATCTTCAGACTGCCTGCAAAGGTGAGAAGGATGGAAGAAAGAACAGGAGGGAGAGGAGGAGAGGACCTGGGAAGGTAACTGCTTTGCTCTAAACTATGGGGCCTTATTGATGGGGTTTTAATCACTGTGAAAAGGGAAGTTCTGGTAGCAGATGGCTTTCTTTGTTGTCTTCATATAATATCAGGTGGACTAGTCATGGAGCAAGTGATTATCTAAATAAATGGGAGTAGAAACAGGATGTGAAGAGGGTCCCCAAGGGCTTGGAAATGAGGCAGGTGGGTGTAAGATGGGTATGAACCAGGAATGAGCAGAGGGCAGTACATAGATGAGAGGGGCATGGACTGCCAGAGAAGCCAGAGAGCAGGGAAAGAAAGGGTGAGGGGAAGAAGGGGGAGGCCAGCAGAGCTTGAGATCCCTCAGTTTGCTTTTCTTGTCCATTTCAGCCTGAGCAATGGAGCGGGTTCCTGCTACCTCAGAGCCTCTTCCCCCAATGCCATGAATATGCAGATAGGTCAAGGCTTATTGGGGTTTCCAGCCTGTGAGGAGAAAACCAGTGTTGGGGCTCAACCTCCTCCCTGACCCCAGATTCCAGACATTCTGTTGGGTGAGGGTTCAGTGAACACTAACCCTAGCCTCCTCACAGCCATGTCCCCCTGCCTCTTTCACCGTTGGTCCTGTAAACCACTGGGGGTAAAGGGGTCTGCCCAACCCCATTAGGCAGGAGGCTCCTGGAAGTAGAGTGCTGACATGGGCCTTGCTGCATTTAAAGAATGAGTTATCATTTATTGATATAGCCCCGTGGTCGGCAAACTGCGGCTCGAGAGCTACATGCAGCTCTTTGGCCCCTTGAGTCTGGCTCTTCCACAAAATACCACGGCCTGGGTGAGTCTATTTTGAAGAAGTGGCATTAGAAGAAGTTTAAGTTTAAAAAATATGGCTCTCAAAAGAAATTTCAATCATTGTACTGTTTATATTTGGCTCTGTTGACTAATGAGTTTGCCGACCACTGAAGCCTATCATGTGCCCAGTGCCCATGTCCCCACACACAGCCTGAGGCCCCAGGTTGGGTTTCCTCCAGCTTCAGGAAGGTCATGAGGGGTTTTTGTCCATGACAACCTAGGGGATGCTCAAGAAGGACCTAGTGTGACAGCCACAATAGCACTGCCCCAATCCCTGCTCTCACCCTCCTAAACCTCATCCTCTTGTCTCTCTTTCACCTGACATTCCCCACATCACCTATTGCACAGGTTTTATATGCCTTGTTCTTATTTTGCAAAGGAGGCCTAATGGAAACTTTGCCTTGAAACCAAACCCTCTGACGACAGTTTGGCCTGTAAATCTTCTCCACAAGCTGGTGCCAGGGGTGGGGTGGGGGAGGTCTTGATATCTCGTTCCTGTTCAGACACCTGGGATGGCCAGCTTGTGGAGCCTCCTGGTGGGTTCCCTGGACACTATGTAGGTGATAATGATGATATTTGGGCTCTTCAATTATTTTAAAGAATGAGTTATCATTTATTGATATGGCCTATCATGTGCCAAGTGCTTTATAAATGATCACTCTTTGAAACATGTATTGTTATTTTTTTGATGGGGGGATCTTGATTTCACAGGGGACAAAATAGGCTCAGAGAGGGAAAGGGACCTATTCAAAGTCACACAGCAGTGCCAGGGCTTGAATGTAGTTGTCCTGCCTTCTTTTTGTCATACCTTCCATCTCCAAGGTGAGGAGGGGGTAAAAGCACAGTTGCCAGAGACAGCTGTGGTTGATTTGTGGCCTCTCCTGTGGTTTCAGGTAACACCCCAGAGGCCCTGCCCATCCAGCTGGCTGCCACATTCTCCTCAAAGCCTAGAGTCTAGACCTGGCACTTGATAGTGCAGTGAAACCCATGCCCTTGCCCAAGGCCCTGAGAGGGTAGAGCTTTAACATTGTATAGGGGCTAGTGCCCATATGAGGCTGTGGTGAAGAGATAGTGGATACCATTCATTCCCCAAGGAAGGATTGAGGGGGGTCTGTGAACCCAAAGACTCTTGGAGGTCATTAAGAAGATAAGCAGGTCATTTGGAATATTTATTCTTCACTGAGCTGAGTGAGGAGATCTAGCTATGGAATCCAGAAAGAGAGAGAGAGTTTTACAGGAAGAAAATAGAAATAGGCCAGGCCCTGGGCTTGGCTCAGGGAAGGCCTGGAACTGCCTGGGATACTGTTCAGTGCCAGCTTCATCCTTGGCACTTGGTCCCTCCCATAGCATCATTCAGTTGCAAAAAGCCAGAGCCCACAGTAGCAACTGCTTGATGCTATAACTGCAGCTGCTGCCCTGCCCAAGGAGAGGTGTGGGTTGAATTCAAGGGGCCAGGGAGGCCAAGCTAGAAAGAACCTTAAAAATCACTGAGTTCATCCTCATTTTATAGATGATGAAATAAGACCAAGAAAAAACAATGGATTTTGAGACTCAAACTCAAATGTTGTCTGCTGAGTTTATCTGCTGAAAGCCCTTTCTAAACATATCTGAGTGTTGGTACCTGTGGTACCAGGGGTTTGGCTTGTGTATGTGTGTCTGTGTGTGGCAGAAAGCAGCCAGGGACCTGAAGAAGGCTCAGCATTCACAAGCTTGTCTGCTTCTGCACATGTCAAGGTCTCTGTGTCCCCTGTGTGTCTCTAAGGGTATACCTATGTGCAGGAATTTGGGGTCATGGCCAAAGAAGGTCAGTTGGGCCTATTCCTACAATGTTGAGAGGTTTCCCAGGCTGAGTAGGGAGGATGAGTCCTGAAGGTTAGGGGGAGAATGGGGACTTTGCTCCCAGAGGAGCGGGGGAAAGGCAGGCTGGAGCAGACAAGGGTCCTGGGACTAGCCTGGTGCAGGGGAAATGAAGACAAGATGGGGTATTGGTCCATGGAAGTTAGCACTTATGTGGGTCCAGCCCTCTGATCACCCCAGTGAGCAACCCAGGGAAAGTAGTCACATGATGTGGCACTTTTCAGTTGATTGCTTGAGGTTCCCCAGTGTGGCTTGGGCTTTGTCCTTGAGGGAACCCAGGTCTAAGCCAGGAAGGCTAGCCAGCTGCCCGAGGACTGAGGCCCTCTCTTCCTCCTCCGTGTCCTCATCAATCATCTTCACCAGCTCTCAGGGCAGTTCCATGTCTCCACTTGCCATCTGAATCTGGCTCTCATCTGTCTCATTGTGAAGAGAAGGGAGGGTTGGGCTGGAGTTGGAGATCTGTGAAACTCCAAGCCTAGGGTATAGGGAGGAGCCTGGATTGGGTCCCAGGCTCCTAAGTTCTTGAGTCCCATGTTCCAGTGAGCTCAGTCCCCAGCCCCACATCCCAGGATCAAGCTTTTGACATTTATACTTTTATACCACTTTAAACCAGTTTTATACCACTCTGAGATACTAAAGGTGATACAAAATAAGAATACCTAGGAGTCAAACTGTTACAGTTAGTCATATATTGACTTGTTAACTACACTGAAGGATATTACCAATAATAGTGGTGGGTACCATTCATCAAATATTTTTTATATGGCTGATATTGAGCCATGTGCTTTTAATTCTCATAATGACCCTGCAAGATAATTATTGTTTTCTCCATTTTACAAATAAGGAAACTGAGGCTCAGATAATTTAAATAAGTAACTTGTCAATGGTCATACAACTTGGAAATGGGACAGCTACATTTAACGTATGTCACTGATACCAACATCTGAGCTCTCTTTGCAAGGCACCTTTGGGGGCCCTGGGACTTTCCACTTTATGTCCTACTCAGTTACAGCCAAATCTTCCCTCTTCTACTGGATTCAGAATTCCCTAATGAAAGTTGTGTCTCTTACATGCTTAATGCAAGCATTTGAGGAATGCCTGTAGCTATGTTTAACTCAGTTACTTCCCAGAAGGGCAAACTTTCTGGACCTGTTTTCCCTCTGAGATACTTCTAAAATACTGGTGCCTTGTGGGGAGTCAGAGGTAACCAGATGCTCGGGAAATATTTGTTGAATGAATGGGTGTGATATTCACATATCTGATCTTCCAATTCAAGTGGAAGATCAAGGTCAGTATATTGTAGCACTGTTTCTGTTTCTTCTTAGAATATATCATATTTCTGGGCACTTGGAGTAGTTTGTGCCTTAGTTATCTCCTTAGGCAATAGGAGTAGAACACTTACAGCCCATCTGGTGCTACAGTGCTTCGAGGAGACATCCTCCTGGCTGCTTGGCCAACCAAGGAGTTACTTTGCTCTCTGCAGGCAGACCCATATTCTGGAAAGCAGCCAGGGGCCTGGAGAAGGCTCAGCATTCACAAGCTTGAGCACCATCACTCACTGATTGTATGATCTCAGCCCAGTCCTTTAATCTATCTGAATCTCAGTTTCCTCATTTGTAGATATGGGTGATTGCTATCTGGTAGAATTACTAAAGGGTTAGGTAAGAGTGTGAAGACAGCACAGATAGTGCTACCTTCTCTCTCCCATCCCACCTTGCCCAGGTGTTCAGAAGCCTCACCCCCATGGTAAAGTCTATTGCCTTCCAACTCTTCATCTGATTGGGCCTGACTTTACTGGAGGAGTGTAGATTGGAGGACAGAAAGGGCCTGAACTAGTTCCAGAAACACAAACCTATCAGTCTCTGGAAGACTGTACAATTCCTCCTTGCCAAATCCTAGGCTTAGGCAGGTTCCAGTTAAGGAGTGAAGGAGTGGAAAAACAAATGATCTCACCAAGCTTTCCATGAGTCTTAGGAGCTGAGAGTAATGGCTCCCAGAGTGGGGCAAAGGAGTCCAGGGCCCAGGGGTCAGGGGCCTGGATGTGCATTGAAGCCCTATCTCCAAAGCTTACCTTGGGCAGCTGGTATTTGTCTTGGAAGTGGCTCTGTAGCATGGCCCCCTCTGCCTTCTTCTGTGTGAACTGTGTGTCACGTTCCATCCTGCAGGGACACAGGATCAGAGTCATTGCCAGCACCAAAGAGATGGGCACCTGTGGGCCTGTATGTCAGGAGGGGGGGGGTGCTTGGACCTGGCAACTGCCTGTTGCTCTTTATGACCTAGTCCCCCATCACAGGGCCCTTTCAAGTCTCTACTCATGCCTCTGAACAGAGCTATGGGAGGGAGGTCATTCTGGCTCCCTAATATATGTCCCTCTAAGCCTCGAACTCATTGGGTCTTTTCCCTTCCTGGCAGGTTACTTGTAGTGTGTGTGTGTGTGTGTGTGTGTGTGTGTGTGTGTGTGTGTGTGTG
>JAAGEH010000032.1:21618998-21674694 GCA_011751065.1 Lasiurus cinereus
GTGTGTGTGTGTGTGTGTGTGTGTGTGTGTGTGTGTGTGTGTGTGTGTAGAGTATTCGAATCAGACTTCATTTGCATCTGGCTCTATTACCACTTTTGTTATAGATATATCTTTGGGTAAGTCACTTACCTTCCTCTCATGTAGAATGGGGATAAGATTTTGCAATTCACAAAACTGCTATCAGCTAAAATAATTATAGCTAACAGTTAATTATTTACCATGTTGTAGGTGCTGTGCTAAGCATTTACATTAAGTAATTTAATCCTCATAAATATAAGGCATGCTGAGGAGATCCAAGATGACGGTATAGGCGAGCACCTAAACTGCTGCCTCGCACAACAATTTCAAAACTACAACTAAAAGACAGAACGGACATCATCCAGAACCACAGGAAAGCTGGCTGAGTGGGAATTCTACAACTAGAGGAAAGAGAGGAACTCAAAGAGACCCAGAGGAGCTGCAAAAAGCTGAGGTACAGAGATATGCGTGTGGAGAGAGTGAGTGCTGGAGTACCTGGCTGGCTTTCTCTGGTGGGAGGGAGATGGAGACTCCCAACTGCATTGGACCCCTTGTCTTACAGCACTGAACCCCAATTCCAATCAAAACTCATATTGGGGGAGTTTGGACTGTTAGAAGGGAGAAGTCCATGGAGATTTGGGGGAGCCGCGAAAGGGCAGAAGTCTGCGGGCGTGCACACTGCTGTGGGCAGAGGATGGACTGCTGATTGTGCTGCTGGCTTGTGGGCGGGAGACAGAGCCTACAGACTGCGCCACTTCTAACTCCACTAAACCCCAGTTTCAGGCGAGACACTGGGGACCCAGATTCATAGGGTCCCTGATTGCAGGGGAGCCGGAAAGGCAGCGGGCGTGTGCAGTGACTGCTCCAGCTATTACCCAGAGACTCGTGAGACCCAGGGGCCGAGTAGGGCGGGACCGACTGGAAGGCAAGGTGGTCCTTAAGCCCTGA
Source organism: Lasiurus cinereus (assembly GCA_011751065.1). Classification (NCBI taxonomy): domain Eukaryota; kingdom Metazoa; phylum Chordata; class Mammalia; order Chiroptera; family Vespertilionidae; genus Lasiurus; species Lasiurus cinereus. Next base: position 21,619,965 of record JAAGEH010000032.1, read on the forward strand.
GACTCCATCCCTCCCAAGCTCAAAAGAGAGGCTTTTGCAGTTTTGCAAGTCTTGTATCAGAAGGCTGAATCCAACACAGAAGTTCTCCTGGCATAGTGAAAATGCAGAGACAAAGGAAGAAATCACAAACAAAAGAAATGGAGGAAAACAAACAACTGGATATAGAGTTCAAAACCACAGTTATGAGGTTTTTCAAGAATTTCCTAGAAAAGATGGATAAATTTAGTGAGACACAAGAGGAGATGAAAAAGGACCAACTAGAAATTAAACATACACTGACTGAAATAAAAAATATTATACAAAGACCTAACAGCAGACTAGAAGAAGGCAAGAATCAAGTCAAAAATTTGAAATATAAAGAATCAGAAAACACTCAACTGGAAAAGCAAGAAGAAAAAAGAATCCAAAAATATGAAGATAATGTAAGGAGCCTCTGGGACAACTTCAAGCGTACCAACATCAGAATTGTGGGGGTGCCAGAAGAAGAGAGAGAGCAAGATACTGAGAACTTATCTGAAGAAATAATGACTGAAAACGTCCCCTACCTGGTGAAAGAAATAGACTTACAAGTCCAGGAAGCACACAGAACCCCAAACAAAAGGAATCCAAAGAGGACCAAACCAAGACACATCATAAAATACTAAGAGCAAAAGACAAAGAGAGAATATTAAAAGCAGCAAGAGAAAAGCAGTTAACTACCTACAAGGGAGCATCCATACGATTATCAGCTGATTTCTCAACAGAAACTATACAGGCCAGATGGGAGTGGCAAGAAATATTCAACGTGATGAATAGCAAGAACCTACAACCAAGAATAATCTATCCAGCAAAGCTATCATTCAGAATTGAAGGGCAGATAAAGAGCTTCACAGAGAAGAAAAAACTAAAGGAGTTCATCAACTCCAAACCAATATTATATGAAATGCTGAAAGGTACTCTTTAAGAAGAGGAAGAAGAAAAAGGTAAAAGATAAAAAATTATGAACAACAAATACATATCTATCAACAAGTGAATCTAAAAATTAAGTGAATTAAAAATTTGATGAACAGAGTAAACTGGTGAATATAATAGAATCAGGAGCACAGAAAGGGAGTGGACTGATAATTCTCAGGGGGGAAGGGGTAAGAGGGTGCAGGGAGAGACTGTACAAAAATCATACACCTATGGATGAGGTCAGTGCAGGGGGAGGTAAGGGTGGAGTGAGAGGTGGGAGCTGGGTGGAGGGGATCTATGGAGGGGAAATAGAGAAACAAATGTAATAATCTGAACAATAAAGATTTAATTAAAAATTAAAGAAGAGCTCCATTTGGAAGACCCAGACATTGGGACCAGATCGGATTAAAGGGTTACTTGTTTCATAAGAAAGGCACGTGCCCCACCCAGTCCCAGACCCCTATTATCCCTGCCCCCATTTCCTCTGGACCTAATGTGAAGCTGAGGTGGGGTCCTGGATTTGAAGTGTTGTGACTGGGGGTGGCAGAGGGCAACCTAGACGTGTACATCCCAGCCTCTGACCTGTCTAGAAAAGTAGGAGAAAGGATTGGGACCTGAGACTACCTAGAGGTGGGCCGTACAGCTGGAGGATGGGATGTGGAAGAGGTTCCTTGGAGATGGGAAGGGATCTCACTCACTTCTCTTCCACCAGTTGCTTCTGATACTCCTCATACTCCTCTTGGCTCATGCTCTGTGCTTGAGTGGTAGACTTCTCCCCGTCTCCCTTGTCTTTGCTCCCGGTGAGGTTCTTCAGCTGGCTGCCTACCATGGTCTTTACCATGGACGTCATGGCCTTCGCTGGCCCAGGCACTGGGCACCGAGTACCACTCCCCGGTCTCCAGGCACATCTGCGTCTACTTCAGCACTAGGTCTAACGGACAGCTCCTGCTGCAGGCCAGCACCCCACTCTCCGAGCCGCCTGCTGCTCGCTCTCCACCCCACCCCGCCCCCATCTCGCAAGTCGATCCTCACCGAGGGGGGCGAGGGGCATGCACGGGGCTGAGGAGACTGGACCACGTGCCCGCTCTGCACTCCCGCCTCTCCCACGTGCCTCTTTCAACTCCAAGCTCTGCCCAGCACTGCTAACAACGGATTAGGGTCTTTGGGCGTGGGATCGCTCCTCAGGGAAATGGGCTATGCTGATATGTGCTCCAGGAACCCGGGAACCTGGCTCCCTACGACCCCCACAGAGTTGCAGCCAGGGGCAAAAATCCAGCCCTATCCTTACTTCTCCCCAACCTGCTGCCCCAGCAGTTGCTTGAAGAGCTTCACACTGGGAAAGGGAGGGAGACCAGAAAGCAGGGAGACCCAATTATGGCTTCATGGGTTGCCTCACAGAGTTCTTCATCATGTCCCTGTCCCTCTGACTCCCTGGAACTGAAGGGAATTGGGAGAGAGAGAGTTGTTCATGGTGATGCTGGCTGGGTTGAATTTGTTCTGGTGAATTTGGGGACAGAATTTTACACAGCTGTGACCCCCTCTCCCTCCATGATCCAGGGTTCAAGATCTGTGTGGTATCCAGTCTTTTTGTATTCAAGCCAACTCTTGGCTTCCTGACTGCTTGAAGCCCACTCCCAGTTACATCTCCAGAGGAGGTAGAAAAGAAAGCCTTCAGAGACATAAAGGCAAACCTGGAAGGTAAATGAGCATATTAGAGTTTAGAGAGAAGAAAATCACCTTTAATAAGGTTGGATCTCCCCAAAAGCTGAGAGAGTAGGAGTTGGGCGCCCAGAGGGAAGATACTGGCCTAACTCTACACCCCCTAGACACTCCTTCTGCGCTTTGAGGTGGGTCACACATACAAGCATGCTTGGGAGAGAGGTGCTGCCTTTTCAGAGCCCCAGGACCCTAAGGATGCATGTACAGGACTCAGGGGAAGACTGCAGACTGTCCTGAAAGCGATTGCTCAGCTCCTGCCTGCTGCCAGGGAGAGGAGGAGCTTACTTGAGCTTCTCCCTTCTGGGCTTTTGAGAGCAGGTTCCTTACACTTATTACACTTACTGCACCACAGTCTCCCCTGATCCGGGAACTTCTATGGCTCCTTTGGTCTGCTCTATCAGAAACACACTGTCCCTCTGGCATTCAAGGTCTGTCTGTTCAAGTGGTTCCAGCCTTATGGCTACCATTGCAGTCCTCTGTAACATATAAGCCTGTCATCATTCCACCTCACTATTCTACCTCAAAATACTATTGCTCTTCTGTAGATTATCCCCTCTGCAACTCTGCTTTTAAAGCTCAGCTCACTTCATTGCTCCTCCAGGACCACCTCCTTTACACTGATCCTTCTTGTCTTGAAATTCTACCAACAAAAGCTTCAATCCCATTTCTGAGCTTTTTAGCACACCCTACATCTCTAAATGCTTCACTCATTCAACAAACACCCACTAAGCAGAAATAGTGACCTCCGCCCAAACTTTGTGGCTTTTAAAATATATTTTTTATTGATTACAGAGAAGAAGGGAGATGGAGAGAGAGAGATAGAAACATCAATGACAAGAGTCACTAATCAGCTGCTTCACACTGGGGATCAAGCTGCAAACCCTGACCGGGAATTAAACCATGACCTCCTGGTTCATAGGCTAGGCAACCTTTGTGATTCTTTTTGCCCATTTTCACAAATTGGTCCTAGCCTTTGCTATGATAGTACTGAACTTGACACCTTTTCTTTAAAATATTGTGTTCTTTCATGCTTCCATGCCTTATCTCATGCTGTTTCTTTTCTAATGATGACTTTACATATCAGGTTGAAAAACTAGTTGCCTGATGACCCATATCAAAGATACTTTCTAGGCCAATTCCCTGATCTCCCTAAGCTGAGTCAAATGCTTTTTTTTTTTGTACTGTTATATGGCCCCTGAGCTTTCTGCCATCATGGTACTGATATCAGGTACTTGTCAGTTTCTCACACTAGAGAGAGATTATCATGAGGGAAGGATCTAGATGGGACCAGTGGCTAAGCACATGGTTAGTAGTGCCTATTGAAAATATTGCCAGCTGATAGAACAGGCAGATGGGTCTTAATGCTCCCCCTCTCAAATCAAATTATTATGCCCAGAACCAAGCCGGGTAGGTGCGGAAAGTTCTGCCTATAGGAAGGCCTACTGGAAGTGCACATAGAAGAAGAAAAAGGAAGATGAGGAGGAAGAACTGGAAGATGCTGGGCTGTAGGCGTGAGAAAGCCCCTGGGGGCTGGCTAGCTGGTCAGGGTTCCTTGGCTGTTGCTTTCTGAAAGGGGAAGTTCTAAGATCCTGGATCAGCTTCTTACTCAGAAGGAGGGAGGAGATCTGGAATCTGGGCCAATGTGGGTTTTGTTTCTCTTTCTCAGGCTTGGGGTGCTATCGTTTTCATCCATGGCACTTAGAGAGGGGGCAGAGAGCAAAGCTGCCTCCCCTCAGCTTCCATATGTCCATCTGTGGGAATAGCTGAGAAGGCCTAGGGCCTGGGATCCATCAGGGGTCCAGTGATTCTTGAGATGAGAGAGAGAGAGAGAGAGAGAGAGAGAGAGAGAGAGAGAGAGAGAGAGAGAGAGAGAGAGAGAAAGAGCGAGCGCGCGAGCGCGCAAAAGACAGGTTGGATGGTAAAGGCAAGGGAAAGAACAAAATGGGGCAGGGGTATGGGGAAGAGCAGGCTGCTCTGAATGATCTTGGGCATAGTCCACTTTCATTTCTCTTCTAGTCATTGAGGGAGTTGGGTCAAGTGGTCTCCAGAGCCTTGCTGACACCGAGAATCTGTGAGACTCTCCTGAGAGAAGACAGGACAGAGAGATGAGATGTGATTTGTGTGCATGTGTGCATGCATACACAGATACAAATACAGGTTTGCCTTCCAGGGGTCCAAGGAGAAGAGGATTAAGACAAGACAGCCTCAGGCTCAGAAGTATTGGAAAAAGGAGCTGAGCCTGGATCTCATGGATGGAACACCCATGGTTCCCCTTCCTTCTCCCTTATTACTGGGCCCAAAGATCCTTCTGCAGGAGGCTCAGGATCTGAGTCAGCTCTAAGATGATGCTTGATGCCCACAGGCAAGTAGAAGACCTGGGCTCTTGAAGCCATGTGAGTTACTGCATCCCAGTGGGGAGTAGAAAACAAGGCAGAGGACTCATTACCCATTTTGGTCCTATCCAAATTGCTAATCATTTCTCATAATTCCCAGAGGCAGCACCTGGGTGAAGAACAGGAACCATCTATAGGGCACCTTCTTGTGGGCTGTTCTTACCCCAAACCTCCTTTCTGGTTCCCAAAACAGCTTTAGCTCAGTATCTCAACACTAAAGCTATTTGTCTCAACCCCAGGCTCCGTGGATTCTTCCTTTCATCCCTAGCCCTCAGGAGATTTGGCTCTTTTCCCTAGTCCCTTCTTCCCACTCTCAGTCTAGACACCCCAATAAATACTCCCGACAAGTGTAGTTTGGCCAATAAGTAGAGTCTCAGCCTCTCCCTCTTCCCTGGTATCAAGGTAAACCCCTGTTTCCAGGGCTCTATAGGTAGCTCCAGAGACCTGTCCTAGAGTGGGATGCTGTGAGACAGGAGAAGGCAAAGGAAGTCAGGGACCTCCTACCATCACTAGGCCTGATTTTGCTTGTTCTTCCTCCAAGAATCCCATCAAAATGTCTCCTCCTTTCAGGAGCTCAGATTTATTATCCCTCCCTAGGGTGAGAATGTCCAGTGGGGTGTTGGTGGAATGGGGCTTCTCTTTCCTCCCCCTTGTTACCCCTCCTAGTCCTGTGTCCTTACTTTATCTCATACAGGCTTTGGAGAAGAATCTACTACTGTCCACAAAACAGTAGTGGCACAGTCCTGCAGGAAAGCAAGTCTCTTTTCTAGAGCCAGGGCACAGCCCCTCTGCTCTCAGAGTTCACCTTTCTAGGGCACTGCAGCCCTCTTCTTTCTAGAGGCCTTACCAGATTACCTGACCCCATCATTATGGACACATCGAATTTATCTGACTCCTGTCTTGACACTTAGATTCCTCATCCTCTCAAAACCCTCTCCCAGAGTGTGGTCCTACCCCACGTCCTCCAGAGAGTGGTTACTCCTGAGATTTCTCATAACCCCTCCACTTTTTTTATATATATATATTTATTGATTTTTCACAGAGAGGAAGGGAGAGGGATAGAAAGTCAGAAACATCGATGAGAGAGAGACATCGATCAGCTGCCTTCTGCACACTCCACACTGGAGATGTGCCCGCAAGCAAGGTACATGCCCCTGACTGGAATAGAACACAGGACCTTTCAGTCCGCAGGCGGACGCTCTATCCACTGAGCCAAACCGGTCTCGGCACCCCTCCACTTTCTAGAAATGGTTCTACCCCTGAAGGAGCAGAGTGCCAGTGCCAGTCAACTCAATGCTTGAAATCCTGTCTTGCCAAGTGACCTAGAGAGATTGCCTCTCTGGGGTGGATAGAATCTGGCAGAAAGGATCCTGGGCCTGGAAATAGGAGTAGAGAGGCCTACCCTTGGAGTGTGGTGTCACTCCAGTAGTCCAGCCTCAGATGTTCCGAAGACATAAGATTCAAACCTTGAGCTACCAGAGCCTACCAAAACCCGCAGGAATCACTGGCCTCTTCTGCCAGGTATCTAATACCTTGGCTGGTTCAACTCCCAGGCTTCAGGCTGGGCAGGCCATTGAAAGAAGCCAGGCAGTGGAGGAGATAAAACGAGGACTCTGGTACTTTTTAAAAATTTTTAATAAATCTTTATTGTTTAGATTAATACAATTGCTCCTCTTTTTTCCCTCCATACCTCCCCTCCAACCAGTTCCCACCCCACCCTCTGCCCTTACCTCCCCTGCATTGTCCTCACCCATAGGTGTATGATTTTTGCGTAGTCTCTCCTTGCACCCCCCTCACCCCTATCCCCCTGAGAATTGTCAGTCTACTCCCTTTCTATGCCACTGATTCTTTATATTCACTAGTTTATTCTGTTCATCAGATTTTTAATTCACTTGAGTTTTAGATTCACTTATTGATAAATATTTGTTGTTCATAATTTTTATCTTTACCTTTTTCTTCTTCTTCCTCTTCTTAAAAAGTACCTTTCAGCATTTCATATAATACTGATTTGGTGTTGATGAACTCCTTTAGTTTTTTCTTATCTGTGAAACTCTTTATCTGCCCTTCAATTCTGAATGATAGCTTTGCTGGGTAGAATAATCTTGGTGGTAGGTTCTTGCTAGTCATCATTTTGAATATTTCTTGCCACTTTCGTCTGGCCTGCATAGTTTCTGTGGAAAAAATCAGCTGACAATCCTATGGGTGCTCCCTTGTAGGTAATGAACTGTTTTTCTCTTGCTGTTTTTAATATTATCTCTTTGTCTTTTGCTCTTGGCATTTTAATTATAATGTGTGTTGGTGTGGTTCTCTTTAGATTTCTTTTATTTGGGGTTCTGTGTGCTTCCTGGACTTGTAAGTCTATTTCTTTCACCAGGTGGGAGAAGTTTTCAGTCATTATTTCTTCAAATAGGTTTTCAGTATCTTGCTCTCTCTCTTCTTCTGGCACCCCCATAATTCTGATGTTGGTAAATTTGAAGTTGTCCCAGAGGCTCCTTACACTATCTTCACATTTTTGGATTCTTTTTCTTTTTGCTTTTCCAGTTGAGTGTTTTCTGCTTCTTTGTATTTCAAATCTTTGACTTGATTCTTGTATTCCTCTAGTCTGCTGTTAGGTTTCTGTGTAATATTTTTTATTGCAGTCAGTGTATGTTTAATTTTTAGTTGGTCCTTTTTCACCTCCTCTTGGGTCTCACTAAATTTACCCATATTTTCTAGGAAATTCTTGAAAAACCTTATAACTGTGGTTTTGAACTCTGAACCTAGTTATTTGTTTTCCTCCATTTCTTTTGTTTGTGACCTGTTCCTTTGTCTCCGCACTTTTACTGCTTCCCTGAGTTGGTAAGAGTAGGTGTGATAGATGTCCTATATAGCCCAGTAGCTCTGCTTCCCCAGTTACCTGAGGTGGACTCTCTTGGTGCACCCCTTTGTGAACTGTGTGTACAGCCTTGTTGTAGTTAAGTCTTTTTTTTTTTTTATAATTCCTATTATATGCTTCCTTTTTTTAAATTTGCAATACAGGATATCAATACAGACTATCTCCTAAATCATTTTGGTTTTTGAAATTTCAAAGTGTTTATCAAACTCCTGGCAACTAATCTAAGCACAGTTTACTCATTTTTTATTAGTAAAGTTTTATAATTAACATTTGCTTAAGAAGCCCAAATTAATGTGTATATTAAAATAGCTTCTCTAGTTAGAATATTTTAGAATTCTTTTAACTAACTGATTTCACTCCTCATTTAAATCCCAGATGACCTTCAAAGGCAAATCTTTCATATTCCTTTGGAATATTTTGTCAAATCTTTCATTTTGCTCCACTGTGAAGTGATGTTTCCAGTCTCCAACAGTACCTTTGCACAGAAAACGTCCCTCCTCTGTTCTTTTCCCAATTTCGTGTTTTAGAATCCCATCATAGTTTGCTTTTGGATCAGACTTCATGTTCTGAAATGTAGCCTGTTTCACAATAGCTTCCACATCTTCTTCACTCAGTTCTTTCTCAAGAAAACAGCTGATTTTAAGCACAGAACTTCTGAGATCCTTTTTCATTTCCTCATACATCATAAACAGAATATTGAAGTCATGTCTGTGCTCATACCAGCCTCTAATGTGATCAAACCAACGGCTGCCTACCACATTTCCATCTAGAAACCTGTTCATGAAATGTTCCATATCATTCCCAGCTTCAAGCAGGACCACCACATTTGAAAAATGAAAGTATGAAGTCATAACATCCTTGGGGTTTCTGTAGACGTAAACAATTTTTGCTTTTTTGTTCTTGAGACCTTTTGGTACTAAATAATACGGGAGGTGGGAACAGAAGAGGCGAGGAGATGGTCTGTTGAGGAAGTCTGTTTTGCATACATTGTATTCAAAGAAGGGGATTCTGTCAAGCGTTTCCAAGTCTTCAATTCTATTACGATGTCCCTCAAAATAAATCAAGCTTAGTATCTGCTGAGTCCAGATGGTACCAGATTTTGGATATGTAATTATGAAGACATCATCATCTCTAATTTCAAAATCATCTAAATTTTCTAGAAAGTCAACATCAACTAAAGAAGATTCAAAATTATAGCCTTTAAAGTTTAGCATATATGTGTCTTTGTTGTCCATACTTATTCACTGTGACAGGCCAACTGATGAAGGAAAATCCACCTCTGACAGACTGCATGGATGACAGGGCATGATGTGGTGCTGAGAAATAAATACTCCCAACAAGTGTAGTTTGGCCAATAAGTAGTGCTCTCCATAGCAGTATTATTCCTTGTGTGAGCCCCACATTGGGCTGCCAGTTGTCTGTAGTTAAGTCTTGATTGTTGTTGGTATCACTGGGGGGAATTAACCTCCAGGCCAATTGGCTGTGAGGATCAGCTGTATCTACATCAGGAGAACTTCTGTGCTAGAGTCAGCTTTATGATAGAAGACTTGCAAAATTGCAAAAGTCTCTGTGTTCAGCTTGGATGGGGCCGAGTCTCAGAGCTGAGCATACAGTCTTCCCATCAGCCCTACCCTATGAGGCCCTTGGACCTCAATTTCCCCTAATCGCTGCAGCCTTCTCTGTGCACTCGCACTCGTGCGCCTCCAGACCTCTGCCTTTTGCAGCTCCCCTGAGTTTCCGTGTGCTCTGGAGACCCATATGAGTCTGGGTCCCCAGGGTCTCGTCTGAAACTGGGGTTCAGTGCAGTCGGAAGTGGAGTTCAGCGTGGTCAGGAGGTTCTGTCTTCCTCCCTCTAGAGAAAGCCAGCAGCAGAATCAGCAGTTAGTCTTCTCTGCGTGCACTCATGCGCACCTTCAGACCTCTGTCTTTCCTGGCTCCTCTGAGTTTTTGTGCATTCCTCACTTTTTCTGACAGTCCAGACTCTCCCTGTATGAGTCTTGCCCGGAACTGGGCTTCAGTGCAGTTGGAACTGGGGTTCAGTGCAGTCAGGAATTTCTGTCTCCCTCCCGCAAGAGGAAGCCAGCCAGGCACACCGCCGCCTGTCCTCTCCATATCTCAGCTTTTTGCAGCTCCTCTGAGTCTCCATGAGCTTCTCTCTTTCCTTTTAATTGTAGAATTTCCAGTCATCCAGCTTTCCTGTGGTTCTGGATGATGTCTGTTCTGTCTTTTAGTTGTAGTTTTGAAATTGTTGTGTGAGGCAGCAGTTTAGTGTTCACCTATGCTGCCATCTTGGTTTCTCCAGGACTCTAGTACTTCTGAGCATTAAGCAAGTCATATGTGAATCAAGTCACATGTGAAACTACATGCAAATTAGAACCCAGTCTACTTTTATTACTTGTCTAAGGACCTACATCCAAATACCTGGCATCTCCTCTCTCCAGTCTCAGCTCTGTGGCTCCTTGGGCATTTGCTTGTGCTGTGTTACCCTCCTGCATAATCCCCTGTCTGATGAGCTCATTCCATCCTGTGACCTGTAGCATTTCACCCTTGCCCTCCTTTCCCTCCAGACCTTGAAGGACAATAGTTCCCAACTATAGTGCTTGCTTCTCTTTCAGGACACAGGGAGCCCCCTGGTGCCATGGGGCCCAGTGCCTAGAGAGCTTAGCTTCTTCAGGCCTGCATGGATGTTCCAGGGGCCACTCACCCAGACTCCTTAAGGCCTGGACTAACCTATGGATCCAGCTGCTTCTTCCATTGCCTCTCAGCCTGGGCTAAGTGTTCAGAGAGACACTGCAGGATCTTCTTGTGTCTGTTCAGTGTCTCCTCCAGGTCAATCCCCTGGGGATTGGTGCAGAGCTGGGACAGCCAGACAGCTGGGTGAGGCAACACATCCTATCTATGGGGGCTTTTTGGAGACGGGGACAGAAGGCAGGCTTCTGCCTCTAAAACTCCCCTGGAAAGATATGTCTGGGTGGTGGGGTGGGAATAGGAGAGAGTATCTAGGCCCCAGGTACTGCTTAGATATAGCCTCTATCTCCCCATTAGTTAAAGGACTCCTGATTGGAAGGGAAGAGTATCCTATGACACTCAAATGGGTCCCTTCCCCACCTGCCTGCTCCCTGGGCCCCTACCCTCTTCCTGGACTTTGGAGTTCAGCTTTGGAATCTTATATTCCCAGGTGCCCAGGGCCAGCCTTGCCTGCAGCCCTTCCAGCTGCCTTGGGTGGTTAGGACCCCTTCTTTGTGCTCCCATAGACTGCGAGGTCCTTGCAAACAAGGCCTGACTCTAGGTTACCTCTGATCTCAGCACTGCCCAGCACAACGCCCAGCCTGAGCAAAACTCAGAAAACAGAAAGAGATAATGGTTGGAATGGCAGGACTGTTGGCACCATGACATGAGCAGAAGCATCTAGGGAAGCAAGGAGTTCCAGAGCTGCCTCTCCCCCAGCTCTGTCCCCAATGTGGTCCCATGGCTGAACCTTTTAGACTGAAGGTCAGATAGGACAAGACATCATGGTCACCTGGAAAAGGGGATAGAGAAGGGAAGGGAAGACCTTCCACCCCCAGCAGCTTACTCATTCAGTCCTCACCTCACAGCTCCATTATATTTCAGGCAGGCAAAAGATCTGTGTGACCTTAGGCAGCTCTGATCCTTGTCTGGTTTATTTCATAAGCAAGGTATGAGGGTCAGACAAGCAGATAGGTGCTCTGTGATGGTTGACGACCCCCATCAACAAGAGTTGGATCCTCAGTGAGTAGGAAACTTAGAGCAAAGGAAGCAGATTGAACAACACACTAAGGCCCCAAGGAGCTACTGACAAGAGCATCCACATGGATACCTCCTGAACATGGCTCTGACCATGTCATTCTCCTCGGAAACCAATGACTCCCCAATGCCCAGAGTCTAAAGACTGAAGTCTTGGCATTCACGAACTCTCACTGTCTGATTGCACCAACTATGGGTCCCTCCATGGACTCTCCATTATATCCTTTGCTCTTTTTCCCTAGACACTCCTCATGGCTGTCCCTCTTCCACTTGGCCCACCAAGGGGCACTTATGGGGCCAACACTGGAATAAAAGCTTCTTGTATTTTATCCTATTTGAGACTTTCAACAACTCTGCAAGGCAAGCAGGAGAGGACTTGTGATTTGCCCAGGTCACACAGTGAGGAACTGGTTGGCAACACACCCAGTGCTCAGGTGGTTCATTAGGCATGCTCCTCTGCTCTCACCTGCCAGAATTCTGGTGGCTGCTGAGACCCCAAAGAAACTTCCAGGAACCAAAAGCAGGGGTCTCACATCAATGCAGACCAAATATAGGTCTCTGAGAGTGTTCAAAGATACCTGGGGGGGTGGTGGCGGGGAGACACACAGAAGGAGTTGAACACCTTACAGATGGGGTCCCCTCCTCTTTGTTTGTGGCAGGGAAAAACATCCTCAAATCTGAGTGTCTGGGTCCCCTGGCCCTACACGGGACAAGCAGCCACAGGGTTTGGTGTCAGAATGGCATGGTGTGGTTTTCACACCTGGTCTCATGTTAGCCCTCACAGGTATGTGCTTTGAGCCAGTTAGGATTCTGTGTAGGGAGGAGCATCCATATATGTGCTGCTCATATATTCCAGGGGCCATCCATGGTGTCAGGCACAAATCAGTTGAGGCCATGAACAACAGATTACACAGCATCTTTGTAGCTCTGAGCCCTGTAATCTGCAAACCCTGCTTGTTTGTAGGATCTGCAAAAGCCAAAGAAGTCATGTGTGCTCCTGGGAAGACTCTGCTCCCACTAGGTGAGTTGTGCTTTGAAGGGGTATGGCTGGTTCTGGAAGTCGTGGTAATGAGAGCCCACCCAGCTGGCTCCATCTCTGTGGGGACTTAGAGTCCAGCAGGGCCATATAGGACCAAGGACTGGACAGTGGGAGTGGTCCCAGAGGCCATTCTTCCCAGGCCAGCAGTGCCATTTTCCCCTCGACGAGATGACCTGCTGGGACATGTCTCTGTGGTTTAGCTTGAGTCTCCCTTGCTGTATTCTACTCCTTAGCAAGAAGAGGGAGAGGCAGGAGAACAAGCCCTGCCTGGCAGAGTACAGGGACTTGGAACTTACAGAAGAGGTCAAAGTTGTTTTTGGGACTCTTTCCCAGGGGGACAGAGGCTGGACCCAACGTGGAGCTTTGCTCTCAATCCCCCAGGCCCACTACCTCCTCCCACTGTCCCTTGCTCTTTCCTTTCCTGAAACCCAAGTCCCCCTTTGCCTCTGGGTAGGGCCTCTCTTTCCTGTCCCTCTGCCAAGCTTGGACTGTAGCAGGACAGACAACATGAGCTGTCTCCTAATGGACAAGGACAATACGACCAGCTTGCCTGTCTGGCCAGGCTGTGCATCAGGCTCTAGGGAGTTAGGAGAGGGTGTTGAGCCTGAGAGACCCTGAGTTTCTCTGGTCACACAGACCACAGGTGCTGCTCATGGCACAATGCTTGTCATTGCCACCTTTAGAGGAAGGTGACACAGAGCAGAGTGAAGCCAGCTCCAGGCAACCACCTGCATATGCCTCCTAGCTGTGACTATGAGCAAGTTACCTCATCTTACCAAACTCCCACTTCCTCACCTTTAAAATGAGAATAATCAAAACTACCTCATAACATTGCATGAGTGTTAACTAATAACAATCAACGGTGCTGTGCCTGGCATACAGTAAGCTCTGCTCCATAAATGTCAGCAATTATTCAAATTGTTACAAGGTAAGGGATGTTTGCTGAGAGATACTGGTGATTTGGTCCAGCTACTGAGGAGGCAGAGGGCTGGAGAGGGAGGGGAAGCCACATCATTTGGAGAAAGAGAAGGGCGTTGATAGGCAGCTGGCACAGGGAGAGGGTGTGGACCATCCATAGGCAATTCTGGTCTCAAATCTCACGTCAGTACAAGCTGTGTAACCTCAGGCAAGTCACTTTACCTCTCTGTGCATCAGATTAGATGACATGAGAAAAACACTCCGCACAGGCCTCCCCTGAATCATTTCACGACCCCCATTGATCTGGAGCTGCTAGGTTAAATGAAATGGGGGATGGTTCCCAGGAAGAATAAGCAAACTTCGCTCTCTGGGCCCAGAGAAGGCACAGCTGGGACTGAGTGGGAGGGAGTACCAGGGAGGCACTATCTTTGAGCTATCAGCTCAGATGGGCAAGGAAAACATAGCTCTAGGAGGGGTAGGCTCCTTGCCAGAGACTGGAGTAGGGGCACAAGTGGGCAGTGTGGATACAACACAGGAATGGGAGTAGGTGTCAGTCCAGACAGGCTTGCAGGGGATGTGCTCTTCACTGGTTAGCACATGGATCACAGGGCTATCCATGTGCTGACCAGGGGACACAGGAGGAGGGTGTAGGAGTGGGAAGGCAGAAGAACATTACTCACCTGGGTATCCTGGAATGAGGAGTCAAAGAGGAACCCAATGTCATTCCTCAAGGCAGGCTCCACCAGGACAGAACTGACATGGCCCCTGCTCTTGGTTCCTGGGTGTACCATACAGTCTGTGGATCCCCAGCTGCTCAACTTCCCTGTGGGACACTGGAACCGTGGACTCATCACCCACCTCCATGACTTCCCCTCTCTGCTGGGGGTCACTCACCATGACCTGGGGCCCTTGGCGCCCTGGCCCAGTCATCCTTATCTGCATGTCCACCTGCCAGCCAGAGAAGAGGACAGGGGCCCTGCTCTACACTGCACCATTTCAGTTCCACACGGATAGGGCCAGCATACTTCTTCTGGATGGTATCTGTGGACCAGGACAAATCAGGTCCTGGGTCTCAGTTCCCTTCCTCCCCATTATTCTCTCTCATTGGCCTGGCTGGGCTGGGCTCTGGAATGAGGAAGCAGGTAACATTAAGGCTTGCCATTAAATAACAGGCTGGCTGGTCAGACACAAAAATCCACTGAAGAAGTGGGCATTGGAACCTAGCACAGGGGAGGGCAACATATGCCAGACCATGTTGTAGAGCACTTTGCTTGCCTTCTCACTGAGCTCACCACAAGTCTGTGCAGTCTGTCTTTATCAGACCACAATTTACAGATGAGAAAACAGAGGCTTAGAAAAGTTAAGGAATTAAGAGGATTGGAACATCTAACTCCAAAATGCAAGCTTTTTCCACCAGGAGAGAGCTTTGTGTCTAAATCTTTGTTTCTCAGATGAGGAAACGAAGGCCCTTGTAAGGGAAAGGGCATGTTTGCGACCATAGAACATAGAGCACTTTGAGAAAATTAACCATGTGGAGGACTCTGGTGTGCTCAATGAGACTGGGGATGGGTGGTCTTTCTGGTGAGGGAATTAAAGGGGGAGCAATAGAAGGTGAGAAAACATGAAAGCAAAGGTAGAATTAGCCTGCAAGATTGAGAAGGAAGGGGGAAGGATGGAGTGTTCATATGTGAGCATTATCATTGGTGGAGGTAAGGGGGATGAAGGAGCCCTATTTTGTAAAACGAAAGGGAGAGAAACTGCGATAGGATTGGCTGGAACAAGGGTAAGGGAGGTCAGAGGCCCCACCCTAGCTGGCTCTCCACCCTTCCATCCTGCTAGATTGTAACCAAGCCCAGGTCCCAGTCCCTGCTAGGACTTTTTAGAGATGCTATTCCAGCCTCTTAAGTTGGCAAAGGCCAGGGCTGGGGGCAGGGAAGCTCAAAGGCTGCAAGGACAGAAATCCTAGGGACCCTTGGAAGCCACCACGGCCTCTGAAGTGACTTGCAGGAGGCAAGGGTTGCTCACTGTCACTACACTCATGCCTTGCGCCTTCTGTGGATTGTTCATGGAATTGTGAGCTCCTTGCGTCTGATGCAGCCCTTTGTCTTGGAGCTAGGCACAGAGGGACATGGGGAGGGAGTTCAATAAAAAAATCAATGAATGAATAAAAGGACAATGTGCATACCCTGGGTAATTTGTTTCCCCACACTGTCTGTGACACCCCAAACTTAGCAAGGCCCACAGTGGTGAGTATGGTATAGGCCCTGCCACCTTGGCCCTGAGGCAGAGCCTGGCTTGATGCTGCGAGAATCAGCCACTCCTTTGTTTGCCTCTTAGTGCTTCTGTGAGCAGGATTGGACCAAGACCCTGAGATAAGAGCTCTCATCTTAAAGGGACATTTGTTCAGGTCTCAGGAATAGTGCCGATTTCCAGGACTTGCATCTCATAGACATAGAAATACACAATGGATCTTCTTCTGTTTGCTTTACCTGTTAGGAAGCTCTGGACCAGATTCATGGTCCAACTCTGAAGGGTATGCAGATCTTGTGGAAGGCCTTCCTGAGCCGAGAGGAGAGACCAGGACTGCTGAAAAAGCCACACTTCATTTCTCAACAGTAAATCATCAGCCACCTTCACTCACTTTCTCCTGCACCTTCACAGTCAAGCTGTGGAAAGCTTTGGTATAACCTGGGCAGATCTATGTTTTGGTAACAAGCCATCTTTCTGAACTCATTTTATGTCTCAGCCTCAACCACAAGCCTCATTCTTCTTGTTCACTCCTAGTTGAAACTCCTGCCTATTGCATAGGTCCTTGTAAGTCCTCAAAAATCATATTGAACATTAGGTAGAAGACAGACTTTTTGTAGGTCTGGGTTTGGAAGGCCCTGGACACAGACCTGTGGGTAAGATGTTCTCATACTTGCTCCACCCAGCACACACACAGGGCAGAGCTGGTGTCTCTGTGGCAAAACAGCCAGCCATGAAGAGCCCTCATCCAGGAAGCCCTCTGGTTCTCCTGGACAGCCATAGGCCCAACAGTATGGAGTTAGGTGAGTAGAGGTTTGTGTTGATCCAAGTTGCCTTGTGTCTGTGTTTGGGGCTTGGCATGTAAGTGTGTGTATATGTGTGTGTGTGTTCATGGGTCCTAGAGGGAGGGGTTAGGGGTATGGAAGGGTCCTCCAAAAAAAGGCAGAAGAGGGAAACCCTAGGGCAGAGAAGGAAAGAGGCAGAGAGGAGAAACTGAGGCTGGTGGATAGGGCTTTGATGTAGTGGGTGGAATAGGAAACAAGTCTGGGAGGGGTCTTGGGTCCCTGGGACCACCTGCCCCAGGCCTGGACCCATCTAGGACAGAGTCTGGTATTGGCAGACCTACTCCTTATCAAGTCAGTCAGCCCTAGTGGTCAGCTGCTTCAGCACTCTGAGGAATCCTGAGCATGGCTGGTCCCCATCCCATCCCTCACTCCATGATGGCTTCAGAATGGTATCCCAGACCCAGGCAATGCTAATCTTGGTCCTTTGAAGCTGAAATTGTACTCACACTTTCACTGAGGAGGGTGGCACCCCTCTGAGCTGTGGGGGGCGAGGGGTAGGAGGAAGAGAAGGCAGAGCCAGGGATTGGGGCCACTGACCTCAGGTACTGTAAAAAGATCTGGTGTCTGGGCCCAGGGCAGATCCCTACCTGGGAGGCCAGGTGGGAAGGAATTGGGTACTGGTTTTTGGTACTCCATTCTCCCTCCTTCCCCTCACAGACATTCTGTTCCTTCTGGGCCTGATCTCAGGCCCTTCCCTTCCCTCACTTGGCCAGCCTGAGCTCTGCCCCTGCTCCTACGTTCAGGCCATCTTTCCACCTTCCCTCAGCTCCCCCATTGGAGGAACCTTAGAGATCACAGGGACAAGCCTTCAGTAGCCCTGGTCTCTCCTCTTGGCTCAGGAAGGGCTGCCACATGCTGCCTGCTGTCTCTGTCCCGCAGGTGATGTCCTGTGTGGCCAGCATCCACCCCATCCTTCCCTCTTCATTGTCATGCTCAGCTCTCTACCAGATTCCCGAAGGCTCATGTCTCCAAGCATCCTGGTTTTCTCAACAAATAAACTACATGAAAATAGAGACAAACAAATGCAGTATGTAAACCTTGTTTGAAACCTAATTTTAACCAACTAACAAGGGGAGTGGGGGGGTGAGTGAGACAATTGGGGGGGTTTGGACTATGGATATTGAATTAAATTAAGAAATTATTCTTACTTTTTTGGAGTAATAAGAGTATTGTGGTTATATTTTTAAAAAGTCTTGCCTTTTGGAGAAACGTACTAAAGCAGTCTGGAGGAATCGATATAGTGTTTAGGATCTGCTTCCAAATACAGTGGGGTGTGTGTATGGAACTGCATTTGACCTTGGAGTGTATGGATGGCACAACATGTGACCTTGAATTGATAACTCTTCAGGATGGATGGTGGGTTCATTATATTCTTCTCTTGACTTTTATGTTTGATAATTTCCATAATAAGCACATTTAAAAAAGTAAGTAATCCTGTAAGTCAAATATTTTTATCCAGATAAATGTTGGTTTTCTAGGGTGGCTTTTTCTGAGAATTCTGGATAGCTGAGGTTTATTGTAGTTTGTAAGTTCTTGGTAGGATTCAGTTACTGAAGCTCTGCAGATTAATTAAATTTAAGGCTGTAAATGGAAAAATTTAGGACATGTTAAAAGCCACAATTCATTTCCCCACACTAAATCCTCAGCCACCTTCACAGTCAAGCTGTGGAAAGCTTGGGCCCCACCCGGGTCCTGCTTCTTCACCTCCCACTTGATCTTCCTAGCTGCTGCCTCTTGCAGCCCACTGGGTAAAAACTGCTCCAGCAAGGCCTGCTCTCTCTGTGCCTAGTAGATACTTCTTAACCCAGTCTCTGCAATGTGAAATGCTATGGATATCCATCCCGCCCCCCGCTGCCCAGCCCTACCCAAAGCTCCCTGCTGCTTCCCCAACCCGCCCTCCCACCCCTCCCCCCTTTTCCTGGCTGCCCTGGAGCTCCTTTGACACTGCTCTGCCTTCCACTGGGCATCTCCCCTCACTCACCACATGCTCCCTGGCAAGCTTGTCCATGTCCATGGCTTTAAGCACTACAGCTGTACCATGATCCTCAAATCTCCACTTTCAGTTCATCTTCTGGAGCCTCAAACCTGAATAAATATCCAACTCTGCAGGGAACAACTCTGCTTGGATGCCCCCAGGTGACATGTCCAAACCAAACTCTTCTCCACCCCTCAGCCATCCTCTTCTGTGGCTGGGGTCTCGTGGGTGGCACTCTCACCATAAGGTTATGGAGCCAGAGACTGGAATTCCCAGATCCCTTCTGCTTCCTCTTCTTCTCATCACCCATCAGCAAGCTCTTCCCCTCTCCCACTACTGTCCCTGAGTCTCTCCAAGCCTCATTCCTTACTTGTAAAATGAAGATAATAATAGTATCTCTAAGAATTTGGAGGGTTACATGAGGTAATACACCTACCTATTGTGCTTAGAACAGGGCCTGACAGAAAGCGAATGCTCAGGTCAGTAAAACATCAGCTGTGTTCCTCTTCCTCTCCACCTCCTACTGGCTCCCCCAGCCCAGGACACCACCAATCACCTGCCTGGCTGACTGTAATCTCCCCACTTGTCTCCCTGTCTCCAAGGCCAGATGGATGTTTCTAAAATACAGATCTGATAATGTCATTCCTCTGTCCTAAACCCTTGATTGGTCCTGGTCATCTCTGCATAAAGCTGAACTCCTTGTGGGGCCTGCAAAACCAGGTGAGGCTGAGCCATTTTCTCTTCAGCCTTACTTGCTCCCAAACCACACCCCTGGCACTTTGCCCTAGCCACACTTGAGCACCTCACCACCTTTGCTAGGCAATGCACTGTCTTTACCAGACACTCTTGCTCTCTGTCCTTGCTTGTCCTCTAAGTGTCTGAGAAGCTGCTCCCACTTCCCCCCTCCTCTGTCTCACAGGCTTGTTGTGGACTATTGGAAATCCCTACCAGATTCTGGGCACTAAACTGAGTCTTGAGTGAAGTCCCCACCAGTCCATGAGCTCCTGGAGGGAGATAAGTATGTCTTGCTCATCTATGATGAGCCAGTGGCCAGCACAGAGCAGAGGGGAGAAAAGGGGAAAATAAAAGAACTATAAATCAAGTGAGAGAAAGGGGAGAATAAAGGAAGCTCACATGCCAACAGGTAGAAAGAATAGGAAGATCTGGCTACCTGAGCCTGCATTCCCTCAGGGCCCCATCAGCTGGACCCTTTCTCTTACTCCCAATTGTTAGGGTGCCTGTCTGGCCCCTCTCAAGACTGGCACCATTTCATTTCTGAACCAAGCTGGGTTGGAGCAGCTAGTGAGTGCCCATTGTCAAAATCCCCTAGACCACTGTATCAACAGCTATGTATCAGAGCTCCCCACCCACTCTTGCCCCAGCTTTGTGACTTCATCTCCAGGACAGTCCTTCCCCTGGTAGGCCTATTGCACTCACCCCTTCCATCACTATGTGTTTCTTTCATAGCACTTACCAGTTTTGTAATTAACTTTTTTTTTTTTTTTTTGCTATTAATCCTCATCTGAGGATACTTTTCCCATTGATTTTTAGAGAGTGGAAGGGAGGAGGTAGAAAATATAAAGAAACATCAATGTGAGAGACACATTGACTGGTTGGTGCCTGCATATGCCCTGACCAGGCCAGGATCGAATCGCTAAGCCAGGTACATGACCTTACCGTGAATAGAACCCACAACCCTTTGGTGTATGGGCTGAGAACACTAGCCAGGACTGTAATTAACCGTCTTTGTGATTGTTTTCCTAAACTGAACTCCACAGGGTCTTGGCTCATTACTGAACTTTAGTTCTAGCACACAACAGGTTTTCAAGTATTTATGGTTGAATGGTCTAATTTTAGAAAAATGAGAGGATAGACTGGTGGAGGCAAGGAGGCTGCTGTGCTGGGCTGAGGTGTGAGATGATATTGGCTGGATGGCAGTGCAGGCAAAGGCACATGGCAGTCACCTGCCTGGAGCCCTGGCAGCTGTGGCTCAGTTGGTTAGAGCATAGTAATTACCCTGCACTAGAAAGCGGCAGGTTCCATTCCTGTCAGAGGTTTTGGGTTTGAGTTCTGGTCGGGACCCTTATGGGAGGCAGATTGATGTTTTTCTCTTCACACACTGATGTTTCTTTTTCTGTCCCCCTTCCCCTCTCTAAAATAACCTTTAGAAAAAAAGAACTGCCTGAATTTCAGGCCCTGCTGACAGGAGCAGGGAGGGTCAGAACCCCAACTGGACAAAGACACCCCCAGCTGTCTGTCTCAGTGAATGAAGTGAGCCTCCCCTGTCCCTCAGAGGTTCTGTACTATTGCCCTGGGAACTTGAGAGGAAGACAATGTCATAGCTGGTCCTTATTCCCCATCTGTGGCCCCTAGAGGCTGCTCACATTTGCATACTCAGGCCTGGAGCTGGGCAGTGCTTACATCTCAGGTGAACTGTGAGAACCACCAGCAGTTCAGGTCTTCCTCCAGGGTCAACAGCTCCTCTGAGATATTTAATTTACTTCCTACTAGGGGGGCCCCATCTGTATCTGGTCAGGTTGGCACCAGCCCTACCCCCATCTCTATGCTTGGTTCCAGCCCACTTTGTACTGATGGATTGAATAACACAGCAGGAGAGACAGCCAGGACCCTAGGCATTACCCTGAGGACAGGGCCCCAGAGCCCAGATGGTCCCAGGACCAAGCCTGGGGCTATCGCTGAATGGTGGGGGAGGGCAGTGGTGAGAGCTCCTACAACAGACACAGGACACTCACACACTCACGGGTGCAGCTTACACAAAGCGGTGGCCACCTCTTCCCGCCGTGCTCCCCACCCACTCCACTCACAGGGCAAGCACAGCCCCACTCACAGAGACAGAGGGATGGACAAGATGGTATGGGGATAGGAAATGGGGGCAGGCAGGCTCAGGGAGTAAGCCCCGAGGCTGAGCAGTGGTGTCCTCATGGAGTGGTTTATTACAATTCTATCTCACAAGGCAGGCGGCAGCAGCACACACGAGCTCCAAGCCCCTGACAGACGTCCGCCTCGGGCACATGCAAACAGTGCAACATGGTCAAGCGCAAACACAGGGCGACCGAGGCGACACAGAACACAGAACACAGAATGGGGAACAAGATTGGGGCGATGGGTCCCTGGAGAGGGGCCTGGTTTCCCCAACCCTAGGCAAGACAGGAAAAATAAGATTCGTACTTCTTGTAAAATGCCCATTTCCTGGGTACTTTCTTTCTCCTTATTGTGAAAAATAATAAAAAATAAGCACATGGAAAAGAACCTCAAAAAAGCAAAGGAATAAAACTCTAGGAAGGTGAGATGGGAGGCCAGGGAAGTCTGACCATGGTGGGGCATTTGTCTCCTGCTCCTCACCCTCCTCTCTCCTTGACCATCAACAGGACTCCCCAAATCCCACAGGTGGGTCCATGAGAGGTACCGGGCCTAGGCGGGGTCCTTGAGGGGAACAGGGGGGCACAGGCTGGGACAGAGGAAAGAGGTCCACTGGGCTCAGTTCAGGCTTAGGCCCAGCAAGTAGGGGCACAAGGTCCAGTCTCTTCAGGTGGAGTCCCCAGAGGCCCATAACCTATTCAAGCCCAGATGTCACAGGTGCAGCTCATGGGTTTTGATGTGCTCGAGCTGCTCTCGGAGCTGCAGGAAGGAGGGCCGCGTGGCAGCGTCCAATTGCCAGCAGTTCTTCATCACCTCATAGACTGCAGGTGGGCAGCTGTCAGGAGCATCCATCTTGTAGCCCTTCTCCACCCGAGGGACGACGTCCTTGAGGGGCTGAGGGCAGATGGATGGCAAGAATCCGTGCAGGAACTAACCCCTGGAGGGGATCCCTACTCAGCATCCCTCTTAAGGGGTCCCCTTTGGCTCTGGTTCACACACAGGCCCAGAAGTGGCCTGGAAGTCCCCGAGGGCAAGCTTCTAGGCCTCAGACTAGGGAGGCAGGGCCCAGGGAGGCCCCACATGTCGTCTACCCCAGCCTGTCCCACCCCAGTGCCCACACTCACAATTCTTGGATAAGGCACTCGCCCAAAGGAGTAGATTTCCCAGAGAAGGATTCCAAAACTCCATACATCAGACTTGGTGGAGAATTTCTGCCACATGGATGGGAAAAGCTGTGTCAGGTCCTGGGAATTTGGGGGTAGGGTAACCCAGGACCCCTGTCCCCACTGCTCAGGATATAGTGGGAGGCCCACCTACCTTCTCTCTCAGGGCTTCAGGAGCTGTCCATTTGACTGGCAGCTTGCCCGTGTCCTGGGTGCTGGAGGCCTCCTTGGTGAGGCCAAAGTCGCTGACCTTGGCCACATTGTCCTCAGACACCAGCACATTTCGGGCAGCCAGATCCCGGTGCACAAAGTTGTTGCCTTCCAGGTATTCCATAGCCTCACATACATCTCTAGGGGCGAGGCAACCACACGTCCCTTCAGATAGGCCTCCCATAGCAGGGTGGGGCCCCTCCCCCAGGGGCTGCTTCACTCACAGTGAGAACTTGAGGAGACAATCTCCGCCCAGCACCGACCGACCTCGTGACCGAAGATAATCCACTAGGCTCCCCTGGGGCAGGAGAGACAGACCATGGCCCACATGTTAGTCTTGCCCTCTAGCCCTTGGGAACAGTGAACCTGAGGCTGGGTGAAGGGTGACACCCAAGGGTGGTGTTAGGAAAGGAGAACATGTGAGGAGGTGACATGAATATTAGGTTCTACAGCTGCACACTGCTTAGCATTCTCTTTTAATTCTCATCACTTTGAGGTAAACTTTGTTAGTATCTCCATTTCACAGATGAGAAAACGGAGGCCTAGAGGCAATACAATTTGTCCAACGTTGAAGTGAATAAATGATGAGCCAGGACAGAAGCTGAGCTGTGGAGATTTCAAAGCTCAGTCGGAAGGAGAGGACTGAGAGCAAGGCCCCACGGTATAGTGGAGGGCTTGAGGCAGTTGGAAAGCCCAAGTATTCAGCTCCAGCAAAGGGGTGACTCTTGGGGCTGGTGCACACCTTGGCCATGTACTCGGTGACGATGTAGAGTCCACCCTTCTCTTCCACAATCACACCCAGAAGCTGTACCAGGTTGCTATGCCGAAGTTGCCTGGGGCAGGATGAAATGATCAGAGCCTGTCAAGCCATCTCACCTCTACCTCCCATCATGAGGGGCAGACTTCCCATAGACCCCCTACCCAACTCACGTCATGACCGAGGCTTCAGCCAGGAAGGCCTGGGCAGTGGCATCGTTCTTAATGCATTTGACAGCAACTTTGTTCCCTCGGTAATCGCCCAGCATCACATCTGTGTGGAGAGTGTTTGGAGTTATTCCCAGACTTCCCACAGTCCCTTGGCCCCTTCTACCAGCTTCTTCTGCTCACCTCCAAACTCCCCCTTCCCAATGGTCTGCAGCAGCTTCAGGTCCTTCATATTTAGCGCCCAGCCACCTGGTAGAAGGAAAGGGGTCCAGTGAGGGGTGTTGAGGCTTGAAGAGAGTTCACAGCAGGAGAGACAGAGGCTGACTATAGTGTGTGGGGTTCCCTGGAAGTCTCCAGAGCACCTGGGATGGGAAGTGCCAAGAAGCCTGGGTAGCAGGAGGCAAGTAGGCAAGTGAGAACTGGGGATAGGGGTGGCACTCACTGCGGAAGAACTCATCCTGGGCTGCCACTGTGCCCTCCATGACCTTTGGCTTGATGAGCCGAGTGCAGAGTCCATCTGCATCTGAGGTATAGTGCTGCAAGGTACAGGACAGACCATCATCAGCTGCCCCCACACACTGTCCAGATCTGACCACCAGAGGGCGGCAGAGGTGCATACCAATTAGCCCCAAGATGCTTTGGTTGGGGAGGGCTATTTTGGCAGCGCTTGAGTTAGGGAGGCCCCAGACTGACACATGACCCACTGCCCATGCCACCTCACACCCAGTTCTGGACAGATCCCCCATTGTTGCTACCACTCTGATCCTCGCCAGCATTCCCTGACTCAGTCCAGACACCAGTTTGTAGCCAGGCATGCCCAGGACTCTTCCCTGCCAGAGGCCAAGCCAGATAGGCAGGGGGAAGAAGCTGAGAGTGAATTTAGGAGGCATCTGGGAGGCTGTCTGGAGCTACAGGGACACATGGGCACATCCTTGAAGGCGCATGAGTCCAGGGGACTCTGGCCATTAAGGCATAGCTCATGAGGTCATGCTTACATACACACACTTGGAAATATAGTTCTGTAAGTGGCTGGAAGGAAGTTAGTTTCAAGATTCAAATCCTGACACCTCCAATTTATAGTTATGTGACCTCAGGCAAGTATCTTAACTGCTCTGAACCTGGCTGATGAAATGGGGTGTCCTGGCCCAGTTGCTTGAGTGTCATCCCATGCACCAAAAGGCTGCTGGTTTGATTCCTGGTCAGGGCACACGCTCAGGTTGTAGCTTGATCCACATTAAGGGAGGCAGCTGATTGGAATTCTGTTCTCACATCAATGCTTCTCTTTCTCCCTCTCCCTTCCTCTCTCACCAAAAATAAATAAAAATATTCTTAAAAACACACAAAACTAGTGCTTAAGAAAATATAAATGGGGCCCTGGCCAATTTTTCTCAGTGGTTAAGAGTATCAGCCCGAGGACTGAAGGATCTCAGGTTTGATTCCTGGCCAAATGCACATACCTCGGCTGCAGGTTCAATTCCTGGCCCAGCTGGAGTACATGTGGCAGGCAATTAGTCGATGTGTCTCTCTCACATCAATGTTTCTCTTTCTCTCTCCCTCCTCCCTACCTTCCATATTCTCTCTAAAGATCAATGGAAAAATTATCCTTAGGTGAGAATTAAGAAAAAAGAAGAAGAAATGGGGATACTGCCACCATCCCTGTGGTGGCATTGTGGAATCAGAGATCCACCCTGGCACCCAATAAGTGCCATCCAGTCAGCATGACAGTCCCAAGGTCACAAAGCCAGAAGCAACATCCAGGCCTGTGGGTGCTGCAGCTCACCTCCACCAGCTGCATGAGGTTCTCGAAGTATACCTCCTCATCGATGCTGAGCTTGCTGGCGTGGTACATGATACGGTAGTGCTCCACCTTGCCATCGCAACTCACACACAGCGTGTAGTCACCAGGGTAGTTGGTGCTTTCCCGCACTAGGAACAGGCCTGTCTCTGGCGGGCAGAGAAGTCTTTCTGCCTGCTCCCGTGTGATCTTGCCATGGAACCAACTGGGGGATGGTAGGCCAGGGGTCATAGTGGCCCACAGGTAAGGAGCCGGGTGTACCTGCCATCCTCCTCCTGCATTTGCCAGGCTCTACTTTCTGAAGGCCCTCCCTCTGTCCATCCTTCTATCTTCAGGCCTAGACCCATCCTCCCCCTTTGAGGTCCAGCACCAATGCCCTTCCCCTCATCTTGAGAAGCCCTCAGGACATTTCAGCCCTTTCCTCGGGTCTCCCAGTTTTCCTGACTCTTTCCTGAGGGAATCAGGGTTCCTCATCCTCCCTCCTCCCCAGACTGGGAGAGGATCCCCCTCAGGTACTCACGGCATGAGGCTAAGTTTGGTGCCGACCTTCACGCCCTCCCGCTTTTGGACATAGTTGGCTGGAATGATGCCCTCACGGCCCACCTTGTTCTTGGCTTTGTACCAGTTGGGGTCCTAGGGGAAGGGCAGCCCACACACGCTCTCAGGCCCACCCTCCTCTGCAGGGAACCAGGACCCAAAGTAAGTGCTCAGAGGTGGGAGAGGGTGGGGGTAGACATGTGAGGTCCCTGATTACCTTGGTGACAGCCACAATGGTGAGCACATCTCCCTTGCAGAAGGGAAGGTCCTGCTCAGCAGTGCCATGGAAGTTGTATTTGGCAATACATTCTGTACCAGATGGCCAGGCGGCCTGCAGGACAGGCAACAAATGGGCAGGTGCAGCCTGGGGCCCCTCTTCACCCACCTGCCCACAAACCCTTGAGGTCATAGCTCTTGGCTGGCATCTATGGGCCAGGTGAGGTGCTACCTCCCACAAGAACTTTGGGTTCCTTCCAGTTGACCTTCTCCACTGACTGAGACCTGTGCTTCCATCTTGAGGGCCCTGTGACAGTGGACCCTGAAATTCTACTTTGTTGAAAGCCAGGGTTAAGACAGAGGCTGAGAAAAAGGGAAATGAACTGATCTGAACCCCTTTTTCTGCTCAGCATCCCCATGGGGGATGGGGATATTCAACTGCCCAAACCCCTCTCCCATGGTACCTGTATTGCTGACATTTTCTCAGATCTGGCGTCCCCTGTCACAGGAAGGCCAACCTGTCACTTGGTACCATGAGAGCTGTGGGGAAAAAAGGAAGATTGAAAAGTATGAAAATGTACTCCAACCTCTGCAAGTCACTGAGATCCCACTCCTTCCCCATAGCAATATAAACAGGTGCCAAAGGCAGCCAGAGCTGGGACTGTGAGGAGACACCAACCCTAGACCCACAGGGGGCTTACAAACTGACAGAATAGCAACAGAGGCAAAGGAGGTTCGGGGCTAAGTACCACCAGTGTCATCTGCCCCACCAGTCCCAAGCCTGATGCTAGCAAACTGGT
This sequence comes from Lasiurus cinereus, assembly GCA_011751065.1. NCBI lineage: Eukaryota > Metazoa > Chordata > Mammalia > Chiroptera > Vespertilionidae > Lasiurus > Lasiurus cinereus. The sequence continues at coordinate 21,647,199 of JAAGEH010000032.1, forward strand.
CTGCAGGAGAAGAAAGCCTAGGGAAGTTCTGTGAACTGGGGGAAGGTGCTATATGTGAATTGGGAAAGTCACCTATGCTCTGTGGGCCTCCTAGTTTCTTTGTCTATAAAAACTTGCCCAGACAGTATCTTTACGCCAAGGTTCACCGACCCTATAGCCTGGTAATCCCACTTCAGGGTGCACACCCAATAGAAAATAGGGCAGGTGTCCACTCAGGCAGGCACAGGACACTCACTGCAGCACGATTTGTAATAAGCCTCAAAATGGACAGCTGCCCAGATATCTCCGAAAAGTCAGATGGATAAACTGTAGTATACCCATGGAATGTAACACTGTGCTGTGATGAACATCGATAAGCTATAGCTAAGAAACAACATGGATAAATCTCAAAACATAGTGTTAACCAAGAAACCAGACACAGACTGAGAACATGCCATGTGATTTCATTATAAATGTTTGAAACTGGCCTAACCTATGGTGCAGGACAGTGACCGCCATGGGGAGGAGGCAGTGACAGGAAGGGGCTTCTGGATGTTGGTTGTGCAATTGCCTAAGTCCATATGGGGTGGGTTCACTCTGTGGCAATTCGCTGAATTGGACCTGGCATAAACATTACAGGGTGCAGGGGCTTCAAATGGCAATGCTCCAGGGTTCACTTTTGGAGGTCAAGGGACCTCAGTAGCAGAGCATGTGATCTCAAGGGACCAGAAGGAGCCAGGAGCTAAAACCGGGAGAATCACTCCACTTTCAGGCCTCATTCCTGGTTCTAGAGTCAGGCAGACCTGGCACTGTCAAGGGTGAATGACTCAACCCTCCGAGCCTCAGATCCCTCAACCTGAAAGGTAGGGACTGGGATCTTCTGCAAGCAGGCTGTGGGAGAAATAGAATGAGGCCCTAGGCTTGGAATTGTCTAGCATTAAACTGCCCTCCACCCCACTCTTCCCCAAAGGTCAGCCTACCAATCTTTGCTGTCTGACAGGAAGATAGAGGAGCAAGGAGGATGACCCATGCTCCCTTCCCCCATTAATACAACTGAGCTGCTTGGGGTACCTGGGTTCTTGTGGTCTGCATACTGTGGGAGCTGTGAGCTCCTTACCTCCATTTTATGGAAGCAGAAACAAAGGCTCACATGGTTGAAAACAATTTGCCTGAAATCGCTCAGCCCAGACCTTGAATTGGAGCCCCCAACTTCAGGCCCTTCTAAATAGGAACTCTGCTTACTTTTCCACATCCCACATCTCCCTCTCCCCACAAAAGAGGCCACTGCAGGAGGGCTTAGAGGCTGTGGCATCATTAGTCACCCTCTCAGCTGTCAGTTTGCAAACACTCCTTTCCTAGCCTACAGCTGCTGCCGCCTCCCCACTGACTTGATGATGATAATAAAAATAATAACAGGCCCTGTTTTCTGAGCACTTATTCTGTGCCAGACCCTGTGTTTGGCACTTTACGGCTTGTCAAGTCCTCTAACAACTGAGAGGCTACACCATTTTATAGATGAGATCCCGAGCGAGGCCAAGAGGCAAGGTGGCTTTGCCTGAGGTCACCCTCTCTCCCCACTGATACCTGAGGGCTCAGGTGTCACCCACCTCTGTGCCTCCATGCCTCCCCTGCCCACCATGCCAGGACCACACGGGTCTAGGAGAGAGAGAAGTAAGGGAGGAGAAGCAAGTGATGCTCAGAGAAGGGACAAGCCCAGGAAGCAGTAATCTGGGTGGCCTTCCTTGATGGGCGGGGCCTGGAGAGGGAGGAGCGAGGCTTGGAGAGACAGTAGCCAAGTTCTCCCCTTTGCTCTTACTGGCTGCAACTTGACCACCCAGTACAAAGGGTTGGTGATAACTTTACAGCTCCAGCTCTGCTCTGGGACTTGTCAGCTCTCCAGTGCCTCAGTTATGCCTGTTTTCTACCTGCTGCTCCCATGTTCTTCCTTGGCATTGTCTTCCCACTCCTTCCCCTGCTCTACCCAAGGAAATTCCACTTAACTTTCAGGGAGCAGAGGAAATGCTTTGGTTGGATATGTGCCTAAAAAATGTAGTGGCACAGTCCACACAATACTGTTTGTAGTAGCAAAAGATTGGGAGATAATCTTTTTATGTTCATTAATAAGGGGCCAAGTAAATAAATGACCAGATATCCCTAAAAGGGAACAATGTATTTCAGCTATTGGGGCCAGAACAGATCTGTAGCTGCTGATACACAACACTCTTCATGACAGAGTAAATAGAAATAGTAAAAGCCACCCCAAGTCATTAAAAGAAAAGCTGCTGGACACAGCTTCCAAATACCAGCCCACCAATTAATCAGAAGATGAAAAAGCACTTCACAAGAGGGAGATCTGGCAGATGTCTTGCTAACCAAATGGTCAAATTAAGCATCCCCAATAATAAGAGAAGCTAACAAGTGCCTTCTGCTATTGATCTTCTATGATGCTGAGAAGGACACAGATTCTGATGTAGTATCTGCAGAGCTGTTGAACCTGACTCGTTCAGGAGGATGCTATAACTGGCCTGAAGTTTTTCTCCCTTAAATGTATTGTTACTGATTTCAGAGAGGAAGGGAGAGAAAGAGGAGGAGAGAAGCATCAATGGTGAGAGAGAATCATTAATCAGCTGCCTCCTCCATGTCTCCTACTGGGGATTGAGCCAGCAACCCAGCCATGGGTCCTGACCAGGAATCGAACCATGACTTTCTGGTTCATGGATCAACACTCAACCAGTTGAGCCACACTGGTCAGGGCTGGCCTGGACTTTTAAAGTCAATGTCATAAAAGATAAAACAAACAAAAGCTGGGAAATGTTTTAGATTAAATAAAACAGGAAAGAAGCAGGATACAACAACAAAATGATAATTATGTGAGGTAAAGGATGTGTTAACTAATCATATTGTGGTAACTTTTTGCAATATATTTAAGTATCTGATCATTACATTGCACATCTTAAACTTACAATGTTATATGTCAGTAAAGCTGGTGGGGGGAGTGGTAAAAGAAAGGTGACAATATTCAATGAGTTATTCTAAATGAGATTCTGAGATAGAGGGAAAAAATAGCTATAGAAATCATTAAAGGACACCTGGGAAAATGGAAATGTTCGGCAATATAAGTGTGACCATGGTACTGAGAGTATGTTAGAGATTCATACTAAAATACTTCAGAGTAAGTCCTGGCTGGGTAGCTCAGTTGGTTAGTGTTGTCCCAAAATTCCAAGGTTGGGAGTTTGATCCACAGTCAGGTCAAATACAAGAATCAACCAATGAGCCCTGGCCGGTATAGCTGAGCTGGTTGGAACGTAGTGCTATACACCTAGGTTTCGGGTTTGATCCTTGGTCAGGGCACATACAGGAGGCAACTGATTGATGTTTCTCTCACATCGATATTTCTCTCTCTTTCCTTTCCTTTCTCTAAGTATCAGTAAAAAATTTAAAAATGAATGCATAAATAAGTGGGACAATAAATGGACGTCTCTTTAAAAATTAAATAAGCTCTGGCTGGGATGGCTCAGTAGTTAGAAAGTTGGCTTGTGCACTGAAGGTCGCAGGTTTGATTCTGATTTCCACCCCAAGTTGAGGCACCTGTGGGAGGCAACCAACTAATGTTCACATTATGTTTCTCTCCCAGCCACTCTCTCTAAGAATCAATGAAAAAAAAAATCCTCATTCCTTGGATAAGGATTAAAATAATAATAATAATAAAATAAAAATAGAATACTTGGGAGTAAAGGATATGATGCCTGCAACTAACACTCAAATATATCAGCAAAAAAATACTATATACACATGTCTATGTATATAAAAGAGGTAAAGCAAATGTGGCAAAATGTTTAGAACTGATGAATCTGGGTAAAAGATATATGGGTTTTCAATACACTATTATTTCAGCTTTTTGGTACGTTTGAAATATGCAAAAGTTGTATAGAAGAACAAGATGCAGAATGTCATCCATGATATGTTATAAGTTATGTTTTTCAAAGTGACATACAATTCCTCCCTAAACTCATATGCACAGATTATCTTTGAAAGAGAGGAAAGTGTTAAGCAAGGTTGCCTCTGAGATGAGAAGGGAGAGTATTAAGTTCAAGGGAAACTTACTTTTTACTGTGTATTTGCTATTTTGTCCTTGACTTTTTTTTTTTTTAACAACATGCATTTCTTACCTTCCTCTTAAAAATAAGACTGTAAATAAATAACTTTTTGAAAGCTACCTCTGTCAGGAGCTTTCTGTGATGCCCCAACTGTGCTGGCTACTCTAAGCCTCCATCCACAGCCTTTCACACATTCCAATGCTCCAATAAGAACCTCACTGGTCCTGGCCTGGGAACTCGTAGGGGGAAAGGGGTGGGGTGGGGTGGGGGGGCGGAACCTGACTCATGTTCCCAGCATGGGCTGGGCCCAGAGTGCTGAATGAATGAACCAACAAAAGAAAGGGGGAAGCTAGGATGGCTGTACCACACTGAGGTCCCATAACCAACAGGACTATATTTAACCCTAAAGGACAGCAGCTGTCACCCCACACCCATAGGACTTAGGGACAGGGAACTTTGTAACTTTGTAAGTCAATGCTTCACTCTGACTTCCTGCCCCAAACTCTGCTCCTAGCAGTCCTTGTGCTGGGGTCCTAGGAACAGACTGGGCATTGTGCCCAAGTACTGAGGTCAGTGGCCACAGCCTCAGACAGGCCTTTCTTGGGAGCCCAGGCTGGTGGAGGTGGGAGCCCAGAAATTCCTGGGCTGCCATTTCCTTGCCCTGGGGTCAGTTTTAGACCCCCACAGCCAAGCACATGCTGGAGAGACCTGGGAGGTCAAAGAGCTCCTGCCCTGCCCCCTCACCAAAACTCTACTGCCTAATGGGGTATGGGAGCCTTCAGTAACTGTTTATACCCAGCTAAAAATACCCACTGAAAGGGGGAAGTGCACAAGAGACCTAGGGGAATTCAGGGCCATGCCCCCAGAGACTCTGATCTGCCACAGGACCCAGTTAGAGTCTGGGTGTGGGGCATGGGCAGCCACTGCAGGCAACAGGCAGGTCCACCTTGCCTTCTCATTCTTTGAGTCAGTTTTTCAGGAGCTTCCTTATACACCCAGCTCTATGCTTGGCAGGCCACACTGGGCAGGAGGAGGAAAGGGGGCCCAGGAGGTCCTGCCCTTAGGACTCCAAGAATTCCACTCAATGTCCTCCTAATAGCAAATCACAGTCAGGTGTGCTCAGTGCCTCACTAGACAGGATAGACCTGTGCAATCTGGGAAGACTTTAAGGAGGTAGGGGAGGGGAGCTGCAACTGGGAGGATTTTAGGTAGAAGCGACTTGAAGGGTTGTGTGCTAATTCAGACCAGGCTTAAGATTCCAAACTGTGGTACAGAGGGAGTTAAGGCTGAAGAAGCCTCAGCATAGGGCACACAAAGTTTCTGACGGGTCACAGGACAGATACAAGCAGAACTGAATTTCCGATTTGGGCATGCCCCTCGGAAAGGGCAGTGCACCTGAGAAGGGTGGGGCACTGCCAGCAGTTTGGCTGGTTTGGCAGTAAAATCAGCCCCACCTTTGCAAAGGACACCCAGGCTTTGGGCACTGGGGTGCCCCTGGCCACACACCAGACTATGGGGGTGAAAGGTTCTGGCTGACCCAAGCAAGGTGGTCCCAGAGCACTTAGCACCCTCACTGTTGATATCTAAGGGTTGAGCAGCAAAATTGGGCACCAGACCGTTGGAGATGCCTATACTTCTCTGGGGATTAAGGAAGGCCTGGAAGATACTCTACTTTGGCTCCAGTGTATGTTGCCCAAACCCCATCCCCAGAGCTCCCACAGCCTTCAACATCCCTTCCTTAAGGGGAGGTACCAGTTTAATGGCTGAAAATGTTAAAAAACAAAATTACAGCAACTCACTGGCTTTTTTCCTGCCCCCAATGGCTGGCTCAGTGGGAATGGTAATTCCATAGTGGTTTGGGAAGTGAGAAGAGACCAATGGGAATTTCATTCCCTAGACTGCCTGCAGATGGAGGCTGATACTCCTGGCCTAGAAAGGTTTCTAATTACCACTCAGCGCCTAATTACGTATCTGCATGCACTGGGCAGCAGGGACTAGGGCCTCCCCAGGGTCCTTCTCAGTCCTGAGCTTAGGTTGTATAGTCTGCAGCTTCATTTGCCTATATTTACATACAGCCTCTCAGCACTGACCTCCAACAAGCCCTTAGAAATCATAGAATGTACCTGTTCCTCACCCCAAGTCTCCTAGCCAAGTTACAGATGGGGAGACTGAGGCCCAGAAGCCCATTAGCTGTCTAGAACTTTGGCCTAGATTCCTGGTCTGCCCATCTCAGAAAGGGGTCCACAAAACATACAGCTCAGAAGGGAAAACAGTGAGGGTCTAACACAGGACATACAGCTTTGCTGCCTATTTGAGGGAGAAGCAGAGTTCTCCCCAGCAGGATGGGCTATAAAAATGAAAGCACAGAAGGAGAGCCTACTGACCCATCGAGTTAATTACTCAACCCTTCAAAAACCCTGTGAGATTTTACTGCCGATCTATTTGTCACAGGAGGAACTAGGCTCTGAGCAGTGTCACCCAGCTTCCATGAGGCAGGGCAGGGAGTTGAGCTCAGCTCTGTCTGAATTTGTTCAGGGGAAAAACCTTCAACTTTTCCTTGGGCAGAACAGATGACACCCTGAAAATGGACAGATAGGTGAGGAAGGTGTTCACGGGAGGTCTGCCCAGAACTTGGCCCTCCTGTTCAGGAAAGCACACGTTACATCTGTGCCTACTCCGTGTGTGCCACACCCTGCCTCACACAGAGAGGTTAAGAGTTTGTCTAGGGCCACACTGCAACTAGAGAAGCCAGCTACCCTAGAGAGGGTAGAAGCTCCAAACAACTCTGCCCCAACCCTGCCTCTTCTGCAAATGCTTCTTGATTTTCACGGCCCTTCCCCTCCAGGAAGCCCTCCACTATTACAGCCTACGCAGATCCTCAGCTCTGCCAGGAAGTCGTAACCACAGGCCTCCCCTAATTGACTCCTCTCCCCATCTGGTCTCTCCTACAGTAGACCAGTAGGGGAGCTACCAGGGTTCCTTCTTCATCCTCAGCTCCTGTCTCCCTGAAGTGTGGACAACATAGACTACAGATGCCTGAGTCTCAGTGAAGACCAGGTACTAGGTCCTGAAGAGCAACAGCTAGGGTGAACAGGCGTCAGAATGATACCCAGATTTTCACCCACCCACACGGCTTCCAGCTGTGTGGAGAGCAGGATAGGCAGAGGAGGGTATCAGGCAACCTCTCTTATGCTTGCTCCTGAAACTCTGGGTCCAGACCACAGAAGAGTGGAGGGAATGGGGGAAGGCGGAGGGAAGCTGCGGTTGGAGGCCCAGCCTCACGGAGGCGTACAGAGCTAGTGTGTAATGAGAAACTACTCTCATCATAGTACCTCAAAACCAGGAAGAGAAACTGAGCAGGCAGAAAGGGTGAGCTGAGCTGCATGTGGCCCTCAGGTCCCTGGGGCCTGCCACGGGTAGCTCCAGGAAAGTCACGGACCACTTCTCCCCCTGGGCCTGTTTCCCCAAGGAAAGAATGGGATTCTCTCCCTGGCCCTGCCAGTCTGCCCCTCTAGTGCAGGCTGCATCCCACTTGTTAAGAGACTCCACAATTGGGTGGAGCAGTCTTGATACCCCAGTGGGCTGTGTCTTCTCCCAGGAAGCAGGGCCTTGGCCTTTCGAAGCTAGCCCCGCCCTGCTCACTTCTCCCCTCAGCCATGCAGGGAGCACACCAGCTTTCCCTTCACCAGCTTTTTATTTTTAGGTTTGAATTTGACTTTAATCATTACTTAGCAGATTCTATTTCCAGCCCCTGAATGAAGGAACCCAGAGGAGAGGAGGAAGGGAAGCAGGGCTCCCTGCCTGGTATGGGGGGTGGCCTGCTCCTCTGCCCATCCTGCCCAACCAAGAAGTGGGGACTGAGAAACATCCAAAGGGCTTACCCAAGCTGGACCAGCATCTTGTAGAGGACCCCACCTGTGACCTCATCCCAGCCCAAGCTATGGGACAAGAGGGCAGCTGTAATACCTACTTCCCCTGTACCAAGACCAGGGAGGAGGGAGACACTTCACAGGCAGAAGAGTGGCAGCCAGAGTACAAGGTCACGTGCATGAGGGACTTCTGCATTGACTGGGCCATTTTGGGGAGGATCCTATGCCTAGGTTAGTCCTAAATCATCCTATGGTCATCTGGGACAATGGTTTCCTAGGTCTGGGTGTGACAAGCTGAGACTGGTTTCCTCCTACTGTCCATGAGGTGGCTCCAGGAGGGCACTCCCAATTCTGTAGTTTACACAGAAACAGAACAAGAGGAAGCAAGCAGTGTCACAGCAGTACACACTCAGGTTAGACCTGGGGAACACTTGCCAAAGAGGAGGGTGCTAACACACAAGACTTCTCCAGGAATTTGTGGACCATTGATGTTCTCTTTTAACTTCCCTGCCATGAGACTCTAAAAACCCTATGTCCCCCATAGCTTTCTTTCCTCCCCTGGACACCTAGGAAGACGAGGTTGGCATGGCTGTACTAGGTTGGGGCTCAGAATGCTTGGGTTCCTTGCCCAAGTTTTTTTTCCCAGGGAAAGCAGGCCTTTATCTCCAATGGGGAAATGCAGGGCTTCCTAAAATGGCCTAGGAAGTAGCTGAAGCTGGGGATAGGAGGCAGCTGAGCTCACAGAGGCCTCATCCACTCAGTTCTGATGCTGGGCAAAGAGAATGGGTAGGGTTAGGTTCCAGAAACCAACCAGTATCCTATCTTCTCAGAGCCAAGCCCATGATCTTGCCTGGCAAATCACAGGGTGATGGGGTGGGGGAAGGCAGGAAGGCCAGAGTAGTCCAGAGCCTCAGGGACATAAAGAGGGTTTCAGAAGTCTCCCCCTTAACTGCTCCCCACCCCCCCTTCCAGCAGAGACCAGCCCTTGGCTGGGTGAGCCATCAGCTAAGCCTGCCCCAGGTGTCTTCCCCATATGTTGAGGCAGCCTGTGGTGGGCACTCCATCAAGAGTGCCAACCCCTCCTGACAAAGTGCCTACAGAAGCCAGGGGCTATGCCAGCATTTTCTAGCACCTTGGTTAGTTTACACTATCCACCCCCTGACCCCAAGGAGGTATCACTATCCCAGGAGTATATACAAAGGAACTCTGGCTAAGAGGATGACCTCTTCAAGGCCCCTCCACCACGCCTAAATGGCATGGCTGGGCCTAGAACCTACATTGATTTGGAGCCAAGTTGCCCACTCTCTCCAGTACTCCTGGCTGCTTTGGGGGGGCTGTAGCAACTACCACCACAACAACAGATGGGCAACAGGTGCACATGCTCAGTAAGAAGGTCTGAGTGGGGTTGCTGTGGCAGCTATTTGGAAAATTCTATAATTTTTTTTAGAGGCAAAGTTACACAGACTATGTAGCAATATGAGAAAATGCCCATAGACACAGTATTACATTGCCTGCACATTCAAATGACAATAGTGATGAAGAAACAACCAGGAGAGACTGGCAAAAAATTCCAAAATGAGACAATTTATAAAGAAATAGTGGGTGATTTTTGTTTTCTAAATTACCTGTAGTTCTGTTTTGTCTTTCTAAATTAAGAAACTAATACATACATAGTTTTCTCACAATGAGCTCAGATTGCTTTCCTAAGCTCCACCTGCTCCCCAGCTCTGGTCCTTTAGTCTGGGACATTTTTTTTGCCATGGGACACCCTTCTGTTAAGAGGCAGCCCCTCAGATACATTAGGGTCTCTAGGTCCTACCATGTCTTTCCCTTTTGGGGGGACTATGTATCAAGGCTTTGAAATTCCTCAAAAGATGAAATTCAGAATTAGACCCAGGCTCTTCTGCCCGCTCAGGCCACCTGGAGGCTTGTGGGGCAGCCTCATTCCACTATGCATCCTTGCCTCAGTCCTGCCTGCTCTCAGATGCTTTGTAGGGCTCAACCTCTTGGAGCCTGGTGTCCCCTGCAGTGGTGCCAGGGACCATTTTCTGTCCTTTCTTGCCCCCAACCCAACTCAGAAAAGAAACCACTTTTGAGGAGGGAGGCACCAAACTCGCCAGATAAAATACACATCCCTGCACACACACAAGCCTGAAGCCAGACCCTTTTCTATAAAGGCCTCACAACCCCAGCCACATCAGTGCAAGTTATAGTTGGTTGGTATAAAAACACCTAACCATGTCAGGCCTCAACTCCAGCCCCTCGGGCTGGAAAGAAAATTACTGCTAGGTGAAGGGAGCCCTCATAGGCCAACCACATCTGGTTCCCCTCCACTTTGCATGTCAGGATGACCAGAAAAAAACAACTTCAAAATCAAGGGTAGAGGCCTGAGCTGGGCTCAAACATGGTTCAACATCCTACAGGGAACCTCCTACTCTTTTCAGGAGCTAGAGAATCCTGCTACACTCCCAAGTCTCCCTCTTACTGCCTTTGCCATTCCTGCCGAGGTCCCACCTAAAAAGACACTGGAACCCCTATGGAGTGAGAAGCTTGGAACAGGCTCCTGGGCCCCTGACAATGCTCCTATGTCAAGGCTGTAGGATGCTCCCTTTGGAAACAGGGCTCTCATCTTCCGTATCTGGATCTCATTCACATCCTGAACTTGGCTATGCATATGCTAGCTAGGACCAAGGTGTGGGAGGGCTGGGTTGGAACTGATCATCAAGCTGTTTCAGTTCAACTCTAGGGCCACGCTAGATGGGTGTCCCCACATATTCACCACATCCCCATTGGTGGGATCCAGCCTCAGGCACCAGCAGGGAAATCCCATGGCAGAGCAGATGCTGTCTGGAGCCATACCCAGCAGAGCTGAGGCCGGAAGTTCTCTCCCTCCCCTACAGCCCTCTGTGAGGTACATGCGCACTCCACAAGGTCCCTTGAGCCAGGCTGGGAGCCTGTGTCCCTGATTGGTAAAGGTGCCTGTCTGGTTGCCCTCCAACCTACAGAAGCCCTCCACCTGCAGTGTGGGGGATGCAAGGACAGAAGGCAAAAAACTACCAGAGTCCTGGGGGAGTAACATCCCCTTGGAGCTTCAGTTCTCTGGCCTATAAAATGGGAGAGGAGTTGAACCCCTAGTGAAGCTTCAAGAATCTGGTAGCTGGACACGCCCCTTCCTAACACCTGGCCTTGGCCCTGAGACGTCTAGGAGAATGGGCTGACCAGGCTGTTAGGTGGTGGGACATGGTCCTAACCCCCAGTGCTACCTCCACCTAAGTCAAAGGCCCTGCCCAGTGTCCCCACCCAAGGCCAGAGGTCCCTTGGCTTAGGCTGGTCTGGGACGTCAGGGTGACAAGTTCAACCTCTGGGCCCTGGGCACCCTGGAGCCGGCAGAGCCTCAGCTGAGGGAGGGAGGGGGGAGGGGAGGGTCAGAAGCAGACAGGCCAGGGAACCTGCAGGGGGGGGGGGGGCGCAGGACAGGGAACAGCACACCGCCCCTTCCCCAAGATCCCTCCCTCCAGGCTCCAGCCAGCCTCCCCAGAGGAAAGCGGGGAACACTCAGCGCGGCTTGAGACAAGTCTGTGGGGCTCAGAGGGCAGCAGCTCTCTCCTGCGCTCCCCTTCCAGTCGGACTGACAGTTACTCCCGGGAGAATTCGAACCCAGGAAGGAGGGGCAGGGAAGTGGGGGATGGGAATGGACGCGACGGCACCTCCACCCGAGGCAAGGGAAGCGGAATGGGAGACTCTACCCTCTTCCCCCGGGAAGCACTCCCACGTCCACCGCCTCCAGGCCTGCCAGGCACTCACCTCTCTTGGGGAACTGCGGTCCGAGCCACCTCGCGGCGGGCGGGCAGCATCAGCGGCCTGCGGGACGCTCCATGGGGCAGGGGGAGGGGAGGGCGCGGGAGGTCCGGGGCGCGCGGGGCGAAGCGGGGCAGGAGGGACGGCCAGACGGAGGCCAGGGGCCGACCGCGCGGCTGGGGTCGGGGAGGGAAGAAAGGCGGGAGGAAGGGGGCGGGAGGGAATGGGGGAGGAAACAATGTAGTTCGCACGGCCCCGGCACAGTTCCGCTTCCGAACGCCGCCACCAAGGGTCGATTTCGGAGCGTCGCGGCCGGGACAGCCCGACGCTGGATCGGGGCCGCGGGCTCCCCGCGCTCTACGCCGCGGAGGCTCCGGCGGCCACAGGCTGGCTGGGGCGGAGGAACTCCTGGCCGGTGGCCGGCCTCGACGGCGACGCGGCCGGGCGGACGCCCCGCTGGGACCCCGCCTCAGCAGGACCCCCAGGCCGGGTGCGGGGTGGGGCCAGAGCGGGAGGGCGGCGGCGGGCTCCGCTGCGGCGGCCGAACTCGGCTCGCCCGGGGCTCCGCAGGGAGGAAGCGCGCAGGCCCGGCTGGAGGAAGCGCGGTCCGGATCCTCCGCCCGCGGCAGCGCGCCTGCGCGAGGGAGCCCGCCGGACGTGTGGCGGGGCGTGGGCCGGAGGAGCGGGAGCCGGCGGGCGGCGCCCTCTGCCGGGCGCCTGGGGCACGGCGGGAGGTGTGTCCCCCACGCCCTGCCTCCACCTGCCAGCCCACGGCGAGGGCTCGCGAAAGACCCTCGCTGAGGGCCACCCCGGCCGCCTGGGAGCCATCTCCAGCTTCTCTGGGCGCAGCTCCGCCAACGACGACGCGATTGAGGCCGGGCCTGGGGCCCTCTCCTCTGGCCTGCTTGTGGAGAGTGGGCCTCACTCGCAGCAGTAAGCATTTATTCATTCATTTCCAGACATGTAAGGGTGCTGACGACGTGACAGGCCCGGTTCCGGAATCTACTAGTGGGACTCCTTCATGACTGCCAGGGAGTTCTCAGTAGTAAAATTGATCGGCCAACAGACAATCTCAAAGAAATAATTGATAGGTAGAAGTGGAGAAGTGCTGTACCAGGTCCACATGAAACAGAAAAGAGGGGGAGGGCTCATGGGGAGACTTCACAGAGCTGGAACCCCAGGCTAGGAAACGGCATGGACAAAGGCAGGGAGAGATGAGAGAGCTTGATGTCTTTGGAAATTGTAAATAGCTCAGTATGGATGCGGTTTTGTAGTGTGGGCCCAGGAAAGTGGTAGGAGATGGGGGTCGCTGGAAGCCACAGGGACTAGAGAGATCCAAAGAGCCTTGTGGGACTTTCTTAGACTTTGTTTTCAGCCTAGAGCTAGGAAAGAAGTTGTCAATAGCTGTGTGACTTTGGGAAAGTTACTTAACCTTTCTACGCTTTAAATCCCCATTTGGTAAAATGCGGGAAATAACAGCACCACAGTTTTAAGATGATGTGAGATTGGAAATGAGTAAATACATTTGAAATGTTTTGTGTGCTGTGGCTGGCACATGATCAGCCTGTTATTATATATTATATATTATTATTTTTTAATATATATTTTATTGATTTTTTACAGAGAGGAAGGGAGAGAGATAGAAAGTCAGAAACATCGATGAGAGAGAGACATCGATCAGCTGCCTCCTGCACGCCCCACTGTGGAGATGTGCCCGCAAGCAAGGTACATGCCCCCGACCGGAATCGAACCCGGGACCTTTCAGTCTGCAAGCCGACGCTCTATCCACTGAGCCAAACCGGTCTGGGCATATATAATTATTAACAAGGACTAGGAGGTGATCTGCTTTGAATTACAGGAGAAGCGTCTGTGTGGGGGGCACAGAGTGGGGGTGGACAGTGATGGGGGAGAGATCAGAGACTCCAGTGTAGGTAGGAGGTGTCAAGGCACTTCATAGGAACTGGGTTGGGTGGGCAGAGTGTAGGGGCATTCTCAAGTGGGGGAAATGAGTTGTACTGACAAAATCTTGAAATTCAAAATTAGGGAGAAGCTAAGGTAATTAAGTGAACAGTAAAGGATCCTGTAGGAGAGTGTGGCTGCAGATTGTAAAGAGTCTTACATGCCAGGAACAGAAGTTGGGTTGTGCCTCCCCAGACAAACCACAGGTTGGCCCTTTGACCCAATGCACCCCTGGGCCAGCTTCCCAGGAAGAGGCCAGCCCTTCAAGGAGGGAAATAGTTATACCCCTGACCTTTGAGGAGACATCCAGTAAATCTGAGAGAGAGCTATGGTTGGCAAAGTGGAAAAAAGCATGAATTTGGGATTCAAATCTTTGTTTTTTGTAGCAGAACTTTATGATTTTATTAACACAAATACAATGTGCACACAATCTATCCATTCACTTTCTTCACTGCACAGCCTGGCATTAGGATTGGTGACTCTGATGGACAGCTGGACTTCTCTTTCCACAGTGGCTTTGGGGTTCTTTGAGGAGATGCTGTGAGCAATCTCAGCATAGTGAGATTTGTTCCACCTCAGCAGCACCTCAAGCTCCTTGACATTATGGACCAGAAACTTCTGAAAGCCATTGGGCAGCATGTGCTTTATTTTCTTGTTGCTCCCATAACCAATGTTGGCCTTTGAATCTTCTACACACCTATTGTAAGTGCTTCTGGGTTTCTACCAGTTCTGCTTAATTTTGACATATCAGACTGACTGGTGCTGGATGAACTTCTTGGTCCTCTTTTTGGCAATCCTGGGTTTTATGAGTGGTCTGAGGGCAGTCATGGTGCCGAGTAGGAGATGGCTGCCACCTCCGTAGGGAGCACCGAGGAAGACTTGGGATTCAAATCTTAAAGTTAAATCTCAGCTGAACCATTTACCAGCTGTGTGACCTTGGGTTAATTACTTAAGGTCTCTGAGCTTAGTTTCCTCTTCTGTAAGATCCTGCTCAAAGTACACCTCTCTCATGAGAGATGGTTCAAATTCAGTAAGATAACAGCCTCGGGTGAGAGGGATGTGAGGATGCTCAGCTCCTTTGGTTCCCCTTTTTTCTACTTTGAGGTCAAGATGGAATGATAAAGTGGGGGCTGATGGGGCCATCTCTCAGCCTAAAAGAAAGCATTTCAGCAGCTCTGCAAAGGCTTCTAGAAGGGAGAAGTTGACAGCTCTCCTACCCTGCCTGATCAGCTAGCAAAATAGGAAAGGACTGTGGGGATTTGGAAAAAATGCTCTAATCCTTGTCCCAATTTTGTTACCAATCCATCTTTTCTTAAACTTAAATGCATTTGACTCCTCGAGTATCTCCCTCTGGGTTTATGTGGCCCACAGCATGAACTTTGGAGTCAAATAGACTTGCATTTGAATCCTGGTTCCACTTCTTCACAGTAGAGCAAAATAAAATTTAAACTTCCCTGAACCCCAGGCACAGGGAACAAACCAATAAAGGGCCCTGTCCCAGAGAACTATACTCTAGAGCAATGGTCGCCAACCAGTTGTCCGTGAGTTCCGAAAGGCTGGCCACCACTGCTCTAGTGCTGTGGTCAGCAAACTGTGGCTCTTGAGCCACATGCGGCTGTTTGGCCCCTTGACTGTGGCTCTTCCACAAAATACCACAGCCTGGGTGAGTCTATTTTGAAGAAATGGCATTAGAAGAAGTTTAAGTTTAAAAAATGTGGCTCTCAAAAGAAATTTCAATTGTTGTACTGTTGATATTTGGCTCTGTTGACTAATGAGTTTGCTGACCACTGCTCTAGTGGAAGAGCTAATTAACTCCCAACCTCCCCATTCATTTGCTCATTCAATAAATACTGAGCACCTACTAAGTGCGAGGCGCTGTTCTGGATGCTGGAAATGAAGAAGTGAGCAAAGAGTGAGCATGGGTCTTGCTTGAGAGGCTAATTTAATAAACATGGAAATTAGATACTATGGTAGGAAGGCAACGAGTGCTTGATGGAGAAGAGCAGACTAGGGAGACATGCATAGAGGGGTTAGCACCTTGAGGGACTGTAAGAAGGCTGAGATAACAAAACCAGTAAGTGGGAGAGAGTAGTATGAGAGAAGGCCAGATTCTGTAAAATGCATGCTGTGGACTAGGGATTTTATTACTTGAGTTTGGGTTTTATTACATGAGCAATGAGGAGCCATTACAGGATTTTAAGTAGGTAAGTGACATGACTGAGTGAAGGTCAAGAGACCAGAGAGGATTTTTAAAGTAAGGACAAGCAGGGTAAGGACAGTCAACAAGATCCACTTTTATTTATTTATTTATTTATTTAATATATTTTATTGATTTTTTACAGAGACGAAGGGAGGGGGACAGAGAGCCAGAAACATCAATGAGAGAGAGAGAGAGAAAGAGAGAGAGAGAGAGAGAGAGAGAGAGAGAGAGAGAGAGAGAGAGACATCGATCAGCTGCCTCCTGCACGCCCACCTCTGGGGATGTGCCAACATGCCCTTGACTGGAATCGAACCCGGGACCCTTCAGTCCACAGGTCGACGTTCTATCCACTGAGCCAAACCGGTTTCAGCTAGAGAGGATGTTTTGAATAATCCCACCAGTGGTAATGCAAGAGGGCTCTGGTGGACAAAGGAGAGTCATGTGACTGCTCTTGGTGAGGAGAGTGAGGCCACAGGAGAAAGCAGGTTGGTCCTCAGGTATGGCTGGAGTACTGGGGGGAAGCATGTGCTCTTTACTGAAGTGGGAGGGCCTGTGAGAGGCTCAGCTGGAAGTAATACTTCGGAGCTGGATTTTGGACAAACCCAGTTGAAGATGCCTATGAGAAATGGAGATGTTAATGAGGGGTCAATGTTTGCAGCCATCTTCTATAGGCCAGGCTCAGAATAGAAAGAATTTTCCCAGCATCCACTCCTGGGACTAGGATTTAGATTGAGGACCTCCAAAACCGGGAACACCAGCTTCCCCATGTAGTGGAAAGGAAATCATTAGAGTAGGGGCCTTGGATTTTAGAATTTGGGAGGAACTTTAAGAGGAGCCCTTTCCCACAAGGTAGGCTCAAGCACTAGCTTTCTCAACCTGGGCTTAACTGTCTGGCGTGAGGGAAAGGAGAAAAGAGAGGTTGCAGACCCCTGGATGTGGAAGTGGAGCTCAGGACTTTGGGTTGCATTTTTATTATATGACACAATTGGGCTAGCATGATGCTAAATTGAGTTGGTTATTGATGGCCAGAGGTCCTGAGCTTAAGAACCTCCTAGGGTCTCCTAAAAAGGGAAGGGCCTCTTTTCCCTACTTCATTACTCCTCCCTACCCCAGCATCTACTTTGAGATGACAGTTTAGAGAAGCTGGTATGAAATAGTTTGAAACTCAGTCCTGTCTGGGCGTCCCCAGGGGCAGAAAACAGGAAGCCAAGATTAAAGGCAGATTTCCAGCAAAGTCCCCTCAACTTCCTGCAGAGCAGGTGCCCAGGCTGAGCTGACTGTGAGCAGCTTCCCTTGCTGACAGTACCTGGGGCACCCTGCATTGTTGGCCCTCCTACTATGGGAACTGTTGTTTGGCCCTGTCATCACCTTTCCAATCGGGGAGCTCTGCCAAGCCCTTGGGGAACAATCTGCTTCAGAAAAATACTGTGAGAGGTGGAAGAAATAGTCACTGGGAAAGAGGCCTGGTGCTGAGGACACGGGTTGGGGGAGGGGAGCAGGCAGGTAGATTGAGCAGAAAGTGCATGGGCTTTGAGGTCACTCAGACCTGGTGTGAATGCCAGTTCCCTGCTGCAGGGATTCATTGACCTGTGCAGGTGTGTCAAGGGGTAAAGCAGCAGAAAAGGGGCCCAGGGGCTTAAGGAAGGTGGCCAGGCATGAGCAAACCAATATCCACAGCTGCTAAAGGCTCAGGAAATCAATGGAGTAGGGTAGGGTGGGGTGGAGTTGGCCTTTCCCTGTGGCCTCTTCCCCTTCCCTGATCTGCAGGAGAACAGGCTTTCATGAGCTTCACCTAGTCAAGAAAATGAACCTGCCTCATGCTGAGGCATCATTCTCACCCAATTTATCTTAATAGCTTCTGGTTAGAGTCCTGGTCTCCCTGGTGCCCAGCGGTATGCCCTTAAGCAGAAGTTACATAACTGTTCTGAGCCTCAGTTACTTCATCTCTAAAATGGGAGTGAGAGGCCCACCTCACAGGGTACTTATAATGCTAAACTGAGATGAGCTAGACATGAGCTAGGGAATCACTGGCACAATGCTTTGGCCTAAAGCACACTTTCACTCACTAGCAGTTAGAAGCATTTTTTTTCTCTGACTCCAGAAACAGGCTGTGAAGTCTCAGTTCTCCCCTGCTGTCCTCTAAGCATCCAAGTCTAGTTCCCTGAGGCCTTTGTTCAATAGAAGCCCTCTATCATCCATTCATCCAATATTGAGGGCATGTTCACTTCTTTCCGGGACCTAAACTGCTAGAATTAGGCAGGTCCAGATGCTTCCTTGGTTCTTAACTGGAGTCCTGGGCTTTCAATACCTCTTACAGTTGAGGCTTCCCCCTCAGAGCTTCTCAGAGACCTTCACCTGCCAGGTGTCATCTCTGAACTGGACCAACCTACTCAGAAGTCCCCAAGCTCTGTCTTGTGGATTGGAAACGCCAATTGGTACTATTTTGGCTTCTTCATGGGAACTGTTTGGAGGAAAGCAAGAAAAGTGTCCAGGGGTTCTCTGTGGATAGAAACTGGGCCCAGGATGGGAGGAATGAGGAGCAGGAGCAGGTTTGCCTGGCTTGAGCTTCAGGCCAACCTTTTGCAAATAACATGCAAATCCTCTTTGCCAGGTGTTGTATCTGTGAATAAGCCTGGTGCAAACATTTGTCCCTGTCAAAGATTAGGGCAGCTTTCAAAAGTCCCCTCCCTCTGTTGGGAGTGGGGTAAAGCTGGATAGGAAGGGAACATTCCCTAAACCAGAAGAAGTTTCAGAAGCCACATGTGGTCAGAGAAGGGGCCTGGAGGACCGTTCTTCAGTGGACTCTGGTGGGATGTGATGTGTTTCTCCCCTTTGGTTGTACAGCCCCTCAGAGTTTAGTTCTAAACAATATTCTGGGGGAGCCGGGTGGAATGCGGGAGGGAGCTCTCTGAGGACAGGGACTGGTTCCTTTTCCTGTCTCTTCAGTGGTGGTACTGAGCCTGTAGTAGTCAATGTATGTTGAATGTGTAAGTGAGTGACTGGATTCTCCTCGGGATCTCTGCTATCACTCTTGGGTTCCCATACCAAGGAGAAGGCCCATTGTTCTTCCCAACAGCCTATCTTCTTAGACCCCTTCTCTTCTCCTCTGGGTCTCCAGAGGCACTCTCCTGACGTACAAGTAGATTCCTACAGGTCCATGTCACCTTTTTCTTTAGCCAGGGCCAGTTCTGATTGGAGAGGTGGCCCTCTTAACCCTCAAGACTTTCCTGCGCCCCATGCAGCTTTAATTCCTCAGCCTGTAGTAGTGCCACCAGCCCTCTGCCACCCTTCCCCCCAGCTCCACCATGTGGCCAGTCTGCTGTCAGCAGCCTTAGAGGGAAGGCAGGTGTGTCTGAGTCTGGGAACCAGGGTCCTTGGTATTTGATGTCCACACTGACCTAACATTGGTTGAATGAGTGAAGGATTGAAGTTGGGGTAACAGGACCAAAGCTTGGAAGAAGGTTTTTGCTTCTCTGAGTTTGTGGTGCAGAAGAAGCATAAGGTTTCAAGTTAGTTAGGGTGAGGGTTTGTGACAGAGAGAACCAGTGACACAAAACACTAGGGATACTTGGAGATTATTTTCTGTGGCAGCTGAAGGCTAAGAAGCTAGGCGCGGCATCCTGTTCAAACCGCACAGGAGGCCCAATCTTAGCTGTCTTCCTCGAGTACTGTCTTTTCTGCCACTTTTGTGAGCAATGCATTTTTTTAGTTTTTTGCTTATATTAGCTGAAGGTCGGTTTCTGTTGTGACTTAGAATACTGCTTCTCAACCCCTAGCACACCCCCATCATGGTGGTGGGAGGATGAGATAAAGTCCTGCAGGGCAAGTTCCAGATTCATAGCAGCGATTAAACAAAGGCCATTGTCTTCCCTTTGAGCTCCTTGAGATGACTTGTCTTCCACCCTCTTTTTGTAATAGAGACCTGTGAGCTCATCAGGTCTGAGGGGGAACAGTGCCTCCTGATGGCCAGAGTGCAGATCCCAAGGAGAAGGGAAAAAATTGGTCCTGGAGGTGGAGCAAAGTCACAAGGCCCTCCTGGCCAGCAGCTCCAGGGTCAGGCCAGAAGAGCAGGCATATGTCTGTCCTGGAAAAGGATGGCTGCTAGGAGCCTATGGAAGACCCTGTCCCAAGCTCAATTGGGGCCAAAGGCAGAGCTGACTGTCTCCAACTGGAAGTGTCAGAGGGCTTGATGGGATAGATGAAGACAGGGAAACAGGGCTACTAGAAGGGGAGGAGATAAGGCCACTTCCTGAAAGCATGTGGATTGGTTATTCCTTCACAGAGGCAGTAACCAGCCTTTCTGGAAACCCCAGTGACCCATGTCTGGCTCTGATGGCCTTTTCCAGATGGGGGGCTGATAGGAGACAGATATATCAGCACCTGGCTGTCAGGATTCCCCAGTGTTTCCCACCTTGAGTTGCTCAAGGTTTCCAAGACCCCAACCACACTGGCCTTCAAG
Source organism: Lasiurus cinereus (assembly GCA_011751065.1). NCBI lineage: Eukaryota > Metazoa > Chordata > Mammalia > Chiroptera > Vespertilionidae > Lasiurus > Lasiurus cinereus. The sequence continues at coordinate 21,667,560 of JAAGEH010000032.1, forward strand.
TATCTGGCCTAGCCTCAGCATTGCTGACATCCTGAAATTTTCCTGAGTACCAAGAGCAAGTTGAGAATGAGAAGGAAGGGATACTCTTGTCTCTCTCTTTTTATATATATACACACTATTGACCTGTTGCACAAAATTTGTGCACATTAAAAGGAGATTAATTAGAGGAAATAATTTAATATCACTATTTGCCCTTTCTTTATAGTAGAAGTGTCAGAGATGTAAGAAAATTAGTAAAATGTATATGAAAACCTTCTTCCTGTCAGTCTAGGGCTCACCATAGGACCCAGAGTCAAGTCCCTGCCCACCCATATGTACCTAAAAATTGTGTGTGACCAAGACCCGGCCATGTGTCTCCCCCATTGGGTTAGATCCAGACCCGGCCAGTCCCACCCTTGTCAAGCCCCATTGGGCAGGGAGTATAACCTCAGGTCCCCTGGCCTGGTTCCAGGATAGGGGCTGTGGCCTGAGGTCCCCCTGCCTAGACGGGGTGGAGAGTGTGCCTTGCGGTTCCCGGTCAAGCCCTGCTGGGTTGGGGGCATAGCCTGAGGTCCCCCATCAAGCCCCACCAGGTGTTGGGGAGGGAGTGCAGTCTCAGGTCCTCTGTCAAGTCCCACTGGGCAAGGGGTGTGGTCTGAGTTCCCCTGACCCAGCACTGGGAGTGTACCTTTAGGTACCCTGTCAAACCCTGCTGGGTGGGAGGTATGGCTTGAAGTCCCCTGTCAAGCCTAGCCAGTCAGGGCATAGCTTCAGGTCCCCTGGCTGGGTACTAGGGTGGGGGTCACAGCCTGAGGTCCCCTATCAAGTTCCACTGGTCAGGGGGTGTGGTCTGAGGCACCCTGGTGCTGGGGTGGGGGTTACAGTCTGAAGTCCCCTGTAAAGCCTCACAGGGCGGGGGAGGGAAGGGGCAGGGCTGGGCGCCAGAGCAGGGAGCACAGCCTGAGGTCCTCTGTCAAGTCCTGCTAGGTGGGGAATCCAAGATGGCGGCATAGGTAAACACCTACACTGCTGCCTCGCACAAGAATTTCAAAACTACAACTAAAAGATAGAACGGACATCATTCAGAACCACAGGAAAGCTGGCTGAGTGGGAATTCTACAACTAGAAAGAAAGAGAGAGGCTCACAGAAACCCAGAGGAGATGCAAAAAGCTGAGGTATGGAGACTCGCGCGTGGAGAGAGTGGGTGCCGGAGAACCTGGCTGGCTTTCTCTGGTGGGAGGGAGACGGAGACTCTCAACGGCATTGAACCCCTTATTTTATGACACTAAACTCCAGATCCAGCCGAAACTCATATGGGGGGAGTTTGGACAGTGAAGGGGGAGAAGTGCACGGAAATTTAGGGGAGTCACAAAAGATCAGAAGTCTGGTGACGTGCACAGCACTGCGCGCAGAGAACCGGCTTTTGATTGTGCCACTGGCTTTGCCAAGTGGGTGGGAGACAGACCCTCCCAACTGCACTACTTCTAACTTCCTAAACCCCAGTTTTGGGCGAAACCCTGGGGACCCAGTCTCATATGGTCCTGGAGCACAGGGGAGCCAGAAAGGCAGCAGTCTAGAGGCACTGCAAGAGCACAGGCCCAAGGGACTGCTCCAGCAATTACCCAGTCATGTGAGACTCGGGGGCCGTGGAGGGCGGGGCCGACTGGAAGGCAAGGCAGTCCTTTAAGCCCTGAGACTCCATCCATCCCGAGCTCAATAGAGAGGCTTCTGCAGTTTTGCTAGTCTGGTATCATAAGGCTGAATCCAACAGAGCAGTTCTCCCGGCATAGTGAAAATGCTGAGACAAGGGAAGGGATCACAAACAAAAGAAATGGAGGAAAACAAACAACTGGATATAGAGTTCAAAACCATGCTTATAAGGTTTTTCAAGAATCTCCTAGAAAAGATGGATAAATTTATTGAGACCCAAGAGGAGATGAAAAAGAACCAACTAGAGATGCAAAAGAACCAACTAAAAATTAAACATACACTGACTGAATTAAAAAATATTGTACAGAGACCTATCAGCAGATTAGAGGAAGGCAAGAATCAAGTAAAAAATTTGAAATATAAAGAATCAGAAAGCACTCAACTGGAAAAGCAAGAAGAGAAAAGAATACAAAAATGTGAAGATAATGTAAGGAGCCTCTGGGACAGCTTCAAGCGTACCAACATCAGAATTATGGGGGTGCCAGAAGAAGTGAGAGAGCAAGATACTGAAAACCTACTTAAAGAAATAATGACTGAAAACTTCCCACATCTGGTAAAAGAAATAGACTTACAAGTCCAGGAAGCACACAGAACCCCATATCATAATTAAAATACCAAGAGCAAAAGACAAAGGGAGAATATTAAAAGCAGCAAGGGAAAAACAGTTCATTACCTACAAGGGAGCACCCATACGACTGTCAGCTGCTTTCTTAACAGAAATGATGCAGGCCAGACAGGAGTGGCAAGAAATTTTCAACGTGATTAATAGCAAGAACCTACAACCAAGAATACTCTATCCAGCAAAGCTATCATTCAGAATTGAAGGACAGATAAAGAGCTTCACAGAGAAGAAAAAGCTAAAGGAGTTCATCAAATCCAAACCAGTATTATATGAAATGCTGAAAGGTACTCTTTTAGAAGAGGAAGAAGAAAAAGGTAAAAGATAAAAAATTATGAACAAGTGAATCTGAAAATTAAGGGAATTGAAGATTTGATCAACAGAATAAACTGGTGAATATAATAGAATTTGGAGCACAGAAAGGGAGTGGACTGATAATTCTCAGGAGGAAAGGAGGGAGGGGTGTACAGGGAGAGACTGGACAAAAATCATACACCTATGGATGAGGTCAACGGGAGGGAGGTAAGGGTAGAGGGAAGGGTGGGAGCCGGGTGGAGGGGAACTATGGAGGGGAAAAAAGAGAAACAAATGTAATAATCTAAATAATAAAGATTAAAAAAAAATAAAAAGAGAAAAAAAAAGTCCTGCTAGGTGGGGGGTGAGGCCTGAGGTCCCCTGTCAAGCCCCATGGGGTTGGGGGAGGGTATAGCCTCAGGTCCCTGCTGATTGCTTGTTAAGGCTCCTTATGGCTTCAGCTATGGATGCTGCCATGTTTGTGATGGAGTGATGGTCAATTAGCATATTCCTCTTTATTAGATAAGATTTTATTTTTATTATTATTTTTTTAATATAGATTTTATTGATGATCAGTACACAGACATTTCAATTTGTACACAATTCTTAACACACGTACCAAAAATGTGAAGTCATGTAGTTGTGATTCTTTTCCGAACAGTTATTCCAGTGACTTTCCAGCTTAAAATTTAGAGGCTAACTTTCCTTAATAGAGTATCAAGTACCAATATCTTCCAATGTTGATACGCTGTTACATCAAAGTCCCACTAATTCACAATTTATTATCATATATACTACAGAATCAAATTCTCAATCTTTCACAGCACATTGACGAAGTGACTAGGAGAACTGCACTACCACACCAAAGATGTTACAGATGCACAAAATTCTGACAGGGAGAGCCAAGATCAAGGAGTGGTTTTCTTTAGGAAATAATTCTACCAAAAACATGTGAATAGAAGGAATTTAAAATGTTCAAGACATAGCGAACGCATGACTGACTCCAAATTGCCATTTAGTAGGCTTTGTATTATAGGATATAAAAACTACCCCCATCTATGGAATGTTAAGCTGACACCCAAGACAATCAAAGTCTCCCATATTCAATACCCCGCTATTTTCTGGTTGTACCCAAAAATAAACAACCAGCAAATGATTTCACCTCTTAAAAAAAAGCATTTACACTTAAAAAAATGGGATGAGGTGGAATTCCCTCCTTCTTAAAAATGTTTCTAAAGCTACTAAAAAACTTGCATTTACAAAATAGTTGATAAAAATATTCCTCTGGATTGTACAAGAAGGGAGACAGGGGCCACTGATAAGACATGGTATATGACATTAGTCAGACTTGGCTTCTTTTTCTCCTGCTTCATCTGAGGTTGGACTCTCCTCGTTCTTAGTTTCTCCGTTTTCCGGGGGTAGATCTTCTTTAGGTTCCTGGTCAGCCACTTCGGCCTGCTTTCCTTTCGCTCCCCTTTTCCCTTTCGTTTGCACTTTTTTGTCCGCAGACTTATCCTTCCCCGCCGCCTTCTTGGGCTTCGCCTCCACTTTGGCCAGAGCCGGCTTGGCTGACAGCCTGGCCGACCTCCGCTTGGGCTCCTCCTTGGCCGCCCCCTCCGCCGAGCTGACCTTCCCCTTGGGCATCGTGGCGGCGGGCCGGGCGCGTGCTGGGTGCCTGGGGGCCGCGGCGCGCCAAGGGGCTGGGTGAACCGGGGCTGCCTGGCCGCTGCCGCCGCGTCTCCCGCCGCCCAAGCAGCTCGGACCCGCGATGGGGGCAGTGGGAGAACCAGCTAGATAGGATTTTAAAAACATGTTCTTATTGATTTTAGAGAGAGAGAGGAAGGGCGAAGGAGAGAGATAGAAATATCAATGAGAGAGAAATCTTGATTGGCTGTCTCCTGCATGTCCCCCACTGGGATTGAGCCTGAAACCTGGGCATGTGCCCTGATGGGGAATTGTACTGTGACACTCAACTATTGAGCCATGCTGACCAGGCAGGCACACTGTCTTGAACTGTGTGCTGGGTGTTTTTATATTTGATCTCATTTGGTCATTATCCTTCAAGGATCACAGTAGCATCTAGATCTTATCTGTATGGCAAGGAGGCCCACAGAGGATGATTTGCAGCACCATCCCAGAACCTGAACTGTTTCTTCTGCCTCATGATGGGGGCTCTCAGACAGCAGTTCAAAGGTCCCAGGTCCCAGAGTTTCTGAGTAGGAATGCTTGGAGACTTGTCTTAAAGCTGCATTTGCAAAGTAAATTTACTTTTCCTTAGATTGTTTGGAATGGGTCATCAGGGCTGCAGAGATGGTCAGCAGTGGTGGAAAGCATGTGCTTCTCTGAGTGGCCACTAGGGGGCAGCCCAGACTGTATTCTCACGGCTCCAGTAGGGTGTGGCAGATCTCTGCCAGAGAACTGAGAATGTGGCTGCCTGCAGGAAGAGGGGTGCCAAATTGGACTGCTGCAGGGGTTGGAGTAGGAAGGGACACTCTCATACCTGGTCCCTGTACCCCAAGCAGCCTGACTTTTTCTTTAGAGAGGGGCAAGGTGGCAAGGTTTCCTTTGAACAATGAGTCCTGCTATTGGAAAAAATTTCCAGACTTTGAAGACTACAATTGTAGTGAGTGTTGGGTCTAATCAAATAATTGAATTGATGCCCCCTCCCCTGGGAACTGATCTTTAGACCAGTTTACAATGGACATTCCCTTTCACTTATGCCACATTTTACTTGCTAAGAACATTATCTCTCCCCTCCGGACTTTCCAGGATCTGGACAGCCAGACAGTTCCTTGCCAAGAAAGCTCCCCTAGATTTCTTTAAAACCTTTGACTCCTCCTCCCTGGGTGCTAGCGTCATTTTGGGGCTCAACTCGTGTAGTCTCCAGATGACCTAATAAATTTATAAACCCACCTTTAGCCTGGTGTCTTCTTCCTTCAGCGATCTTAACATTTGGTGCCAAAGCCGGGGGTGGGGGTGGGGAGGGTGCGGAGGGAGTTCCACAGGGAAAGGTAACCATCATCCCAGCTTTGGTCATCTCAAGTTTGCTACTCAGAGAATGGTGGGCAGCAGCTCATCTTGGGCTTACCTCCAAATCCTACTTGGGTGACTCAATCACTAGCTTCCATCCCTGGCCTCGATTAAGCCTTCCTCTATTACCCATCATGCCCCAACCCCAATCAGCCAAGAAGGATGTCAGATCAAAAACTTCTCCTCCATTTCTAATCCTCCATCTCACATCAACCAATCTTCTCTAGGTGATTGACATTCCACAATTTCCCTTGCCTTGAGTCTTCTGTCCACTTACTCTCATTGACTTCTGGAAAGTCCTAGTGCTAGGTCAGACTACTCCTCTGCTGGTCAGCCTCTGGTCTTTCTGGACTAAGGACACCCAGTCTGGAGGGTCCTCATTTCTCCTGGTGGTTTGTTTAGCGGTGGGACACCTCTAAGTAATCACCTTTGGACTTGTGGTCTGTCACTCACCCTTCCCATCGTGGGCCACACTTATTCTTCTTATTATGGGGTATACTCTCTCCACACTCCCTAAAACAATCCCTCTTGACTGTCTCCTAAAATATCTTGACTGCCTTAGACTCATGGGGGCAGGGGAGGGGGGTGAAGAGATCAGGTCCAAACACCTCATTTTCTTTTGTAACACTGGCCACAATATCAACTAGATAACACAGCTCAATGGCCGGAAAACAGCACTTTGGATTTTAACACATTGTGAGATTTAGATAATTGTTCTCACTGCAATGGAATATGGTCAGAGATTCCTTAGATCCAGGCCTTTTTCACCCTTTGGTCTTAACCCACTCTCAGTCAATCCTTCTCTATCCATCAGATCCTTCTCCTTCACACAAACATCATACCCCTAACACTTCTTTTTTTATATATATATTTTTTATTGATTTTTTACAGAGAGGAAGGGAGAGGGATAGAGAGTTAGAAACATCGATGAGAGAGGGACATCGATCAGCTGTCTCCTGCATACCCCCTACTGAGAATGTGCCCGAAACCAAGGTACATGCCCTGACCGGAATCGAACCTGGGACCTTTCAGTCCGCAGGCTGATGCTCTATCCACTGAGCCAAACCGGTCTCGGCCCCCTAACACTTCTGATTCTTTTTTTTTTAAATTAAAACTTTATTATTCAGATTATTACATTTGTTTCTCTTTTTTTCCTTCCATAGCTCCCCTCCACCCGGCTCCCACCCTTCCTTCTACCCTTACCTCCCTCCCGTTGACCTCATCCATAGGTGTATGATTTTTGTACAGTCTCTCCCTGTATACCCCTCCCCCCTTTCCACCTGAGAATTATCAGTCCACTCTATTTCTGTGCTCCTGACTCTATTATATTCACCAGTTTATTCTGTTGATCAAATTTTTAATTCACTTAATTTTTAGATTCACTTGTTGATAGATATGTATTAATTGTTCATAATTTTTTATCTTTTACCTTTTTTTCTTCCTCTCCTAAAAGAATACCTTTCAGCATTTCATATAATACTGGTTTGGAGTTGATGAACTCC
>JAAGEH010000032.1:21674704-21713556 GCA_011751065.1 Lasiurus cinereus
ATAACACCCCTCCACCCGGCTCCCAACCTTCCCTCTGCCCTTACCTCTCTCCCATTGATCTCATCCATAGGTGTATGATTTTTGTACAGTCTCTCCCTGTATACACCTCATCCCTTTCCCCCTGAGAATGATCAGTCCACTCCCTTTCTGTGCTCTTGATTCTATTATATTCACCAGTTTATTCTGTTGATCAAATTTTTAATTCACTTAATTTTTAGATTCACTTGTTGATAGATATGTATTAATTGTTCATAATTTTTTATCTTTTACCTTTTTTTCTTCCTCTCCTAAAAGAATACCTTTCAGCATTTCATATAATACTGGTTTGGAGTTGATGAACTCCTTTAGCTTTTTCTTCTCTGTGAAGCTCTTTATCTGCCCTTCAATTCTGAATGATAGCTTTGCTGGATAGATTATTCTTGGTTGTAGGTTCTTGCTATTCATCACGTTGAATATTTCTTGCCATTCCCATCTGGCCTGCATCGTTTCTGTTGAGAAATCAGCTGACAGTCGTATGGGTGCTCCTTTGTAGGTAATGAACTGTTTTTCTCTTGCTGCTTTTAATATTCTCTCTTTGTCTTTTGCTCTTGGTATTTTAATTATGATGTGTCTTGGTGTGGTCCTCTTTGGATTCCTTTTATATGGGGTTCTGTGTGCCTCCTGGACTTGTAAGTCTATTTCTTTTACCAGATGTGGGAAGTTTTCAGTCATTATTTCTTTAAGTAGGTTTTCAGTATCTTGCTCTCTCTCTTCTTCTGGCACCCCCACAATTCTGATGTTGGTATGCTTGAAGCTGTCCCAGAGGCTCCTTATATTATCTTCACATTTTTGTATTCTTTTCTCTTCTTGCTTTTCCAGTTGAGTGTTTTTTGCTTCTTTATATTTCAAATTTTTTACTTGATTCTTGCCTTCCTCTAGTCTGCTGTTAGGACTCTGTATAATATTTTTTATTTCAGTCAGTGTCTATAGTTGGTCCTTTTGCATCTCCTCTTGGGACTTGATACATTTATCCAACTTTTCTAGCATATTCTTGAAAAACCTTAGAAGCGTGGTTTTGAACTCTATATCCAGTCGTTTTTTCCCCTCCATTTCTTTTGTTTGTGATCCCTTCCCTTGTCTCGGCATTTTCACTATGCTGGGGAAACTTCTGTGTTGAATTCAGCCTTATGATACCAGACTTGCAAAACCGAAGAAGCCTCTGTTGAGCTTGGGATGGGTGGAGTCTCAGGGCTTAAGGAACTACCTTGCCTTCCAGTTGGCCCCACCTTCCTCGGCCCCTGAGTCTCAGTCTCACATGCCTGGGTAATCGCTGGAGCAGTCCTTGTGCGAGCGCGCCCGCAGTGCCTCTAGACCGCTGCCTTTCTGGCTTCCCTGCGCACCAGGACCACAGGAGTCTAGGTCCTTAGGGTTTCGCCCGAAACAGGGGCTTAGGGGAGTCAGAAGTGGCACAGTTGGGAGGGTCTGTCTCCCGCCCACTGGCGAAAGCCAGCGGCACAATCTGCAATCTGTCCTCTGCGAAGTGCCATGCGCGCCACCAGACCTCTGATATTTTGCGACCCCGCTAAATTTCCGTGCACCTCTCCCTTTTCACAGTCCAAACTCCCCCCGTATGAATTTCAGCTGGATCTGGGGTTTAGTGTCGTAGGATAAGGGGTTCAATGCCGTTGGGAGTCTCTGTTTCCCTCCTGCCAGAGAAAGCCAGCCAGGTACTCCAGGACCCGCCCTCTCAGCGAGCGCGTCTCCATACCTCAGCTTTTTGCAGCTCCTCTGGGTTTCTGTGAGCCCCTCACTTTTCTTCTAGCTGTAGAACTTACACTCAGCCAGCTTTCCTGTGGTTCTGGAAATGTCCGTTCTGTCTTTTAGTTGTAGTTTTGAAATTGTTGTGTGAGGCAGCAGTGTAGGTGTTTACCTATAGAACCATCTTGGATTCCCTCCTAGGGAATTATTCTATAGCCCAAGCAAATCAAGCCTCCCTTCTTTTCTGTACTTATATTCAATCTCTTACTAAGGCAGTTTCTTTCTCCATCCTGGTCACAGGTCCTATCACTTTACACACCTCTGTATGCTGTACCAGGTTATAGGGCAATATAACAATAGGCTGTCTCCCATCATCAGCTTGCAACACCACAGTTAACCTACAACTACTGAACGGCCAGTGGTCCCAATGAGTTGACTATCAGGTCTCACAGAAGCCAATGATTATTTCCTATAGCTGGTCTATTTTGCTTCTTATCTAACCATCAGGCCTGGGGCTTCAACTGCTTCTTTCCTTCCCTTTGGCTTTTTCCTTGGATAATAGCCTATTCTAGCATTCCCACCCATTTTCATTGCAATAGAATCTCAACCACTCATCTGTCACCTCTTATTGGTAGCACCGTGGCGACTAACTACTCTCTTGGCTTGGAGCACAGAACTATGAAAAGGAACCTCATACCCTTTTGTCCATCTTTTCTCTCTATACCTTTCAGCTTGTCTCCGTAATCAGCGATTCTTCTTCCTATGTGGGGAAAACACATACTTCTGCCTCCTGACCAACTGAACAGGAACCTGTATTCTCGTCTATCTCTCATCCAATGTAGATGTAGCCCCCAACAGTCTTTAGCTGTCCCTGTAACCCATCATCTCTGACACAAAAGGGCAGTCCAGAATATCCCTCTCCTAATAATCTTTGACATCACAGCAGGGGTTGGAACTGGCATAGAGGGCTTAACCATTGCTCTATCATATTTCAAAATCCTATCTCAGGACCTACAAGAAAGCCTAGATGACATTGCCAAAAATTTTGTTCAAATTCAGGATCAGATGGACTCAATAGTAGCTGTCACCCTTCAAAACTGGGGAGGACTAGACCTCCTAACTATGGAGAAAGGGGGTCTATTCCTCCTTTTGGGAGAAGAATGTTTTGATGTCAACCAGTCTAACCTAGTCAGGGATGCCACCCCAAAATTAACATAAAGGGACACAAAGGTTAGAGAACATCAATCAAATTCATGAGACTACTGGCTAAAGAATATAAATGAGCATGCCTGGCTACTTCCCTTCATAGGACCATTAACATTTTTATTCCTCATCCTCATTTTTGGCCCATGTTATCAGCGCCATTTTTCATCTTTCCTTCAGGATCACTTTTGAGCCTTCACCAACCAGTTTCTCATGGAAATCATATTGTTGGAACCTGTCACTTCAACTATGAGGAATCTATACATTGTTCCAGCTGGCTACAAAGTCTATCTCCCTATACTCTCAACATTCCCCCCAGCAGAAAGTAACTACGAAAGATATGACTTCATTCCTATTCCATAAAACAAAAAGGTTGGAATGTTAGGTCTGACCAAATAATTAAATTGATAACCTTCCTCTGGGAACTGACACAATGGACATTGCCTTTCACTTAGACCAATATCTTTCCCCTCTACACTTTCCCAAGATCTGGATCTGCCCAGAGAGTTCCCTGCCAAAAAGGCAAAAAAGCCCACCTATAGTCTTTTAAAACCTCAGACTCCTCCTCCCTGGGTGCTGGTGCCATTTTGGGGCTCAGCTCTACTGGTCTCCAGATGACTTAATAAATTTATAATTCCTTACCACTTTGGTTTCCTTCAGCAACCCTAATGGTGAGTGCCTAGGAAGCCTTCCAGCTTGGCATTTAGGGACATTTCCCCCTCCTCTGGGGCAAGAGTATTGATACTGTTGGAAGGGGCCTAGTATACAGGAGAAGAGCTCTCCCACTCTTCTCCCCAGGCCCTGCCTCTTCATGGTGGTGACATGCCCTGTAGAAAATATGAAGAAGGAGGGACTTCAGGCACAGAGATGAGTCTTCCTGGAGTCCTCATCATCCCCTATGTGTGCAGACCATGGTGCTGGCTTTCCAGTATCCTGGGTTTGCACAGCTCTCCAGAGGAACAGACATTGCATAGAAGTGAGACTAACATGGGGCACTGGAGTCCATTTGTCCATTTTTATTGGATTTTTTTGAAGGCGCTCTTTGCATATTAAGAGTTTGGAGGGCAGGCCTGTGTGTAGGATGTGCTCACTTCCTAGCTTGAGGCTCTTCACTGGCCTAGCACAGGCCCCATTGCAGGAAAGTAGGCTCAAAGACTTCACCTGTCTGGGAGTAACTTGGGTAGAAGGCAGCCCCTTGTCAGATTCCTTGGGCGTATCCCAGGTATGATAACAAGGGTCAGAGAGTTTAACTAGACCCTAGGATTGCAAAGAGGAGATTCTGCTCAGTCCCACCTATTATTTGCCTGCCAGGCTGTGTGGGATCCTGGCAAAAGTGAGATAGGATCCTGCAACCTTAAGGTGGTGGTGGCTAGCAGCGGGTCTGGCCAGGCAGAATGATGGCTGGGTTTTTAGCCTTGTCTATTCACCAGCTTCCTAGATGCCTATCTAGATCTCAGTTTCCCCATCTGTGCCATGGGTTTTATTTATGCAATTATTTGTTGCACATTTATCTAGTGCTCACCTAATGGCTTTGAGTCCTTCCTCTTCCACTTACTTGCTGGGCAATGTGTATGATATCTCTGGGCCTTGGTTTCCTTATCTGTAAAAAGGGGTAAATAATAGCATGCTCTCCATAGGGTTCTTGTGAGGATTAAATTAACAGGATGCAATAAGGAAACTAGAAATTGGCTGCTATCTTCAGGGAGTGCTCAGTGTAAACACACTGAGAATGCTGTGCACACGAACTTGCAGGTACACAAGAACACACATACTCGCATGCACTGATGTTTGTATACAAAAGAAGCAGCATTTTAGGAGAGGTACATTTCAAAGGCTGGGGCAAAGTAGTGGGGTCTGGCTCCAGGGCCAAGGTGACCATGGTAAGTTAGCAGCTCAGCTGTCTGGGCTATGTCAGTGCTCATGGTATGTGTGCACATGCTTGCACATGCACAAAGTCTCTGATTATTTTCCTCCCTTAATCCCTGAGCTAGAAAGGGAGGGAGGGCAGAGCCAGGGCAGTGGCCAGCTTCTTCACCTTTAACCTCTGCAAGAGGTAGGTCCTCAATTACACAGCTGAAATAGCACTGAGTTCATGGACTCAAAGAATCTAAGTGACAGTTCTGGTTTATCCACCTTCGTTGGAAAGCCACCTTCCCTCTCTGTGCCTCTGTCTCTCCATCTCTAAAATGAAGTTATTATCCCTGAGAGATAATTTACCCATAGACATACAGTAAGCCCTTTTCTGCCTCCAGACCTTTACACTTATTGGTTTCTCTGACTAGAACTCTTTTTTTCCTGCTCTTTCTATTTAATTCTACTTCTGAAGCCTGCCTTGATCAACCTATGTAAAGTCATCATCTTTATTGATCTCTTCATAGCACCCTTTACAATTTGTAATTGGTTATTTATTTGCATATTTACTTTCTGTCTGCCTGCCTCTTCACTTGACCATATGTTCCCTGAGAGCGGAAGATAAACAAGTTTTAACACTGTTCACTGCCATATCTCCAATACCTAGTGCATGGTAGATATTCAATCAATATCATATAAATTTTTTTTTGGGTGGAAACTGATTTGGCTCAGTGGATAGAACATTGGCCTGTGGACTGAAGGGTCTCAGGTTCAATTCCGGTTAAGGGCATGTACCTTGGTTGCAGGCACATCCCCAGTAGGGGGCGTGCAGAAGGCAGCTGATTGATATCTCTCTCTCATCGATGTTTCTAACTCTCTATCCCTCTCCCTTCCTCTCTGTAAAAAATCAATAAAATATATTAAAAAAACATAAAATAAAATAATTTTTTTGAAGTAGGAATCTATACCTGTGGTGCAAAATCCAAAAGTTACAAAAGGATAAAATCTCTCTCAAAGACATCTATTGCCTTCTCTGGAGAAGAAACTTGCTTTTTCTTATACATTCTTGTGGGATAGTCTCTGCACATATTAGCATACTGAGGTTAAAAACATAAATGGAAACAAAGCTAGTAATCTTGCTCTTCCATATAAAAAATATTATCACGAATCTGTCATAATTTATTTAGTCATTTTAAGCTTGTTGAAATGAATGGAATGCTACAACAAAGATCCTTGAATGCGTTGTCATTTGTGTAAGCTTAACTTAAAGATAAGTTTCTAGAAGTGAAATTGCTGGTTCAAAGGGTATGTATTTTAAAATTTTTGACAAATATTGTCAAAATCACTTTTTAGAGGTCATAATGAATATGAGTGCCTGTTTCTCAACACTTTTGCTGACACAGTGTATCATCAGACATTTCATCTGTGCCAATCTGGTGAAAAATTGCATATAAATTTTAAGCTATATTTCTCTATTTTTTTGTATGCCTTTAGTCATCAAATTGTGAATTTTATTTTATTTTTTTTAAAATTTCTTTATTGATTAAGGTGTTACATATGTGTCCTTATTCTTCCATTACCTTCCCCCACTCATGCCCTTACCCCCCTGTTGTCTGTGTCCATTGGTTAGGCCCAAATGCATGCATACAAGTTCTTTGGTTGATCTCTCCCCTTTACCCACATCCTCCCCTACCTTCCTCTGAGGTTTGATGGTCTGATCGATGTTTCTCTGTCTCTTGAACTATTTTTGTTCATCAGTTTATGTTGTTCATTATATTCCACAAATGAGTGAGATCATGTGATAGTTATCTTTTTCTCACTGGCTTATTTCACTTAGCATAATGCTCTCCAGTTTCACCTATGTTGTTGTAAATGGTAGGAATTCCTTCTTTTTTAGTGCAGCATAATATTCCATTGTGTAGATGTACCACAGTTTTTTAATCCACTCATCTGCTGATGGGCACTTAGGCTGCTTCCAAATCTTAGCTATTGTAAATTGTGCTGCTATGAACATAGGGATGCATATATCCTTTCTGATTGATGTTTCTAGTTTCTTGGGATACATTTCTCGAAGTGGTATTACTAGGTCAAATGGGAGTTCCATTTTTAGTTTTTTGAGGAAGCTCCATACTGTTCTCCACAGTGGCTTCACCAATCTGCATTCCCACCAGCAGTGCACAAGAGTTCCTTTTTCTTCATATCCTTGCCAACATTTGTCATTTATTGATTTGTTTATGATAGCCATTCTAACAGGTGTGAGATGGTACTGCATTGTCGTTTTGATTTGCATCTCTTGGATAATTAGTGATTTTGAGCATGTTTTCATATGTCTATTGGCCTTCCTTCTGTGTTTTTAGATCCATTGCCCATTTCTTGATTGGATTGTTTATCTTTCTTTTGTTGAGATGTATGAGTTCCCTGTAAACGTTGGAGATTAAACCTTTATAAGTGATAACATTGGCAAATATGTTCTCCCATGTAGTGGTCTTTCTTGTTGTTTTGTTGATGGTTTCTTTTGCTGTGCAAAAGCTTTTTATTTTGATGTAGTCCCATTTGTTTATTTTCTTTTTATTTTTCATTGCCCTAGAAGCAGTATCAGTGAAGAACTTCCTTCAGAATATGCCTGAGATTTTTCTGCCTGTGGATTCCTCTAGTATTTTATAGTTTCCCATCTTATGTTTAAGTTTTTTTATCCATTTTGAGTTTATTTTTGTGTGTGATGTAAGTTGGAGGTCTAGTTTAATTTTTTTGCATGGATCTGTCCAATTTCCCCAACACCATTTATTGAAGAGACTGTCTTGACTCCATAGTACGTTCATGCCTCCTTTGTCAAATATTAATTGGGCATAGTGGTTTGGGTCAATTTCTGGGTTCTCTATTCTATTCCATTGATCTATATGTCTGTTCTTATGCCAGGACCAGGCTGTTTTGAGAACAGTGGCTTTGTAATACAGCTTGATATCTGATATTGAGATCCCACCTATTTTGTTCTTCTTTCTCAGGATTGCTGCAGCTATTCAGGGTCTTTTTTTTATTCCTTTCAGTCCACAGGCCGACACTCTATCCACTGAGCCAAAGCAGTTTCGGCCCACTCTGGGCTTTTCTTGTTGTTCTCTTTCTAATTCTTTTGAGTTGTATCATTAGATGATTTACTACCATCTTTTTCTTGTTTTTCTGAGTCCCCCACAACTCGACAGGCCTGTAGAGCTAAAAACTTCTCTCTCAGAACTGCTTTCATTGTGTCCTATACATTTTGGATTGTTGTGTTTTCGTTGTCATTCGTTTTCCAGAATGTTTTCAATTTCTTCTTTGATTTAATTGGTAACCCAATCAATATTTAATAACATGCTATTCAGCTTCCAACTGTTTGAGTGTTTTGGATTGTTTTTATTGTAGTTTATTTCTAATATTATGTGATTGTGGTCTGAAAAGATGCTTGGTCTGATTTCAATCTTCTTGAATTTGGGGAGACTTTGCTTGTGACCCAGTATGTGGTCTATTTTTGAAAACGTCCCATGTGCCCTTGAGAAGAACATATATTCTGCAGCTGTGGGGTGAATGTTCTGAAGATGTCAATTAAGTCCATCTGATCTAGTGAGTCATTTAGGATTGTTGTTTCTTAGCTGATTTTTTTGTCTAGAGGATTTATCCAGTATGTCAGTGGTGTTAAAGTTCCCTTCTATGATTGTATTGTTGTCTGTCTCTCTCTTGATATCTTCCAGTTTTTTTAATGTATTTGGGTGCCCTGCATTGGGTGTATATATGTTTACCAGGGTTATATCCTTTTGTTGTATCGATCCCTTTAGTGTTATGAAGTGGCCTTCCTTATCTCTTGTTATGGCCTTCACTTTGAGGTCTATTTTGTCAGATATAAGTATTGCTACCCCAGCTTTTTTTCATTTCCATTTTCCTGAAAGATATTTTTCCATCCCTTCACTTTCAGTCTGTGTGAGTCCCTTGTTCTGAGGTGCGTCTCTTGTAGACAGCATATATATGGGTCATGTTTTTTTATTCATTCAGCCATCCAATGTCTTTTGATTGGAGCAATTAGTCCATTTACATTTAAAGTTATTATTGAAAGGTACTTGTTTGTAGCCGTTTTTATTTTTTGAGGTTATGTTCCTTTTTACTTTTTTTGTTTCTTCTTTCTACAGCATTCCCTTTAGCATTTCTTGCATTGCTGGTTTGGTAGTGATAAATTCCCTTAGCCTTTTTTTGTCTGTGAAGCTCCTGATTTTCCCTTCAATTTTGATTGATAGTCTTGCTGGATAGAGTATTCTTGGATTGAGTCCCTTGCTTTGCATCACTTTGTATATTTCCTTCCATTCTATTCTAGCTTGATGTGTTTCTGTTGAAAAATCATTTGATAATCTGTTGGGGGATCCTTTTTAACAACAGATACGAACTCAGGGAATTTGTTTCCCATGACTCATCTCCATGCTCAGGGAGGGAGGCAGTCCTGAATTTGAGCATAGGTGCATGACCTTGGGGAGATTGTTTTCTGCAACCAGATCCTATGCCCACACAGGGAGGTAGCACTGAATTTGAGTGTGGAGGTGAAAATCTGGAGAGTTTGTTTCCCATGACCAGACCCTGCACCTTAGCAGAGAGGCTACAGTGAATTTGAAGCTGGATGTATGGTCACTTTGAGGTCTATTTTGTCAGATATAAATATTGCTACCCCAGCTTTTTTTTTTTCATTTCCATTTGCCTGAAAAATATTTTTCCACCCCTTCACTTTCAATCTATGTGAATCCCTTGTTCTTAGGTGGGTCGCTTGTAGATAGCATATATATGGGTCATGTTTTTGAACTCGAGTGTGCACCGTGGAAAACAGCCTTCTGTGTGTGCTTGCCCTGAATCAAAGTCAGGTGGCACTGCCCCTTAGTGTGGGTGTGGGGTCTGGTCACACAGGTATGCACTGTGGAAAACAGACTTCCTATATCCATGTACCCAGGCTCAAATTCAGTGTTGCCTCCCTGTGTAGGCACAAACTCCCCGAGACCACACATCCAGGCTCAAATTCACTGTAGTCTCTCTGCTAAGGTTCAGTGCTATCTCCCTGCCCTGTGGGGGCTCGGGATCTGGTCGCAGAAAGCCACCTCCCTAGGGATGAGCAACTAGGTTGGAATTCTACGCAATCTCCTTGTCTGTGCATGGAGACTAGTCTCAGGAAACAAATGGGAAACAAATTCCCTGAGTTCGTGTCCCCGCCTCTCTCTTGCAGCCTTTAAGATTCTTTCTTTGTCAATAACATTTGCCATTGTAATTATGGCATGTCTTGGTGTGGGTCTTTTGGGATTCATCTTGCTTGATACTCTTTATACTTGAATAACTTTTTTCTTCCCCATATCAGAGAAATTTTCTGTCATTATTTCTTCAAATAAATTTTCTAATCCTTGCTGCTCTTCTTGTCCTTCTGGCAGCCCTATTATATATATGTTATTTTGTTTTGCATTGTCCCAAAGCTCCCTTAGGCTCTCCTCCTGCTTTTTAACTTTTTTCTCTAGTTGCTGTTTAGATTGGGCTTGTTTCTGTAACTGATCTTTTAACTCGCTGATTCAGTCCTCTGCTTCTTCTGGTCTATTGTTGAAGCCTTCCATGGTGTTTTTGATTGTAGCTGTATTATTTTTCATTTCTTCCTGATTTTTGCATAGGTTGTTGATTTTCTCGTCCATCTGGTATATGAACTGTATGACCATTACTCTGAATTCTTTTTCTGTCATGTTGCATGCTTCCATTTCATTTATTTCCTTACTTGGTGATTCCTCCTTTTCTTTCCTCTGGGGATTGCTTCATTGTTTCCCCATTCTGACTATCACCAGAAGGTTCAGATGTTGAGTTATGGGGGGCCTAGACTGTGTGCAGTGGGAGTTTTGCACCTTCCAAGTGTCACTGAAGAGCTCTGATACCAAGATGTGTGGTTGCTGTGGGTTGGTGGGAACCATGCTCGTCCTGGGTCAGAGTCACAGGTGCTTAGTGTGGCCTCATGTATACATCTAGAATCAGGGACCGTGCTTATGCCATATTGAAACAGAGAACCCACTGGCATGTGCCAAAAATCAAAGTCCCCTATTGCCTGTCAAGAGTCGGAGACTCCCTGTGTCCATGCTGATAACTGAGTATCAGAGTCTCTGTTTCTTGGTGCTTCCTCACACTGAGAATCAGGTCCCTGTGTGCACATTTGCCAAGAATTGGAGTCACTGGCTCTTAGTGTGAATGTACTGGAAATCAGGGATCTCAGGTGCATAAGGAGGAATGGAGTCTAGTCACTGGTGGTCAATGCTGTCTCTTGTGTGGAGATTCAGTGTTCCCAATCTTCCCAGGAGACTGGGTTGTTTGGTCATACTGTATTGGCAGGAGGTCCACTTCTGCCCTGTGGTAAACAGCCTTTTGTGTGTACTTGCCCTGAATCAAAGTCAGGTGGCACTGCCCCTTAGTGTGGGTGTGGGGTCTGGTCATGCAGGTGTGCACAATGGAAAACAGACTCCCTGTGTCTATGTACCCAAGCTCAAATTCAGTGCTGCCTTCCATTGTGGACACAGGGTCTGGTCATGGGGAACAAACTCTCTGAGACCATACATCCAGGTTCAAATTCACCACAGCCTCTCTGCTAAGGTGCAGGGCCTGGTCATGGGAAACAAACTCCCCAGATTTGCACCCCAGCGCGCAAATTCAGTACTATCTCCCTGCATGGATGTAGGATCTGGTCACAGAAAACAATCTCCCCAAGGTCATGCACCTATTGCTCAAATTCAGGACTGCCTCCCTGCCTGGGTGTGGAGAAGAGTCATGGGAAACATATTCCCTGAGTTCATAAGTCTGGGCTCAAGTTCAGCGCTGTCTCCCTGCCCTGTGGGGGCGTGGGATCTGGTCGCAGAAAGCTATCTCCATAGGGATGAGAAGCTAGGCTGGAATTCCACTCAGTCTCCCTGCCTGTGCATGGAGATTAGTTGCAGGAAACAAACTTCCTGTGTCTGACACCAAGGCTCAAAGTCAGGCAGAGTCGCTACTGTTTTGTGTGTGCAGAAAGCCTTATTGTGTGGCTGGGGTCTGGTAGTTTCTATGTCCCTGCCGTGGGGATGGTGGGGAAGGGGGGTTGGCTTTGTGACTCACAGAAATCTGTGGCTGGGTGCCTAAAGTCCTAGTGTCCTTGGGTCTGCAGCTATGGTGGTAGGTCTTCTACTAGAGTAGCTGTAGGGTCCTGGTTTGCTTCTGAGACCAAACCAGGGTGGTGGCGAGGCTAGGATCCTAGTCTCAAGCAGTTCTCTTCTTCAAGATGGTGTGATCTCACTGAAACCGATTTGGCTCAGGTTGGGCTGCAGACTGAAAGGTCCCAGGTTTGATTCTGGTCAAGGGCATGTACCTTGGTTGTGGGCACATCCCCAATAGGGGGCGTGCAGGAGGCAGCTGATCGATGTTTCTCTCTCATCAATGTTTCTAGCTCTCTATCCCTCTCCCTTCCTCTCTGTGGAAAATCAATAATAATTAAAAAAAAAAGATAGCGTGGTCTTTGTGCCGCCGTTGTCCTCCCTGTAGTGTTTGCAATGGCCACAGGGTTTTGCTGAATAAGACTGCCTGGATTGGCAGTCCCCTGGAAGAACCATCAGGTCTAACTGTCCCTATTTCCCTCACATCCACACCCACACACATCCACACACACCTCTATCACTCCCTCACTCTCTCACACAGTCTCCCTTCCTATCTTTCTGCGAGTCGCTATCTTGCCTTTTAGCTATATTTCTCTTATTATACATGAGGCCAACTATCTCTTTATAATTTAAAACTCATTTGTATTTTCCCCTTCTGTTAACAGTTCATTTTATTCATTTTTATTTGACTTTTTTTGAAGGAGCTTTTTGCATATTAAGGAAATTTACCTTTTATCTTTGTATCATGCAGAATCCCAGCAGGAAACTAGTGGGATGCTCAAATCAGTTTAATTTGAGAAAGGTTTAATACTGGGATATTTACAGGTATGTAGATAGGGAATAGATGGAGTTTGAGTCAGCTGCCTGAAGGATGCCACTGGAGGGAGTAGCTCCCTGAGGTCCAGGGAGAAAGCTGCGTGGAGAGCCATGTCTGAGAGGATACATCTCCTATTGTTGGAGCTTCCATCCCATGAACCCAAATAGAAACCAGAGGGCAAGGGAGGCTGTGGGATGAGCCCCTGCAGGTCAGCTGCCATTACGGGAAACTGGGAAGATAGGGAATCTGGAGGAGCAAAAGGGAAGACATTCAGCACACATCCATTGTATGTCTTTGGAGTTGATTTATGCTTCTTTCAAATTATTTTTTTTAATTTAGTAGAAGCAATAGTTTCTTTTATAGCTTTTGGACTTGTGTGAAATTTAGAAAGGCCTTTTTCATTCTCAGGTAATTAAAAATATGAACTCCATGTTTACTTCTGGCCTTTTATGGTTTTACTATTAACATTAAAATTTTAGTCCACTTGAATTAATTTTGATGTTAGGAGGGAGGTAGGCATCCAATTTTCAACATTATATATTCAATAACATATTCCCCCCCCCCAATGATTTGAAATGTTATTGATGAACAAAAGCATGTATGAATGGATGAATGAATTGGTAGCACTGCTATACCATCAACTCCACAGCACTAGACCTCATTGTTACCCCTGGGCCCTGCCTGGATTTCATCCCCAAGCTCTTTCACACCCAGAGTGTCCTTTGAATCTCCATAGTGGAGGTGGTTGGGGTTGACACGATAATGTAGTTCCTGGGTGGTACAAACAAGCTGGTGGAGAGTGGGGATAGGAATGGGCATGCCTAGCAAATGCTAGTCCTGGGCGTGTATGGATAAAGCTGCAGAAATGGGTGCATGCACATGGGCAAGCGTGGGCCTGAGTCAAGTGTATACATGTGTGTGACTTTGCTAGCTATTATGTTCAGGTGGATCAGCACATCAGCCAGGTATGTGTATGCAGTCAGGTGTGTATTTACAGGTGTGCCTGCTACTTCTTGTGCCACTTACTTTCCAGCCTGAGAGTCAAGAAATCTCAATTCCTGGGTAGGAGGTAGGGTAGATATGGGGAGGCAGGTTTATAAAACCTGTTTTTGCTCTGGCTCACCAGCAGTGTGGTCAGAACTGAGAACCTGGAATCTGGACCCCGTGATGCTATATCCCTGGATGGGGGAGATCCTGCTCAGAGCTTTGGAAGGCCATGGTATGAAAAATTAGTAGCTGGTCAAGATCCAGTCAGAACTTAGATTCCACCTGCACATCAAACAAGGCAGTTCTCAGGGCTAGAGTGTCCACCTCACCCCAGGTCAGGAGGGCCCAGCTGCAGAAAAGGTCTTATTCAGTTCACTCCCCACACACAGATTCTAGGTGGGGAAACAGATGCCCAGAAAGAATCCTAGAGTCTCTGGTCAGCAGCCCACCTGGTGTGAACCCTTTGAGTTGGATGTGGACAAGCATAGTAGAAGAGCAGCTCCCCACTGCCACTTCCCTTGATGTTTCCCCTGATGGTGAAGGCACTGGGCTCCCTAGAGGGAGGGTGATTGTGTGTGTGTGAGAGGGAGAAAGTGGAGATCTAGGCAGAGGTACTGCTACACAAATGAAACCCTAAATGCTGGAAGGACTTTTCGGAGACAGCATCCTCAGCCCCCCAGCCGTGTGCCCTGTGCTCACTGGAGGGATTTCTGGGGCCCTGACTTCATCCCTGACTGCAGTGTAGGAGTTTTGGCTGAGCCTCCACTTGGTTCCTTCTCTCTCATCTTTCCTGGCTCAGCCTCTGAGCCCCTGAACATCTCCAGACTTGCTTCCTGCACTCAGCCCCTCAGTCAGTTGGTCAATATTCATAAGACTGCTTAGGTAGGCCACATCCTGGGGGACAGATGAAAGAGAACAGGACCCTGGACTCTTGCAGGAGGATTCAGCCCAGACCCTGAAAATGGATGCCCTGAAAATGGGGATAGGGAAGGACAGACCAGGTAGTAGGGACAGAATGTTCTAAGAGTGAGAAGCTGTCCTCTTGAGGATCATGGGGTAGAGTGGGGGCTCCAGGCTTCCCTAGGTCAGGTGTCTCGGGGGGGTGGGAACGGTGGCCTGTTCCACTGGGAGTTAAGTTTCCTTCTGGCAGCTCCTTCTCACGCAAAGGGCCGGAAGGGTTGGGGGCCCATTGTTCCCTGGCACGCTAACAGCCCAGCTTCTGGGTGGGGGAGCAGTGGAAGGAAGTGGGCTGAGTCCAGGCCCTGGCAAGACCCCAATAGTAAGAGGGTGCAGGGTCCTGGGAATGCTGACTTACACATGTGTGCCTGATGTAAGCACAGTGGCACATGCCATGTATGTCATGGGTTTGGTTCTATCCTGAAACTATCCTTTCCAGCCTTCTTAGTGTGTGTGTGTGCATGTGCGCGCGTGTGTGTAATACTTGGCACTTTACACACTTTATCTCATCAAGCTTCCATCAAACCTGTGAAGTTAGGTTTATCTTGCACAGTTGCAAAATGAGAAAATCTAGACTTCAGAAAGGTTTTGCAATAGGCGCAGGGTTAGTGGAGGAGCTGGAATTTAGGCCTCTCTATGTAAGCCAGCCTCCTGCCTTGACCCCTTTTCCTTTTCCAGATCATGCTGGGTGTTGTACTCATTAATTCCTGGCCCAGGATGGAGTAGGGGGTGCAGAGGTGAAGGACCAGAGGTAAAGAGGTGGCTTTGGGAAGTGTATCAAGTGTTACCATATTATCCTTCTAAGATCATAAAAATCCGCTGGCACTTAGAGGCCGCAGGGAGAGCACAGGTGGCCTCAGTGGAGACCAGAGGCTGCCTCCTTCATTAGAGTGAGATAATGGGCACGTGCACAGCCATAGAGCCCATCACCACAGCCG
Source organism: Lasiurus cinereus (assembly GCA_011751065.1). Lineage (NCBI taxonomy): Eukaryota > Metazoa > Chordata > Mammalia > Chiroptera > Vespertilionidae > Lasiurus > Lasiurus cinereus. Next base: position 21,690,346 of record JAAGEH010000032.1, read on the forward strand.
CACATCTTTGAATTAAAGCCCCAACTCCAGAGGAATCCTGCGAACTGGGTGTTATGTCATGATGAAGGAGTAAACTGGTGTGCAGGGTCTTGGGAGGCTAATTTTGAGGAGGGGATCACTGAGTGATGTGAAAGGGCTTAGGATGTGAATGCCTCAGGAACAATGATAAGGATAAGGTAGAGGGCAGATTTATAAACTGACTTTAAAAAAATATGTTATTTTAAAAAATATATTTTATTGGGTTTTTTTTTTTTACAGAGAGGAAGGGAGAGGGATAGAGTTAGAAACATCAATGAGAAACATCCATCAGCTGCCTCCTGCACGCCCCCTACTGGGGATGTGCCCGCAACCAAGGTACATGCCCTTGACCGGAATCGAACCTGGGACCTTTCAGTCCGCAGGCTGATGCTCTATCCACTGAGCCAAACCGGTTTTGGCAAAAATATGTTTTTATTGATTTTTAGAGAGAGAGGAAGGGAGAAGGATAGAGAGATAGAAACATTGATAAGAAAGAAACATCATCAATTGGCTATCTCCTGCATGCCCCATACTGGGAATCAAGCCTACAACCCGGGCATGTGCCCTGACTGGGAATGGAACTAGCGACCTTCTGGTGCACGGGAAATGCTCAACTAACAGAGACATACCTGTTAGGGCATGGACTGACTTTTTTTCTTTTTTTTTCTCCACACAAGCTTTGGACTAGAAAATACAGCTTCTGCTTGATTTCTCTGTGGCACCCCCTCCTCCTGCCCCCCACACAGGGCATTCACTACCCTTCTTTCAGATAGTTTGCCAACTCCTCAGATTTCTTTGTCAATTGGAAAGCCTTCCTTGCGGAGCAAGTTGCCTTAAGACTGAAACTTATCTGGGCAGATCTGAAGGGTCCTCAGGGACTGGAAAAAAGGAGCCAGGCAGAACCACCTGGTGCACTATCATAGCCTCCTTCAGTGAAGGGGTGAGTTGGTTTGGAGTAAGAACACTGGTGGTTTTTCTTTTAATTTGTTAGGAGGTTTGAGAGGACTTGAGGGCAAGGTTGCTTTGCACTGAGGGCTTGAAGATGGTTGGGCAAGAAAGGAAAATGACAAATAGAGGCTCTTTTGTAGCTCTGCTAGTTCCCCCCTATGCCATTGTCTCTCTTGGCAGGGCCCACCTGTTGAAATCACAGTGTGCAGTGACTATTTGGACCAGTGATAGACATGGCTGCAAGGGAACTCAATTATTGACAAACATGTGACCTCTGACCTATATGGCCTGCCCCAGAAAGATGGCTTGAATTGATCAAGTGCCTCTCTCAACAACTTAAACTACGTTATATAAAGGGTGGTAGTGATATTTGAGATAAAAGGATCTGAACTGCACATGCTGGGAGGCTTAGAGAAGTCACTTAATTTTCCCTCTGAGGCAGAGGTGGGATTCCCAGCCTAAGGCTTTTCCTATCTTTCATCTCCACCAAATTTACCCCATCCCAGTGGGCCACACCTCAAAGTTTGCCAGACCTTCAGGGGATTTTGCCTATAGCGTTAGGTGAGGCTGACAGAGCTGGGCCATTGTTCAAGGCTGGACCCTCAGGTTTATAGGGCTTCAGAAGACCAAAAGGTGGCTAAAGATGGAGGTCTGGGACCCAGAGAGGGCGAAGGACTTAACCATTTTCACCCACACCTAGAACTTGAGCTCAGGGCTAGGAACCCTCCAACTAAGTGCCCTTTCTACCTCTCTTCATAATTTATTGATCATGTTGTATTTCTGAGCTGCCCTGTTCTATCCAGGCAGTCCTGACTGAGGGAGTGAGGTAAGGTACAAGGAAAGGCTCTTCACAAGGTGTAGAGAACACAGCCCTAAATCCCTCCTGCACCAACTCCCACATTATGCTTTCTCAATCTAAAGGGGATATAATGGCTCCCACTTCCTAGGGTTGTTGTGAAAACAGCCTGGGGTTATAAGTGTCCAGGGCATGCCCAGGAAAGAGCAGGCAGAACTGTTTCAGCCTGCCTGCAGCCTGCTATGAGGGCAGAATTGGTGAGGGGGAGGGAGAGCAAAGTCTCCATGTCCTACTTTGGCTCTGGCCAGAAAGAAGCCCTAGACCAGCCTGAGTGAGTTAAATATTGGCCAGGTGTGCGTGAGAAGCTTAGGTCAACACCTGATCAAAGGGAGCCAGATGGGGCATTAACTATTGGGTGACGACTGGGCCTGAAACTCCCCAGGGATCTGGGCCTTGGTGGAGTCTTGGATTGACAATCTGGCAATGTCTGTCAATCATTGGAGTTTTCCACTAGTTTAGGACTCTGAAAGATACGACCATGTCCCCCAAACTGGAGCTTCCAGAGCAAGGCCATGTTTCCTTCCTCAGACTAGGCCATGTTTCCTGAGATTCCCAGGATTGGGCTGGGGCCCTCCCATCAGATGGGGATTCTCAGAGCAGGCTTATTTCCCCTTCAGACTGGGACCCATTGGAGCTGTGTCTCCTCCACAGTTTGTGATGTTCAGGATAGGGTCATGCCCTACTCAGCCTCAGATTCCCAGGGCAGGACTCTGTCTTCTTCCTCAGATTGGGGTCTCCTAGGGCAGAGCTGTTCCTCCTTTGACAGGTGAGCTCAGTCTTATTTCAGATGGAGGTTCCCTGAAGAGTTGGATTTTATATATATATAAAACTAAGCCATAAAAAATAATGAAATCTTGCCATTTGTGACAACATGAATGACCTAGAGGTTATTATGCCAAGTGAAATAAGTGAGAGAAGAATAAACTTATGTGATACAGTAGAAGCAATTCTAAGATGGAAGTTCATAGCAATAAATGCTCACATCAAGAAACAAGAAAATCTCAAATAAACAACCTAACTTTACAAATACAGTGGTACCTCGAGATATGAGTTTAGTTCGTTCCATAACCTTGAGGTGTGGGAAACTATTAGACGCTCGAGTGGAGGTAAACTGGTGGGTCGTGTGCAGCCGGCCGATCCTCGAGATTACTCGTATCTCAAATGTTGTGCGTATTTCAAAGCAAAAATAGCTCGCTCGATTGCTCATATCTCAAAAATCTCGTATGTTAGGGCACTCATATCTCAAGGTACCACTGTACTGACTTATTTCACTTATATGTAGATTTAAAAAATTAAACAGATGAATAAACAAAACAAATAGACTCATAGACAAAAAACAACAACAAATCAATTGTTGCCAGAGGATTAGGCGGTGAGAGGATGGGTGAAGGGGATTAATAAGTACAAACTTAACAAAATAAAAAACAACCAACTGAATGGGAGAAGATATTTCCAAACAACAGCTCCCAGGTATGTCATCTATCTATCTATCTATCTATCTATCTATCTATCTATCTATCTATTTCTATAAATCTGTATTGTTGAAAGTGTTATATATGCCCCCCTTATCCCATTAATCCCCTCCTGCCCTTCCATCCCCCTAGGCATTTACCACCTTATTGTCTTTGTCCATGGGCCATGCATATGTAGATACAAGGTCTTTGGTTGATTAACTCCCACCCACCCACCCTCCCTTTAAGATTCCACATTCTGTTCTATGCTTCCATTTTTCTGGATCCACTCCGTTCATCAGTTTATTTTGTTACTTAGATTCCACATATGAGTGAGATCATGTGATACTTGTCTTTCTCTGACTGACTTATTTCAGAAAGCATGATACTCCCAGGTCCTTCCATGCTGTCTCAAAGGGTAAGAGATCCTTTCTTTTTTACAGCTGCATAGTATTCCACAGTGTAAATGTACCACAGGTGTTTTTTTTATTTATTTAATAAATATTTATTGTTCAGATTATTATCATTGTTCCTCTTTTTCCCCACATAGCTCTCCTTTACCCAGATCCCACCGCTCCCTCTACCCTTACCTTCCCCCACATAGACCTTATCCATAAGTGTATGATTTTTGTCCAGTCTCTCCCCGTACCCCTCTCACCATTTTCCCCCTGAGAATTGTCAGTCCACTCCCTTTCTGTACCCCTGATTCTATTATATTCACCAGTTTATTCTGTTAATCAGATTTTTAATTCACTTGATTTTTAGGTTCACTTGTTAATAGATATGTATTTGTTGTTCATAATTTTTATCTTTACCTTTTTCTTCTTCTTCCTCTTCTTAAATAGTACCTTTCATCATTTCATATAATACTAGTTTGGTGTTGATGAACTCCTTTAGTTTTTTCCTTATCTGTCAAGCTCTTTATGTGCCCTTCAATTCTGAATGATAGCTTTGCTGGGTAGAGTAATCTTGGTTGTAGGTTCTTGCTAGTCATCACTTTGAATATTTCTTGCCACTCCCGCCTGGCCTGCATCGTTTCTGTTGAGAAATCAGCTAACAATCCTATGGGTTCTCCCTTGTAGGTAACTGTTTTTCTCTTGCTGCTTGTAATATTTTGTCTTTTGCTTTTGGTATTTTAATGATGATGTGTCTTGGTGTGGTCCTCTTTAGATTCTTTTAGTTTGGGGTTCTGTGTGGTTCCTGGACTTGTAAGTCTATTTCTTTCACCAGGAGGGGGAATTTTTTAGTCATTATTTCTTCAAATAGTTGCTCTCCCACTTCTTCTGGCACCCCCATAATTCTGATGTTGGTACGCTTGAAGTTGTCCCAGAGGCTCCTTACACTATCTTCACATTTTTGGATTCTTTTTTTTCTTTTTGCTTTTCCAGTTGAGTGTTTTCTGCTTCTTTATACTTCAAATTTTTGACTTGATTCTTGCCTTTTTCTAGTCTGCTGTTAGGTCTCTGTATAATATTTTTTTATTTCAGTCAGTATATGTTTAATTTGTAGTTGGTTCTTTTTCATCTTCTCTTGAGTCTCACTTAATTTATCTATCTTTTCTAGGAAATTCTTGAAAAACCTTATAACCATGGTTTTGAACTCTACCCAGTCGTTTGTTTTCCTCCATTTCTTTTATTTGGGATGTGCTCCTTTGTCTTCACATTTTCGCTGCTTCCCTGAGTTGGTAGAGTAGCTTTGTGTGCTAGGTGTCCTATATGGCCCAGTACCTCCGCCTCCCCAGTTACCTGAGGTGGACTCTCTTGGTGCACCCCTTTGTGGACTGTGTGTACAGCATTGTTGTAGTTAAGTCTTGATTGTTGTTGGTATCATTGGGAGGAATTGACCTCCAAACCAATTGGTTGTGAGGATCAGCTGTGTCTATGCCAGGAGAACTTCTGTGCTGGAGTCAGCCTTATGATATAAGACTTGCAAAATTGTAAAAGCCTTTGTGTTCAACTTGGATTGGGCGGAGTCTCAGAGCTGAGCATACAGCCTTGGCTTCCCATCGGCCCTGCCCTAATGAGGCCCCTGGGTCTCAGTGTCCCTTAGTAATTGCTGCAGCCCTCTCTGTGGACACTCGTGCTCGTACACCTCCAGACCTCTACCTTTCATGTCTCCCCTGAGTTTCTGTGTGCTCCAGGAACCCATATGAGTCTGAGTCCCCAGGGTCTCACCTGAAACTTAGGTTCAGTGCAGTCGGAACTGGATTTCAGTGCAGTTGGGAGGTTCCATCTTCTTCCTGCTAGAGAAAGCCAGCAGCACAATCAACAGTTAGTCTTCTCTGCACGCACTAGTGTGCATGCTTCCAGACCTCTGCCTTTCGTGGATCCCCTAAGTTTCCATGCACTCCTCTTTTTTCATGACCTGGAACTGGGGTTCAGTGCAGTCGGAACTGGGATTTGGTGCAGTTGGGAGTTTCTATCTCCCTCCTGCCAAAGGAAGGAGACACTCCATCGTCTGTGCTCTTCACAGGCATATCTCTGTACCTCAGCTTTTTGCAGCTCCTCTGAGTCTCCATGAGGCCCTCTCTTTCCTTCTAGTTGTGGAATTTCCATTCAGCCAGCTTCCCTATGGTTCTGGATGATGTCTGTTCTGTCTTTTAGCTGTAGTTTTGAAATTATTGTGTGAAGCAGCAGTTTAGGTGTTCACCTATGCTGCCATCTTGGTTTCTCCCTTGCTTTTTTTTTTTTTTAATCCACTCAAATACTGAAGGGAATTTGGGCTGTTTCTAGATCTTAGCTATTGTAAATTGTGCTGCTATAAACATAGGGGTGCATACATTCTTCCTGATTGTTTTTATATTAAGGATATATTCCTAGAACTGGGATCAGTGGGTCAAATGGCAGTTCCATATTTAATTTTTTTTTTAAGAAACTGCATACTGTTTTCTTTCTTTCTTTTTTAAAAAAATTTTTTATTGACTTCCTAGAGGAAGTGGAGGGAGAGAGAGATACAAATATCAATGATGAGAGAGAATCATTGATAGGCTGCTTCCTGCACATGCCCTACTGGGTATTGAGCCATAACCCAAGCATGTGCCCTTGACTGGAATTGAACCTGGGACCCTTCAGTCCACAGTTTGATGCTCTATCCACTGAGCCAAACCAGCTAGGTCCATACTGTTTTTCTTTTTTTTTTTCAATGTGCATATTACACTTTTATTTTATAGGGTTATATACCTATGTATACATAATGGGATATTATTCAGCCATGACAAAGAAGATTATGCTGACATTTGCAACTCATGAATGGATTTTGAAGATATTATACTAAGTGAGATAAGTCAGAGAAAGACACATACTGTATGATCTCACTTATGTGTAGAATCTAAAACAAAACAAACTCACTAATACAGAGAAAAGATTGCTGGTTGCCAGAGGGGTGGGGCTGGTGGGGATGGCATACTGTTTTTCACATTGGCTGCACCAGTCTGCATTCCCACCACCAATGTACTGAGGGTTCCCTTTTCTTCACTTCCTCAGTAGCACTTGTCCTTTGTTGATTTGTTGATGATAGCCATTCTGGTGTGAGGTAATGCCTTATTGTCATTTTAATTTGCATCTTTCTGATGATCAGTGACTTTGGGCATTTTTTATAAGTCTCTTGGCCATCTGAATGTTCACTTTGAAGAAGTATTTATTTAGGTCCTTTGCCCATTTTTAAGTTTGATTGTTGTCTTCCTTTTGTTAAGTCGTACAAGTTCATTATATATTTGGGACTAGAAGCCTGGTGCAGAAATTTGTGTACAAGAGGGGGAGGGTCCCCTCAGCCCAGGCTGCACATTCTCAATCCAGGACCCCTTGGGAGATGTCCAATTGCCAGTTTAGGCCCAATCCTGGGGATCAGACATCCCTCTCATAATCCTTGACTGCTGGCTCCTAACTGCTCACCTGCCTGCCTGCCTGATTGCCCCTCATTACCACCCCCCCCCCCCCACCAACCTGGTTGCTCCCACTTCCCTTCTGCCGGCCTGGTCACCCCATGCAGCCTATTGTTCTGTTGTTTGGTCTCCCTCACTAATCATCCTGCCTGCCAGGTCACTCCATGCAGCCTGCTGCCTGATCATTTGGTCATCCTTCAAACTCCCCTGCTGGCCTGGTTGCCCCATGCAACCTGCTTCTTGGTCATTTGGTCATCCCTCACTAACCCCCCTGCTGGCTGGGTCATCCCATGCATCCTGTTTGGCTGTCTGTTTGGTTGCAATGTTTGCTTAGGCTTTTATATAGATATATATTAACACTGTGTCAGATGTATCATTGCCAAATATGTTCTTCCATACAGAGGGCTCCCTTTTTGTTTTGTTGATGGTTTCTTTTGCTGAAGCCTTTTATTTTGATATAGTCCCATTTGTTTATTTTCTCTTTAGTTTCCTTTGCCGTAAGAGATGTTTATGTAAACATATTGCTTTAAGAGATGTCTGAGATTTTTCTGCCAATGATTTCTTCTAGGATTTTTATTATTTCCTGACTTATATTTAAGTCTTTTATTCATTTTGAGTCTATTCTTGTGTATTGTATCATTTGGTGGACTATTTTAATTTTTTTTGCATGTATCTTTCCAATTTGCCCAGCACCATTTACTGAAGAGACTGTCTTAACTCCATTGTTTGCTCTTGCCTCCTTTTTCAAATATTGAGTGTAATGGCTTTGGTTGATTTCTGGATTCTCTGTTCTGTTCTATTGATCTATATGCCTATCTTTATGCCAGTACCAGGCTGTTTTGATTATGGTGGCTTCATGTATAGCTTGATATCTGGTATTGTGATTCCTCCAACTTTGTTCTTTCTCAAACTGCTGCAGCTACTTGGGATCTTATTTTGTTCCAAATAAAATTCTGGAGTGTTTGTTCTAGATCTGTGAAATATGCTCTTGGTATTTTATAGATTTCATTGGATCTGTAGATTGCCTTGGGTATTATGGACATTTTAATGATGTTGATTCTATCAATCCATGAACCCGGTGTATTCTTCCACTTGTTTATATCTTCCTTTTTTATTTTTTAAAAATATATTTAATTTATTTTTTACAGAGAGAAGGGAGAGAGTTAGAAACATCAATCAACTGCCTCCTCCACACCCCCCACTGGGGATGTGCCTGTAACCAAGGTACATGTCCTTGACCGGAATTGAACTTGGGACCCTTCAATTAGCAGGCCAACACTCTATCCATTGAGCCAAACCAGTTAGGGCTATATCTTTTTGCACCTCTTTTTTTCAATGTCCTGTTGATTTCAGAGTACAGATCTTTTACATTCTTGGTTAGGTTTATTCCTAAGTATCTTACTTTTTTTGTTGCAATGGTAAATGTGATTTTTAAAAAATTTCTCTTTCTGAGAGTTCACTACTGGTGCATAAAATGCTATGGATTATTTGGTGTTAATTTTGTATCCTGCTGCATTTCCAAATTCATTTATTAAATCTAGAAGTTTCTTGATAGTCTTTTTTTTAAAATTTCTTTATTGAATATGGTATTAGATATATGTCCTTATTCCCCCATTACCCTTCTAACTCCCTCCACTCATGCCCTCACCCCCCTATTGTCTATGTCCATTGGTTATGCTTATATGCATGCATACAAATTCTTTGGTTGATCTCTTGATGGAGTCTTTAGGGTTTTCTCTGTATAGTATTATGTCATCTGTGAATAATCCATTTACATTTAAGGTTATTATTAACTAGAGGCCCAATGCATGAAAATTTGTGCACTCAGGGACGAGGTCCCTCAGCCTGGTCAGTGCCCTCTCACAGTCTTGGAACCCTTGGGGGATGTCCACCTGCTGGGGGATCAGGCCTAATCTGGCAGTCAGATATCCCTCTGGCAGCCCAGGAGACCTTGGTGAATGTCTGATTGCAGCTTAGGCCCACTCCCCCAGGGCCTAAGCCACAGTTGGACATTTTAGTGCTGCCAGGGAAGCAGGAGAGGCTCCTGGCACCCCTGCTGTGCTTGTAGCCTTTAACCCAGCTTATGCTTGAGCAGAGCTCCCCCTGTGGAAGCACACTAACCATCAGGGGGCAACTCCTGCATAGAGTGTCTGTCCCCTTGTGGTCAATGTGTGTCATAACGACTGGTCATTCTGCTGTTAGGGTCAATTTGCATATTATCCTTTTATTTTATAAAATAGGCATTTTATTTATTTATTTAAAAAATTTTAACATACAGAGGTACCTCGAGATATGAATTTAATTCATTCTGTAACCTTGAGGCATGGGAAACTATGAGACGCTCGAGTTGTGGTAAACTGGTGGGTCATGTGCAACCGCTGATCTGCGCGATTACTCGTATCTCAACTGTTGCTCGTATTTCAAAGCAAAAATCGCTCACTCGATGGCTCGTATCTCAAAATCTCATATGTTAGGGCACTCGTATCTCAAGGTACCACTGTATATTTTTAATGAATTTTACAGAGAGGAAATGAGTGGGATAGAGAGTTAGAAACATTGATGAGAGAGAAACATCGATCAGCTGCCTCCTGCACACCCCACACTGGGAATGTGCTCGCAACCAAGGTACATGCCCTTGACCAGAATCAAACCAGGGACCTTTCAGTCCGCAGGCTGACGCTCTATCCACTGAGCTAAGCCGGCTAGGGCTGCTTTTCACAGCGAGATGTTATGTGGGTACTCTTCTCAGTTCTGGTGCCTTCTGCTGAGGCGCCCAGCTTGAAGATTAGACCCTAGGTTCTCAGTGGCAACTCCCAACATCTGAGATATTTCTCTGGAACTTCAGTTGCTATCTGTGGGAGCCTGGCCAGCCCTTTCATGCCTCTACCTCCCCTAACAGTCTATGCAATCTCCACTTTCCATCCATGATTATCAGGGTTCTCTTCAGTGAGTCTTCAGTTGATTATTCAGGAATTTTTTCTGTACTTTAGTTGTAATTCCAGTTTGGTCCTGGGAGTGTATCTATGCAGCATCCACTTACTTTGTCACCATTTTTAATCTCCAAATGGTAAAGTTTTCATTCTTTTTTTTAAGGCCAAGTCATATATATATATATATATTAATAGAATGTATATAGCACAGCATTTTTTTATCCACTCATCTATTCATGGGCATTTGGGTTGCTTCCATATCTTGGCTATTGTAAATAATGCTACAATGAACATAGGGGTATATTATTCATATATTCTTTTGAATTAGTGTTTTGGACTTATTCAAAGACATATATGCAGAAGTGGAATCACTAGGTCTTAAGGCAGTTTCATTTTTAGTTTTTTGAGGAATCTTCATACTCTTTTCCATAGTGGCTGTACTAATCTGCATTCCCATAAGCAATGCATGAGGGTTCCCTTTCTCCACATCCTCACCAACACTTGCCATTTGCGGACTTATTGATAATTAGAGGCCTAGTGCACAAAATTTGTGCACTGGGGTGGGGTCCCTTAGCTCAGCCTGCATCCCCTCCAACCTGGGACCCCTCGGGGGATGTCTGACTGCTGTTTGGGCCTAAGTAGACAGTTAGAATCCCTTTTGCAAATCTGGGACCGCTGGCTCCTAACTGCTCATCTGCCTGCCTGCCTGATTTCCATTAACCACTCCCCTGCCAGCCTAATTGCCCTCCCTGCCAGACCAGTTGCCCCCAACTGCCCACCCCTGCAGGCCTGGTAGCCCTCAACTGCCACCCCCCACTACAGATCTGGTCACCTCCACTGCCCTCCTCTGCATGCCTGGTCATCCCTAACTGCCCTCCCCTGCCAGCCTGGTCGCCCCCAACTTCCCACCCCTGCTGGCCATCTTGTAGCCACATAGAGGTGGCCATCTTGTGTGAGGGCATGACGGTCAATTTGCATATTCTTTATTATATAGGATAGCCATTCTGACAGGTGTGAGGTGATATCTTATTGTGTTACAGAAAATTGGAATAACCAAACCATGCTCAGAGAGTTTGGAGTTACATTTAATATGCGCAGGTCCAGAGGAAAATATTTCTCAAATTCTGGGCCCCAACATGCAGAAATTTTCCATATTTATATGTTTTTACCTTCTTTGCCTCCCAAATATGGAATGTTTTCCGCCCCTTTGCAAGTTCTTAAGGAGCTCCTATGTGCTGAGGCCTTGAGACCTCAACCAAAGACCTGGCCTGGTGCCACACTGATAATTTTGTCCAGGAAAGGTTTAATGGCTTCTCTGAAGTGAGAATAGTCTTATTTTCCTTATTATTTAAGCAAGCAAGCATTTACAGAAGCCAATAGCAAGGTTAAAATTTCAAACAGCAGTTTTTATTTAAGATGGATGCTTAATTCCCCCTGTTTTATGTACAAATCAAATCATTAACTCTTGGTCATTGTCAAGAAGGGAGTTATAGCCAAAACCGGTTTGGCTCAGTGGATAGAGCGTCTACCCGCAGACTGAAAGGTCCTGGGTTTGATTCCGGTCAAGGGAATATACCTTGGTTGCAGGCACATCCCCAGTGGGGGGCGTGCAGGAGGCAGCTGATTGATGTCTCTCTCTCATCGATGTTTCTAACTCTCTATCCCTCTCCCTTCCTCTCTGTATGAAATTAATAAAATATATTTAAAAAAAGGGAGTTATATTTACCCCTCAGGACTATAATTTTAATTTTCTGTCTAATAAAGTTAGTGGGCCTACTTATAACATAAGGGCCCAGAATGAGGGCCAGGAGTAATCTTTAGAGAGTCCGAAAAGTCTTGGACTCTCTATTTTTCTTGAGCTGCTTAAACCGGGTGTGATGAAGCCACGTTGGGATTCTGTTGACCTTGACTGCCGTGGAGATGGTCCTTTCCAGGTAGGAGTCAGTTCTTAGGTGGCAAATTTCTTTACCCAAACAGAGTCACCAGGGTGGAAGGGATGAATCGGATCAGAAGTTGGTACAGGCAGAGCGTCTCAGATGTTCTTCTGGATTGCTTCCTGCTGAGAAGGGATGGGGTTTTTCTCAGAGCCAGGAGATCCTTGCTGCCTGTCAGAGGGACGATGAGACCTGGGACAGAAGGAGGTGGGCTTGTGACCTGGCAGAGACAAACTGTAACAAACATTTCAGTTTTAATAACCTCTATTGAAATAGAATTTTTCTCCTTAAAATTACCTCTATGTTCATTAAAAGAGCCAAATCAAGACAAATTTACCTATTGTATTTAACTTGGCCTGATTATTTGCATAAACACAATAAGAATGGTAACCAACTACCTTTGCCAGAATTTCATGATTGAATCTTAGTGTGCCCCATAGGGCTAGGAAGCCAAGCCATCTAGCTGCTGTCTGGCCTTGCCTGCAATATCTGATGAGTTAGATGAATCCCACACTTGCAATGACTTCACCTGGACCCACAATGCAAAATCTACCTTCACATTTTTTCAGACCTCATTCTTCACACACACTTTGCTTTGTTTTTTTTCTGTCCCTCAAGCATTTTTGTCTTTTTTTTCTCTCCAAATCTTTTCCTATCTACTAGTAGTGTCTCTCTTTCTTCTTTTAGGGCTTAGCAGACAGCCTGCACAGCCCCTGGGTCTCAAGTGTCTCTCGGTAATACTTGCAGCTGTCTCTGTGCATGCCTCTAGACATCTGCCTTTCCGGTTCCCTTGTGCTCCGAGCCCCGTGTGAGTTTTGCCCAGAACTGGGGTTCAATGCCATAGGATAAGGGGTTCCGTGCAGTTGGGAGTTTCTGTCTTTCTCCCGCCAGAGGAAGCCAGCCAGGCACTCTGGCACCCGCTCTCTCCATGTGCGCGTCTCCATACCTCAGCTTTTTGCAGATCCTCCGAGTCTCCATGAGCCCCTCTCTTGCGCTCTAGCTGTAGAATTTTTACTCAGTCAACTTTCCTGTGGCTCTGGATGATGTCCATTCTGTCTTTCAGTTGTAGTCTTGAAATCATTGCTCAAGGCAGCAGTTTTGGTGTTCACCTATGCCACCATCTTGGTTTCTCTCACCCTAGGTTTTAAGGCCCATCTCAGTAGCCTTCCTACTCATTGCAGTGCAGAGTGCTTGGGGGTTCTTCAGGGCACAGAGTCGTCCTTATTGCTCCCCTTGTACTCTGACCAACCACCAGTGATGATAGGGCATGGGCTTGATGCTCCAGTGCTAGCCATTTTCAGGGCTCCCAAGCAGGATACCAGTCTTTTCCTTGGCACTCTTATTGGCTTCAAGTCTTCAGAGTTCAGACAGGGCTCTTTAAAAGATGATACACCAGTCAAAGTTTCTGGTCAATAAAACTACTATTGGAAACTGGTCTTAATGAATTTATGCAAAGAAATGTATTGCCATGATTTATTAAGCATTGCCAAATTTCAGAGGAATTATATAAGGAGAAAAATATACTGACCTGTTTTAAGATCTTCTGATTTTCCTTGTCAGTCCTTTTTCTGGATTCTTCAGAGTAATATAATTGTCTTTAATTGACAAGGAGAAATTAAAAATGTGTCTGTATTCAAATAGACAATTATAGCTGTGCTAGTAGTAGGGTTCCCTCTACTTGTCCTTAAAATTTCATATGGTCTCTGGGAGGGGTTATATGCCCTCTGAGAAAGTATTAAGGAAGCTTTATTGCTTTATAGGGTCTCATATGTCACAGAACCTCACGGGGTCTGTAATTCATATAACAAAGGGCTGGAACTCACCACTTTCCTCTGTTCCAGATAGGCCTTCTCCAGTTTCTTAAAGTTGAGGTTTGTGCCACACCTGACATGGTTATGGCCACACAGGCCTGTAAGACAGTATATAGGCTGCCAACTGCCTTTCAATAGAGACCAAAACCACATGGGTATTTTTCTTGCCCATTTGGGCACTTTCCCTTTTGGCAACTACATTCAAATATGTAAAGTTCATGCAATATTATTACCACAATGAAGTATAATATTGGCACTGTGGCCACCTTAGGTAGCCAAATCTTCTGCTACCATATATGACACATGGTAAGGCTATACAAATATCTTAGGGAGATGATTAAGGTCTATTCTTGATCTTCTAACTAAAGCAAAATTGTCTTTGTCTTTTTGGAGTCATGTCCATGAAAATACAGGCATTATCTAAGTCAATTATACAGTTTTCTGCAGGCCACTGTCAGGGCTGTGCATGGTGGCCAGTTCTTCTTTCTAGCCACAAACATGACCTGTCTAATTTCTTAAAATTTATTCTGGCACAGGAGAAAGTTGCTTTGCTATAAATAGGCAGCTTAAGCCCTACATAACTGGGCTTGGAAATCTGCCTAGAAAGCTGTAATTTATAAGTTTAACATGTGGCCTTAGATCCTTCTAACCCACCAGGGTCTCTGCAATCTCTCAGTCAGACTCCTCCTCTCTTGGAGAATCTCAAAGTCCTGAAGGTTCCTTGGTCCAGGGAGAGTGCATTTCCTTTGCTCTTTGACTTTAAGCTGCCAGTCCAAAACAGCCAGAGTTGCAGTTAGAAACAGCTTTGCATATTGCAAAGCACTTCGGTGGCAGTGGCTTGGGTATTAGGCCCCTTGTCTTTCCACCAGTCCCCTTTGTGGCAGAGCAGTGATTAGGCCTCTCCTAAGGGAGTGCACTGGAAAGGGATCTCAGCCCATCCTCTTCCAGCAGCAACAGATACTGAACCCTTTCAGTACATTTGCAAACAGGGAGCTTTCACTAGCTCTATCTGGTGCTTTTACAGATCCTACACTCGATGCTCTATTCCTGGGGCTGCCAGAAGGTCAGTAGCAGTCACTGGCCTCTGATTTAACTGTTGTAGCCAGCAAGCCGAAGGCCTAAGTCTTATATTGCTTATTGTAAAATGCTCATTATACACTGGGCAGCAGCAGGGCAGCTCTAGTATCAGGTAAATATCTGCTGTCTCCCGCTTTTTTTTCACTTGGTTCTCAGGGGCTGAGTCTGCCTAGCTACCAGTTTTAATCACCAAGGCAGCTAGATTAATTATGCTTGCAGAAAATTTGTGGCCTTGAATCTAGTGAAGTTCTGATAAGACACCTGGACCAGACCCTTCTCCAGCCAGTAAAAATCAACAAAAATCTCTCTCCCTGCTTCATGATTAACTGCCAACATCCTCCCTCCTGTCTTTTCTGCATTAACCATTTATTCTATCTTGAAACAAGGCAAATGGTCTGAGATCCAGTATATTTAGGCTTTTTACACTTAAGGATATTTCTTTCTTTCTTTCTGTAACTGTTGTTTTCCCTCATAGATTTTTCCTTTTTATTTTAAGCCTCTAGAGTATCTTAAACCTTTTTTCTTTACCACTTTTAATTTCTCTGACCATTCCTATTCCCTAGTCTAGTTGCGTGTCTTCCTTTCCTATTGTGAGTCAGAGGGAGACATTTCCTACAAAGGGGAGAAATAAAAACAGTGGGAGTTTCAGAAAAAACTACAGACTACCGCTGTAGTATTGCTCCCTTTCGAAGCCTGAGGTCCGACCTGTGGAGAAAAATGACTCTTAGTCAGCCTGGAAGATAAGGGTGTGTAGGGAGATTTCTTGCGAACTGAAAGCCTGGATGGCCTCCTGAAAGAAAAGATCTTTAATCCAGTTACAGATGCTATTGGAATCAGGATGAGGGAGGAAGAGAAAGACCAGGTATGTCCTCTATGAGGATAACTCCATCCTTAGTTCAGCCTTAAATGGCTCATGTTGGACTATGATGTCATAGGCAGGGACAGGGCCTGTAAATCTCTCTGCCCTGCAGGGCTGTAAGCCCTGTCTCTGGAAGTTTCCAACCACCAAAAGAGATAAGAAAGCCATAAATAAAAGTTCTTTGTTCTTTGAAATGTCACAAACTTATGCCTAGGACTTTAAAATTTAATATAGCAAATTCACAGCTTCCGGGGAGGTGATCAAGCTCCCCCTTCCACTCATTGGAGTGGGCCAAACTGACGGGGCCCCTACCTTACAGATTCTGTTCACAGGTCCGGAAATGTACGTCCACTCTCTCCAGATGCCGGCCGGGTCCTGGGCTGAGGTCCGGGAGGGCCTGGAATCCCCCGGTTCAATTCTGCTAAATCAGCAGAGTGGTAGCTCCCGGAGTCCACTCACCAGAGGCTAAGAAGCCAAGTATGGGTTGGTTTTTCCTGGAATCTCAGGGAACTAAAAATGTTACAGAAAATGGAAATAACCAAACCATGCTCAGAGAGTTTGGAGTTACATTTAATACGTGCGCGGGTCCAGAGGAAAATGTTTCTCAAATTCTGGGCCCCAACATGCAGAAATTTTCCATATTTATATGTTTTTACCTTCTTTGTCTCCCAAATATGGAATGTTTTCCGCCCCTTTGCAAGTTCTTAAAGAGCCCCTATGAGGCCTTGAGACCTCAACCAAAGACCTGGCCTGGTGCCAGCACTGATAATTTTGTCCAGGAAAGGTTTAATGGCTTCTCTGAAGTGAGAATAGTCTTATTTTCCTTATTATTTAAGCAAGCAAACAATTACAGAAACCAATAGCAAGGTTAAAATTTCAAACAGCAATTTTTATATAAAATGGATTGCTTCAATTGTGGTTTTAAAAATATTTATTGTTTCATTTTATTTTTTCAATAACATTCATCTTCCCTATATCCTACTCTACCTCCCCACAAGACATCTTCCCTCCCTACAACCACCACATTGTTGTCCATGTCCATTAGTCCTTTCTCCTTTTCCCTTTTTTTTCAATCCACAGCGTCCCACCAAGCTGTCAGCCTGTTCTCTATATATGAATCTGTCTCTACTTTTCTTGTTAGTTCAGTTTGTTCACTAGATTCCAAATATGAGTGAAATCATATGATACTTATATTTCTTTGACTGGCTTATTTTACTTAGCATAATATTCTGCAGGTCCATCCATATTGTTGCAAAGAGTAAAATTGTCTTCTTTTTTATAGCTGAGTAGTATGTAGAAAATTTGTCTGCTAGTACAGGTCAATCTCAGAGATATCTGTTATATATGTAGTTGTTAGTTTTGGTGTCAATGAGAGAAAGTGAGCTCATGATCTTCCTACTTCACCATCTTGAACCCAAAGCTAGGAGCCTTGCTTGTGAATGCCAATTTAGCTTGTTAGTGATATTTTGTTTCTTGTGATTGGTACATTGCCTATGCAACAAACTTGTCTGTGGATCACTCAGTCATTGCCCCCACTCCTCTTATTACAATCTTTACTTTAAAGTATATTTTTTCTGATATAAATATAGCCACTCCTGTTTTCTTTTGGTTTTCATTTGCATGAAATATCTTTAAAAAGTATTTTTTTTATTGAGTTAAGAGAACAGGGAGAGGGAAAGAGAATTAGTATTTTGGATGAGAGAAAATCATAGATTGATTGCATCCTGCATGATCAATTGAGGCTTCAACTCAAGCATGTGCTCTAGGAATTGAACTGTGACCTCCTAGTTTATAGATTGATGCTCAACCACTGAGCTACATCAGCTTAGCTGAAATATCTTTTTTAACCTTTCACTTTCAGTATCCAAAGTTAGTCTCTTATAGGCAGTTTATGGATGGCCCTTGTTGTTGTAGTTTGAATCTAATCAGCCACTTTATGCTTTTTGAATGAAGAATTTAGTTCATTTACATCTAAAATAATTATTGATAGGTATGTACTTATTGCATATATATATATATATATATATATATATATATATATATATATGTTTTAGAAAGGGGTCCCTCAGTCCAGCCTGCCCCCTCTCACAGTCCTGGAGCCCTCAGGGGCAGGAGTCAGGGGAAGGTGACGCCCCATCACATCTCTGCTGCTGCCACTGCTGGCAGTGCAAGTCTCGGCTAGCCCTGGTTACCTGAGCTTTGAGAGGCTCTGGGCAGCTGAGCAACTGCCATCTGAGGCTTGCCTGTGCCTTGGACTGGCCCTGCAGGGCTGAGGGGACTTGGCACTGCCATCTTGTGGCTGTGGGCACTGCCATCTTTGAGGGTAGGGCAGTCAATTAGCATATTCCCTCCTTATTGGCTTTGGGCACTGCCATCTTTGAGAGTGGGGCAGCTAATTAGCATATTCCCTCCTTATTGGCTGTGGGTTCTGCCATCTTTGTGATGGTGTGAGGGTCAATTAGCATATTTCCTCTTTATCAGATAGGATACACACACACACACACACACACAATTATTGATTTCAGAGAAGAAGAGATGGAGAAACAGAAAGATGCAAGAAGATCATTGATTGACTGCCTCCTGCAGCCCCCTACTGGGGACTAAGCCCACAACCAGGGCATGTGCCCTGACCAGGAATCAAATCATGACCTCCTGGTTCATAGGTCGATGCTCAACCACTGAGCAACACTGGCTGGGCTTTATAATAAAACATATCACCCAAGGATATTTTTTTTTTATTGATGACAGAAGAGAGACAGACAGAAACTTTGATGTCAGAGAGAAACATCAATCGGTTGCCTCCTATATGTGCTCCGACCAGGGATTAAACCCCCAACCTGGGTATGTGCCCTGACAAGGAATTGAACCTGTCACCTTTTGGTGCATGAGATGATGCTCCAACCAACTAAGCCACACTGGCCAGGGCACCAACTAGTTAATTGCTTTGTAGTTTTCTATTTTTTTTCTTCTTCTCTTGCTCTTTTCCTTAGTGATTTGATGACTTTTTTGTAGTTGTATGTTTAGGTTTCTTTGCATTATTTTGTGTGTATCTATCTTAGATTTTTTTCATTGTGGTTAACATGAGGCTTACATATAACAGCTTATATTTATAAACATCCAGCTTTTAAAAATAGCTATTCCAGTGTGAAATGGTATCTCATTGTAGTTTTGATTTGCATTTTCCTAACAACTAATGTACTTATCCATTTGTATATAGACTTTAGAGAACTGTTAATTTAGTCTTTTGCTCATTTTTGAATTGGGTTTTGGGGTTTTTGTTGTTGTTGTTGAATTGTAGCAGTTCCTGATTATATTCTGGATATTAACATCTTATTAGATATATGATTTGAAAATATTTTCTCCCATCCTGTAACTTATATTTTTGATAGTGTCTTTGATGAGACCTGGGGCTTTTGCACGTAACCCAAGTATTTCTGGAGAGTTTATCCTCCCCTAGCTGTGGATGAACAAATCAGGACCTTGTGAGAAATAAGATGTTCTATTTTTTGAAGATGGGACATGAGGGATCCCCATTCACCCATATAGGTTTGGCCCCCAAGATTGGGTCCTTTCCTCCCTGTTTTCTTTAAGTATTCAAAGACTTGGGTCATGCAGGAAAAAATATAAAACAGAGTAGGAAAAGATTTACTCTTCAATGACTGAAGAAACAAACATGAACCCCGTTTCAGTACTCAAGAAATCATACATACTACAACATGGATGAAACTTAAAACCATGCTAAGTGAAGAAGCCAGTCACAAAAGACCACTTTCTGTATAATTTCATTTATATGAAATGTCCAGAGTAACTAAATCTATAGAGACAAAGAAAAGTAGCAATTGGGGTTGACAGGTCAGGGAAAGTGGGTTAGGGAGGAATAGGGAGTGACTGTTAATGGATATGGTTTCCTCCCCTTTCCCTCTTCCCTGGGTGATGAGAAGGTTCTAAAACTGATCTTGGCATGAAAGCACAATTCTGTAAATATACTAAAAACCATGGATTGTACATTTTTAGGAAGGTAAATTATATGGTATGTGAATGATGGGGAGCAAAATAAGCCACCCTAAAATATTCCATTTTGGCATATTAATTATTTTTAGGTAAAGATATTTAAGAAACAGCTAATAAAAAAGGGCCTCTCTGCCCCTCCTTTGTCCCCCATGAGAGCAGGAAATGAATCTCCTATGTGAAGATATCCTCCCTATATCAGGCGGGTAGGAGTCTTCCTTATTACCAGAAATAGGGAATTCAAGGCCAAGAAGGCTGTATAAACAAACTTTGTTACTTCTTTATTAGTTTGCTACCCCAAACTTAAACTCCCTTGTTTTGTCAAATCTTTACAAATAACTATTTATTTTAAAGGTATAAAAGCTGCCTGCATTGGTGACTTCTTTGAGTCTCATATTTCTATGGGCTCCTGTATATACAAAATTAAATTTGTTTTCTCCTCTTAATCCATTTTATGTCAATTTAATTTTAGACCAGCCAAGGAACCTAGAAGAGAAGAAGGGGAAAATTCTCTACTCCTGCATGAATTATATGGCAATAAAACTGTTATTAAAAAAGAGAAGGAAAGAAAAAAGGGCTGAGGCCCGTGGGTGACTGCCATCCTTTTTACTGCCTCAGCATGCTGGTATCTTCTTCACTTGATAGAGAAGTGTAGTTGTGCCTGGACATGCTCACAGTGGGCATGCTTCATGGTCAGCCAGTAGATGAGAGTTAGGTCCACTTTCACACCTGGTAGCACACTGACCTCCAGCTGCTGCAGCAAAATGGCCAAAAAAAGGAAGACCTCCCACTTGGCCAGGCCCTCCCCTATGCACTGGCACTTGTCCAAGCCAAAGAGCAAGGTTTTGTTGATGGCAGTGCCATTAGCAGTGAGGAATCGCTCTGGCTGGAACTCAGATGGGTCTCTCCACAGCTTCCTGTAAGAGAACCAGAGCAGCTGGGATCTTTGGACTGGGAAGCCCTGGGAAGACAGTCGTGGGTGGAGATGTCTGAACAGATTTCTGTTGATTCCACCAGTGTTAGAATAGATAGCAATAAAAGGAGAGGGGGGAAAAGGGACCAAACTGTACATTAATACTTGTTTCTTTTACATAGCTCTTTCCAAAATGATCAGCCTTGAAAACAGTGCTTTTTAATATTAAATTATCTTCATTCTAATTAATATAAAAGGGGAATCCATATGATATCTTGACTTGTGCTTATTGTTTTAGAGTAATTTTTTTAATTTATTAACTCTAGAGAGAGAGAGAAGGGAGAGAGAGAAAAACATTGACTTTCATTGTTCCACCCATTTATGTACCCACTATCAATTCCTGTTTGTGCCCTGACCAGGGATCAACCCACAACCTCACCAGATGGGGATGCTGCAATTATCTGAATCACCTGGTCAAGGTGGAGTAATTATTGATAGCATCTCACACTCAGAAGTATCCCTGTTTGGATGGAAAATTACATGGTCCCCATACCTATAGATTAAAGTGTGATTTTCCATACAGAGATCCCTAAGCCACTTATATCAGAATCATCTCAATATTCCACCATAGCTACCAAAGTGGAATCTTGAGGGATGGCATGCCATAATCTATAACCAACATCCCTGGTTAATTCCTTTTGTTGTTGTTGTTTTTTTAATTAATCTTCCCTTGAGAATATATTTTCCCATTGATTTTTAAAAAGAGCGGAAGTGAGGGAGAGAAGGAGAGAGAGAAAGAGAGAGAGAGAGAGAGAGAGAGAGAGAGAGAGAGAAACTTCAATGTGTTTCACATTGATTGGTTGCCTCCTGCACGCACCTGACTGGGAACAGAGATCAGCCCTGCAACCCAGGTATGTGCCCTTGACCAGGAATCAAACTGGCTGCCTGTCAGTGTTTGGGCTAACCACTGAGCTAACCATCCAGGGCCTTTGTTAATTCTTATTGCACTAAAGTTTGAAAAACATAGACCTAAATTTTGTCACCTAGAGAAAACTATATAGCAATATAGGCACCATTCCTTTATTATATAACTTTTTCTTAGGGGGACAGCTTTCCTGACTGCTGAACTGCATACATATTTTAGTGGGGAATGTGTACTCACTGATCATGATTGACGTGCCACTGGTTTATGAAGACAATGTTCTTTGGGGGATGTAGAAATCATTCAGTGTTGTGTCCCTTATTGTACTGAAGAGGAAAGAGGGCTCTGTCAGGCTCAGGAGCTGAAAAACCGGGTATATCTCTGGGTGCTTCTTGCTCCTACCTCTAACCCATCACTGGAAGGAAATGTCAGGAGGGAAGGGGGGAAATTATCCTCCTCCTTCCTTGGCTCCTGTTTTTCCACTTCAACAAGTGTGTGCTACACTTCTGTTTGTGCCCAGGTATGCACTTGGCCATTCTCTAGAGTACTGAGGAGTTCCCAGCCTGGCTGTGGAGTCAGGACTCTCACTCTGGGAATAAATAGATCAATATGTGGGCAGAGGAAGTGTTCACTATCACTCTTAATATTGTTAAAATCCCAGGACACAATCAAGGACATATGGCTGTAAGTCCTACAAGATTTCAGAAACAAACTGCTCTAGCTAGATGAATCAAGAAAGGTTCTGGAGGAGAGGAAGTTTTGTCAGGATTGATCTTGAGCAGGGATAGGCTTCTGGTAGCTAGAGAAGAGATTATAAGGCATTTCAAGCAGAAGACCCAGCATAAGTAAATTGGAGGCTGGCTAAATCATGCTTATAAAGGGCTAGACTGGGAGAGAGTACTTGTAGGGAGAGAATGTGAGCAGAGGTGAATGAGCACTGAGGTCAGAAGTGTGATTTTCTTCTGAGAGCTGGGTAGTTTTGTCATGTTTGGACAGAATAGGGGTATACTAGGGGCCAAGAGTCTGTGAGGAATCTGTGCTATGGTCAGAAAGGAGATGCTGAGGTCTGAGCCAGGGCCAGGGCTGAGAAACTAGGAAGAGAGGTGGGAGGGCAGAATAGGCAGGCCTCACCTGTGAGGAATGGTGAAAGGGACAAATGAGGAGTGCCGGAAGGTTTCCAGGATGAAGGCCTCCATATAGGGCAGCTGGGATCTGTCGGAGAGCTGGGGACACTGCCCTGACTATCATTGTGTCTGTAGGCCTCAGAGAACAGACAGGGCTTAGGGGCTGCTTCATGGTGTCCCCTATTATACCAAGTGCCACTCAATGTTGAGACCCACTATTTACATGTTGAGATCCACTAAACCTCCCCAACACCTTCTAGACAAGAGTAGACACCATTGTATGCACAAGGTTTGCACATACAGCTATATGTAGATTGAACAAATGATCTGGGATTCCAAGGCTTCTCTATACATACCCATTTCCTCTGGATCTTCAGTTTATCTCAGGATTTGTCATAAGGTACATAAGGCACCAGGAAATGGCTGTTGTGACTGAAAGGAAATGAACTCTCCTCCATCTTGTCCTATAGGGCTGGGACC
>JAAGEH010000032.1:21713566-21753224 GCA_011751065.1 Lasiurus cinereus
ACTCATTGTTCCCGACCGGTCCGCTCTCTTGCCTAGTTGCTGCGTCAAAGAGGCTGAGAGCCAAACCCGGGTTTGAATAAAGACTCTTTGCTTTTGCATTGGAAAAGGCTCTTTAGTGGTGGATTATTGGGGACCCTGAACTCTGGGCACAACAGTGACCAAAGCGTGGGGCAAGGTGAGGAAGGAACAAGAAATCAATATTTACCAAGCACCCACTATGTATGTAACAAGCATTATCTTCCTCTGTCTCCCTCTCCTGACCTCCTGCCCCCAACCTTGAGTCACTGGTTTCATAATTAGTTGCTGGAATTATAGGGGCCTAGACTCATAGGCTAGAGAGCCCTTTATTGTTCAAATAGGGAAACTGAGATTCAGAGGAGGAGAAGGACTTAGCTGAGTTTCCCTTGGGAGTTGGTGGCACAGCCTGGCCTCAAACCCTGAACATGGGCCAGGCCTTTATGTTCTGTACTATCTGGCATGTGATTCAATAATTATTTGATGGACTTGGTGCTGGGAAGTTCTGTGGGTGAACAGAAGACACTGATGGCTGGAGGGGCAGGGGCCTGGCTTCTACTAGCCCCAAAAATGTCTTGATAAGGTTGACAATCTTCTCCCCAGGGATGAAGCCACTATTGAGTCTGAAGTCCTTCTTGCAATACTTGAACAGGGCACCTGTGATATCCTGAACACTGTCCTGAGGGAACACAAGTTTAGAGGCACTCCCACACTTCCAGCCAAAGGCTGGACCTTGCCCCCATCCCATCTGGCAGCACCCCTACCCCCCCACTCCCACCCCCAGACCTTTAGTAATTGGGTTAGGCTCACAGCAGGAGGGCTTAAGGTTTTTCCTCTCAATAACCCCAGGGGTCCAATTTCAAAAGAGGAGGTTAGTGTGAGTAAAGAAGGCAAAGTGACACCTGAGCTGAGTATCAGGGTTCAGGTTCCTGCAGAACAAAAGCCTTCTCTGCTGCTTTGAACTGCTCTGTTTCCTATTGTTATGAGAAAACTGAGACCAGATTGGGAGAACTAATTAGTTTCAGTTCGCATAGCTGATTCCAGGTGTCCCAGAGCCTTCCTAGGCCTTGGCAACACATCAGCTGTGTGGGTACTTTGGAGCTGGGTGAGAGAGGGCAAATATAGGCTCTGCAGGGTGCCTCCTCACTACCTGTGTGCTGGGCTTATCTTGTCAAAGTTCTGATAGTGCTTCTGGATCATAATCTGCAGGAACTGCACAAGCCTCTGGTTGAAGGCCTTGAACCTATGCAGAGTGGGGTTGGGTAGGTATTTAAGGATGGGGAAGAAGTCCAGGGGATTCCCAGTGGAGGCAGACTCCACAAACTTATGGTTCTTCTTCACAAGGCTGAGCATCTCCTCACTGCTCTGGGGGAAGTGCTGTCCGAAACACATGGCACCAATGACATTGGCCACTGACACCACCATCTGATTATAGGGATCAAAGCATTCAGTCCCTGCCATCAGCTCCTGGAACTTGCTGATGAGGGCCTCAGCCTCCTTACTCACATGTTCCTCTAATTAGCAAGAAGACGAAGAAGTCAGGTCTGAAGCAATAAAGAAACTCTTCAGGGCATTTTGGGCCAGACGCCAGCGGGCAGCCTACATCAGTCCAGAGTCTGGGTTAAAGATCATGCTCTGGCCATCAGAGAAGAGGGTGAAGCTGTAGATGTCAGGC
Organism: Lasiurus cinereus; assembly: GCA_011751065.1. Classification (NCBI taxonomy): domain Eukaryota; kingdom Metazoa; phylum Chordata; class Mammalia; order Chiroptera; family Vespertilionidae; genus Lasiurus; species Lasiurus cinereus. Next base: position 21,715,257 of record JAAGEH010000032.1, read on the forward strand.
CAGCCCTTGAAATCATCACCCTGCCACACCAGGGCCTGGCCACTGAGCACCAGCACAGGTGTGCAGCCAATGCGGATTTCTAGCACGTCCCCATAACGCTGGCTCAGCCGTGACAGCACCTGGTGTGGGTTCTTCCCCAAGGTCAGCATATGTCCAAGTAGGGGCCAGCCCCAATGGCCTGGGGGACTCTTCAAGCCTTTGGGGACCCGAGGTTTCCAGGCTCTGAACACCCAGAATACAAGGCAGAAGGTAGAGGCCAGGAGAAGTTTTGTGGCCAAAAAAGACAATGCCATCTGTACCAACTGCAGGAGAAGAGGAAAGAGGAACAAGACAGGATCAAGATAGAGCCCTTCTTTTCTTCCTACTTTTCTCCTTCACTCAGTCAATAAATATTGGCACATGTTCTGTGCTTGACTCTCAGCTGGACACCAGAAAGACTAAGTTACATATACCATGGGTCCTGCATGCCAAGAGCTCACCCTCAGTGCGTCACAGAATCTGAGGCCTAGAAAATGTCTGAACTCCCAGCCATAGCTTTCCCTTCTGCTAGTCACCTGAATTTCCAATTCTGAGGCCAGAGTAGAGGCAAGTGGCCACTTCACAATGGGAAAGCACCCCCTGCAAGCCCCCAGTGCAGGGTGTGTGCTGAGCATTGTGTTAAAGAAGCCCTACCAGTGCTGGCTTCCTGCTGATACTGCCTCATACCCAGGAAATAGAGGTGTTCCTATCCAGCAAAACTGAGGGCCCAAGGTCCCAGAACTGATGCAAATGGCTTGTAATTCCCCTCTCTCAGAGTAGTCTTGATCAAGATCAAGAAGGTTACCTCCTGCGAAGATGTCCTACCCCAGTCTTGGAAGCTGAGGTTGGGCTGCAGCCAGAGGAAACCCTCCCCATTTCTTCACTTCATTTTTTTAAATTTAATAAATCTTTATTGTTCAGATTATTATAATTGTTCCTCTTTTTTCCCCACATAGCTCCCCTCCACCCGGCTCCCACCTCTCCCTCTGCCCTTACCTCCCCCCCCCACATTGTCTTCATCCATAAGTGTATGATTTTTGTCCAGTCTCTCCCTGCATCCCCTTTCTCCCTTTGCCCCTGAGAATTGTCAGTCCGGTCCCTTTCTATGCCCCTGATTCTATTATATTCACCAGTTTATTCTGTTTATCTGATTTTTAATTCACTTGATTTTTACATTCACTTGTTGATAGATAAGTATTTGTTGTCACTTTGTTGTTCATAGTTTTTGTCTTTACCTTTTTTCATTTTCTTTCTCTTCTTAAAGAGTACCTTTCAGCATTTCATATAATACACTAGTTTGGTGTTGATGAATTCCTTTAGTTTTTTCTTCTCTGTGAAGCTCTTTATCTGCCCTTCAATTCTGAATGATAGCTTTGCTGGGTAGAGTAATCTTGGTTGTAGGTTCTTGCTAGTCATCACTTTGAATATTTCTTGCCACTCCCATCTGGCCTGCATCATTTCTGTTGAGAAATCAGCTGACAATCCTATGGGTTCTCCCTTGTAGGTAATTAATTGTTTTTCTCTTGCTGCTTATAACATTCTCTCTTTGTCTTTTGCTCTTGGCATTTTAATTATGATGTGTCTTGGTGTAGTCTTCTTTGGATTCCTTTTGTTTGGGGTCCTCTGTGCTTCCTGGACTTGTAAGTTTATTTCTTCCACCATGTGGAGGAAGTTTTCAGTCATTATTTCTTCAAGTAGGTTTTCAGTATCTTGCTCTCTCACTTCTTCTGGCACCCCATAATTCAGATATTGGTATGCTTGAAGTTGTCCCAGAGGCTCCTTACACTATCTTCACATTTGGGGTTCTTTTTTCTTTTTGTTTTTCCAGTGGAGTGTTTTTTGCTTCTTTGTATTTCAAATCTTTGACTTGATTCTTGTGTTCCTCTAGTCTGCTGTTAGGTTTCTGTATAATATTTTTTATTTCAGTCAGTGTATGTTTAATTTCTAGTTGGTCCTTTTTCATCTCCTCTTGGGTCTTGCTAAATTTATCCATCTTTTCTAGGAAATTCTTGAAAAATCTTATAACCATGGTTTTGAACTCTATATTCAGTCATTTGTTTTCCTCCATTTCTTTCCTTTGGGATCTGTTTCTTTGTCTGCACATTTTCGCTGCTTCCCTGAGTTGGTAGAGTAGCTTTGTGTGTTAGGTGTCCTAAAGGGCCCAGTAGCTCTGCCTCCTCAGTTATCTGAGGTGGACTCTCTTGGTGGACCCCTTAGTGGACTGTGTGTACAGCCTTGTTGTAGTTAAGTCTTGATTGTTGTTGGTAACACTGGGGGGAATTGACCTCCAAGCCAATTGGTTGTGAGGATCAGCTATGTCTACACCAGGAAAACTTCTGTGTTGGAGTCAGCCTTATGATATAAGACTTGCAAAATTGCAAAAGCCTCTGTGTTTAGCTTGGATGGGGCCAAGTCTCCAGGCTGAGCATACAGCCTTGGCTTCCCATCAGCTCTGCTCTAAGGGGCCCCTGGGTCTCAGTGTCCCTTGGTAATTGCTGCAGCCCTCTCTGTGCATGCTCACACTCGAGCACCTTCAGACCTCTGCCTTTCATGTCTCCCCTGAGTTTCCAGGTGCTCTGGAGACCCATATGAGTCTGGGTCCCCAGGGTCTCGCTTGAAACTAGGGTTTAGTGCAGTCAGAACTGGATTTCAGTGCAGTTGGGAGGTTCCGTCTTCCTCCAGCTAGAGAAAGCCAGTGGCACAATCAGCAGTCAGTCTTCTCTGCGGCACTGGTGCTGGCCTCCAGACCTCTGCCTTTTCCCTAAGTTTCCATGCACTCCTGCCTTTTCATGATAGTACAGACTCCCCCTGTATGAGTCTCACTCAGAACCAGGGTTCAGTGCAGTTGGAACTGGGGCTCAGTGCAGTCGGGAGTTTCCATCTCCCTTCCGCTAGAGAAAGCCAGCCAGGCACTCCATTGCCCATCCTCTCCACACGTGTGTCTCCATACCTCAGCTTTTTGCAGCTCCTCTGAATCTCCATGAGCCCCTCTCTTTCCTTCTAGTTTTAGAATTTCCACTCACTCAGCTTTCCTGTGGTTCTGGATGATGTTTTTTTCTGTCTTTTATCCATAGTTTTGAAATTATTGTGCAAGGCAGCTGTTTAGGTATTCACCAATGCTGCCATCTTGGTTTCTCCTCCATTTCTTCACTTCAATCACGCTTAAGTTCCTTAGAGATGGCTTACTTAAAAATGGAGAAACTGAGGTCTGGAGCTAGTCTAGAACTCAGACCTCCTATACCTCACTGAGGTTTCCCTCAATCCCACTTCCACTGTTTATATATATAATTTGCAGGGGCAGAGTGGGGGGGAGGGATCCCAGAACTGGGAATGAGCTCAAGAAAGGTACCTGGAGAGGCAGGTGCTTGAGATCAGCCATGCTGTGGGGACTATAGAGCTTCTGTATCCAGGTGATGGTGCCTTTTATAAACAACTATGTTGACCCAGCTGTCCTAGTCACCTGATAGCAAAGTCACTGAATAAAGTTGAAAGGATCAGACAATGATCTTTTGGCTCTACCTACTACCCAGGCCTCTCAGCAGCTCTTTCAGGGTCCCAGGTTGGGGATAATTATTTCTCTCAAGGGAAAGGCAAGGTGCTGGAAGTGAGAGGCCTCTAGATTATCCAGCCTTCTTTCTACTGTGCCCGCAGTGAAGAACTCTGTTGGGCACTGAGTCCAGGCCAATTGGAAGGCTCACTGTTCACCTTCAGAAGGGTGTTCTGTAGTACGCTTCCAGCAACCTGCAAAATCAGATAAAGAATAAGAGTGTTCCAGCCACCTCTGAATTTAAGTCTAAGTCCTTTATCTGAAACCAAGAGATGATGAGAGAGGCATTCTAAAGAGAGGCTCCTCACCTCCTCCCTCCCAGTAAGAGATGGTAAAACTGAATGAAGAAAATCCATGCTGTGGGCTGCTCCTCATGGCAATTGTCTTACACTCTTCAAAATGGTCAGTCATTAAAAAAAAAAAAAGGCAAGGACCTTTTTCTAAGCAAAAAGACTAAAGAGACATGTGAACCTCGATCGAACCCTGAATGAAAAAATATTTTTAAGCTCCAAAAGACATTTTTGGGGACAATTTAAGACACACAAATAAGAACTGGAAATGACATACAGTGGTACCTCGAGATACAAGTTTAATTCGTTCCATAACCATGAGGCGCGGGAAACTATGAGACGCTCAAGGTCATGTGCAGCCGGCCGATCCGCGAGATTACTCCTATCTCAAATGTTGCTCGTATTTCAAAGCAAAAATCGCTCGCTCGATGGCTCATATCTCAAAAATCTCATATGTTAGGGCACTCGTATCTCGAGGTACCACTGTATTATGGAATTAATGTTCTTCTGTCTGAACATAGTATCATTATGTGGGATAATATTTTAGATCTTTTTAGTAGATTAATGCATACTATGATGTTTGAAGATAAAGTACAATGATTTCTGAAACATAGTTTTAAAGAATTCTGTTTTAAAATATATATCTAGCTGTATATCTATATTGAAACGAGATAGAGGATAGACATCACAAATACCAGCTCTCCGTGAACATCTGTGAAAGTATGTGGGTATTCATTGTATTTAGGTAAAAGGCTGTGGCTTGGTAAGGAGTCCCATAGTAGTTCTCTCCTCCCCCTGGGAAAGGAAAGAGGCACCTCTACATCTCACAAAGCCAAGTGAAGAGAGTTCCAGGAGGCCCAAACTTTAAGAGTGGAATGCCTGCTGGAAGGGGACTCCCCAGCCTGAGTCCAAGTGGGCGGGATGCTAGTGAAAGACACTGTGGCATATGTGTATTTAGCACACAGTTTATAGCACTGGATACTGATGGGTCTGGCATTGTTCTAAGAGCATTATATGTATTAACAAAACATATTATCAGTAATCCTATGGGGTAGAAATTAATACTATTATCATATTAAGTGAGGTAATGGAGGCACAAAGAAGTTACATTAGCAGAGCATTAGAGTTGGGATGCCAACCTTTAGAAGAATGTGCTTTGGATGATATACTATGCTCCAGTTTGACACATATCCCTGGAACTGAGGGAAATATGTGGACACATAGACTGCATGAAACAGCATGTGAAGGTGAGGGTATTGGAGGGCAGCCTGCATGGCCAGAGCTGGGTGGCTTAACAGGATGTGAGGGCTGAGTGGACATGCTGAAGGGAGCTGGACTTTCAGCTGCATGAATGAGACTTCATTACAGAGGGAAAGGGTCACTAGCAGTGACAGACCATAGGCAGGCCCTGTGGAAATGAGCTGAGGGCAGGTAAGAGGTCAGCTAGAGTCCAGCAGCTACTTTAGGAACTGTGTGGAGAACATTGTTGGCACTCAATGGAAAGCCAGGACTGGAAGATCCACTACACATGAGGGCAATTTTAGCTAAGAGAAGATAAATAGCATCAGCCAAATAAAAACAGATTGGCTCCTTTTCCAGCACCTTTCCTTACCCCCTCCTTGGTAAAGAGTGCAGTAGGGCAGGGGGGAGTGTCCTGCAGAAATAGAGAGAGCATGCCCCTCCCCTTCTCACAGGGTCAAGTTTGTGAGGACACTGGGGACAAACCTTAACCTAGATTTGAAAAGGAAATTTTGATTTAGACTGGACTGAGCTTTTATTTCCTAAAATTGAGAAGGCTGTGGGCTCAACTCATGCTGTTGTCAAGGAGCCAGGTCGGGAACCTGACAGCACTGCAGAGCATGTTTGAAGACCACAGATGAGGGGAAAAGAAAGATGCTTTTTGTTTGTAACTCCATTGAGGTCAACTCACTCAATAATAAAAGTCAAGGTTTGAAGTTAGATTGAGTTTTATAGAAAAACTAGTGGCCCGGTGCACAAAATTTGTGCATGGGGGAAGGGGTGTCCTTTAGCCCAGCCTGCTCCCTCTCTTATCTGGGACCCCTTGAGGGATGACCGACTGCCTGCTGTTTAGGCCCGATCTAGGATTGGGCCTAAATAGGCAGTTGGACATCCCTCTCATAATCCAGGACTACTGGCTCCCAACTGCTCACCTGCCTGCCTTCCTGATTGCCCTTAACTGCTTCTGCCTGCCTGCCTGATCAGCCCCTAACCACTCCCCTGACAGCCTGATTAATGCCTAACTGTCCCCCTACTAGCCTGTTTGACCCTAAATGCTCTACCCTGCAGGCCTAGTCCCTCCCAACTGCCCTCCCCTGCTGGCCATCTTGTGGTGGCCATCTGTGTCCACATGGAGGCAGGATCTTTTGATCACATGGGGGCAGTCATCTTGTGTGTTGGAGTGATGGTCAATCTGCATATTACTTTTTTTTTTGATAGGATAGAGACCTGATGCAAGGGTGGGGGCCAGTTGGTTTGCCCTGAAAAGTGTCCTGGATCAGGATGGGTGTTCCCTTAGGGCATCGGGTGGCCTGGGTGAGGAGCCTGTGGTGGTTTGCAGGCCGGCCACGCCCCCTGACAACCCAAGTGGAGACCCTGGTATCTGGGATTTATTTATCTTCTACAATTGAAACTTTGTAGCCTGGAGTGGAGCCAAGCCTTTTGCTCACACAGCTATTGAAACTTTGTTGCTTAAAGCGGAGGCCTGGGCTGTCCAGGATGTGCGGAAAGCTTGGCTTCCTCCATCGCCAGAGGCAACCCAGCCTCCTTTCTGTTCTCTCTGTGGCCATAGCCATCTTGGTTGGGTTAATTTACATACTTGCTCTGATTGGCTGGTAGGTGTGACCGGCAGGCATGGCTTGTGGGTGTAGCAGAGGTACGGTCAATTTGCATATTACTCTTTTATTAGATAGGGTGTTTTGACATTGCTTAGAAATCATTGGTGTTTTTTTATATGTCTCCTCAGGTAAGAAGGAGAAAGAAAAAATAAGCAAGTAAATCAAACTACAGCAAAGGAAACCATCAACAAGATGAAAAGACAACCTACTAAATGGGAGAAGATATTCATCAATGATACATCTAAGGGTTTAATATCCAAAATATATAAGGAACTCATATAACTTAACATCAAAACAAACCGATTTAAAAATAGGCAAAGGACCTGAATAGACACTTCTCCAATGAGGACATTCAGATGGCTAATAGACATGCTCACTAATGATTAGTGAAATGCAATACAAAACTACAATGAAATATCACTTCATACCTGTGAGTATGAATATTCCTAAAAAAGTAAAAAATAGAACTATTTATCTGAAGAAATCCAAAATACTATTGAAAAAGGCATATGCACCCCTATGTTCACTGAAGCATTATTTACAATAGTTAAGATATGAAAACAACCTAAGTTACTAAATAAAGAATGTGATATAGCCCTTGTTTGTGTGGCTCAGTCCTAGGTTTGATTCCCAATCAAGGGCATGAACCTGGGTTGCTGGTTAGCTCCCGGCCCTTGGTTAGGGTGCGTGTAGGAGACAATCACTTAACCAGTTGATGTGTCTCTCACATCGATCTTTCTCTCTTTCCACTATTTCTGAAAAAGCAATGGAAAAGGTATCCTCAGGTGAGGATTAACAAAAATAATAAAAATTTAAAAAAGAAGAGATGGTATGTATACATAATGGAATACTAGCCAGCCATAAAAAGAACAAAATCTTGCCATTTGCAAAAACATGGATGAACTGAAAGAGTATTATGCTAAATAAACTAAGTCAAACTGAGAAAGTAAATACCATATATTTCATTTCTTATATGTGTAATTTAAGATAAAAATAAATGAACAAACAGCAGAAATAAACTTAGAGAATAAATAGATGGTTATCACATTGGGGAGATATAAAGTACAGCATAGGGATTATAGTCTATCCTATATAATAAAAGGCTAATATGCAAATAGATCAAATGGCAGAACAACAGTAACAACTGAACACTGGTCACTATGATGTGTGCTGACCACCAGGATGTGTCAGCTGCGGCAAGATGGTAGAGCAGGTGAGCAGGGATACCAGACCAAGGTGGGGACCCGGTTGCTGTCATCAGGGGCAAGCCATTACTGAAAATTCTTTGCTCCCATGTGCCTGCTGCCAGCGCCAGCCATGCTCACATCTACTGCCAGCCTCAGAGTCACCACTTGTACCACTGTCAGTGCCCAGCAATGGCCCCAATCTCTTGACACCAACAGCAGGTGCAAGTGACAGCTGCTGGTCCTGATTACCCTTCAGGGCTTCTTCATCCCCCTGCTCCTGAGGGGAGATCAGGGCCAGCAGCAGCCTTTCATACCCACTACTGATGCCTAGCACCAGTCCCAATTGCTCAGCGTCATCAGTGGGTGCAAGCGGCGACTGCTGGCCCTGATCACTCCTCAAGGATTCTCCTCCTCCCCCTGCTCCTGAGGGGTGATCAGGGCAGCTACCACAGCTTGTACCACTGATGGCACTGGCCCTGCTCACACCCACTGTTGGCACAGGCCCCAATAGCTTCACACTGTCAGCAGGTGCGAGTGGGACTGGTGCCATCAGCATGCGGGAGTGGAGGCAGTGGGAATGGGGCTGTAGGCAGACAGGTGACCAGGTGCATGAATTTGTTCACTGGGGCCCTAGTAATCTATAATAATAAAAGTAATCTATAATTATTAATCTATAAAAATAATAATATGCTAATTAGACTAGACATTCTTCAGATGAGCTTCTGGATGAATCCACAGCTGTGAGGGAAACCCAGATCCTGGATGCCAGAGGCAAACCATTGCCAGCAGCTGGGGGAAGGAAGGCCTACTTCTCGCACGAATTTCATGCATCAGAGCCTCTAGTATTATAATAGCCATGTATGGTATCAGGTGAGTTCTAGACTTATTGGGGTGATCACTTGGTAAGTTATATAATGTCTAATCTCTATATTATATACCTGAAGCTAATGTAAATCTGTATGTCAATCGTAATTGAAAAATTTAAAAAAAACTTTACAAAATTTATTTTCTCTCACCTCTCCCTCATCCCTCTTTCTGTGTGTGTGTCTCTCTTTCATTTTAATGATCCAAATTCATACTTTATTCAGATTTCCTTAGTTTTTACCCAATGTCCTTTTCTGTATTAGGATCCCACCAAGAGGATAACACTTTACATTAAATTATCATGTTGCTTTAAGGCTTCCCAGGTTTTGATGTTTCTCAGATAATCCTTGTTTTTGATGATCTGGACAGTTTTCAGGAGTACTGGTCCCACTGTTGGAATTTTTGTGTTGTTTCTCTCATGCTAAGGCTGAGGTTATGGGTTATTGGTAGGAAGACCACAGAAGTCAAGTGTCATTTTCATCACATCATGTCTAGGGTACATACAATCAACCTGACTTAGGATGGTTGATGTTGGCCTTGATCAGATGATGGAAGTAGTGTTTACCAGGCTTCTCCACAGTGAGTTGACTCCTTTATCCCCTTTCCATTCTGTGCTCTTTGGAAGGAAGTAACTATGCATAGCCCACACCTAAGGAGTGAGCAGTTCTACTCCCCTCCTTTGGAGGATGGAGTCATTTGAGTTTCAATGTGAGAGACTAACTCATTATTTTTAAGATTTTTTAATTAAATTACAAGATACAAAAATGCAGATATGTGCACAGTTTGATGGATTTTGACAGTTTTAACAAAGCCATGTAACCAGCCTCAGATCAAGATTCAGAACATTGCCAGCACCTAGAGATCCCTCATGTCTCCTCCTCCAGGGTAACCACAATCCCAACTTCTGAGAGCTTACACTAGTTTTGTTCTTTATATAAATTAAATCATGCTATGTGTACTTTTTTTTGGCATGGATTTTAAAACATTAATAGATTTTGTTTTTACAGCAGTTTTAGGGTTAGTGGAAAATTAAGTGGAAACTCCAGAGAGCTTCCATATATCTCCATTCTCAGCATGGTTTCCCCTATTATTAACATCTTGTATTAGGGAAACAAATTTGTTACAATTGGTGAATAAATATTCACACATTATTGCTAACTAAAGTCCCTAGTTTACATTAAGATACATTCTTTGTGTTACACAATTTTAAGACATTTTTCACCTTTTTTAAAAATCATGATAAAATATAAAACAAAATTAACCATTTTTAAAAATCTTCACCCAAAGACATGCTTATTGATTTGGAGAGAGGTGAAGGAAGAGAGAAAAACATGGATGAGAGAGAGAAACAACAATTGGCTGCCTCCCATAGGCATCCTGACACATAACCTAGGTATGTGCCCTGACCAGGAATTGAACCTGAAACCTTTCAGTGGACAACGCTCAAACCAAACCATGCCGGACAGAGCCCATTTCAACTGTTTAAATGAATGATCCAGTAGGCAGCATGCACTCTTGTACCTAATTTCTGTCACTTATTCTTTTTTATGAGATTCATTGATAATGGTGGGTGTGGTTGTAGTTGTTGTATGGTGTTTTGCTGTAAAATGAATACACAACAGTTTACTTGTTCATTCAACTGTTGGTTGATATTTGGATTGTTTTCCATGTTGAGCTGTGATAAGCCTGGCTGCTCTGAGCATTCTTGCATGTGTTTCGTGTATATTTCTGCTGCGTATAGACCCAGGAATGAAAATGCTGGGTCATAAGCTCAGCAATAGTAGGTTCTACCAAACAATTTCTCAAAGTTGTTTATCCAATTTTATTACCACTAGCTGTGTATGAGGGTTCCAGTTGCTTTTCATGCTCACCATCACTGGAATATTTTCAATAGTTTTCATTTCAGCTGTTTTGTAGTATGTATTGACCATTTCCCTTTTAAAAGTTCCTTGTGTTCCCATAAACTTCAGGATAAAAACAAAACTCCTTTGCTTAGCACTTGAAAACTTTAACAGCTTTTGCTCATCTCTCTGGCCCTGTGTGCCACCATGTCCTCTTGTGCCCACCTGTCCTTCTCCATGTGTTGATCCCTTTGCTTGAAATCCTACCCTATATTTGGCCAACTCCTGCTTAGCTGTCACCACATTTACTGGGTCAAAATCCCTCCTGTGAGTTTGTTCAGGCCCCTCACTGCCCTCCTTAACAGTACCCATCATATGTCTCCCTTTGGACTGTGAGCTACCTGAAGGTTGAGGTAGCTTCTGCTCTCCTTCATACCTCGTCTCTAGCACAAGGATGACACATAGCTTGTATTCAGAAAAAGACTGTTGAGTTAATTGCTGTTCATAATAAGAATGCTAACCTACACAGAAGCTTTGCCAAAACTCTGCTTCAGGCATTTCCTGTATTAGTTTTATGGAAATTGCAAATAATGATTCTTATAATTAAAATTCATTGAGCATCTATATTGGGCATCTCTGTTTTAGCTTCATAGCAACACTCTGAGGTATGTATTATTATTAGCTTCATATTGTAGTTGATGAAATGGAGTCCTGGAGATATTAAGTAATTTTCCTCAGAGCCAGAATGTGGGGGAAAGGAATTCAGTGGGCTTGGTGCAGGGGAGAAGCACTATTCAGAGGCGAGGAGCCTAGGGAAAGGCAGGGTGTGGTTAAGGTTAAGGTGAGAGGAAGGGTGAAGGGCACCCCTGGGTCACTCAATATATTTATTCAGTGTACATTCATCAGCCTGGCCAGGTGGCCAAAGTGCAGCAATTGGCAGTCCCTCCCTCTCTTAGTGGGGTGAGTCCTCCCCTGTGCTCTTCACCATTCCATTCTTACCTCTGTCACAGCTAGTTTGGGGCTAGCCAATCCCTCACCCAACCTCTAATAATCCAGATAGAGGGCCCCTTGAGGACAGAAGCTAAGACACACTCATCTCAGTCCAGATCTGATAAAGAAGAAGGACATTTGTGCTGGGCAAGCTTAGGTGAATAATTAGAGCTGGGAGTCTCACAATTTATTAGGTAGAGACCTGGAACTTCCATCCTGGACTTCCAATCACCCACTGCCTGGGTCAACCAGAGGTTCCTACCACTACATATTCAGTATGACCAAATAGTTCATTTCATTTTCTTGCTCAAACATCTTCTCTCTGAGTCATCACCTCAGCCAGAAACCTGGGAATCCTCAAAAATTGCTTCTCTGTCATTCCCACAAAATTCTCAAGATTCTGCCTCCTAAATATTTCCTCAGTCTGACCCTTTCTCTCCATTACTGTGGCATTCAACTTCTCAGATTCTCACTTTCCACCTGGATTTTTGCAGGAATCTTCTACTTGGTCTTACTGCCTCTAGACCAGTGTTGTCCAATAGAACTTTCTGTAATGGTGGAAATGTTCTAAGTTTGTGCTACCTATGATTGTTGAATGAAATGTGGCAAGTATAAGTGACATACTAAATTTTTAATTATATTTCATTTTAAATTTAAGTAGTTTCTTCTGGCTACTGGTTACTGATTGGCTAGCATAGCTCTAGGGGCCCTTCCCACCTCATCCCTCTCTAAACCATGCTCCACGCTGCCACCCAAGTGAACTTTCTGAAATTGCATTCAAAACCAAGTTCAAACTCCTCAACTCAGCATGTGAGCCATTTCCTACTCCTCCCTCCCTTTCATGCATCTTTCCACCACCCATCAGAGGGAATATCTTTTTTAAAAATCTCTATTGTTTAGATTATTACACTTGTTCCTCTTTTCCCCCAAAAGCTCCCCTCCTTCCGGTTCTTACCCAACCCCATGCCCTTACCCCTACACTGTCCTCATCAATAGGTGTATGATTTTTGTTCAGTCTCTTCCCACACCCCCAATACCCCTTTCCCCCAAGAATTGTCAATGCACTCCCTTTCTTTGCCCCTGATCCTATTATATTCACCAGTTTATTCTGTTCATCAGACTTTTTATTCACTTGATTTTTAGATTTATTTGTTGATAGATATGTATTTGTTGTCACTTTGTGGTTCATAGTTTTTGTCTTTACCTTTTTATTCTTCCTCTTCTTAAAGAATACCCTTCAGCATTTCATATAATACTGGTTTGGTGCTGATGAACTCCTTTAGCTTTTTCTTATCTGTCAAGCTCTTTATCTGACCTTCAATTTTAAATGATAGCTTTACTGGGTAGAGTAATCTTGGTTGTAGGTTCTTGCTATTCATTACTTTGAATATTTCTTGCCACTTCCTTCTGGCCTGCATAGTTTCTGTTGAGAAATCAGGTGACAATGGTATGGGTACTCTCTTGTAGGTAACTAACTTTTTTTCTTGCTGCTTTTTTTTTTTTTTACAATTTACAAGTTTAATGTGAAATTAAAAAAAAATACAAATAGAAGTCCATTTTCTTTAATGTACAAAAAATGTATGAGTAGAAACAAAAGCAAATTAAACATTATCACATGTTTACACCACTATCTAGGTTCTTCATATCAACTTTACTATTCAAACAATATAAAGCAGGTAGCAATTTAGGGGGTGGGAAAGAGATAAAACAAAAAAACCTTTTCTACCATGTTTTTCTTAGACTGTGCAGAGCTGTTCTCACAGAGACAGCTTCTTTTACTTCTCCACTGTGCAGGAATTCAGTTGTATATAAAACTGAACCTGCTCAAAAGCTGAGGGAGACTAGAAATGATGGGTACATATCCTGGTGTGTTGTCATATAATTCAAATAATGGTGCGGCTACCAGCTTGTAATTTTTAGGGACTGCAAACAAGGTTTTCTCTTGAAGTTGAACCAAAACAACTTCTTATGTTCCTTCGGTTTTGTAATATATACAGGAATATATGGATACTGAGAAGGTTCAAAATTTGGTCTCCACCAGTTGCCAATGCAGTCATCAATGACCCAATCTTGCAGGACATTATCTTGATGACCTAGTATCTCTGGCATTAAGTGATTTAGTCCTTCAACTTCATCTTCTCCTGGGTTAAGTTCACCACCAGGTAGTTTGAAGAAAGTTGTTCCTAGCTATAGCAGTAGCACATGGGGTAGTCAGTGCTCATGTACAATCAGAACCTCTTCTACAGTCCTCGTCATTACAATTTTATCAAATTCCTCCCACATGTGTTGAAATCTGGCTGCCACAGGGCTGTTCTTCTCAAAGAGGGGCTCTTTTGTACCAAAAGTATAATTGATAAGAGGGTATAGGCTGATGGTGTGCTCCAAGGTGAGGGGCTGGGTCTGCTGGATGTACTTGTTGCCAAACTGGTTGACCCCCCTTGGCCAGCCAGTTTGAGAGCGATTGGGCAGCACCATGGACATGCTGGTGAGTATTGGTGGCGAGCGGAAAGGGGGAGAATGGAGGCAGGGAGACTGTCCCGGTGCCAGCAGCGGTTATCTGCATCCCACTCAGCAGCTGCCGCCCGCCATTAACCTCTTACTGCTTTTAAGATTCTTTCTTTGTTGTTTGCTCTTGGCATTTTAATTATGATGTGTCTTCATATGGTCCCCTTTGGATTCCTTTTGTTTGGGGTTCTCTGTGCTTCCTGGACTTGTAAGTCTATATCTTTTATCAGGTGGGGGAAGTTTTCAGTCATTATTTCTTCAAATAAGTTTTCAATATCTTGCTCTCTCTCTTTTTCTGGCTCCCCCATAATTCAGATGTTGGTACACTTGAAGTTGTTCCACTATCTTCATATTTTTGAATTATTTTCAAATTTTTATTTTCCAGTGGAATGTTTTTTGCTTCTTTGTATTTCAAATCTTTGACTTGATTCTTCTGACCCTCTAGTCTGCTGTTAGGTCTCCATATAATATTTTTTATTTTAGTCAGTGATTACTTAATTTCTAGTTGATCCTTTTTTCATATCCTCAAGGGTCCACTAAATTTATTGGCCTTTTCTAGAAAATTCTTGAAAAACTATATAACCATGTTTTTGAACTCTATATCCAGTCGTTTATTTTTTCCCATTTCTTTTGTTTGTGATCTGTTTCTTTATCTCTGCATTTTGGCTACTTCCCTGAGTTGACAGAGTGGCTTTGTGTGCTAGGTGTCCTATAGGGCCCAGTGGCTCAGCCTCCCGAGGTAGCTGAGGTGGACTCTCTCTCTCTCTCTCTCTCTTTTTAAAAATATTTTATTGATTTTTCACAGAGAGGAAGGGAGAGGGATAGAAAGTCAGAAACATCGATGAGAGAGAGACATCGATCAGCCACCTCCTGCACACTCCACACTGGAGATGTGCCCACAAGCAAGGTACATGCCCCCGACTGGAATCGAACCTGGCACCTTTCAGTCCACAGGCTGACGCTCTATCCACTGAGCCAAACCGGTCTCGGCAAGGTAGACTCTCTTGGTGCACCCCTTTGTGGACTGTGTGTACAACCTTGCTGTAGTTAAGCCTTGATTGTTGTTGGTATCACTGGGAGGAATTGACCTCCAAACCAATTGGTTGTGAGGATTAGCTGTGTCTACCATAGGAGAACTTCTGTGTTGGAGACATCCTTATGGAGCAAGACTTGCTTCAGTGGTGCTTTGGTGCCCACTGAGTCTGCCCCCTGCGTGTGTCCCTTATGGATCTGAGGAGTTGTAATCTGAATGGTCCTACTGTGACCCTTGGGTACTCTGGCTCTTGGAGCTATGGAGAGATCTGCAGATTCCTCTTCTTTGTGTGGGTTTTGAGATGCCCAGATGAGGCCAGCTGGGAAGCAATGCAAGCTGCTGTGGGGCCTTGGGCCTTCCTTTGGATGTTCTGGGTCTTTCTGACTCAGTTGCAGATTGTTAGGTAAATTTAGATTTCAAAGGATCAAGCCATTCATATGCAAAAGGCTCTGCACACAGCTTAGATGGGTCAGAGTCTCAAGGTGGAACAAACAGCAATGGCTTCCCATCAGCCGTGCCCTAAGAGGCCCCCAGATCTCAGTGTCCCGTGGTATTTGCTGCAAGCACCTCTGAGAGAAAACCGCCCTTGAGTTCCGCCTGCTGCCAGACAGTCCAGTTTCTCCCCATATGAGTCTGCATCCCCAGAGTCTTGCCTGGAACTGGAGTTCAGAGCAGTCAGGAGCTTGTGTCTCCCTGCGGATTGGAAAAGCCAGCCACATACTCAGTTGCCAGCCCTCTCGGCATGCGTGCCTCCGTACCTCTGTTCTTTATTTCCAGAGCTCCTCTGAGTCTCAGTATGCTTTTCTCTTCTCTCTTGTTGTAGAATTTCCACTTAGCCAGCCTTCCTGTGGTTCTGGATGATGTCCATTTTATCTTTTAGTTGTAGTTTTGAAGTGGTTGTGCGAGGCAGCAAGTTCAGGTGTTTACCTATGCTGCCATCTTGGTTTCTCCGGTAACCTCTCCTGGAGGCAGAGTGGTGGAGTTGGGGGTTTGGGGTGCAGCAGCAGAGCAGACACTTTGAGCCCAACTTCTCCAGAGGGAATATCTTATAATTCTTCCAGTTTTCTGCCTTTGTGCATTCATACATGCTGTTCCCTCCCAACCACTTCTTCCCCATCCAACAAACATTGCTTCCAGGTTAGAAATGCTAATTCATTCTGCAGTACAATGATGCATTAATGACAAAACATTCTCATCGCTCCATTAAAGTAGATCCTCCAAAAGTCAGCTCCAAGCCCCACTCCTCTGGAGTGTCCTGACCCTTACTCTGGTTCAAATCCTCTTCCTTTGGGCCTAGCTCTCTCATGGCACTTATACCACAGTGCCATATTGCTTTGTTTTTATTTCCACTGTTTTTAGAGGAAACTTACAGCAGTAAGACAGGCCTTGCTTTCAGAGAGAAGATTTACAACTAGCAGGCAGATCAACGGATAAGATAATTGCAGACCCATGTTGTGCTGATAATCCTTTACTCCCCCTGCTTCTCTCCCCTGTTCTGTGCATTGAGAGGCTGACCTCTGCAAACTGTGTCAAAGGGCTCCCATACTTTGGCTTCTTGTTGCATTCAATCGATGGACAGCTTTGGCATGATATGGAAATAGGGGAGGAGAGTGAGGGTGGGATACTTTTTCTTTACACCCTCCCTGAAAAGTCACCATGGTAAGGCACAGCTCCTGCAGGGCAGAACTTCTTACAGTTTCTCTCTCTCTGGGTTCTGGAATAGCTTCTTCCTCTTACCCCTTCAAGCCAAGATGATGAGGGCTCCTTTCTGTTACTAATCATATGGTACCACACTATCCTGTCTTGGTTTCTCTATAACTTGCCCACATCTTTTTAAAAAAATATATTTTATTGATTATTTACAGAGAGGAAGGGAGAGGGATGGAGAGTTAGAAACATCGAAGAGAGACATCGATCAGCCGCCTCGGGCACGCCCCCTACTGGGGATGTGCCCGCAACCAGGATACATGCCTTTGACTGGAATCGAACCTGGGACTTTCATTCCTCAGGCCGACGCTCTATCCACTGAGCCAAACCGGTTTCGGCAACACATCTTTTAAATAGTCCCCTGATTAAACCCTCCTCAATGACCAGTTTGAATTGGACCTATTTCTTGCAAGGACACTAAATAAATGTTTTTTCGCAAATTTCTGCTCCACCATCATTGGAAGGTCAGCCTTCTCCCAGGCTGGCTCTTTTATGGCTACTGCAGTTTCAGCCATCACATCCAGACATGTCAAAGGCCAGAGGAGCAAGAGTGCATCTCTTGCAATGTATCCTTTGTAAGAGTGAGAAAACCTTTCCTAAAAGCGATCCCATCAGATTTCTCCTACATATCATTGGTCAGAATTATGCCACAGATCCAAGTTTAATCCAAACACCAACAATGCAACTGCGGCCACAATGATGTTTCAGACCAGCCAGGACCCACTGCCTGGGGTTTTGAGGACAAAACCCCCCTGAGTCTGGGGGTTTGAGGACAACCTCTGCACAAAGCACATAGCTCTAGAAAGGAATATGGAGGATACCTGGATAAAATGGAAGGGGGAAGATTGTTGGGAGGAAGGAAAAATTAAGGTGAGGAGATGGCTATTAGATGCTTACAAATGGTGGAACAGTTGGGAGAAGGTCCCTAGGTTGGTTGAGTGGCCCGTCACTGGTTGGTGGGACAGCCAGGCTGTGTCCTGATAGGTCTAAATGACACCACCTCCTTGGCAGAGACTAGGGAAGCAAATCCAGGAGCATTTGGCTGACAAAGTAGGTTCCTCAAAAACCCTGATTTGATGAGAGTTCAAGAACATTCACTAACAGCAAACCTCTGTGTTTAATATACAAAAGGGCATCTCTAACTTGGAACATTAGCATGGCCTTGAGCTTGCCCTTCAGGAGGTCAACATGTCCTGCAGGCTTTCACAACACACTGGCCTGGAAAACATTTCCTCAGCAATAAGGCACTGGTAATCTAACCATAATTAATCAAGTTCTGATATATAATATGGGTCTAAATCAATCAATTTGATAGTATTGAAGAAAGAAGAGAAGAAAGGAAAAAGAAGGTCTACCTTCATCTCTACTACCCTCCATCTAGAGGCAGCCCAGAACCTCTGGGACACTCCTCTTCCTTCTCTGGGAAGTTTTCCAGGGTCTGTATCTTTGCAGCCCTTCTCACCCACCAACCCATGGAAATCTCCTGTGTCAATCCTGCAGAGCCTTCTCTGCTGAGAGTATTTATAAAACCTGCTGCTTATGGATTATTGTTGTGGAGCCAGATTGTGGAGAGAGAAGCTGTAGCCTATTGAGAGGAACCAGGAGGCTTTGAAATTGAAAGAGGTTGTGAATTTCTGGTGATTATGACCATGTGTTCAGCAGTGAGGCCTAGCTTGGATGCTGATCCTGGATAGCAGTAAAGGTGGTATAAGGTAGGATGTCTAAGCTAGGCCAGGTTGTGATGAGCTTCTTAAAACAGGACTATGTCTGTCTTCCAGCAACAAAATGACAAACACTCACCTAGCAGATGCTGAAAAAAATATCTGGGCTGACCCAACTTGGACACAGAACTTCACCAAGCCTCTGCCATGTCAAACCTGGTGTGTTTTTTTTATTTGGGGGTTTGACATATTTCCATTCATTTATTTAACAAATATTCATTTAGCATCCACAAAGTGCCAGTTTGCAATTGATAAAGGATTGATAAAAACAGGCAAAAGTCCTTGCTCTGCTGGAGCTTACATTCTAGTTGAGGGATATGGACCATACACAATATGAAAGAGTAAAATACATAGTATGGCTGAAGTTTGTAAGTGCTACAAATAAACATCAAGTTAGGAAAGGAATAGAGATTATGAGTCGGGTTAACAGTTTTATACAGAATGGTTAAGGGAGGAATATTGAAAAATACTATCTGAGGAAACAAGACATGAGGATTTGGGGATAGTTTGCAGGTGGAGGGAAAAGCAAGTGCAAATGCCCTGAGGCAGAGTGCTATATGTCTTCTACTTGCCTCTCCAGACTCGCTCTCTACCCTTCTACTCTCAGTCCTGGAGAACTGACTTCTTCTTTTTTTTTTTAACGATTTTTTTTTTAAGAGAGAGAAGAAAAGAGAAAAGGAGAAAGATAGAAATATGGAAGAGAGAGAAACATTAACATCTATCTAGGCTGCCTCCTGCCGCCCCCTGCTGAAGATTGAGTTTGCATCCCAGGCATGTGTCTTGACTGGGAATTGAACCAGAATCTCCTGGGGCATATGGTTGATGTTCAACCACTGAGCAACACTGGCTGGGCAGGATTTGACTTTTTTGTGTTATAGTAATGGGCTCCTTACCCTCTGGCTTCCAATTAGTTCAATCCGTGCAAAGAAGGCACCAGTGGGACATCAGAGGGCATGAATAGAGTGAAGTCAGAGGAGGCTCTGCTCTCTACCTGTAGGGTCTTTATGTGCTAGCTGCAATTCTCTACTAAAGACCACGGCTACTCCCTATAGCCTCTTTATGGACATCTTCTCTAGGTTCTGCTTTCTATTCCTTCCTCTTACCACATCTAGCCCTGCCGTTGCTAATCCTGGAGTGCAGCATTGTCCCTTATTGGTTTCTCTAAAACTTTCTCATATCTTTGTAAATGTTCCCTTTATTAAACTCTCTTTAATAACCCAGTTTGGGGGAGCCTTATATTTCCTTTAGTAACTGACCCTGACAGAGGCAAATAGGGATCTGCCTGGAATATGTCAGGAACATCAAGGAAGTAGTTGTGCCTGAGAGGAGTGAACTGGGGAAGGGAGAGAAACAGGCAAGGAGGTCAAAGAGGTTATGGGAGCCACATCTGCAAGGGCCTTGCAGGCTATATGGTAAGGGCTATTTCCTCATAAACTTCTTTTTGAAAATTTCAACTTGGTCCATACTGAACTTGAGAAAGGAATGGCATCCCTTTTTCAAAGAGAAGCTGGGACAGCAAATGGGGTACCAGGAACGTGATGACAGCTGCTTTCTTCCTGGGCATCCCCTATCCAAGGAGCTCCCAGCAGACGGGGATTGAGCTCTGCTTCTAGCACAGTCTCATCTGATAATCTCTACTTCACTCAAGAGTTTTCTCAGGTAGTCACCAGCCAACAATTCTTCAATACCACCAAGGGGTCTTCTGGAGATAAAATTCACTTCCTACAGGGGTGTTGTTAGCATTTTTGGCAGACCAGTGGGAAGCAATCAAACAAGAGTAACTTTCTTTGTCTTCTGTCCAACTTCTGTCCAATTTGTCCAGATTTTCTTTTTTTTTAAATATATTTTATTGATTTTTTTACAGAGAGGAAGGGAGAGAGATAGAAAGTCAGAAACATCGATGAGAGAGAGACATTGATCAGCCGCCTCCTGCACGCCACACAGTGGAGATGTGCCCGCAAGCAAGGTACATGCCCCCAACCGGAATCGAATCTGGGACCTTTCAGTCCGCAAGCCGACGCTCTATCCACTGAGCCAAACCGGTCTCGGCTCCAGATTTTCTTGGGGTTGCCTCAGAGAGCCCTGTGAGGTAAGCTTCTTTGGCCTGCAGGTTTGGGTTATAATTCTTTCAGTTACAAATCCT
The DNA here is from genome assembly GCA_011751065.1 of Lasiurus cinereus. Classification (NCBI taxonomy): domain Eukaryota; kingdom Metazoa; phylum Chordata; class Mammalia; order Chiroptera; family Vespertilionidae; genus Lasiurus; species Lasiurus cinereus. The sequence continues at coordinate 21,735,958 of JAAGEH010000032.1, forward strand.
CAAATCCAACTCCTACTAAAAGAAGAAGAAAAGGAAGAGATGAGGAAGGAAAGGGTAGGGGATGAGATAAGGGAGGAGGTGGTGGTGATATTGATTCATGTAACAGATGCTCTGTGGGTAAAACCTTATTGGCCTCAGAAATAACTGGATTAGGTGCTCAATATCATCAATTCTTTCCCTCTCTCCACCTCCCCATTTTGCTTTCTTCTGAATGGGCATCATATTAATGTAGGCTTTCTTTAAAGGTGGCCATTGGTAGGCCCAGACTTATTTTCAAATTAGCTTAACTATCCTGCAGAAAGAGAAACTCTCTTTTCCAACAATTTCAGAAAAACCCTTGTTGGGTTCTCATTGGCTAAGAGTAGGGGTGGGCTAAAGAACAGAAGTGGTATTGCCAAAAGAAGAGAGAATGGTTGCTGCACATATAATACCACCCAGATGTCCACTATTACTAGCATGACCATATAATCAATTGTTCAAGACAGGACTCTTTTGAGAGTAAAAGGGGGAACTTTTAATATTTACATCAGGACAACAGGCTTAGACCAAGTCTAAAAGCCAGGGAACTGGAGTTGGGTAAGGAATTGCCCCACTGAGTCCTGGATCCTGCAAACCAAATCTTTTTGGCTCTCCTACCTTCTCAGGTAAGAAGAAGAAGGTGCTTGGGGTTCAGATGTCAAGTGTGATAGAGTGTGGCTGGTGTGTGTGTGTGTGTGAAACACGTTGGGAAGCAAGTCCCAATTCTACACAACTACTCAAACTGTATTCTTCTCAAACAGCTTCATGTAACCTCTCACTCCCACGCTTTGCTCTTGTTATGAATGTCCTCTTGCCAGAAATGTCCTTCCTGTACTCTTCCTACTCCATAACTATTCTCCAGTCCCCCACTCTCCCAGAGTCCCTTTCCCTGATCCCTCCAACCCAGCTTCTCACAGTTCCTGAAGTATTTCCAGATTCAGCATAGGTTGTGTTTGGGGTATGGATTTTGCCTCCACCATACAGTAGAGGTTTGTTGTGGGTTTTGCTCTCTCCCCATCCCCTTGCCACATAGCCCTCAACAGTGCTGACTGCAGATTCTAAGCTGGACCAGTCTGCTGGGCCAAGACCCTCAGCAGTCTCTATCTCTCCAACCCAGAGCCATCTCTGCTCCCTACTGTCACCTGCCTCTGTTTTCCTGGTATTGATTGCTAGGGAATCAGCCAAAGAGTTTCTCACGCAAAGGCATGCAAACTTTGACCCAGAATTGTCTATTCAGCTCCTGGCCAAGGTTCTCTAACCTCCTGCCTGTCTCCCTCTTTCTTTGCCCAGTGCTCATGAGCACCCCCGCCATCTGGGGAGCCGTTCTGGGAGGTAGGACTTGGTGAGAAGTGCAACACTTTCCTAACCCTCATTGCACCATACTTTTGTCCAGGAGTATGGAAAGATGGGAGCCCTGACTCAGGGGCTGAGGCTGTATCTCTTGGGCCTCCCAGGGTTTTGCTGGCACTCTGGGACAACAAATCATGGTGGGAAGAGCCCTGGCCTGGAAGCAAAGGCCTAGAGCTCTAGATACTGCTTTGATTTGCCATATATCCTTGGGCCTTCTCCTGGTATCAGTTTCTCTAGCTGAAAAGTAGGAAAGGAATTGGCTTAGTTAGCTAATGAATTTCTTTGTGATCAAGAGTCCTTTAGATGCCCTAGTCAGTTTGGCTCAGTGGATAGAGCATCAGCTTGTGGACTGAAGGGTCCCAAGTTTGATTCCAGTTAAGGGCACATGCCAGGGTTGTGGGCTTGATCCTTGGTGGGGGGCTGTGCAGGAGGCAGCCAATCAGTGATTCTCTTTTATCATTGATGTTTCTATCTCTTTCTCCCTCTCCTTTCCCCTCTAAAATCAATAATAAAAATTTTTTAAAGAGTCCCTTAGAGAATGTGAGCTAGACAATGCCTCTTCTATCAAACAAAGAAGGTTTGTGGATCCTTGGTCAGGAGCCTCAACAGATGGCCCTCTAGTCCTGATGAGCAGGTTGGCATGATTCTCTAAAGCTTGGGCATTGGTGGGGACTATGGAGAGCCAAAGAACAGACTGGGCTACAGAGCAGGCTGAGGAATCTGGGAGTGCCTTCCTCCCCACTTCCTTGTCACAGCTTCCATGAAGGTTATTTCTCCTTCTGTGGCTCTTGCTCCAACTGGGATTGAAGGACAGAGCTCTCTTGGGTATCATCATGTTCTGTGGGCTGAGCCACAGATGTAGAGGATGAGATGAATGGAACAATGAACTGGAAGCCCAGCAATAGTTCCCTTGTCTCCTGTCTCTTCTGTTGCCTAAATTCCACCATTATAGCATCAGTACTTTGGGCTCAGTATCACCCTGATCATAATACAGTTGGATTTTTTGTTGTTGTTAACCCTCACTCAAGGATATTTTTCCCACTGATTTTTTTTTTTTTTTTTTAGAGAGAGTGGAAGGGAGAGAAACATCAATGTGAAAGAGATCGATTGGTTGCCTCCTGAATGTACCTCAATAGGGGCCAGAGATGGAACCTGCAACCAGATACACATCCTTCACTGGGAATCGAACCCATGACTCTTTAGTGCGAGGGAAATACTCTAACTACTGAGCAGCACTGGCTAGGGCATAATACAGCTGGATTTAACGCCTTTACCAGTTATTAATATCTTGCAAGAAATTGGCTTATCAGATCAATTACCACAGGCTGGCTTTCTGTGCTTGGGCATAAAGGAGTGACAGGTTGGGTCGGAGTCATAGCAAGGGTCAAGTGTTCTGAGAATTATGGACACAGACCAGGAGACATCTAACTTGCTGTGGAAAGAAAGTGGTGTTGAGACTTAAACTAAATGAAATTAGAAGTAGAGGTTAATAGGCCTGATAGGTTCTGCTAAAGATTCTGTTATATCCAGATGGGAGCTAATGAAGGGGCAAGGTGGTGATGGCATGAGATTTTGCATTTTGGATTTGACAGGATGGAAAAAGAATTGGGGTAGTAAAAGGCAAATGGGAAGTAGGTTTAGAGGCTGTAGTATTCTAGGGAGCAATGATGAGACCTACAAGACAATGTGGCAGTGGGGTTGGACAGATGTAGAGAAATGTGTCCTTGTCTATTCTCAACACAGAAACCAGAGTGACCTTCATTGACTCAGACTCCACAATATCTCCATTTCACACAGGAAGTTCCACTTTCTCAACAGGGTGCTCCCTGAACCTGGGGCAGGGATGTCCTGTGAGTATCCCATCCCCTGGGGGCACTAAATTTCAGCAGAACTTCCCAGTCACAAAACACTCTACATTTCCAGTACCCATAGTACTGCCCCTCCCTCAAGAACCACTGTGCAGGGCCTTTGAATGCGCTGTTCCCTCTCCAAGGTGCACTCTGTTTCCAGGTATCTGTGCACCCTGATTCTTGATTCCACACTTGGTTGCTGCGAGGACTTTTCTGACCACCCTATTTTCAACTACCTTCTGCTCCCATGTGATTCCTACCCCTTCTCTGCTTTTCCTCTGTAGCACTTGTCACACTTTGATATTCTCTGTGCTTTATCTGTCCTCCACCCCCTCACCAAAATAAAATTTAAGTTCCTTATGAGCAGGAGGTTGTCAGTTTGTTCACTTGCATATGAATCGCCAGCACCCAGACAGTACCTGGCTCATAGCAGGCGGTTGGTAAAATGTTTGTGCAATATATTAAGTGGCATCTGGCGGAGTGGGAGGTCAGGGGCCAGGATGCGGCTGTTTTCTGTCCTGGACCAGCACAGGGATGGCGGTGCCATTCGATGGGCTGGGGAGCAGGGGTGGGGGGAAAGAAGGGGAGGGAGGAGGGTGGTATTGTGGTTAGTTGGGGACAGATTGTGCCTGAACATTCCACATGGGAGAATTCGGCAGGGGCCAGGGACAGCTTCGGAGGCAGCCAGACGGGCCAGCCGGGAAACGAGGGGGCTGCGTGTTCTGCCACAGGCGTAGACCAAAAATACGGCCCCCTTAGGCGCCCGCTTGCAGGCAAATGCCCAGCTCCGCACGCAAACCTGGGCCCTTTGCCCCGCCCCACCTCCACATCCAATAGCACATCTGCCAGGCTCCGCCACTCCTTTCCTTCTACCCTTTAAGAGCCCGCCCCCGGCTCCCCTTTCCCCCTCCTCGCGTGACTGTGCCGGACCCCACCAGGGCCGCGACGTTGCGCTCCTGGGTGGCTTCGCGGGACTCCCAGGCTTTCTCACGCAATTGCCGGGCACCTCACCCAGGGACAAGTGGAGCGGGGGATGGGCCACGTGACCTCTGCCCCCTGGAGGGAGGTTCCAGACACAGCACGCTAGCCTGCGGAGGTGTCTGTGCCCCGCGCCCCGTTCTCAGTCTCTGGACTCGCTCCCTTGCCCGGCCCCAGAGCCTCTCTCCAACCCCCTCCCCACCCACCCGGAGCTAGCCTAGCAGTCACCCTCGCCGCCCGATTTTTCTGCCCGGCCAAAGCGCTAGCAACCGGGAGCCGAGAGAGAACTTGGAGGGCGGGTGGGTCCCGGCTGGAGGTGGCCCCTAGAGGCGGTACCGAGCCGCGAGTGAGCGCTCGGAGAGAAAGCAAGTTCTCTGTTCCCGCTCCTGGGGCAGGCAGCGCGGATTTTTTGCTAGTTGTGGGGGACGCTGGGAGGGGGAAAGGGCAGCCCATCGGCGCCGCTGGCCTTCCGTTCCCGGTGACCTGGCGGCAGGCTTGCCGCGCTTCTCACGCGAGTCCGGACTCAGTAAACCGGGAAAAGGAGGTCACTATCCGGCGGCCCCGCCCCTGCTTGTTGGCCTCGGTCCGCTAGTAGTGAGGGGGAAGCACTTGCAGGTCTAGTGGGTACAAAAATGAGGGTGAGGCGTCGCCATGCCTGGGTAGGAGGGTCCCCAAACCCTCTTTTCGGGCGATGCTGGGACTTCTCTCCAAACCCTCGCCTCACCTGGGCTCTGCGCTGTCCAAGGGGTACCTTGGAACTGGAGATCCCAGGTGTCCCCAGCCCTCACCCTTTTACGTGCCGGCGGCATTTGGAAGAGGCGTCCCCATAGTGGGTTCTAACCTGTCCAGGTGCCTTCGCTCCCCCACTTCCCACCCTAGAGCGGTCATTCCCCCTCAAGCCGCCCCTCCCTTTGTTGCAACCCAGGGCCAAGGGGCGTGGCCACGCTCAAGCTTCCTATAAAGTTGGTTGGGCCTTCACCCTCACCCTGAAGGTTGCTTGGAGCCTTCCTTGGTTTTCTTTGGGGTCCTGGCTTCTGAGACCACTCTTCCCAGCTCAGTTCAGCACCTCCTCACAACCACAGGTGAGTACTGGAGACTTCTGGCTTGCCCCTCCCCTCCCAATAGAAGGAAAATTTTGATGCTTCCAGGTCTTCCTAGGTAGTCATTGGTCTAGCACCTCAAAAAAGAAGGCTAGTAGTGGCCTTACTGACCAAGCAGTCCAGCTCCCTAAAGGGGCAACTGAGGCCAAGGGAAGGGCAGGACTTGCCCAATGTCCCACAGATAGTATCAGAATTCTAGATCCAGATGGACCCCTTTCAGGCTCCAGAACCCAGAATCCAGCTTTATCCCCCAATGGCTCTCTAAATGCCTTGAGCCTTCTCCATCAGAGTCAGCTGGTTGTGTGGAATTAAGAACACAGTTTACCTAAGCTGGGTGCATAGATAGCCTCTCCTCAGGTTTTGTGATGAGTGGGGCAGGTTGTGTTCTTAACAGCTGTATCTGCTTTCTCTAAAAGCTACCCCTGGCTGGCTCTACCCTCCCAAGGCATAGGTTGTTAGAGCCAAGATGTGGGGACTTGGACAAGAGCTCTGAGCTAGAGTCCCTGGCACTGCCCAGAGGCCTTCCCTATCCTGTTGACTATCTTCTCTGGCGTGTGTTGGGGAGCACTCAGTGTGAGGGACTGTCAGCTTCAGGGAGCTTGACCACCAGTCCTTGGTAACTCACCTGTCACATATCTCTTGGGCTCCTACCATCTTACTAAGTATGGCTAGAGGTCCTTGGGGCACCCAATGTGTGCAAGGGACACCATGGCATACCAAAGCCTAGCAGTGTTCCCAGTTCACTTAGGGAGTCAGGACTTTTGTGTGTGTGCTCTTGTGGGATCCAGCTCCTCCAGGAAGCCTCCCTACGCAGACAGCTATAGTACTTGAAGTAGGAACCATACAACCAGCCACCCCATCTTGAGTGGCTCTTTAGTGAGAACTGAGCCCAACAAAGACTCTGGCCTAGATTTCTGTGACTGAGACCTCAATCTAATGGGTATACAGCTGCTTTTAAACAGAGAGCTGGGGCTGAGAGCCATGTGGCTTGGCAGTGGTCTTCTTATTCCCATTCCCTTCCCACCCTATTCCAGGTTCTGACAGGATACCCTAGACCAGCAGTTCTCAACCTGTGGGTCACGACCCCTTTGGGGGTCGAACGACCCTTTCACAGGGGTCACCTAAGACTATTGGAAAACACCTATTTCCCATGGTCTTAGGAACCAACACACCACTCCTCGGTGTAGCAAAATGTAGCAATGTAGTTTACTGTTGTTATATTAAGACTGTTACCCATGCTACACCACGATTCAAGACAAAATTTCATTTATTTAGAAATAAATATTTCACAATATATAATTACATATTGTTTTTGTGGTTAATCACTATGCTTTAATTATGTTCAATTTGTAACAATGAAAATACATCCTGCATATCAGATATTTACATTACAGTTCATAACAGTAGCAAAATTACAGTTATGAAGTAGCAATGGAAATAATTTTATGGTTGGGGGTCAACACCACATGAGGAGCTGTCTTAAAGGGTCGTGGCATTAGGAAGGTTGAGAACCACTGCCCTAGACCCTGGAGTTGAGTAGGAGACAACTGAGGGTTCTGGCAACACTCTTCAGCAGGAGGTAGCTATGACAAGAGCTGAAAATCTCCCAGAAAACTTTTGCTAAGAGGTTTGAATCCTAGCTCAGTTACTGGTTGCTGGGTAACTTTAGCCAAATCAGTGCACCCTCTGAAAATCAATTTCTCCAAATACTAAATGAGGCTAAAGGAGAGGTTGATGCCTAGTTCTCCCAATAGCAGTGTTTCCCCAAGTGTGGTAAATACTATTCAGGGGATTTAGGTGATGCATATCAATTATGTGTTTATTTTAACATATGTTAGGGAGAAAAGTCAAATTTGTACTTTTACACAGATATGATTGTTTGGGATGATGGTAAGTGGGTAGATTTAAAGTTGATTTCAGAAAAATGTGAAGAAAGTAATAGTGCAGTTGTATATGGAAATCACATAGTGACAGATAAGAGAGAGTGTTCTGGAATTAAACAATTTGGGTTGGACATTTGGCTATGTGATCTTGAGCAAGTTACTTACCTTCTCTGAGCCTTACTTCAGCCTACCTCATAGGCTGTGGCCAGAACTGAATGAAGAATATGGAAATTCTTGGCACACAGTGGCAGCACCATAGCTTCTCCCACCTCCTCCTCCCTTTCATACTCAGTGAGCAGTTCTAGATAAGGTTTTCTCTTAATCAGCATGCTGATATTTTAGGACATTGGTTCCTCCTATTCCCCTATATGATGTCTTGATATTTCCCTTTTGCCCACCTTTCAGTGGCCACCTTGCCATCTCTATGCTGATCATGCTGTCTGTGTTTGGATTCTCCATCCCCATCTCGGCCACAGAACTTCTCCTGGCCTCCACCACCTTCTGCTTAATATTCTGGGTGTTCAGAGCCTGGAAGCCTCGGGTCCCCAAAGGCTTGAAGAGTCCCCCAGGGCCCTGGAGCTGGCCCCTACTTGGACACATGCTGACCTTGGGGAAGAACCCACACCTGGCGCTGTCACGGCTGAGCCAGCGTTATGGGGACGTGCTAGAAATCCGCATTGGCTGCACACCTGTGCTGGTGCTCAGTGGCCTGGACACCATCCGGCAGGCCCTGGTGCGGCAGGGTGATGATTTCAAGGGCCGGCCTGACCTCTACAGCTTCACCCTCATCTCTGATGGCCAGAGCATGACCTTTAATCCAGACTCTGGACCAGTGTGGGCTGCCCGCCGGCGTCTGGCCCAAAATGCCTTGAAGAGTTTCTCTATTGCTTCAGACCCAACTTCCTCGTCTTCTTGCTACTTAGAGAAACATGTGAGCCAGGAGGCTGAGGTTCTCATCAGCAAGTTCCAGGAGCTGATGGCAAGGATTGGACACTTTGACCCCTACAGGTATGTAGTGGTGTCAGTGGCCAATGTCATATGTGCCATGTGCTTTGGTCAGCGCTATGACCATGATGATCAAGAACTACTTAGTATAGTCAACCTGAGTAATGAGTTCGGGGAGGTGGCTGCTTCCGGAAACCCAGCTGACTTCCTTCCTATCCTCCGTTACCTGCCCAACTCTGCCCTGAATATCTTCAAGGACCTGAATAAGAAGCTCTACATCTTCATGCAAAAGATGGTTAAGGAACACTATAAAACGTTTGAGAAGGTACAGACTGGGGAAAAGCAGGTGTGTGGTGTGGAGCAGGTAGGATCAGGGGTCAGGTGATTAGTGATAACTGCAGCAGCATGAGGTTTGGCAGACTCTCAGGAGCCTTCACCCTGGGATTTTAAAGTCAGTAATGGACAGGACTCCATTTATGGGAGGGGAATAGAACGTTTTCTTGACCAGTCCTTTTATCCTTCTGTCAGACAGCAATATTTACTGAATAGTCAGTCAATGCTGTACCCTAGGCAAGTTATAGGGCTAGGAAGAATTAAAAATTTAGTCTCCTGGCCTCATGGGAGAGAAAAGGGTAAAGAGGTCCGGCCAGGGTGGCTCAGTGGTTGAGTGTCGACCTACCAGGAAGTCATGGTTTGATTCCCCATGAGGCCACATGCCCAGGTTGTGGGTTTGATCCCCTGTGGGAGGTGTACAGGAGACACAGGTGTATATGGAAATCACAGTGATGTTGGGAAGCGCTATTGGTTCTCTCTCATCATTGATGTTTCTATTTCTTCCTTTCCCTTCTCTGAAATCAATATATACGTACAAGGGTAAAGAGCACGTCCAAATGATAATTGTACCAGACTCTATCTGTCAGGTTTCCCTTGAGTTGGGGCAGGAGAGACTCTGGGACAGGCAGAGAGAAGCTGGGATGGCAGCCTTGGGTGTGTGAGTGGGAGTGTCACCTCTTGAACAAAGATACTAGGGATGGTAAGGGACCCGATCTGAATGGAGAGGTAGGTCTGGGTTTGGGATCTTGCTTACTTGTGGGCCTTCTGTACTCAGGGCCACATCCGAGATATCACAGACAGCCTGATCAAACATTGTCAGGACAAGAAGCTGGATGAAAACGCCAATATCCAGCTGTCAGAGGAGAAGATCGTAAATGTCGTCTTGGACCTCTTTGGAGCTGGTATGAGCTACCCCATTTGCCTTTCCTGTACTCAACTGCCCTACCCCATCAACTGCCAAACTTCTCCCTCTGTTCCTTTCTGGACAGGGTTTGACACAGTCACAACTGCCATCTCTTGGAGCCTTATGTACCTGGTGACAAGCCCTGGTGTACAGAAAACGATCCAGGAGGAGCTTGGTAGGTGGTGACCTCCTTCAAAGTGCTCAATACAGGAGGACCCAGGCATGATATGGGAGGCACCTTCATCTGTCTGTTCCTTTGTGCCCTGCAGACACAGTGGTTGGGAGGGTACGGCAGCCACGGCTCTCTGACAGATCCCAGCTGCCCTATCTGGAGGCCTTTATCCTGGAGACCTTCCGACACTCTTCCTTCGTCCCCTTCACTATCCCGCACAGGTGAGGCCCCTTGGAACTACTTCTGTCTGATACTGGGCCTTACTTCAGTCAATGCACCTGATCAGGGTTGGAGGGAGGGACATGGTATGGGGTGTAGAGGGATCTCATTATGGCCCTAAGCTTAACTGAGCTTCTTCCCTCCCCAGTACTACCAGAGACACAAATTTGAGTGGCTTTTACATCCCCAAAGGGCGTTGTGTCTTTGTGAACCAATGGCAGATCAACCATGACCAGTAAGTTGATATGGGGCAGCAGAAACTCTGCCTTCTTCTGAGTTTCAGACCCTGCTGTCCCTGGCCATTTGCCTATCTCCTACTCTTATGGGCTGGGGTGCAACCCCCTATATGCTTCTGAGCTGCCTCTTCAGTTACTCACTCTGATTACAGGAAACTGTGGGATGACCCATCTGAGTTCCGACCAGAACGTTTTCTCACCCCCAGTGGCACTATCAACAAGGCACTGAGTGAGCAGGTGATTCTCTTTGGCCTCGGCAAGCGGAAGTGCATTGGTGAAAACATTGCCCGCTTTGAGGTCTTTCTCTTCCTGGCCATCATGCTGCAGCAGATAGAATTCAGCGTGCCACCAGGCATGAAGGTGGACATGACCCCCATCTATGGGCTGACCATGAAGCATGCCCGCTGTGAGCACTTCCAGGTGCAGGTTCGCTCTTAGGCAGCTAAGAGCCCTGCAGAGCCTTGTATCTGTAAAAGCCACTCAGGCTTGTGTCCCTGGTGGTACTAGATGGAGGTAAAGTCAAGCACAGGGCCACAATGAGATCCCCCTACCTTCCATATCATGTCCTCCCCTACCAGTCCTGATCAGGTACACCAATTTAAGTAAGGCCCATAACTTTCTTCTTGGCCTGGTTGTGCGGACAGGCCAGGGGGATGGCCCAGGGAGGATTAAGCTTTGGCTTGAAAACCACAAGTACTGGACTGGTTGATATTCTGCTGTCTGGCTGCAGGCAATCCTAAAATATCATGGCTATACTCCACCCTGGACTTTCCCCTCTCCATACTGAATGCAGACAGTGGACACTGTAGGAGCTGATGGAGCCTTCTGATATGGTGCTTGAGCTAGGAGGTCTGATAGGGTTAGGTGCTTCTCAGCCCTCTGGAGTTCTTTGGAAGTCCTTGGGCCCACCATCTAGCTGGCTTTCTGTGTGGGCAGACTGGCATGAGAAACATTTAGAACAAGCCATACCAGGGCCTGTCCAAGCTCTTTATCAATTGGGAACCATCAAAAGTGAAGAGAAGAGGCAGTCCAAGATACTGGCACAGAGATGGGCTCCCCACTTGAACAAGGCTGAAGAATCTTACCACATGAGTCTGAGAGCACGTGTGCCTGGGGGATTCCCTTCCTTTCTGCAGATAGGAACAGTGCTGTCTCCGGCCTTAGGCAGCTTCTGTTCCTATCTAGGAGGAGCTAGGGACTTGGGTCTTAGAAGAGGAAAGAGCAGAGAGAGTCCTATATCAAGGAACCAGGATCAGATGGGGAATTAGGGGATGGTAATTCGATCACCTTCTATTGGTTTCCTTTCTTTATACCCCGTATTAACATGTCTTTTTAAAATGTTTGTATGCAAGGAACTTTTCATTTTAGCCTGTATTGTACTTGCTTGTTTGCATTTATTATATGTAAATGATTAAAAACAACTTATAAATGTGATAGAAAAAATTCATATCTACATATCTAGAAAAGTGTAGGAAACATCTTCCTGAGCTAAATAAAGATATTATGCAGAAGTCCTACAGTGGAGATTTTTGAATCTTGAATTCAACCATTGCTCATCTACATTCCCACCCTGCTCTCAATCTTGTTTTACTGTAGGAGAAGAAAAGTAGGTGGTTAGGAGGTAAAGCCACTCTTCTCAGGCAGCTCATAGTCTGCTTGGGGACAGAACACACATTAATTAACAGCATTCTCTAAAGTGAGTAACATGGAGAACCTCCCAAATTGCTGACTCATAAACACATTATCCTACTCATTGTGATCAGGCAGAAACATATAGGTGGGTGAGGTCCAGAGCCTTGGGGTGAGGGATAGTGGGAAAGATTACTGGGTCTTGGGGACAACTGTGCATAGCGTTCCTTGAAGGTAGTCTCACTTGGGTAGGTTCTGGTCAGTGTGGAGGGAGAGAGAAGTTCAAAAGTTGTGGTCTACTCTTCGCTAGTCATATCTGACTCAGGCCCTGCAGCCATATTAGAACTCAAGGCTAATCATAGATGGAGAACAAGGCCTTTGGTTGTCAGTTGTTGGAAGCCACCCATTGTCTTCACTTGCAGAGAGGTGTGGACAAGGAACCCAGAAGGCTGGTCAACCTTGAAGCTCTGAAAACCACTCACTGTCTAGTTGAGACAATGATAGGTAAAGCAACCTCCACCTTTTAATCTTTTTAAAAATATATTTTACTGATTTTTTTTTTTTTATAGAGAGGAAGGGAGAAGGATAAAGAGTTAGAAACATCGATCAGCTGCCTCCTGCACGTCCCCAACTGGGGATGTGCCCGCAACCAAGATACATGCCCTTGACCAGAATCGAATTTGGGACCCTTCAGTCCGCAGGCCAACGCTCTATCCACTGAACCAAACTGAATTCAGCCAACCTCCACCTTTTAATCTTATGTAAATCTTTGCTGATTGACTATTACTGGAATTGCCTGCCTAGAGCTATGGGTGGATCCCATAGTCTTAATAAAAGGAAAAGGCTCCAAAGACCAGAGCAAATCGAAGTTCTTCCCCTTGAGTTGGGCTCCCCCCGGACCTCAATATTTCCAAATTAATATTTTCTAGTCTCTTTCACTTGTGTGCAGCCTCCTCCAGAGCCTGAACCTTGAACCATGTGGGACATGAAAGGGGTTCAACTACAAACTAGAGCCCACACGTGGAACACTACAATCAGACTGTGGCTCAGATTTCTTTTTTAAAATATATTTTTATTGATTTCAGAGAGAAAGGGAGAGGGAGAGAGAGATTGAATCATCAATGATGAGAGAGAATCATCAATCGGCTGCCTCCTGCATGCCTTCTACTAGTGATCGAGCCCACAACCAAAGTACATGCCCTTAACCGGAATCAAAGCCAGGACCCTTCAGTCCACAAGCTGATGCTCTATCCATTGAGCTAAAGATGCCCAATCATTCTTGTACTGATTCATTTTTTTACTTAAAAAATAACTTGTTTCCTGTGCTATAATACAGATGAGCCTGAGAACATCATGCTAAATGAAAGAAACCAGACACAAACGGTCACATATTATATAATTCCAGTTATATGAAATGTCCAGAACATGCAAATTCAGAGACAGAAAGTACATTAGTGGTTGCCAGAGGCCAGGGGATGAAATAAAGGAAAGTACAGGTTTTCTTTTAGGAGTGATGGAAATATCCTGGAATTATATAATGGTGTTGATTGTATAACTTTTAATGCTATTTTTCAATTATAGTTTTCATTCAATATTATTTTGTATTATTTTCAGGTGTACAGCATATACTAAAAACCACTGAATTATGCAGTTTAAACTAAAACATTAAAAAATGCGTTTGTCAATCTTTTTTCTAAAAAAATAGTGAGAAAGGAACGGGGATAGTATATGCACAATTTACGTAAGTTCTCAATAATCATATTGGTAATAATTTAGTATTTCTATTTTGAGACTATATTGTAATTTAGGATAAAATAAATGAGCAATTAATAATGAGACTATTCTAATTCCTAATCCCCTGTATCCTTGAGAACTAAGATTTTTGGTATGGAAAAAAAGAGATACAAATGTAATAGAGAAAAGGTTAAGTTAAAAGGTATATATGTTGCCCGGCCGGTGTGGCTCAGTGGTTGGGGAGTCAACCTATAAACCAGGAGGTCATGGTTCGATTCTCAGTGCATGCCAAAGGCAGCCAAGTAATGATTCTCTTTCATTATTGATGTTTCTATCTCTCTCTTCTTCTCCTCTGAAATCAATAAAAAATATATATTTTAAAAAGCATAAAAGGTATACATGTTATGTATATACTAGAGGCCCAATGCACAAAGATTTGTGCAAGAATAGGCCTTCCTTCCCCTGGCTGCCAGCACCACCTTTGCTCTGGCCCAGAGCTGCCTTTCTGCCTTCCCACACTGCCGAGAGGCCCAGAGCTGTTGGGGAGGTGCAGAATGCCTGCATTGTCACCATGTCCTGCTCCTGGCTGCTCAGCGCCTGTGTATGCAAATTAACCCAACATCTTTATTGAGTTAAGTTGCATACTCACTCTTGATTGACTGGTGGGTGTCATGATATATGGTCAATTTGCATCTTTCTCTTTTATTAGTGAAGACATTATATATGTATATTTCTAAGTGTTAAAAACAATGAGCATTCCTAATGCCTATACTACCATCCAGGGTTTCTTGGAGAAACACTAGTTACAGATATTGGCAAGAAATGTAAAAGATGAGCTTAAAACAGTTGTACATACCACAACGCAAAGATGCCACAAGATGACCATGAGTGGATTAAACTGTTCAGGAGCCTATGGAAAATGCTCCAACTGGCCAAAGATAGGACACTTTGAGTGTCATAAAATATTTCCACTGATTAAAACCCATCAAATATGTTTGAATCCATGAGCTCATAAAAAAAATCAGCTGAGAGATGCTGTGCCGGCTGCGGGGTAGGTGGCTGCGGCCGCTGCCGGTCCTGCAGCCTGGAGGCGGGGACCCGCCGTTTGGTGCGGCCCCGGCCTGCGGGACCAAGCCCTCGGCTCTGCGGCTGTGGGCCGTGGCCTTCGTGTCTGCAGTTAACCCGGGCGGCGCCGGCGGCTGGTACGAGGCGCTGGCCTCCTCGGCGCCCGTGCAAGGCGCGGAGGAGATGCTGCTGGCCGCCCACGGCGCCACAGGCCTGCCCTGGTGGGGCAGCATCCTCTTCACCACCGTGGCCCTGCGCGGCGCCGTCACGCTGCCCCTCGCGGCCTACCAGCACTACATCCTGGCCAAGCTAGGTGGAAAATTTGCGACCAGAAATACAAAATATTGCACAACACCTTAACCATGAAGTTGCAGTTCGTGCAAAACAGTTGGGGTGGTCCAAAAGAGTTGCCAGGTTCACTTATCTAAAGAATATGCAGAGGCTTGTTTCAGAACTGTATGTTCGGGATAATTGCCACCCTTTCAAAGCCACAGTGTTGGTCTGGATTCAGCTTCCGATGTGGATCTTTATGTCTGTTGCTCTGCGGAATTTTAGCATAGGAGCAGCACATTCAGAAGGTTTTTCTGTGCAGGAGCAGTTAGCAACCGGTGGGGTCTTATGGTTTCCTGACCTCACTGCACTGGATTCCACTTGGATTCTGCCTATCTGCATTGGTGCCATCAATTTAATAATAGTAGAGATTGTTGCTCTACAAAAAGTTGGAATGTCTTGTTTTCAGACGGGTGTTACCCACTTTGTTCGGGGAATATCCGTATTGATGATTCCAATTGCTGCAACAGTACCTTCGTCACTTGTTCTCTACTGGTTATGCTCCAGCTTCATGGGCCTTTCACAGAACTTGCTGCTGCGTTCTCCTAGGTTTCGCCAATTTTGCCGTATACCGTTGACCAAGGGAGATTCAGACACTCCTTATAAGGACCTCTTCGCTGCTTTCTACGCCAAGTACATTTCAAGAAAATAACATACTTTTCAGCAATTTTGAAACAGAAGTATCACTAACACTTTAATATACTTAGAAGATTTATTCAGATATGATTTAATTTGCTCTTATTTAAAATCTTGAGAGTAGGAGAGTCCAAGATGGCGGCATAGGTAAACACCTACACTGCTGCCTCGCACAACAATTTCAAAACTATAACTAAAAGACAGAACGGACATCATCCAGAACCACAGGAAAGCTGGCGGAGTGTAAGTTCTACAGCTAGAAGGAAAGAGAGGGGTTCACGGAGACCCAGAGGAGCTGCAAAAAGCTGAGGTACGGAGACGCGCGCGCTGAGAGAGCGGGCGCCAGAGGACCTGGCTGGCTTTCTCTGGCGGGAGGGAAACGGAGACTCTCAACGGCATTGAACCCCTTATCTTACGACACTAAACCCCAGATCCAGCCGAAACTCATACGGGGGAGTTTGGACTGTGAAAAGGGAGAGGTGCACGGAAATTTAGGGGAGTCGCAGAAGATCTGGTCTGGTCTCGCACGCGCACGCAAGGTGCTGCGCGCAGGACAGATTGCTGATTGTGCCTGTGCCGCTGGCTTTCGCGAGTGGGCGGGAGACAGACCCTCCCAACTGTGCCACTTCTGAGTCCACTGAGCCCCTGTTTCGGGCAAAACCCTGGGGACCTAGACTCGTGTGGTCCTGGGGCGCAGGGGAGCTGGAAAGGCAGCGGTTAGAGGCACTGCGGGTGCGCGTGCGCACAGGGACCGCTCCAGCCATTACCCAGTCACGTGAGACTCGGGGGCCGTGGAGGGCGGGGCCGACTGGAAGGCAAGGCGGTCCCTTAAGCCCTGAGACTCCACCCCTCCCAAGCTCAACAGAGGCTTCTGCGGCTTTGCGTCTGCTATCATAGGGCTGAATCCAACACAGAAGTTTCCCCGGCATGGTGAGGATGCCGAGACAGGGGAAGGGATCACAAACAAAAGAAATGGAGGAAAAAAAAAAAAAAAGACTGGATATAGAGTTCAAAACCACGCTTATGGGGTTTTTCAAGAATATGCTACAAAAGATGGATAAATTTAGCAAGACCCAAGAGGAGATGAAAAAGGACATACTAGAGATACAGGGGAGCCAACTAGGGATGGAAAAGGTCCAACTGGAGATGATAGAGGACCAAATAGAAATTAGACATACACTGACTGAAATAAGGAATATTGTACAGAGTCCTGGCAGCGGACTGGAGAAAGGCAAGAATCAAGTAAAAAATTTGAAATATAAAGAGGCAGACAACATTCGACTGGAAAGGCAAGAAGAGAGGAGAATCCAAAGGTGTGAACATAATGTGGGGAGCGTCTGGGACATTTTCGAGCGTGCCAACATCAGAATTGTGGGGGTGCCAGAAGAAGAGAGAGAGCAAGATACTGAAAACCTATTTAAAGAAATAATGACTGAGGGGGACCGGGATCCGGGGAAGGAGCCACCCGCATCCCCGGCCCGGAGGCGGGCTCGCCGGTGAGGTCGAGGCCCCGGGGCCTGGGGGGACGTGCCCCGCAGCACAGGGCGCCGGGCTGGGCCCCGCAATGGGGAAACGCAGGCATGGAACGCGGACTAACGGAGCTCCGCTCGGCGCCCCGCTGTCCTCCTCCCAGTGCTGGACTGAGTCCCCGCTGCTGGCAACGCCCGCGGGGAAGAAGGACGGGGCTGGGGGGCTGGGGCGCTGGGGCGCTGGGGCCAGGCTGCAGGCGCTGAGACCCTCGCGCTGAGGCTGGGGCTGAGACCCTCGCACTGAGGCTGAGGCTGGGGCCCTCGCGCTGGGGCTGAGGCTGGGGCCCTCGTGCTGGGGCTGAGGCCTCGCGCTGAGGCTGAGGCTGGGACCCTCGCGCTGAGGCTGAGGCTGAGAC